>CM057823.1:59056563-60256563 GCA_030068075.1 Paguma larvata | reverse complement strand
TCTAATCTCCAATAAATTGTAGGGGAATTTTTCGTTCAAATTATATCACCTAAAAAAGAATTGTGTTACTCTTTGTAGTTCCAAGTATTTGGGTGGAGAAGGGAGGTGAAAAGTAATTGTGTGGTGTAGTCACAGGATTTTACTCTGTGAAGTATGGGCCTATTTAGAGCAATGCCAGGTGGTTTAACTGTTACTTGAGAAAGCATATATCATTTGAGTTCTTGTGTTTTTAAATCACTTTTTTCTTATAAATGTGGAATTTAAAATACTCTTTCTCTTACAGATACATTTGAGGCCTGTTTAGTACCACAGGCTAAAATAATCTGACATTTAGTGGGACATATTGAATTTTTATTTTTACTCTTTTGTGCTTTTTGATGATTTCTTTTGTCATATTGAACATGATTCTGTTACATTAGAATAGGAAAATGTAGATTATCATTTGAATGATTAAGAAGTGAGATTTTTATTTTATTTTACTTTTTTTATTTATTTTTTTAAATTTAAATCCAAGTTAGTTAAAATATAGTGAAATGATGATTTCAAGAGTAGAATTTAGTGATTCATCACTTACATATTACACCCAGTGCTCATCCCAACTAGTGTCCTCCTTAATGTCCCTTGCTCATTTAGTCCATCCCCCGACCCAACACCCTTCCAGCAACCCTCAGTTTCTTCTCTGTATTTAAGAGTCTCTTATGTTTTGTCTCCATCTCTGTTTATATTGTTTTTGCATCCTTCCCTTATGTTCATCCGTTTTGTGTCTTAAATTCCACATGTGAGTGAAATCATATGATATTTGTCTTTCTCTGACTTATTTCGCTTAGCATAATACACTGTAGTTACTTCCATGTTGTTGCAGATGGCAAGATTTCGTTCTTTTTGATTACTGAGTAATATTCCATTGTATGTATGTGTGTGTATGTGTATATATGTATATATATATACATACAATATACATATACCACATCCTTATCCACTCAGCACTAGATGGACATTTGGGCTCTTTCTGTACTTTGGCTATTGTCAATATCACTGCCGTAAATATTGGGGTGCATATGCCCCTTCAAAACTCCTGTATCCTTTGGATAAATACCTAGTAGTTCAGTTGCTGGGCCATAGGGTAGTTCTATGTTTAATTTTTTGAGGAACCTCTATACTGTTCTCCAGAGTGGCTGCACCAGTCTGCATTCCCACCAGCAGTGTAACAGAGTTCCTCTTTCTCCACATCCTTGCCAACATCTGTTGTTGCCTGAGTTGTTAATTTTAGCCATTCTAACAGGTGTGAGGTGGTATCTCACTGAGGTTTTGATTTGTATTTCCCTGATGATGAGTGATGTTGAGCATCTTTTCATGTGTCTGTTAGACATCTGGATGTCTTTGAAAAAGTGTCTACGTCTTTTGCCCGTTTCTTCACTGGATTATTTGTTTCTTGGGTGTTGAGATTGATAAGTTCTTTATAGATTTTGGACACTAACACTTTCTCTTATCTGTCATTTGCAAATATCTTCTCTCATTCTGTTGGTTGCCTTTTAGTTTTGCTGATTGTTTCCTTCACTGTGCAGAGAGGTTCAAATAGTTCATTTTTGATTTTGTTTCCCTTGCCTCTGGAGACATGTCAAGTAAGAAGTTGCTGTGGCCAAGGTGAAAGAGGTTGTTGCCTGTTTTCTTTTCTAGGATTTTGATGGTTTCCTGTCTCATGGTTAGGTCTTTTATCCACTTTGAGTTTATTTTTGTGTATGGAGTATGAAAGTGGTCCAGGTTTTCTTCTGCATGTCGCTGTCCAGTTTTCCCAACAACATTTTCTGAAGAGACTTTTTTTCCATTGGATATTCTTTCCTGCTTCGTCAAAGATTAGTTGGCCATACATTTTTGGGTCCATTTCTGGGTTCTCTATTCTGTTCCATGATCTAAGTGTCTATTTTTGTGCCAGTACCATACTGTCTTGATGATTCCAGCTTTGTAATACCGTTTGAAGTCTGGAATTATGATACCTCCAGCTTTGGTTTTCTTTTTCAGCATTGCTTTGGCTACTTGGGGTCTTTTCTGGTTCCATACAAATTGTAGATTGTTTTTTCTAGCTCTGTGAAGAATGCTGGTGTTATTTTGATAGGGATTGTATTGAATATGTAGATTGCTTTGGTGGTATCGACATTTTAAGAATATTTGTTCTTCCAATGTATGACCATGGAATGTTTTTCCATTTTTTGTGTGTCTTCTTCCATTTCTTTCATAAGCTTTCTATAGTTTTCAGTGTATAGATTTTTCTCCTCTTTGGTTAGGTTTATTCCTGGGTATTTTATGGTTTTTGGTGTAATTATAAATGGGATGGATTCCTTGATATTTTTTTTCTGCTGCTTCATTATTGGTGAATAGAAATGCAACTGATTTCCGTGTATTGATTTTATATCCTGTAACTTTGCAGAATTCATGGATCAGTTCTAGCAGTTTGGTGGGCTCTTGGGTTTTCCACATAAAGTATCATGTCATCTGCAAAGAGTGAAAGTTTGACTTTCTCTTTGCTGATTTAGACACCTTTTATTTCTTTATGTTGTCCGATTGCTGAGGCTATGACTTGCAACACTATGTTGAATAACAGTGGTGAGAATGGAATCCTTGTTGTGTTTCTGACTTCAGGGGGAAAGCTCTCAGTTTTTCCTCATTGAGGATGATAATATCTGTGGGTCTTTCATATATGGCCTCTATGATCTTGAGGTATGATCCTTGTATCCCTACTTTCTTAAGGGTTTTTATCAAGGAAGGATACTGTATTTTGTCAAATGCTTTCTCTGCATCTATTGAGTGGATCATGTGGTTCTTATCCTTTCTTTTATTAACGTGATATATCACATTGATTTGCAGATATTGAACCAGCCCTGCATCCCAGGTATAAATTCCACTTGGTTGTGGTGAATAATTCTTTTAATATATTGTTGGATCCGGTTGGCTAGTTCTTGTTGAGAATTTTTGCATCCATGTTCATCAGGGAATTGGACTTTAGTGGGATCTTTGTTTGGTTTTAGAATCAAGGTAATGTTGGTGTCATAGAATGAGTTTGGAAATTTTGCTTCCATTTCTATTTTTTGGAACAGCTTCAGAAGAATAGGTGCTAACTCTTCTTTAAATGTTTGGTAGAATTCCCCTGGAAATATCATTAATTATTATATAATGTCCTTCATCCCTTGTTACAGTTTTTATTTTAAAATCTAGTTTTTCTGATATAAGTATGGCTACTGTAGTTTTCTTTTGGTGACTATTAGGATGATAGATCATTCTCCATCCCCTTAACCATCAGTCTGCAAGGTATTTAGGTCTAAAATGGGTCTCTCGTTAGCAGCATATAGATGGGTCTTGTTTTCTTATCCATTCTGATACCCAGTGTCTTTTGATTGGAGCATTTAGTCCATTGACATTTAGAGTGAGTACTGAAAGATATGAATTTAGTGCCATTGTGTTGCCTGTAGAGTTGGTGTTTCTGGTGATGTTCTCTGGTCCTGTCTAGTCTTTGTTGCTTTTGGTCTTTTTTGTTTTGCCTTTCTCCCCTTAGAGAGTCCACCTTAAAATTTCTTGCAGGGCTGGTTTAGTGGTCAAGAACTACCTTAGCTTTTGTTTGTCTGGGAAACTTTATCTCTCTTTCTATTTTGAATGACAGCCTTGCCAGATAAAGAATTCTTGGCTGCATATTTTTCCAGTTCAGCACATTGAATATATCCTGCCACTCCTTTCTGACTTGCCAAGTTTCTGTGGATAGTTCTGCTGCCAACCTGATCTGTCTTCCCTTGCAGGTTAAGGGCTTTTTTTCCCTTGCTGCTATTTCATAATTCTTTCTTTGTCTGTGTATGTTGTATATTTGACTATGATATGCCTTGGTGATAGTTGGTTTTTGTTGAATCTGTTGGGAGTTCTGTGTGCTTCTGGGTTTTGATGTCTGTGTCCTTCCCTAGATTAAGAAAGTGTTCTGCTATAATTTGCTCATGTAAACCTTCTGCCCCTTTTTTCTCTCTCTTCGTCTTCTGGGACTCCTATGTTTTGGATCTAATCCTTTTTAAAAGTCACTGATTTCTCTAAGTCTTGTATCGTGCTCTTTTGCTTTTGTTTCCCTCTTTTTTTCTGCTTCATTCTCCATAATTTTGTCTTCTATCTTGCTGATTTGCTGCTCTGCTTTGTCCATCCTTGCCATCATGGCATCCATTCAAGATTGCACATCACTTATAGCATTTTTAATTTTGTCCTGACTAGATTTTACTTCTTTTATCTCTACAGAAAGGGATTCTATGCTTTTTTCAACCCCAGCTAGTATTCTTATTATTGTGGTTCTAAATTTTAGTTCAGACATCACTTATATCTGTGTTGATGAAGCCCCCGACTGTCATTTCTTCCTGTTCTTTCTTTTGGGATGAATTCCTTCATTGTGTCATTTTGGAGGGAGAAAAAAAATAATAATAAATCAAAATTTAAAAATTAGAGAACAATAAATCAAATAAAGGAAGTTAGATCCTAGGTGTGTTTTGGTCTGCTTGTTGAAAGAACCTTGGTAGAATAGAGAAAAAAGGGAAAGAAAAGAAAAAAAGGTAAGAAAAATTAAAAAATTAAATTCTATAATAAAATAGTATAAAATGAAATATAGAAAATGAAGTAGAATAAAAATTTTAAAAAAAGTAAGAAGATTTTAAAAAATGAAAAAAAAAGAAAATAAAAATAAATTTTCTCTTTCTGTATCCAAGAAAAAGAAAAGAAAAAGAAAACCAACAAAATCAAGCAGAAATAGAAGCAAAAAAACCCCGAATAAATGAACCAGGAAATAGAATGAAACCCAAATGAAGTTACATATAGTTTCCCCTAGAACTGAAACTATGAAGCCCTATATAGTCTGTACACTATGCAGGTGGAGGGACTTGTCCTCATCTTCTAGGGGTTGTGCTTGGAGGGCACAGTTGGGTGGGGCCTGGTGTAATGGCTCCATTCCCCACAAGGTGGCGCTGTTTAGCTTACTGTTGTGGGTGAGTGTGGCATGTTTGTAGGTGTGCAGGGGAGGTGAAAATGCCTTCACCCAGCTCCCTAGTCTCTGTCACAGGGAACTTTGCACTCTCACCCACCGGCAATTAAGCACCCCTCCTTACTGTCAATCCTCTGTCCACTCCCCACCTCTACCGTGTTCATGTCCAAGCTGTCAGCCTGTCAGGCAGCACCTCCTTCCAGAGTTTCATCTCAGATGGGGTTGTATTTTTAAATCTCCATACTTCAGAGACCCCTGTGGCTGACTCTGGGGGAGGATCTCGCTGAGCAACGGCCAGGTACCGGCTTGCCCCAGTAAAGGTTTGTGTGATTGTGCAACGGCAGAGGTTTGGAGATTGTGGCAAATCACAACACATAGCTGACACCAGGTTTCACCACACCCTAGTGTCTTTGCTGCAATATCAGCAAACGTGGCTGCTCTCCAGGGTCTTCTGGGATCTTTGCCTGTGGGGAGGCCATACGACCTCTACCAAATGCTCTCCAATCAGAGGAACGGCTTCTCCCTGTGTGGCACATGGACCCTTCACATCCTGCTGCCTGCTCCTGGGGATTAGTCCTATTTCCTCACCAGAGCACTGCCAGGCACTGAGCTCTGAAACTTGAGGCTCTGTGCTCCTGTTTATTTCTGGTATAAATCCTCTCCTTTCTTCCCTTCAATGGTTTTGGAGAACAGATTTCTTGTTCATTCCCCTGCGAGTGTTTTCATTCCTTCTCTCCAGCTACCTTAGGGGAAGCATTTTTCCTGCACTCTTCATTCTCTGTTCTTTCTCTCCCCCTTTTTCCTCTCTCTGTAAAAACAGCTCCCTACCCTCTGTGCCTTTTCTCTCCCCAAGAAGTTAGAGTTTTAAAAAGTTGTATGCATGGCTATATTTGTCTAAGATTCATGCTTTCATTCATCAAGGAATGTTTATTCTGCATCTTCCATGTGCTAGACATTATCCTAGGTTTGGGGAACGTTAGAGATGAATAAGAGAGACAGGTCTCTGCTCTCATGATTCTCTTTGGAAGAGGAGGAAAGTCTAGACAGAGTAAATGCTGAGAAAAGATAATTTCTGATATCATTGACTGCTGTGAAGAAAATTAAATAGGGTGTTGTATATTAAGAGCCTAAGTTAGGATGCTTTAGTCTGCACGTAACAGAAACTGTACTTAAACTGGTTTAGATAGTAAGGGAATCTATTCTCTCATGACTGGAAAGTAGGCTAGACACCAGTCGTGGTCAGATCTGCAGCTGAAGAATTTCATCAGGGATCCGGCCTCAGTAGAAATTTTATACCAGGCTACTACCACTCATGAATGCAAGATGCCCATCCGAGTGAACCCAACATCTTGAGGAAGGAGAGGGATTGCTTTTTCTTTTTTCCTCCCCTTTAGGGTCTAGTAGACCTTTCCCAGAAGCTACTCAAACTAGACCAAAAACTGGCAGAGGAATGCAGTTACCATGTTTGCCTCTTATTAGTGATAGAATTGGGGAGTTATATATCATGACCATCACGGAGAATGACTGGCAGGGGCATCCGGGTCAGCTTGCCAGAATGAAAATTCCTGTGTATCAGTAGCTTGTTTGTAACCCAGGACTAATGACTAACAAAAGGGCAGTAACGATTGGATTACATGTGAACTTGAAAGTAATGGAATAAAATTTATTTATTAAATGTAGCTATAAATTTATCATTCACTTCTTAGGGTTTCAGCATAGTAAAAGTTCTGTATTATATTTTTGTGTTTTTTCAAGTATTTTTATATGCTAAACAATAACTGAAGTTAGAATCTTGGGATCTTTGTATTGAAATTGATCTTGCCATCTTAACCTATTCACTTTTTAGAACTTTAGAATGGATAAATAAAGTCACCAGTTTGTGCTGGATTTCTGGAGTCTTAATTAAAGGTCCTTGAGATGGAAATCTGCTATTCACAGATATGTCCATAAACTTTTACAATTTGGAGGACTTCATTATTTTTTTCTCAAAAAAAAAAAAAAAAAAGTAGAGATGGTGCAGTGTTCACTAGAGAAGTGCTTAGCTTGGCCTGGAATATATAGTGGATATTCAAAGAATATTGGCCGAAATCCTTCATAGCTAGGATAATCGTGCTCAAGACTAATTCCAGTGTTAATTATGTTGAGTAAAGATGCTACATTTTAAATTGGCACGTGTCTTACTCTTCATTCTTTTAGTCATTCATTCGTCCAGCCAGAATTTATTGGGTATCTACAATAGGTCAGGCATTGTGGGATACAGAGACAAGATGAGAAAGACATCTCACACTCAGGGAGCTCAAGAATCCAGGCGGGGAGAGCTAGGCATAGTATAACAGAGCGGATTTGCAGTAGGTACCCAAGCGTACCCAGGGCGGGAGCCTAACCCAGCCTTGGCTCACTGACAGGTAGGCCTACCTGCAGAGGGTCCAGCTTAATCTTGAAGAATGGAGATTAGCCTGGGGAATGAGGACATGGGGAGAGAAAGAGGACAGAACTCAACAAAGGCATTAAAGCAGGAAATTGTTCGCTGTATGTGGAGAACTATGGGAAGTTCCTTCTTGATACATTTTAAGACTAGAAGTGGGAAAGAGAGAGGAAGCTGGATAGCTAAGCAGGTACGGGATGTGGAAGGGGCTCACACACCTGGACTGGGAGCAGCTGATGGCTTTTGAGTGCCATGTCAGATCTGTGGAGTCGTCCTGGGGGTTGGGAAACAATTAGGAGTTTGCTGTGGTGGTGGTAGCAGGGACCCTGGTGACACAGTGGTGGAAGGGATGGGGGTGGGTGTATTTGAGATCTCCTTGAGGTTAATTCTGCAGGTTTTAGCGAATGATGGGATGGGCCAGTAAGGAAGAGGGGAGTGTCAAAAGCGACTCTCAGAATTTTAGTGATGATGTCTGTGTGGATATCCTCATAGCGCTTCAGAGGTCTACATGTTCACAATACAGAAGCATAACACTCTAATCTGGAGGGAGACTCTGTGAGATTAAAAATGGCACCAGGTAAACTCTGTACTATATCATTGGGTATTTTTTAATTATTAAAGAATTTTTTTTTAATGTATATTTTTGAGAGAGAGACAGACAGAGCACCAGTGGAGAGGGGCAGAGAGAGACAGAGACACAGAATCCGAAGCAAGATCCAGGCTCTGAGGTGTCAGCACAGAGCCTGACACGGGGCTTGAACCCATGAGCTGTGTGAGATCATGACCTGAGTTGAAGTCGATGTTTAACCAACTGAGCCACCAAGGCACCCCTATTTTTTTTTAAATTTTCAATGTTTATTCATTTATTTTGAGAAAGAATGAGAGAGAGAGAGAGGGAGGAAGGGGCAGTGAGAGAGAGAATCCTAAGTAGGCTCTGCACTGTCAGCATGAAGCCCTACATGGGGCTTCATCCCACAAACCATGAGATCATGATCTGAGCTGAAATCAAGAGTTGGATGCCTAACTACACTGGATTTATTTTTTTAATGCGTTGTCAAAATTAAATCTCACAAAACCGTACTACGTGAAGATTTCCTCTATAAACAGCAAAGAGCAGTAACTCAGGTGGTATATAAAAACTGGAATTAGATCTAAATCTACTTTTACTCTAAATCTAAAGCTTTTACAACTGTCTTTAGTATGTCTTTAGTATTAATTCTTATAAGGTATTTACTGGAATTCTTAAGCTAATAATGCAATCTATGACAAGCTATTTGCTTTGATACTGTTTTCGTAGATTAACATGAAACATAAAGATTAAAACATTTCTAAAGCAACATAGGATAGAGGTTGAATTTGTTGGAAGTAGATGCAGTTTTCTGGGGAGAGAAATAATTCATACTAAAAATGATCTATGGACTATATGAACTACCAAAGTATGTCTCATAGTAATGCTTTAAAAACTATGATAGTAAAATCTGCTTGGCAGAGGACTAATTTTTTAGTCATATATATAAATTAAAGTCAGACTTGTTTTTGTCCAAGCCAAGTCATGCCTAAGTCCTGAGAGGTGAATTCACTTCTTGAGAACTAAGTGCACGGCTTCATATTTGTGTGGACTCCGGCCCTGCAGAGTTTTATGCTTCGCTTGAGCCCTGTAGATGGATTAGATGTGGCCTTTGTCTAAAGTCCCAGTGAGAATTACGCAAGTGTCTTCACTTTTGGCACAATAGAACTTCCAGATAATACAAATCCCATCTGTCTACAAGATCCAGAGAGTAGGATAGAAGAATGTGCCTTATATGCAGATGAAGAATTATATTTCTGTATTTCTCAATCCCTCTTTTTTCCTCTTTTTTTTTTTTTTTTTTTTAGGGGGGGAAGACATGCTGAGGCAGCAGACTCATAACTATCCCTGGTCTTCTGCTGTATACGCATATGTACCTCTTTCTCATTAACCAGCTCCCTTCCCTTGGAATACAGGCGGATGTTTCCTCTCCTGGGAAGTAGCAGGATAGTTTTGAGATATTTTAGCTCTTAGGAGAAGAGCTTCTTTCTGAGATCTTGTCAGAAATAATCCCCAGAGAAGCATGCAGTTAAATATACATCATTACTATTTCTCTCCTCCCAGGGTTTGTGTTTACGAAGGAATTTGGTGTAATTATGGATTCCCATAGGGTTTTCTGATCGCTTATGGTCACTGACAGTGTACTGTGTCGGAAAAAGAAATGAACTGTCAAGAAATCCCGAGGCTTACTTATGTTGTTTTTCTAACAGGAGACGCTGGATTAAGGTGCAGGTGAGGGGTGGTTCATGCCTCTTTGATCTTTAAAACCTAGTGAATTCCAGAACCAAACTTTTTCACTAAGGTGTCATATTAGCACTCAACATAATTTTTAGACTGCCTCTGTCATTTTTTTTTTCTGCCCTTGTCATTTTTGATTGAAGTTTTCTTTCCCCGCCATTAGAAAGTTTATGTTTCCCTATGTCTTGGGTCATTTTCTGTTGTCCACACATGTGTGCTCAAACCTGCTGCTTTCTTTTTCTACGTTCCCTTCTCTTTTCTGCTTCCCTGTTTCTTTCTACCAGAGAGGATCTTATTCATGATCCTTGAATGCTTAATTAGTTCACTGAGTCAAAGAGAGAGGTTGTATAGCACTTTCTAGCAGGTAGTGACGTGGTAGAAGAATGTCTGGCTTTAGTTATAAATACTGGTATGGAAGGTATGGAAATGACTTACCATTTGTGGGTAAAGTTACCGTAGATGACAAACAGGAACAGAACTTGGGCTAGAAGATCCCGATAACAAGCCCTTGCCATCGACTAACCTTTTTATGATCCCTCTTTTGTCTTGTATTCCCTCAACATCTCTGTCATGTGTGTTCTAATTGTTTCCCGCCTGAGGGCCGTGTCATCCCCGAGTGTCCTCTGTGTCCAGGCCACTCACGCCCATGGCCGGCACTGCTGTGTTTGTCCAGTGAATGCTGCTAAGCCAGTGAGTCCTTTCTGGCAAGTGCTCGTTGCCGCTAGCCAACAGCGGTAACACTGTGACTCTTCTCGTCACGAGTAGAAATCCAAAAAGAAAACAAGGCGCTCAAGAGTATGGACCAGGGACATCTGGGTGGCTCGGTCGGTCGAATGTCTGACTCTTGATATTGGTTCAGGTCATGATCCCAGGATCATGGTATCGAGCCCTGTGTCGGCAGAGCCTGCTTGGGATTCTCTTTCTCTCCCTCCACCCCTCCCCTCCTCTCTCCCTCTCTTTCTCTTAAAAAAAAAAAAAAAAAAAAAAAAAAAAAGCATGGACCAAAAAATAAATCATGGACAGCATCAGATACTGAACTTACAGTGCCACAGGCATTATAGTTGGGCACATGGTGGTGTGATTTTCAGGTATAAGTGGGTAACAAAAGGACATACTATAGTTTGCTCAGGTAAGCTTTCAGTGGGGGCAATGAAGTGTTGCAGGCCTGCAAAAAGTGGCTGATTGTGTTGCCTTCACAACACAGCGAGTGGCAGGAAAATGGCTGAATCTGTCTGGGTGTCGGTATTTTCACAGCAGTGTCTTGCTGTAGCGTCACTCTTACTCTTGTGTGTTTTAGGTGAGATGAGTGAGAGCCGAGCAAAGAGAGTTCGAATAAAAGAGGTAGATGGCTGGACCCTGAGGATGCTAATTGATTATGTTTACACTGCAGAAATTCAGGTTACAGAAGAAAATGTACAGGTAAGAATAAACACCTCCGACCACTTAGCTCTTTGTATATGCCAGGTTTTTAAATCAAAAGAGCACACCCACAGTATACTTTTTGTACCAAAGTAAAAGAACTCATTGTTAAAACTGAATTTCCAGGAGACATTTGGAATGATTATATGTTTTTAGTAATGTTTCTGATTTCAGTGTCTTTTATAATCTCGAAGAATCTTTTAGTTCTCCGAGTGATGCTTATTTGTGAAGATGCTGTCTTACTCATTTGTAACTACTCAATGGTGCTGCCCACATTTCGCTGTTCCCTCGAGGTTAAAATCTACAGGGATGTTTTCGACTATCAACAGTCTTTACTTCTTTTACTCTTGTAGGATGTAAGTGATTCTAGAACTTAGCTAAAGTTTGACATTTCATTTTCTTACTTTCTGTGAAGAACAAATGTTTATAATCTGTGATGTAAATGAATAATACAGGTGGATAAAGCACAGAAAGTGAAGGTCCCCATTTTAAACCGCCCTTCCTTTCTCGCCCTCCCCAGCCCACCCACACTGATCCACTCTCCTTCCCCAGGGGGCAGCTTCTGTTACCTGCTTGGTGTGAATCCTTTTAGACCATTTTCTGTGCAGTTTTATATACACGTGTGTTTGCACACTTGCACAGTTTTTCTGATGTAAGCGAGTATATTTTTACAATACCTGTTATTTTGAAACTTGCTTTTCTCACTGTACAAAGTATCTTGAAGTTCTTTACACGTCAGTACACGTGGGTCTAACCCATTTTTTTTAATGGCATCCCAGATATTAATCAGCATATATGATTTTTCAACCTTTATAAAAATACTGCGTTGAATGAACATTTCTGTATTTACATCCAAAAATGTCGTGTAATAGACTTCTCACATATAATTCGTGAATCAGAAGGTACATGCATGTTTTAATTTTTGATAGGTATGCCAGACTGCCATCTGAAAGTTTATATTTATTTATACTCCTTCTAACAGGTAAGCTGTGTTTTGAAGACAACAGAAAAGAATTAGGACTATTTCTTTTTTTTTTAATTTTTTTATTTTTTTAGTTTTGAGAGACATAGGGACAGAGCGTGAGCAGGGGAAGAGCAGAGAGACAGAGGGAGACACAGACTCTGAAGCAGGCTCCAGGCTCTGAGCCGGCAGCACAGAGTCTGACGCGGGGCTCGAACCCACAGACCGTGAGATCATGACCTGAGCTGAAGTCGGCCGCCCAACCGACTGAGCCACCCAGGCATCCCATGGACTATTTCTTAAGAAGTGGTCTGCTCTTATAGGAAAGTCAGGGCTCAGTCTTTTGTCCCTTTTGTAAATAGTTGAAATATGTTACAAAATATTTGAATTTGGAGACTGAAATCTTTGGACATGGCCATGTTAAGAACACTGTTATTAAATCTGAAATATTAGCAATGGTGAGGCCTTCCGGTGATCTTTCCCAGGTGGCCTTATTTGCCTTTGCTTGGCAGTCCGGTTCATGAGGTAAGGCATTTGAAAAAACCTTGGTTGGTATTCAGATCACGTATAAAGGTGTGAACTACCTGCTAGGTGACCTTTTTTTTAACCCGGAGGAAGGTGTTTGAGACACGTCATGAGGTAACAGCACTGCCGTGTCATCTCAATCTGATTTTTTCTGTTTAGTTCTATCTGCTGGATTCCAGGGCATCATTTTCAACAAGAAGTTATCTTGTTTTTCTTTTTCTTCCTTTTTTAAATTCATTTGCATGTATGGGCCTTACCGTGCCTTATATCTGACCTTCAGCAAATGAATTGCTGATTGGTTTCTTCGATTCACATAATATGTGACATGAGGGAAATTTGCAAAAGATGATTTAGGCCTACGAGAACAGACCGTGTGAATTTAGCCCCGAATACTGTTTGTAGTAGTTCTTGCAGTGGAGTCATGGGCCTGTGAGGAACTGGGGGAACGCCTCTCATGTTTCTTTTAATAACTATCACGTTCCAGTCCTGAAATATTAGTCATCCCAGACTTTCAGAAAACCTCTTGCCATGTTGATTTGCCTTTTGTGGATGTGTTTGGCTCCTACAGAAGTACATTCAAAGAAGTGTATTTGGCAGACTTATTAAGTGCTTAATATTCATGTAGTTTTTATTTTGGGGGAGTGAGGGAAGACAGCAAAGGTACCTTGGTGTGCAAAGCCTTATTTATAGTCCATTGAAAAATACTTCCTTTAGACAAGGCAGCTTGAAATAAAATTGATTAACATAAGTTGCCTTTTCTGTAATGAGTGTTTTTCAGTGAAATACAAAATAAGGGTATACTTATCAAGATATGCCAAACTGCTCTCTCCTCTATTTTGTGTATTTTTGTCTGTCTGTACTTTGTTAGATCTTTCTTATAAGTGCTGTTTACCTTAGGGAAAGGAGTGAAGGGAAAGGAGTGTAGGGAAAGGTATCTAGTGTTCGTGTTAATGTCAAGCTAAAGTTTTAAGTGGCCCCAGGTGGGACCCTGCCCTGAGTATATCTGAGAGGACTGACCATGGGGATAGAACTTTCTGTAATTCCAAAGTTTGTTGTTGTAGGTATATTTTCTCATTAGATCTAGAATCAAATCTCTTGTCAAGTCACCTCTCTTTTACTATGTTTCTGTTTTAGTAATAATGAAATGCAGTTTTAGGATAGCAGGTATCTTAGCCTTTTACTTTGGGATTGTATGTTTTGATGTAGAATCGTAGCGCCATAGAATGTTGAGGTCCAGCTGTCTTAGTTCGTGACAGAACAGGACCATAACCCGTTTTCCCCAGTTCTTAACTGAGGGTCCCTTCTGTGATACCATACAGTCTCCTGTTACACAAATTAAAAAATATATATAACAGCCATTTGAAGTAAAGGTTGTCAACTTTGAGTCAGAATGAGGAATGAATTAATTTGAAGCATTAACGCCAAAAACAATATAATCGTTACTGTGTTATGTAAATAATAGGACTTTAATTCTTCCCTGTTTATGAGTTCCCTGATTTTTTGCTGTTGCTGTTGTTTTTTTGTTTAGATTTTTAAACTTTGGCTTTGAGTTTAGGTATTTGTTTTAATTTGTGGCAAGGTTGGGGAATAATTTGAGCCCAAGGAATGTGTGTATTTTTTTTAAAGGAGAAATAAAAGGAAAATACATATCTTTTCATGACCATGCTTTTAATGGAACATTTTTGTTGTTGCTGCTATTGAGTAATTTAAATTTAACTTGTGTCTAGAGTTTCCAGTCAAATTTTATAATCTATACATCTGGGAGCAGAGAAAATAAAGCCAAGGGCTATTATAAAGTAGTTTTTTAAATTTGGGGGCATCATGGATTCCTTTGAGAATCTGATGAAAAACTATGAACCCTTTCCCAAGTAAAGTACATATAACCATTTATACACAGAGTTTGGCATATACACATATACTTTTAGAGAATTCATGTACTTCGTCTCTCCCCCTCGCTCACTCTCCCACTGTTAGGAATACTTGGAGATATATATATATGAATGAATGAACAGTTTTCACATGAGTTTATTTTCAACTATGTGCTAGGCATTTTCCATAAATCTCATTTGGTATTCATCACCTTTTTAAGGTAGGTTTTACTCCATTTTGCAATCAAGGAAGCTCAAGAAGGTTAAGTAATTAGTTCATTATACAGCAGCTGTTAAGTTGTCATGAACTAGTGTTGCTTAGAAAGAGAGTTTATAAATTTGAAAATAAAAGTACCTTTGTAACAAAATATTTTTTCATTATCTAAAAGTTATTGAAGTTTTAACTCTTCTTCATTCTATATGTTGATCAGCATTTTTGGAGAATCCTAAAGCAACTTGAATTTTTAAAAACATTTCCTTCATTGCTAAATTTGTGGTTTTATTATATACATTTCGACTTCTCAGCTTTTGGGTATTTGTTTCGACTTGCTAAAAGTAGCTAAGAGTTTTTTTCACTTGATGTAAGTGTGAAAAACAAAGGTAAGGATGTTAATAGTGCCAACGTAAGTAAATGCTCATATTCCCAAATTAATATTATGAGTGTTCACCTACAAGTGATTAGAACTTTTATCATTTAAGAAGAACTTAAGTGTCTGATAATTGTGAATGGATAGGTCTTAAACAGTTCAGGAAACTTATATGTTGCATGAATTGAAATTATTTGAGATAGAAAATCCAATCCTTTTAGAAAAGGAACAGAATTTAAAGGAGAGTTTTTCAGGAGACATTTAAAATTAACTTTTGGCAATAAACAGACCAGAGTATTTTGCACAATCTCAGGACAGTAGAAAATTCAACATAGTGTGTCCATTTTGTTGATAGTGTAGGACAGGTTATTTTTGTTTCAGACCAGAAGTGCTGACAGTATGTTGTTCTATAGCATTTTACTGGTGAGGCGATCCTAAAAAGAAGACATCACATGGAGGGGCATTCACGGAAGGAGACCTATTGACGTGATTGACTACTCAATCAACAAAATACTGTTCAAGTGGAGAAATCATCAAAAAAGGATACCCGTATACCCCAAGTATTTTATTTTAACCTAAAACATGCAACTGTACAATCATACACCAATCTTTCGTTGTAAAACTTAGTATGGTCAGTTGCTTGGAGAGCCGTATGTTTTTTTGCACATATGACATCATAGTGATGGATCAGCTCTAATTTTATAGTTACAGCAAGAGCTGAGACACTTGAAATCTCAGTGCAAAGTCATCTTTGAGTTATACAATTTCTCTTTCCTTCCTCCTATGTGAAATTTGAGAAACTTTTTTTTTTTTTTTGCAGTAACACGATGATCAAGTCATTCTAAAGCAGTCAACGTGGTTTTCATAGAAACAGCTCTCCTTTTACGTTTACATTTCATTGGATTATTTATGTTTATTTAAATTTTGTAATTTCATGGGATGCCTGGGTGGCTTTGTCAGTTGTGTTAGAGTTTGGCTCAGGTCATGATCTCATGGCTTGTCAGTTCGATCCCTGCATCTGGCTCTGTGCTGGTAGCTCAGAGCCTGGAGCCCATTTTGGATCATGTTTCCCTCTCTCTCTGCCCCTCCCCTGCTTGCACGTACCTACATGCGCATGCGCTCTGCCTCTCTGTCTCAAAAATAAATAAACATTAAGAATTTTTTTAATTATGTAATTTCAGTAACAAGTGCAAGTGTCCTAAACAGATTTGGGAGCGAATCCAAAATGTATAAGTTGGTAAAATGCATCTCAGCTGGAGGGGCAAAAGTATGCAAACACATTGCAGAGTACAGAGGCATGGGAGATTTGGTTAATCAGTTGAGCAGGTGAAGCAGATGTTGGTAAACACGTGCTTTTGGTGTGTGTATTTCTGGATTGTGTAGATGAACACCGAAATGAGATTCCCACAAGGTGGATATTTATTTTAAAATGGATATCGAAGACACCCTATCAGTTAAGCAGACTGATAGAATATCTACTAAGTCTTCAGTCCTGTGCTAGGTCCTGATATTACAAAAAATAAGGAACAAAGCATAGTAAATAGAGTATAGACCTTGACTTTGCTATTAAAATACTATGTGATTTTGTCTAAAGTTCTTAACTTCTCTGAGCCTCACTTTCTTGTCTGAAATAGGATAAGTTCTGTTCTTTCTTTTATAAGAGCTGGTGAAACATCACTTATTAGATGGCTGGTTTATGTAGAGGTAAGACATGCTGGGGCCTCACTAAAAGCCTAGTTGGAATTGAGTCTTGAGCCAGAAATGAATGGGGCCAAGAAGAAGGGTACTGATTTGGGAGAGCAAGCACTCAATAAGTATTTTTTTAAATTGAGGGCAGCATGTAATCCAAATGAAGGTGCTTAAGGATGAGTGACAAATTCAGGTCTGAATGAGGTGTTGCAGGAGTCAGGAGAACAGGAAGTCTTCATGGTGGTGGTGCTAGTGCCTGCTGTTAGGCTGATGGCGGTGTCTTTGATCCAGGAAAAGCTGCCCTGTGTGAACGGTGAGTCAAGTCTACAGCCCCTGTGCTTGCTTGTCTGGAAAGAACCTCGGTTAGGGCTAGGCAATTGTAATACCATTGCTAAGGAAATTTGGGGTTGTGGAGAAAATATATTCCTGTTAGAGCACCAGACAGCAAACCCAGGGTCTGGGGCCATGGTCTATCCTGTGGAGCTTTAGGGCTTACAGTGCGCCTTGGTGAGCGTGAGGATGCTTTGGGGAGCACACCACATTTAAGGCAGCCAGATTAAAGACAGACCAGAAGCACTGATTGGGCACCTAATAAACTTTGCAGTCTTGGTCAGGATTAGTTTAGGACTGAATTGGACTGAACTTGTAGATCTACGGCTTTTAACATGTTCTTGTCCCAAGAGTCTTTCTAGTTCGTTACTTTACAGAGTAAAATAGGTATTTCTAGTGACTATACATATGTGTGTGTTGTCCAGAGTGCATCATTCCCGGGACGTAGGTATCTAAGTGATAGACTTCTAATCAGAGGATTGTTTGGTGGGCAGGAAATCATAGAGAAGAGGGGTTACTTCAAATGGATTAAGGAGGGCCTAATGGACTATCTATCATTCCAGTGCCTCTCTATCCTGTGTGATACCCAGAAAAGCTGACAATTTCTCTCCAGGTAACCTGTTTCTGAACATTTTGTTATCTGGTAGTTGTCTTTTCTATCCCCAAGCACTTAAGGAATATTACCAGCCATAGTGGTTCATTGAAGCCAGAATTCTTAACTAGAGGGTGAGGATGCAGTATTTTGACTTCTTATCTGTCTCCATATAGAGATGATATAATAGGATGATTTAACTTACGTTAAAAATGATTTCTTCTGGGTCGCCTGGGTGGCTTGGTCTGTTAAGCATCTGACTTCTGCTCAGGTCATGATCTCACGGTTCGTGGGTTCCAGCCCCGCATCCAGTTCTGTGCTGACAGCTCAGAGCCTGGAGCCTGCTTCAGATTCTGTGTCTCCTTCTCTCTCTGCCCCTTTCCTACTTGGCACTCTGTCTCTCTTTGTCTCTCAAACCAAACATTAACGAAATAAAAAAAAATGATTTCTTCTGACAGAAACTCTAACTATACACTCGGTTATGCTTTAACCTTAATTATAGTCACATTCCAGATCTGCTTTTTAGTTATCTTGATTGAATGACCACTTTCCATTTTCAGCCACACAGTTAGAAGTTTCCCAAGTACCAAAGGAGTTCAGTAGAAGGCTTATCGTGAGGGTGAACAAAAACATCTACCGAGCAGTTTGTAAATGTTTTGAGTTTAAATAAAATCGTTTAAATTAAGTATATAATATTGCATATTCAAATTGCTATTGAATAACTCAGAAAATAATACAAATCCCCCTTAGATTGACTCCCTGCTAGGAAACTTCCATGGACTAGTGGACTCTGGCTAATTATTGTATTAGAATTCAGAGCTCAAATCTTGAATTTAACCATTGACTTCAGGAGTGACCTTGAGTAAAACACTAACCTTTCTGTTTTCCTCTATTTTAAGTAAGGCTAATAATACTTTGACACCTCGCAGAAATGTTATAAAATATACCAGTTAAAGTTTATAAAGATGTTGAAGTACTCTGTAAATGTTGAGCAGAAATAAGAAATGGGAGGGGAATAAAAAGTCTCAAGACCACGAGGAGGAAGACGAACCCACTGAGATTGTTTGGGATCCCTGGGTTTAAAAAAAAATGGCTCATATAACCTTTCCCTCATTTTTTATATTCTGAATCAGAAAATATATTTGTGACCCAAAAAAAAATCTTAATTTGCTATAGATTCCTCTCCACCCAACAAGGCTTGTTTATTTGGGGTAGTGTGGAGGCAGCACTCTGGGGTGATTGCAGTACCAATTGTAACACCCCTTTTTATTGGTTTGACATGCAGTGGCTTAAGGAAAATTGATATTTTTCCTAGCAGAGTTTATGGAAGCCTTGTTGTTTTTTCCACTCATATTCTCTTTCTCTTATGAGATGGAAAGTAAGTTCTTTGTGACTAAAAGAATTTGGCAGATGATGTGTTTAGAAAACACAGGTTAAAACTTCAAAAAAATACATAAAAATGTATTGAATCAAACTTTGAGGATTAGTAGTTGTTTATGGGATAACAATAGGAAATCCTATCATTGAAGTGAATTTATCTGACACCCTAATACCCAGAAAACTGTTAACCTGGTATTTTATCACTTTACCAGAATAGTGATAATTTTAGTTTATTATTATCCAGAAGCACCAAGTAGTGAATTTCTTTTATATTAATAATTATTGTAGGGGCACCTGGGTGGCACAGTAGGTTAAGCATCCAACTCTTGATTTCCACTCAGGTCATGATCCCACAGTTCGTGAGATCGACCCCGTTTTGGGCTCTGCATTGACAGCATGGAGCCTGCTTGGAATTCTGTCCCTCCCTCTGCCCCCAACTTGCTCATATGTGTGCGCTCTCGCTTTCTCAAAATAAAATAAACTTAAAAAAAAATTACTGGGCAATTTAAAATTATTTACAATTGAGTTTTGATGTTAATTGTATTTTATTATATTTTAAGTGTGAACTTGGTAATCCCCATAATTTTAATCAAAATACTTGACCAGCTAGAACATCTGTTCTCCGGTCATGCTAGTTAAATTATGTTTTACTCTGTATAAGTTAAGAGTGTAGAATAAATGAAAACTTATTTTTTAAAATTTAGTATGGAAGAAGCCATTGGAGTTCAGCTAGTTTGAGAAAAATGTAGAACCTTTATCATAAGAACATGTTATAAAACTAGACAGACATCGAACTCGAAGTGGTTTTTTAAGTATTCGTTTAGGGAAAAAGCTATGTACTCCAGAAATATTAATAGTTAAGGTACTTGTTATGGTTTTATATTATTGAAATATATAATCTTTGAAGATGATCATGGTTGAGTCATTTTGTGATTTATATTTTAATTAGCTTCATGCGGTGTATGGGAGGGATTTATCTTGATGAGCAAAAAGTGACTCCATCCTGATTACGACCTAGCATCTTATAACAGTGTTCTAATTTGAGCAGGGAAAAAAAAGTTTGAAAAGTTAGGTATAGATCAAAGTCCTTACTAGGTGGAGCTTTTTCTGGATCTTTGACCTTTATATCACGTTGTTTAGGTTTGGAGCCTGTGTTGGGCATAGCACATAGGTGCTGGGTTGTTGCCAGTGTTCAGGGTCCCTTTCTTCAAACCAGTTTAGGTGGTGAGAGCCTAGGGTTGTTGAATTATCTATGGTTCTGGCATATTTGGTTTGAAATAAGCCAAAGGTTTTATAAATTCTAACGTTATTGACATACAACTTTAAAAAATACTGCCTTTGAGACCTCAGTCTTAATTCGATTGTCACATTAGTAGAATTAATATGCTCCTGATCTCATTTAGTTTTTACAACATCTAGGACAGAAAGTTGTTTTTTACAACTTTAGAGAATTGCACCTCAGAGGGGTTCAGTGATTTTCTTGGGTCACACAGCTAGCATTCAAGACCAGAGTTCTCTCACTCTTGAGCCTGTGGTATGGTTTCCATTCTCCATTCTTTTCATGTTAACTGTCTTCTGCCCCTGAGGCTTTATAGGAACTTAGTGATAGATCGGGGGTTAAAATCTGTAGCTCTTGAGTCCTACAGTGCCTCTAGACTATATTTTTATTTTTATTAAAATTTTTTTAAAATTTATTTATTTTGAGAGAGAGAGAGAGAGTGAACAGGGGAGGGGCAGAGAGGGAGAGAAAGAGAATCCCAAGCAGGCTCTGTGCTGTCAGCACAGAGCCTGACGTGGGGCTTGAACTCACGAACTGTGAGAGCACGACCTGAGCCAAAAACAAGACTCAGATTCTTAACCAACTGAGCCACCCACACAACCCTAAACTTTGGACTTTGAGATCCAAAGACCGCTTTGAAGGGCAGGAGTGCCGGCATGATGGAAATTACACATGCCCTTACTAAATGGAAGCACTATCTGTTAGAATCTAAGCTCTCGGATGGAATTTATGGTATAAATACCATATGGTACAAATGGTATATTTGTACATTCTGTTTACTGCCATTTCCCTAGAACCTAGTCTAGTGATTGGACTCTAGACTACGTGCTCAGTAAGTCATTTGTTAAGTGAATAATGAGGAACTTCCTGTAGGATAGGCGTGTTTGATGAATAGAAGCTGAGCCAGGCAGGAGATCCTGGCAGAACAAGAGGAGAAGGGAGCCTGGGAATAAGCACTCTGCATTTTCCGGGCTGGCACCCAGGGGCAGGATTTCAGCCTCCGGGAGAACTGTTCCATGCACAGTAAAGTAGGGCCATGTTACTGATGCCCACTAGGAGAGCGTCCTAGGTAGAGGAAGGTGGGCTGGAACTTTGTCCAGGAAACAAAGCATCAAAGTACCCAGTGTCACATTAGCATTGACATGAAGATGACCAGGTTGTGCTGCTTATTAGTTAGAGCCCAGACGTTCTCTCTGATTAGAGACAGGATTGGAGCCAGACCCAGTGCTGCCGGTGATAGAACTGACAGGTGTGAGGGCAGGGAGCCAGTCTGTTGTTAGAAAGACCAGCACACCACTTTCTCTACTTACGTCCATTACGTGTTAGAAAGAAAATCGTGGGAAAATGTTCTGTTGTTTGTTTTTTCTCTGTCAACATTGTTTTACTAACCAAGCTCCTTGAGATCAAAGAAACTTGATGTCTATTAAGTTTTTCTGATATGAGTATAGGTTAGGGCTGTGTGTTGATCTGATTTTATAATATTGCACGTTATTGTAAATATTTTCAAAGTATTGGCTTTTTGAAACCATTATTAGTCTTCTTGTCATTGATTATAATGTTTCATCATTGTGGTTTAACATAATTCACTTAATTGTTGCCATGTTGTTAAATCCATAGTTGTTTCTGGTTTTTCCCCTAGGAACTCTAATAAATAATGCTAAAGTAAAACTTATGGATTTAGTCTGTTCCAGTTGTTGAACTGTTTTCTCAGGGTAGATTTTCAGGAACGTACTTCCAGCATTAAAGGCTTTAAATGTCTATATTTTTTGGTAGCTCTTGATGAATATTGCCTATTTCCTTTCTTGAAAAAAAATTTTTAATGTTTAATTCTATTCGAGAGAGAGAGAGAAAGTGCAAGTGCGAGAGGGGCAGAGAGAGACAGAGACAGAATCGGGCTCTAGGCTCTGAGCTGTTAGCACAGGGCCTGACATGGGGCTCGAACCCACAAGCTGCGAGATCATGACCTGAGCCAAAGTCGGACGCTTAACTGACTGAGCCACCCCAGGGGCCCTTTGCCTATTTCCTTTTTAAGATAGTTGACTAGTTTAGCAAAGGCAAAGATGTGATAGGGGCCAAGGCTTACTATACCTTGAACTTTCTATATGTTGTTAAAAGTATCAATAGTTATAAAATGCGGTCTCATTATTTTAATTTATATTTAATAACTAGTGGGATGTCAAATATATTTCCCATTTTCTTTTTTTTTTTTTTTAATATTTATTTTGAGGAGACTGCACGTGGGGGAAGGGCAAAGAGAGGGGGACAGAGGATCCAAAGTGGGTTCTGTGCTGACAAGCTGACAGCAGTGAGCCCAGTGTGGGGCTCGAACTCACGAACTGCGAGATCATGACCTGAGCCGAAATTGGATGTTCACCCGACTTTGCCTCCCAGGTGCCCTTGTATTTCCCATTTTCATATGCTGTGTTTGTTCTTTTCCAAAGTGTCCTGGATTATCTCTTTTACTTTGAGAATATTTATTTGCTCAAAACAGAAAGCAACCTTATGCTTATTGTAAATCGTCTGGCATAGAATATCGTCTTGTGAGGGAGAAAGGAAATCCTGGCATTCCGTTGTCATGGGATCAGATGTTGGATTCCATCCTAGAAGCAGCGCCTCGCACCGGAGCTAACGCGCTGCTCTGCCACGTGACAGGCGCTGTGTTGGATGGTAGACCACCTTATTGTTTTCAACAACTCTGCAGGGTAGGTGCTGCCTTCGTTATACAGTTGAGCCACTGTTGAATAAGTTAGAAATTTTAGAGAAAACTTAGGTTGAAAGAAGAGAAAAAGCAGTTGTTAAAAGCGTCGCACAGGACAGGTCATTTTCAGCTGTGGGAAAACCCCATTGCCCTCGTTTTTCCTCTTTCCCTACCACTTTTGCCTTTTTGCTTCATTTATTATACTATTGGAAATGACCTCAATTACAGATGTATTCTGCTTAAGAGTTAGCCTCTCTTAAAACTTTAAATATCCCTGGAAGGGATCTGTCCTCAAAGGTGATGCGTTATTAACAATTAGTATGAACTAATAAGACGGCTTTCATTTTGACTCTGCTGGCAGTAACTACCCCACAGGATGGAACTTGGGGCGGGGGGTGTTGGCAGGAGGGAGGCGATGTCAGTAGATTTACAGGATGAAACACTGAGCAGTCAGGAAAGGCAGGTCCGTGTGGACGGTCATAGCTGGGTGCACAGAGAAGATGCTGACGCCTGGTGGCCGAGGTTTAGGGCTTTGAGGTGTAGACGTGTGAATGAGGTGGCCGGATGCCAACGCAAACACTTCCTATTTCACAATTCTGCCCCCAGCCAGGCCTACACCCCAGAAAAAGGAAGGAAACTTTCTCCCTCTTTCCTGTACCCAGTGCCCCAGGAGGTGACAGCAGTCAAGTAGTAATATTATATTCATTGGTATTGTGGTTTATGACTTTTTAATACTGTTTCTGTGACTAAATGACTAGTAAGCAGCCAGTTGAAAAAGTACACTTGTGAAACATGACTTATTTATAATTTGGAGACTAAATGCAGATTTTAGAAGATGTATGCTAATGAAGGTTATAGGTTTTATTTCTTGGTGCGACTTTTTTGGTCCAACAACATAGAGCTTCTTTAACTTTGGGGATAATTTCTTCCCTTTCCTCGTGCCCTTCGAACAGCTGTTTCCTTGTTTGTTTTCAGGTCAGTCTTAGCACACAAGGCCCTTGCTTTGTAAACAAATAGGTGCTTCTGATGTGAATATAAAATGACTAGGAAGTTAATTTAAAAAACGTGCTTTTTAGCAGTACGCTTACTGGAAAGTTAACAGTGACTGAGCTGTTTCGTATTTGCATGCTTTCGTAGACATCTGGGAATCTCGTCTACGGAGCCGGCAGTCTCTTGGTAGTCTCTTCTAATAAACACGCTGCTAATGGCTCAGGATTTAAAAGACTTAGTACATAAATTATTTCCCCCTATAGAGTAAATGCCCGAGCTGAAAATAAATTGCAGATCCTAATAGCCAAGCAGAAGGAGCGGACTTGTCTAAGCGAAACGTCTTCTGTATAATTTGGCTTGTCAAACAGAGTGAAGTAGGATGAGAGCATCTTACTTTCAAATGTGCAGCTGGTGTAAGAGTGTCACCCGGGTGCTAATTGTTTGTCTCGGGTGTCTTCCATGTCTTCTAGTGTTCTACTTGTCTTCTCTAATCAGTGGTAGCTTCCCCCCTGCTTCTTTTGTTCATTGCAGAAAATGTCTCCACAGTGTAAAATGTTTAGGCTTTTATTGTCTCCACATTTTGGAAATCAGCATACCTAGGTGAAAATAATTTTTTTCTGTTTACTAAAGTGATAGATTTTAAGTTTATTTAATCAGCTGGTCATATTCTTTTACTTCATGTTTTTCCCAGCACTTGGAGAGAGTGCTATTCACATGAACAAGAAGAGTGATGTGTAGAGCCTACGTAACACTCTACAAAACTCTAGTTGGATGATCGTAGGCCTTTGAGACTCCTGATATTCAGAATACAGGTCAAACTGAAGCCATGTCTGGCAAGCAGTGGGCAATAATTATTAAATAAATAGCTCCCTTTACCATTGCTATATTGTCTGGGGCTCTAGAGATCCAGAAAGGCAGTCTTTTGCTTGCTTCACCCCGACTTTTAAATACTATGTGACTATTTAAATGGTGCATATTCATTATTGAAAATTTAGGAAATGCAAATAAAAAGAAGTAATAGAAAGTCTCAGGACTACCGCTAACCAGAGATAATCCCTGTTAGCAGTTGCTGTGTATTCCTCTCGTGCTCTCTATGTTGTTGTGTATGTGTGTTTACAAAGAAGGAGATTGTATCGTGTATTTTGTTTAGAAATTATCTTTATGTACTAAATGTATTAGGAATATTTTTCCAGGTCGTTAGATATGTGTCTGTTGTGTCGCTTTTAATATTTACAAAGAAGTCAATTTTACTGATAGTACACAATCTACTTCCTCTATCTCTTGTTATTGGACAGTTGAGTTCTTTTCAATTTTTAATATTACAAACAGCACTATAATTCATACTCTTATAACTAAGTATATTCACATTTACAGTTTATTCCATGTGCAATATAATGGCCTGGGGTTCCCCTGAAGGCAGGCTTTCGTGAAGTTAGTTTACTTGGAAAGCGATCCAAGAGAGCAACAGTGAATGGATAGGGAATTTGAATTAGAAAGGAGGGAAAACCGATTCAAAGTGTGGTATAGGTCCGGTCACAGCAAATGTAAGATGTTTGTTCTTATGAGGACCTTCTGAGGAGGCTGATGAAATGTGTCTCAGAAGTATCTGCTTGGGAATAAAGAGGGGAAGCATTCTCCATAGGTCCGGGTGGCCCCATAAGCACGATTTCCCCTGTGCTTCCTGATAGTGCAGGCCTCAGTCCCCGGCGCATTCCCTGGCTAGAAAGGCAGAGAGAGCTATGGTAGGAGGTGGGGTGAGGCACGGTGAAGTACATTTTCACAAAGGTGATCAAAGTCTACTTGGACCTGGTTGCTGCGGTGGTGGCTTGAGCAAGAGTTGGGGTTAAGAGGATTTGCAGTAGGACACAGGTGTCCCATATAGACACAGTCTAGAAATAGAGTTTGCATTTCTGGGTTAAAGGACATCCAAATTTGTATCTCTTTTAAAATACAAATACCCATGAGAGTAACACATTAATTTACATTCAGGTCGATTCATTTATTATACATCTAAATATTCTCGTAGTACCTGAGGTTACAACAGGGGTAAAACAGACGTGACCCCACTGTCCCAGAGCATATGTTCTTTTGCAGGGAGAGAGACAGTAAACATGGGAGCAGATACATAAAATCATTTCTGACATTGGCGAGTGTTACAAAGCAGATGAAGTGGTGTGATGCTGTTAGTAGTGACCTGAAAGGGACCGAGAGATCACGGCGAAACACCAGGGTCTGAGTGGAGAAGCTCCCGGTCGATAGAATAGAACTAAAGGGGAAACGAGGGAGGAGGCTGCCCGAAGGAGAGGTAAAGGCGGGGCCCCAAAACACGCTGCCAACTTTGTATTTTTTCTTAGGGCTCAACATAAGCGAGAGAAATATTTCAGCTTTTGGAGTGTGACCTTCCTTTCAGTATGTATACTGTATGGGAATTAGTCACTTTTTGATTCTTAGAATATTTCATTAACATTGTGTTGTATAACAAATATAATTGCTTTTTCTTTGAGGTTTTGGAATATACTTTAGATCATAGAGCGCCTTAGGGTATTTTCATCAATTTCAGAGTTAATACTAGTGTATGGAAAAATGGAGCAAGTGGAAATTTCCATTGGGTCATACTGCTATGTGGCTGGAGGTTTATCGTGTTGATACAATTCCACTTCATATAAGAAGCAGCACTGTTCAGCTGCACCTTTGCACTAGGGAGCTCAGAGAAATTAGTTTTAAAGACAAATTTATTCTTCAGACCTCTTAATTACAATGCCCAAGATATTTTTGTGACCTAAATAGCAAATGAAGAAACCACTTCTTTACATTGCTAGGTGTTTCCCACATTCGTTACTAATAGTAGAGTTTATCCACTCTGTAGGAAATATGCCAGGGGACCGTGATAGCCCCAGATAGCCCCAGATTAAAGCGCGTCCTTCCTTTTCAGTGGTGTGTAAAGCCCTTAGAGTCAGAATGCTATCAGATAGTGAAAGATTAATGTAATGTCTCAATTCAGAGTTTTCTAAAGTTTAGTAATTTGTATGCACTTTCATGATTTTGCTGTATTCTATACTGCTGACACTATTAGAATCTTAATGTTTTCCTCTACATTGACTCAATTCTTGCTTAAATAAATGTACTTAAGATAGAATTTATATTATTGTAATAAATAGTAACTTTAAAATCCTATTCCTAACTATTGACATGAGAATGTTTATCTGAGTGCCATCTAAAAGCATTGTGACTCACTTTGGTAAAATATTGCTCTCATAGCTGACTCGACCTGTTCTATACCAGGTGTGTGACTTTTGGGCAAGTTACCCAACTTCTCCAGCCTTCTGTGTTCACTTGTGTAAAATGGGGATAGTGAGATATTGCCTGCCAAGTGCTTCGCACAGTGCCTCGTGTGGTAATTACTCAGTAAATGGAAGCAATTGCAAAAATGTGTTGTTGAAATGATTGTTGTCTTTATTACTCTTGCTGAAAAGAGCAGCAGTGGAGATTTAAAAATTGGACAAGCACTTCCATTCTACACCTACAGACAGGGCTCAAGGTAGGAGAAAGAACAATGGACCAAGGAGTTGGTAAATTATACTCTTAGCTTTCCACTGACCAGCTGTATGACTTGGTCAAGTCTTCCGGCTTCTTCTAGGATTTGGTTCCTTTCTCAGACAAATTAGAAGGTTTGATTTGATTTGATCCCGAGGCATCCAGCTCACAGGCTGCCAACTGAGTGGTTCTGATTGTGACATGTGGTTCATCCGAAATTAGGAGCACTTTGTATTTTGTTTGTTTTTGCTGGCTATCTACTACATAACGTTGGCATGGCCCTAGCTGCTTTCCTGTTTTCATCATGAGTGGCTGTGGGCCAGTTATTCATTGTTTTTGAAGCCGTATGTAACTAATAATTAGGAGCTATTGAAATTTAGTCTTAGTAAAATTATATCATAAAACTGAGGCAATTTTAAAGAATTTACTCACAACAAAATTATGAGTAAGCTTATTTTATACACTTGACTAACCTTTAGGGTGTATTTAATATATATTGTTTGCCAAACATGGAACCACTTGACTCATCATTGTCATTTAAAAATTAAAATTATACATGAATTTCTAGCTACATGACTTATAATTGGAATAGCTTTTCTATTCCTGGTGTATATGTTCCACAGTTTTATGAATTTCGGTCTCCTGATAAGGGAGATCTGGGCCCCATAGTGATGAAGTTGAAAGTAAGGAAGCAAAATAAAAATGTTAAAAGCTTGCCATAGCTGCTTTTTTAGATGGATGTGTATATAAGTGAGGGAGTAGATGTATACGTTAGCATAGTATGAATCAGTCACTAATATTTTTCACTGAAGAATGTATTTTAGAAACAGTCCCATTCATGTAGTTTCCTCATTCTTTTGAATGACTGCAGAGTATTCCATTGAATGGATGATATTGTTTCATTGGTTCCCTTACAATAGACATTTAGGCTTTTCCCTGACATTTGCTGTTGCCCACAGTAGTGCTCCAAGTGCACCAGTGACTGTCTCGTGCATTTGAGATTTTGTGCCTTTGTTAGTGTATCTCTATGTGAAATTGCTGGGTTGGAGGATATGTGCATTTGTATTTTTTTTTAATTATTTGAGAGAGAGAGAGAGAGAGACCCCCTGTGAATAGGGAAGGGGGAGAGGGAGAGAGAGAATCTTAAGCAGGCTCCACACTCTGCATGAAGCCCAGCACGGGGCTGGAACCCATGACTCTGGGATCATGACCTGAGCGGAAATCAAGAGTCAGCTACTCAGCCGACTGGGTGAGCCACTCAGGTGCGCCTATGCATTTGTAATTTTGATTGAAACAAGCAAATTGTTTTTCAAGAATGTTGAGCACGTATACACTCCTACCACCAGTGCACGAGTGAGCCCATTCCTGCTCAGCCGTGTTTTTCCCCCAAAGCTCCTGTCTTTCTAGGTTACCAGGCAGTTTGAATACTACTCTACCTCACTGTGCTGTCTCTGGGAAAATGCTGATTCGATGGGTGATCATTACTACTTGTGCAAATTTCACAGAGATTGAATCTTACACTGAAGACCACTTTCTTAACTGTATGTGTTTGCTGAATTAAATGGCAGCACCGTTAAGCATTTTGGAATGTATTTTACGTTGCTTCAGAGCACAATTATACGAATGTAGAAAAACCTCCAATTTGCAGATTATCAACAACGTTTCCATGGAGATCATTCTCATAACATAATGAAACACACTATACATATTATACAAAAGATGTGGCTATAAACAGCATTATTTACACTTTATTTTTCTTAAATTCAGAAGGAAAAGCCCACTAGATACTGTTTGTATATTTTTAGAGAAAACTACTATTAGTTGGTACAGTTGCACTAAAATGTAAAGTTGTTCTCTCAGTCTTTAATTCATGATCATTTGATTGTATGCATGTGAGTTAACACACATGCGGCCTTTAGATTTGAGAGTTAAAACTGTGGTTCCTTTAAAAAAATAGAGTAGTTTCCGTTATGGAAAGATACAAACATATTCTTTTCCAATTTAGGGCTTATCACATTCATACAGGAAAATTATAAAACATTTTCAGAACTACTGTTTCTTTTCTCTTTTTCTCTTTGGGCTACAGCTTGGCATACATGAAAGTCAATTCCTGAAGGAACTTAGGTTTTATTTATTTTTTTATGCTAATGTGATCTTTTCTAAAATTGACCATTGTTCTAATAGTTGAGGCTTATTTTTTTCTTTCGCCTTTTGTAAAAGAGCAGCAGGTGTTCAAGAACTTCGTTTCTATGAAGTTTTCCCACTTAATTTCACTTTCAGATGTGGTACTTAACATAGCTTCACATTAATTCACTTACAAGAAAAAAACGTTTCCATTATTGACCTATTTGAAAAGTAGTTGCAGTATTGAATATAGTATTTATAGTGAAGATACTGGTTAAACGTCATAGAAAAACCTATAATTAATACAAAATCTCTTGGAGTTATTCAAATAAAAATACAAATTAAGAAGTTAATATTAGGTAATTACCTTTTGTGGTTTCCTTTTTAGCACATAGATTACATTTGAGAGAAACTGTCTGCTCGTACAGAGACTGTTGAATTTAAAACTGTTCTGTCCTTGTAAAAAGGAAAGCAGTTTGCTGTGCTCTTCAGACGGTGGGAGAACGAAGTGAGGTTTTGTCATGATATGTATTACTTTGGGCTCATGCCTTCCCCACAGATCGCTGAAGCCCGTGACTGCTTGAATTAAGGGGAACTAACATTTTCACTGAACCATAGCACCCCCTAGCATCCTAATAATTTATATTTTTAAAATTCAAAGGTGCATTTGGTTTACACGTATAAAAAGAACCATTAATCTAATATGATCTGCTATCTCTTATATTTTTGTGACCGGGAAGAGATCTTTGAAAGATACTGTAGAAATTATGGGGAATGTGGGGCCTCACCCTTTTGGCAGATGGTTGTTACATTCGTTTTCTATGGAGTGCCTGAGTCTGGATGCAGATCCTAAGTTCTGGCTGCATCTGTTGTGCCCCGTGTAGGAGGGGTAAGTAGTGACTGTTCTTTCATCTACTTGCTTAAATGCTTACTTGGATGTTGCAGGTACTTCTCCCAGCAGCTGGGCTGTTACAATTACAGGATGTGAAGAAGACGTGCTGTGAATTTTTGGAATCTCAGCTTCACCCTGTCAACTGCTTAGGAATTCGGGCTTTTGCTGATATGCATGCGTGCACAGATCTCCTGAACAAAGCCAACACCTATGCAGGCAAGTAGAGTAGACCTCAGCTGGGTTTGAGATAGGGAGGAATCTGGAACTCTTGAGTGCTGATAAGATTCTATAGTGATTTCTGGAAAGTTATGTCATGTTTCTGGATCTGAACCTTATAAAAATACTTTTAAAGTCTTATAGTGTATCACTGCGTAATTAAACCATGCTCACAAAATTCTGACCTTAAAAAATCTCTATAAGTTGGTATTGGGCCTAAAGAATAGAATAGCAGTTTTATGTAAGTATTGAATCCCTGTATCTTTTTCTTTCAAACTGTCAAATTCACAGGCATCTGAGAAAGTATTTGCATATGAAATTAAGTCATTTTATTTCTATGGCTTCTTACACCTTTTTCTTACACTCAGGAGAACAATTTGGTGGCTTAAACATCTTCAAGGTGGATGAAATCTAGTTGCCTTTGGGCAGAGTGGAAAAGTAGGTCTGAAATATAGGCAGCTTTCTCCTCAGACAGTAGTTCTCAGGACCTCATGCTGGCCCCCTCCTCCTGTGGCAGAGGACGCCCCCTTGCTATTGTCAAGGAAGCCATCACTTCAGTTGCTGTGTAGGACTCTCTGATCCCCCCCATCTCTCCAGTCTAGGAGGAGAGTTTCTCGTTATAGCTTTGGATGTAGCTAAAGTACACAAAAGAAACCTCTAACTGATTTTGCTCTGAGTTTATAACCATTTAAAAAATACATATTAAAAGTGATTATTAGGAAGTTTCTAATTTTTTAAGTCATCTTTGACAAGATAAGCCTGGTGGAAGTTATAACTCACCATCTCTGACCTGTATTTGTGAGACCCAATAAAACAGAATCCTAACTTGATTCAGCCCCTTGTCTACACTGTTCCACTGTGCTAACTCTGACGGGGAAGGGACATGTGGCACGTAGACCCGGGCAAGGTGTGTGTGTGTGTGTGCGCACATGTACCCACAAAGCATTGGAGAGGAGTATTCCTAGAATCCTGTTGCATTTTTTCAAAGAAATAATGGTAAGGTAGCTAGTTGGGAAAAAAGAAAACCCGCAGCGCTGCAGAGAAAAATAAAAGGTCCAGTAAATTTGAGCTTTATAGATTTCTTAGGGTGGCCTGACTGATCTACCTACCCTTTATAGAATTCTTTCAGTGGGAAAATGTGATCTGAATTTCAGAAAGCTTATTTAGCGATGAACTTTTAGCACATAACCCTTCTGTAAGTTGGGGAATGCCTATAATATGTAATGATATTCATGTAATTCTTTTGAGTAGGATGAGGCATTTTAAGAAAAACCAAAGACAAATTTGGATTCAGTGATGTGTTCCAGTGTTCTTCAGCTGTTCTTCAGCTAAATAGAAATTTTCCTTCTAAATCTGTAAGATCCATTAACTGTAGACATAATGTGCCTGTTATAAGTGATTTATATTGGGAGAATGAAGGAGGCTTGTATATTTTTGGATGATTTTTTTCTGTAGGAAACAATCACTGTTTAACATATCTTTCTTGGGCAGCTCGTTGTCTCCTATTACTTGATACACATTACTGACTTTGAAGAGGTGGGGAGAGGGCCTGGGGACAGAATGAGTAAAGCAGTGTTCACGGAGAAGACGGCCACACATAATTCACATGATATACTGGGACGCTTAGTTCGGCTCCTGTCAGAACCACCTTATGTACTGTGTGTTTAGGAGGTTTTTATTAGATTTAATTATTTCATTTTCTTATTTAAAATCTTAAATTTATTGCAGTATAGTACGAAATATCAACAGTTCTCTACCAGAATTTGAGCACGTCTATGTCTTAGTCTGTAGAGTCCTTCTTCATAATTTTGCAAAGACATTTTCATGAAACGTTTATTGTCATTTTCAGGAAAATTATGAAGAAAAATTATTTTTTTAAGCTAGACTCCATGCCCAATGTGGGGCTTGAACTCATAAGTCTGAGATCAACAGTTGCATATTCTACCAACTGAGCCAGCCAGGCACCCCTTAATTAATTAATTAATTAATTAATTAATATTTTAGAGAGAGAGAGAATAAGCAGGGGAGAGGGACAGAGAGAGAGAGAGAGAGAGAGAGAATCCCAAGTAGGCTCCATGCTCAGTGTGGAGCTCAACGAGAGACTCATGACCTGAGCTGAAATCAAGAGTCAGATGCTCAACTGGACTGAGCCACCCAGACACCCCAATTCTTAACTTTTAATGTGCTGTATTTTAAATCAAAGTCTAGTCTTAAAGGATATACTGTTTTTATGCCATGCATTTGAATCTTATATGTGCTTGAGTTTATAAGTAACATTTTACAGCATCTTTTATTATGAAAAACTGTGACACATATAAAAATAGAAATAGTATTCATCATTGAACTTTAAAGTGTTGTAAATTCATGGAAAATCTTGTTCAACTATATATCCCTCTGCTATTAACTATCCTCCTCATCTGTTATTATTTTTTATGTTATTATTATTTTTTATGTTATTTTTAATGAAATCTAATGTATATATAGAAGAGTACAAATGGTAAGTCTACATCTTGATGAATTTTTGCATCTTCTTGTTTTATTTGAAGCCATTCTGTCATATAATCTATGTATTTCACTCTTACAATTTTAAAGAAATAAAATTGCAGTGATCCACTTCATATAATGAAATATTTCCAAATATCTTGGTATGTTAATAACAAGCTTTCTAAAATATGTAATTCAATAGAATACTAAAATACAGTTGTCCTTCCTAGTGAAAATACCTGATCGTTGTTTATATCTTAAGCAAATAGGAGGTGGGGAGGTCAGGAGTCCACGCAGGAAGGTAGCTATCTTTTTTTTCTGTTGTGAACAAATAATTGTTTTTTAGTCCTTCCCTTCTTTCTTTGTACAATTCAAGCACTTTATGCATCCAGAAAATCTGCCCAAATTCCTCAATTACTTTCAAGTTCAGGCCATCCAGCACGTGAAAAGATCTGGCATGGTGGAGGGGGACAGTGGCAATTAAGAAAGTTAATACCTTCCTTTTTCATTTTGCTGTCCTAGATAGCGGGCTAGTAGGGGCTGTGATAGGCCTTTCTAGGGAAGAAAGGAAGGAATACAGAGCCATAATAGAAGGGCCCATACAGACATACCTCTATACGAGAAAAGAAGAAGGAGGAGAGAAGAGAGCTAGCAGAGAGAAAGGATGGGAGAGGAAAGAAGGCTTGCTTAACCTCAGGGTACTTTCTGATCCAAAGTCTGCCTGCACTTCAGAGCCTGGAGCACTCCTGTCCTTTGAAAACTCACCAGAGATTCTGGACCTAAGATCTGCTTTATTCCTTTCTCTTGCAGATTGGAAAAGAGCTCTCTGGTGTTTATTGTAATTAAATTAAATTATACAGGTATAATGAAAGAATTAAGGAGTTCCATGGAAATGTCTTTTGTGAACCTGTTATTTTTTCATAATATCACATTTTTAAAGAAAGTAAAAATGTGAGAGACCAAGTAGGCAGGATAGAAAGTCTGAGCAGGGAGGGTCTGAATGCTGCGGTTCATCCTGCTACACTCTTGTAGTTTGAGCAGCACGATGGGGGCAGTCACAGCCTGTCACACCGGCCCACACAGCTGCACCGGGGCATGTAGCGATGTGTTCTTCAAATCCTCGACTACTCAGGGCGACCAGATCAGCCAGGAAGTGATCTGCATGTTGAGGCTTGGTGTCCTGGACTGTCAGCCTTTGTTGTGCTCTTGAATGATTATTTTCTTAGCTGAAAAGCTGTATGAAATTATGTTTGCTTCAAGTCTGAAAAAGAAAACTTTCTTCCAAGTTGTATAGACTTGTTTGGATAATGCTGGATTGTGGACGCTTTTACTTCCCATGTGTTTTGTGTGGCATCCATATTTTAACCATGTCCCAAATCGCAAATACCTGTAGCGTTTTCTTCTGGATAAAAAGATAGAGGAGATGAAAACCGGACTTATTGGTTTCGATGCATTGTAATAGTCCCCAGAAGATTGTTTTGGAAGTTAGATTTTAACTTAAAATGCAAATCTAATTTAACCTTCTATGTTGATAAATAAAAGTTGCCAGTTGTAGAATTGTAAGAATTTCAAACACATTTAAAGGAAACAACAGTTTTAGATTCTTAGTCATTCCTTCATCTCACCACTCCCTACATGAAAAATTTGAGAAGTTACTTACTCTGAGTTCTAAGTGATCTCTGGGAAGTCTGGAGTATCGTTTTCAAGCCTCTGCTCCAGCTGAAATTCTGGGATTGGTGAACACTCCGCATTCTTCAGTATCAGGACAACCTGCAAAGAAGTCTTCTCCAGTCACTGCCATAGTTTTCAGTTTATTTCTCATTCTCCTCTTGCTCTTAACCCTGTTATCTCTTTACATCCTGGGCCTGGGCTGCTCTCGAGACACTTAGCCTTTCCACTATGCTTGTACGATGATCAAATTTTTTCATATGCCCACCTGCTGTCATGTATGTCCCCTCTCCCTTTGTCTTAACTAAAACTTCGCCCCCCCCCCCGAAACGTGCGTGTTAGGGCCAAACTTCTTTAGGGGACCGCTCCCCTGACTCACTGGGAAGGTGGACTCTTGTTTTGTCCCAGTCACCATCCGGTTCTGCACCGGCTGGCTGTCAGCCTCCAGCATTCTCTCTGCAGCCTATTTTCTCTCCAGGCCTTTGTGTCTACTTCTGCCTTTGACACCTAGACTGTCTCTTCCCTCTCTACTTCTTTTCTCCTGCCATAAGCAATTTCAAAATATATATTGTTGCCTTTCTTGAGGCTCCTTCTTCACAGTTGCTTGTGACCGACCGCCATCTTTCCTCCATAAACCTACCTGTCACCTTAAAACACAATTCCGAGGGATGTTGAATCTTGTTGGTATTCAAATCGCCAAGGTTTCAACCTTTGTGCTGACTGTATTCCTGCCTTTTCCTGCTCTTATATTTCTTCATAAATCTGCGCTCTCTGATGCCAGTAACCCAGTAATCTCTTGGCTGTTCAGCCTGACTCAAGGTCAGTTATTTCAAAGCTACCATCTTTATGCACCTAACTCCACCCAGACCACTGGGGGTGATTAGAAGCTCCGTGCCATGTAACTCCTGCCTACAAGGAGTTTATAGGCCGGTAATACTCCACTGTACGCCTTATTCTCTTGTAAAAGTAGGTCCCATAATAGTTTTTTTTTTTTTCTTTGTAATCAATTTGCTTCAATCATTTGCCCGCTCTTGATAATTTAGGCTAGGAATCACTGCTTGGGGTAAACATCTGTCAAAATAAGTCCATGATTTGAAGACTTCGCTTTAAAAAAAACTCATGTTGAGAGAGTGTTTTTTTTTTTTGTTTTTGTTTTTGTTTTTTTTTTTAATGTTTCATTTTGAGAGAGAGACACAGTGCAAGTAGGGAGACACAGAATCTGAAGCAGGCTCCAGGCTCTGAGCTGTCAAAACAGAGCCCAGTGGAGGATTCAAACTCACCAACCGAACTGTGAGATTGTGACCTGAGCCGAAGTCTGATGCTTAACCAACTGAACCACCCAGGCACCCAAGAGAGTGATTTTAATAATAGTATTACTGGCCTTGACTGTATGATATGCATTACTAAAGAATAGGTGCTGATTATTTGAGGGTCTGTTGCAATGTTAATTTACTGATACAGAAGATTCTTCCTTTGGAGAACTGTGAAAGCGTTTGATGTACAGCACTTCTTGATGAATTCATGCCGACTTAGTTGATGCTTCTTACAAGCACTAATCATTTTTATGTTTTTACATTCATTATAGTCCTCATTCGTGTCCTAGTCAACTACGTGCGATCTCTTCTGCTCTGCCTTGTTGATAGTTTTTCTCAGTGAGATGAGGTAGCTGTTTTTAGATTTCACCAAAGCTATCTGTGTTAATGGAGCTGCTGGATATATATATGTAATTTTTTTTTTCCTAGAGACTAAATAGTATTCAGAATGAAAGAATCACAGAGTATTAGCACCTGTAGGAACCTTAGCAGCTAAGATAACTTGTGTTTTATTAATTAGGAAGATGAAGACCAGAGAGACTTTTATTTTCCCAAAAACACTTTGTCTCTCAGGGATGAGCTGTTTGTGGGTTAAAATACTGCTGTTATTCATGCACTTACCCTCACTTCTCAGATGGACTTCTATACCAGATGGAATATAGAGAAATTATAGGAATTCTTCATGGCTTAATTTTGATCAAAAAAGTGTTTGGTATTGAGAAATCAAACATAAAGGGTACTTTGTAACTTATCACTGGGTACAAAACTGAATAAGAAAAACTTCGGAGTTTTATTATCAATTTCATTGGACTTAATTTGGGATGAGAGACCAGAGCTAATGAGCCCAATAAACCTAGTGTAACAAATCCTGTGGGTTGTCTTTATTTTTTTCAGAATTTTTAAAAATTAATTAAAATTTTTTAACGTTTATTTTTTTTTGAGAGAAAGAGACAGATCATGAACAGGAGAGGGGCAGAGAGAGAGGGAGACACAGAATCAGAAGCTTTGAGCTGATGCTGAAGCTTTGAGCTGTCAGCACAGAGCCTCATGCAGGTCTCAAACTCGTGAGCAGTGAGATCATGACCTGAGCTGAAGTCAGACGCTTAACCGACTGAGCCACCCAGGCGCCCCAGAATTTTTTTTTATTTAAATTCTAGTTAACATACAGTGCAATATTGGTTTCAGGAGTAGAAGTCAGCGATGCATCGCTTACATACAACACCTAGTGCTCATCACAGCAAGCGCTCTCCTTAACGCGCATCACCCTTCTAGCCCATCTCCCACCCACCTCCTCCATCAACCCTCGGTTTGTTCTCTGTCATTAATAGTCTCTTGTGGTTTGTTTCCTTCTCTTCTCTTCTCTTCTCTTCTCTTCTCTTCTCTTCTCTTCCCCTTCCCTTATGTTCATCTGTTTTGTTTCTTAAATTACATATATGAGTGAAATCATAATAATATTTGTCTTTCTCTGATTGACTTATTTCACTTAGCATAATACATTCTAACTCCATCCACATTGTTGCAAGTGGCAAGATTTCATATTTTTGATGGCTGAGTAATACTCTGTTGTGTATATGCACCACCTCTTTTTTTTTATTTCTTTTTGAGAGACAGAGAGAATGCAAGCAGGGGAGGGGCAGAGAGAAAGGAAGAATACCAAGAAGGCTTTGTGCTGTGAGCGCTGAGCCCAAAGTGGAGCTTGAACTCACAAAACTGTAAGATCACGACCTGAGCTGAAATCAAGTGTCAGATGCTTAACTGACTGAGCCATCCAGGGGCCCCAACACATCTTCTTTATCATTCATCAGTTGGAGGGATATTTGGGCTCTCTATATGATTTGCTTATTGTCGATAACGTTATTATAAACATCGGGGTACATGTATCCCTTTGAATCTGTATTTTTGTCTCCTTTGGATAAATACCTAGTTCTGTAGTTGCTGGATCCTAGGGTAGTCATTTCTTGATAAGCTTATTTTAGTTGCAGAAGGGAAGCAGACAGCAAAGTGCAGCTGTCCTAGAGAGTGAAGAGAATCCTTATCAGTAAGGAAGAATACATCTGTATATCTTATGTGTACGATATATGTGTTTAATGTATATTGCACATTCGTGGTATAGTCTGTACTATTGGGAACTGTGCCCTACTGCAATTGTGGGATTTGTTTAGACAAAAGGAATTGATTGTTCAATGCCAGTATGCCAGGTTGACTTTACTCAGCAACGATGGTAAACTAGTAAGGGCAAGTTACTGAAATCACAACGAAAGGTCTGTGCTATTAAACAAGAGTAATCTGTCTGCATGTGAGCAAAAAGATTGGAAACAATAGCTGAGGTTGCAACAGAACACCATGATAATGAGGATAGAGAGGAGATGACTGAAGCAAGATTGGGGATAAGGAAACTAACCCTTGATATGAGTAAAAGAAACACACTAAACTCTGACATGATCTGCTCTTTAGCATTACATTTTGAATAAGTATTTTGTGGGTGCATTTTAGCGAGTGCGTATTTCCAGTTGGCAGTAGCTGTTAACTAGTACTTTGCCTTGCTGAGGGGCAGCAAGCTGGATAAGAATTCATTCAGTGAAAAGACAGAATTTCTTATCCTGGCTTTATGACAAGTATTAGGCTTGTTTAGCCAAACCAATCCAAAGATTGGGCTTTAGTTGATAGTGTATTCAATAACAGTACTGTAACTGTGTCTAGAAAGATATAAGGTGATTATCTCATTCTGTTCCTCCCGGGTCAGACCGTATCTGCGAAGTCAAGTTCATTTTCAGGTTACATATTTTGAGAGAGCCTGACAAACTGAAGAGCCCAAAGGATATTATACAAGGAATGCTTGAAAGACTATGAGTTTATAGACCTTGGGAGGGAAATTTGGGAGGATATGAAGCTCTGTAAAAGTTTGAAGGAATCTCATGAGCAAGAGACAGTAGTCTTGTTCTGTGGTGACAGAGTTAGTGTCGGTGCTACAGTCAGAGTCGGTGCTGCAGAGTCAGAGGGAGAAAGACTTCAGTGCCACACAAAGCACAACTTCCACTTACAGCAAGTGTTCAAGAATGGTGTGATTGCCTTGATGTCTGTTGATGTCTGTAAATTATACCAGATATCCACTGAATATGAAAATTTTAGAGATTATCCTGACATAATAAAAGTTGTGTCTGGGGACCTTTCAGATCCCTTATCCCACTAAATCTTTTGACTTTCTGTGGCAATACAGAGAAAGAATCAACAGGATTTGTGAAGCAACTTATTTTATTTTCAGGTTTAAAGAGAGGAAGAGATGTGGACGGGGAGAAAGGGGAGTTCCTTAATGGGTGTAGAGGTTCGTATTTGCAAGATGAAAAAGTTTTGGAGATCTGTTTCACAGCAATCTGAGTATACTTAAAACTACTGAACTGTATACTTAAACATGGTTAAGATGCTAAGTTGTATGTTATATGTTTTACCACAATAAAAAAAGAGAAAAGGGAGTGAGGAATCAACTGAGATTTCATTTGGCCTTGGAATCAATGTGGATAGGAGAGCCATTAAGACACAAAAGGGGTACAAGAAGGCAAGCAGGTGTCTGGGGGAAGGTACTGACCCTGTTTGAGGTGTAGGTGGATCTCAGTCTTGATTGCTCGAGGGAGAATGAGCAGTGAAATGCACTATCACTTTTAGAAGTTCTCCCACTGGACAAGTTTATTAGCAATAAGCAAAGACAGCAGGCTCGTGGAAGACCTTGATTTATTTTGAGGAGATAATCAGATCGAGCCAGAGAATCTTTGCCAAGAATCCAGCCAAGGAGTAGAAAAATGCACAGTGATGAAAAATTAAGACAGTACACCTCAGAGCAGGCCGTGGTGAGTGGCCCAAAGTGGTGAATAAAGTGAGGGTGTTAGAGGACTGCTTGTGTGTGTTGCGGGTGCACAGTTGGGGAGGGGTCTGTGTGTTTAAAAGAGCCACGATGGCTAAGTAGATCATGTGGAGACTAACAGATAGCTGGAATGTCAAATATTGAGTTTTGGGAGAGAGGTTGGATCTGGGAGCAACCATACTGGAGTGCTAGTTAAAGATAACTGGACACACAAATGTGGATAAGATCCTTAAGGGAGAAGAAACAGGAAATGCAAAGAGGGTGCAGGGCAGTCAGGACCGTAAGTAATGCCCAGTTTTAGGGAGCTGAAGGGGACAGACTGATTGATTAGAAAGATTAGAGGGGCGCCTGTCTGGCTCAGTTGGTAGAGCATGTGACTCTTGATCTTGGGGTTGTGAGTTCAGGCTTGAACTCACATGTTGGGTGTAGAGATAACTTAAAAAAAATAAAATGTTTTAAAAACTTTTTTGAAAAAAGTATTAATAGAATCCAAACTGGGGGAGAGTGACCTTAGGGTTAAACAGTGTGCAGGGGTTGAGAAGTTTTAATCTCAACAAAAGGACTTCCAAAGAACAAATTCAGGGGAAAGGTAGGCCAAAGGCTGTGTTACAACAGTGTGAATGAAAATACAGAGGCTTCATTATAAAGATCTGTCCGAAAGAAGTTTGGTATAAAGGCCAGCAAAGTGGGGCAGTGGCCCAGGATGGGGAGGGTAAGCTGTTGTTGTTTTCTTACTTAGGACAGCATTTGTCCACTGAAGTCAAGACAGTAAAATACATTGATTGTCTACAGCACTGTCTTTCTTTCTTATTGGGGAAGGAAACTATTTGGGCCTAGTTTGGGAATATTTTGTTATTTTTTTCCTTGTTTTTAAAATTTTAATCATTGATATTTTCATATGATTAAAAACTTTTTTTGTTTACTTTGAAAGAGAGAGCAGAAGCAGGGGAGGGGCAGAGAGAGACAGAGAAAAATCTTAATCAGGCTCCATACTGTCAATGCAGAGACTGATGCAGCGCTTGAAACCACACACTGTGGGATCATGCTCTGAGCCGAAATCAAGAGTCGGGTGCTTGACTGAGCCACCCAGGCACCCTTAAAACACTTTTTTTTTTTTTATCATGGTGGCATAAGACATTCCTTGTTTTTGTCCCACCACCTCCAACAACAAATATTCTGTATCTATGAACAAAGTGGCTTTGTGGGAGCTGTAGGATCCAGCACGATACACCAAGGAATCTGGTGGGAGTTTTGCCCATCTGTGCATTGCATAATAGGCAGACAGACCTCTGTTCCCACTATGGACCCTGAAATAACCCATGAACCAGTTCTAGCTCCTCTTGGCTGCAGTCTGGGAGCCACTGGAAAACACCTGACAATTACCTATGGACAAGAGAGCCTTTGTAGAAGTCCAGATTTCCAGAGGATAAGACCCAGCACTTGTTAGAGTTTGGACACACTGGAGTGGATCGGAACAGTTTGATGTTACCCACATCACCCCTTCCACAAGGCGGTACAGCACAGGACCAAGAGAGATCTTCCACAGTCTGCAGTTTTTTTAGTATGGAAAAGAGAGAGTGTGTGAGTGAGCACCCACATTTCCCAGCCGTGTAAACGCTGATAAAAGCACTTATTTCTCTCTGGCCCCAGAGTACTAAATCTGGAATTCCAGGATTGGGAGGTAGGAAATCTGGGAAAGGACACATTGGACTCCGAGGACATAAAAAAGACACATTCTTAACTGCATGCTGGAGTTCCACCAAGAAGCCTGCCCACTACCTGCTGGGAAAGCCCCACTCACGGATCTCCTCAACAGGCCCACGGGCACCCCCATCCCATGTGTGCCGTGCCATCCACCCCCATTGTGTAGCCAGCTTTCTGTTTGTGCTTTTAGGGGAAGTGGTAAGAGTGAGCTTTGGAAGATGACAAGTAAGCACATGCAGTAGGCCCAAATCTGTGAGCCAGGGAGAGACCACAAACTTCAGCTATAGCACCACCTTTGAGAAAACAAATGAGAGGCTGTCAGCACTTAACTTGGTGTTTTGCAGGATGAAGACAGGCATATAAGCTTAAGATCTCTTCCACAAAAGGGGGCAAGAAGCTTGGAGCAGATGTATCCATAGAAGGTCTAAGAAATACTCAGAATTTCTACCAGAGCTGAAAGAGGGTATTACTCCAGTAAAGACTGGAGGAGATGACTGCTACTTCAGATGCAGAGACAAGCAGCACACAACTCCAAGAAACCTGAAAATTTAAGGTAACATGATACCACCAAAAGATTATAGCAATCTCTCTATAACCAAACCCCAAAACATTGGAATACATGTTTTTCCTGATAAAGAATTCACAGTAGCTGTTTTAAGAAAACTCAGTGAGCTACAAGAAAACACAGATAATTCAGTGATTTCAGGAAAACAATATATGAATAAAATGAGAAATTTTACAAAAAGAAATCCTAAAAAAAAAGAAAAACAAGTTTTAGAGCTGAAGAATTCAATGAATGAAATGAAAAATGCAGTGGAGAGCAACAACAACAGACTTGATCAAGCAGAAGAAAGAATCCATGAGACTGAAGACAGGAAGTTTGAAACGATTCAGTCTGAGAAGAATAAGGGAAAAAGAATGCAAGAATGCATGTTCTATGAGATACCATCAAAAAGATCAACTGGTGAATCACTGGAATTCTAGAAGGAGAAGAAAAGAAGAAGGGATAGAAAGTTTATTTAAAGGAATAATGGCAGAGAACTACCCAAATCTGGATGAAGATTTGAATATCTAAGTTCACAAGCTTTGGTAGGGCACCAAACAAAATCAACTTACAGAATTTTCAAGACACATTACAATAAAATAGTCAAGAATCAAAGACAAAGAGATAATCTTAAAAGCAACAAAAGGAAAAAAAATAAAAGCTTGTAACTTACAAGGGAGCTCCCATAAGGCTATCAGGGAGATTTCCCAGCAAAATCCTTATGAGTTAGGAGAGAGTGGGATGATCTATTCAAAGGCTGAGAGGGAAAAAAAAAAACAACAGAACTGCCAACCAAGAATACTTTATTTAGCAAAGTTATCCTTCAGAAATGTAGGAGAAATACTTTCCCAGATGAAAGGGCTAAGGTAATTCATCGTCACTAGACCTACCTTAGAAATGTTGACAGGGACACTTGGGTGGCTCAGTCAGTTGAGTGTCCAACTTTCACTCAGGTCATGGTCTCACAGCTTGTGGGTTGGAGACCTGCGTCAGGCTCTGTGCTGACAGCTTGGAGCCTGGAGCTTGCTTCAGATTCTGTGTCTCCCTCTCTCTCTTTGTCTACCCTACCCCCCACTTATGCTCTCTCTCAAAAATAAACTTAAAAAAAAAAAAAGAAAGTTGCTGATAGTAGTTCTTCAAACTAAAATATAAAGATTCTAATTGTTAGTAACATGAAAACATATGAAAATATGCAACACATTGGTAAAGGCAAGTATTAGTCAAATTAATAATACTCTAATATTGTAATATGGTGTTGTGTTAACTCTTGCATAAGATTAAGGAACAAGACTATTAAAAATAACTATAGTTACCATAATTTATTAGTGAAATACACAGTATAATAAGAGGTAAATCATGACATCAAAAACCATAAAATGTTGGAGGAAGTAAAAGAGTAGAGTTTTTGTATGAGATTAAAGTTAAGTTGTTATCAGTGTTAAATAGAGATACCCATAAGGAGTTTTACGTGAGTCATGGTAACCACAAAACAAAACCTACAGTATATACACAATCAAGAGAAGAGAACGAAGCATATAACAGTTTACAAAGAAGGAAGCAAGATGAAAGAAACGAACAAAGGAAATACAAAAGAGCCAGAAAATAGTTAATAGGATGGAATTAGTAAAGTCTTATCAGTAATTACCATAAATGTAAATAGATTAAATTCTCCCATCGAAAGGCATACAGTGGCCGGATGAATTAAAAAAACAAGCCCTTACCATATGGTGACTACCAGAGACTCACTTAAGCATTAAGGCCTCAGAGTGAAGGGATGGAAAAAGATATTCCATGCAAGTGGAAAACAAAAGAGAGCAAATGTAGCTATACTGAATACTCACACACACACACACACACACACACACACACACAACAAATAGGGATACCTGGCTGGCTCAGTCAGAAGAGCATGGAGCTCTTGATCTTGGGGTTGTGAATTCGAGCTCCATATTGGGTATAGAGATTACTTTAAAAAATAAAATCTTTAAGAAAAATGATAAAACAATTATATATGACTCAACATTGGAGCATCCAAATATATTAAGAAATACCAAGAGATCTGAAAGGAGAAATAGACAACAATAAAATAATAGTAGGAGACTTTAGTATCCACTTTCAACAATGGTTAGGTCATTTAGACAGAATATCAACAAGGAAACATTGGACGTGAACCATACTTTAGACCACAAGAATCTAGAAGACATATAGAACATTCCATCCAACAACAGCAGAATGCACATTGTTCTCAAGCACACACAGAATGTTCTCCAGGATAGATCATATGATAAGTCACAAAACAAGTCTTAGCAAATTTAAGATTGAAATCGTACTGGGTATCTTTTCTGACTACAGTGGTATAAAACTGGAAATCATACTACTAGGAAACTAGAACATTCACAAATGTATGGAAATTAAACAACGTACTCTTCAATAACCAGTGGGTTAAAGAAGAAATCAAAAGGGAAATACAAAAAATATCTTAAGCATATAAACCCAAACCACACCAGAATCTATGGGATGCTGCAAGAACAATTCTAAGAGGGAAGTTTACAGTGATAAAGCTCTGTTAGGAAAAAAGATCTAAAATAAGCAACCTGATTTTACACCTCAAGGGATTAGAAAAAGAACAAACCAAACCCAACGTTAGAAGGAAGGAAGGAAATGACAAAAGTAAGAGTAGGAATAAATGAAATAGAGGCCAGAAAAATAATAGAATATGTCAATGAAATTAAGAACTGGTGTTTTGCAAAGATAAAATTAAGAAACCTTTAGCTAGACTAGAAAAGGGAGACTTGAGTAAATAAAATCAGAAATGAAAAAGGAGACATTACAGGTTATACCACAGAACTACGAAGGATCATTAAGAGACTAGTAAGAACACATATGCTAACATAACCAGAAGAAATGGATAAATTTCTAGAAACAACGCAATCTACCAATGCTGACTCATGAAGAAATACAAAATCTGAACAGACCAATGGCAAGTAAGGAGATTGAATCAGTAAACAAAAACTCCCCAAAAGAAAAGTCCATGACCATATCGCTTCACTAATGAATGCTATCAAACATTTAAAGAATTATCACTAATCATCCAATTCTTCCAAAACATAGAAGAGGAGGGATACTCCCAAACTCATTTTGCAGGGCCAGGGTTAAAACTCTGATACCAAAGCCAGAGAATTTCATTGAGCCCAGGCATTCCTGCCATTTCAGGCATTCTTTGAGGAAAATTACCAGGCATTTTGAGGAAAGTCACCTGGGAAAGAGCCATAGTGAGCTCCTGATTGTCAGCTTCTTCCTCCCTTTGGGCTCTCTCATGTTCTTCTGAGCATGAGAAAACTATAGCCCAATATCACTGATGAATATGGATGCAAAAGTTCTCATCAAAATATTAGCAAACTGAATCCAACAGCACATTAGAAGAATCATACACCATGATGAAATGGGATTTATCCATAGGACTCAAGCATAGTTCAACATCTGCAAATCAATAAATGTGGTAAAGCACATGAATAGAATGCAAGATAAAAATTATGCAATCATCTCAGATGCTGAAAAAGTATTTGACAAAATACAGCATCCATGAGATGCTCTCAACAAATTAGGTATAGAAGGAGCATACCTTAATATATTAAACCTTAGTATAGTAAAGGTCATATATGACAAACCCATAGCTAACATCGTACTCAGCAATGAAAAAGCTGAAAAGTTTTCCTTTTAAGATCAGGAACAAGACAGGGATGCCCACTTTCACCATTCCTGTTCACCATAGTACTGGAAGTCCTAACCGAGCAATCAAGCAAGAGAGAGAAATAACAGGCGTTGAATTGGAAAAGAAGAAGTAAAATTGTCTTTGCAGATGATACGATCTCATATATATAGAAAATCCTAAGATTCTACCAAAAAAACTTGTTAGAACTAATCAACAAATTCATTGAAGTTATGTGATACAAAATCAACACACAAACTTGACTTTCTGTAAGCTAACAATGAAATATCTGAAAAACATACAGTCTTGCTTATAATAGCATCAAAAACAACAAAATACTTAGGAATAAATTTAACCAAAGAGGTGAAAGATCTGTACATTGAAAACTGCAAGACTTAGATGAAAGAAATGGAAAAAGACACAAATAAATGGAATGATATCCTGTGTTCATGAATCATAAGAATATTATTAAAATGTCCATACCACCCAAACATATTTATAGATTCAGGACAGTCAATATCAAAATTCCAGTGGTATTGTTCAACAAACAGAAGGAAAATCCTAAAAATTTTATGGAATCACAAAGGACTCCAAATAGCTAAAGCAATCCTTCTTCAGAAAGAAGAACATCCACCTTCCACACGGTCATCTAGAGCTAGTACTCATGCCTGGAATCAGCCACAACCTTAGCCATGACCACTGCCTGCCACCTCTGGACCATGGCCCCCCACAAAATGAACAAGCTTGGGACGTTTGCGAAAATGTGTAAGCAGGATCCGAGGGTACTGCACACTGAGGAAATGTGATTCCCATGAGTAGGTGGAGTACCTGCTACTCATAAAACTAAATGGGAAGACACTATCAAGGAAGAAAAAACAGTAAGAACGCAGAGGAAAACAAAGACAGTTGAACCTTCAAGTGAGGAAAATGATCTAGAAATTGACAATGATGGTGCGATTGAAGCAGATACTGATGCACCTCAAGAAATGGGAGATGAAAATATAGAGATAACTGAGGAAATGACAGATCAGACAAACGATAGAACAGTGGCTGCTGTTGATGCCCTAAATGATGGTGAACTACAGGAAGCCATTGACTTGTTCACAGATGTCATTAGGCTGAATCCTCACTTGGCCGTTCTGTATGCCAAGAGAGCATCAAATTACAGAAGCCAAATGCTGGCATCCAAGACTGTGATAGAGCTATTGAAATAAATCCTGATTCAGCTCAACCTTGTAAGTGGTGAGGGAAAGCACTGGGCTATATGATCTTGCCTTTACTTGTAAACTGGATTATGATGAAGATACTAGTGCAATGCTGAAAGAAGTTCAACCTAGGGCCCAGGAAATTGCAGAAAGTTGAAGAAAGTATGAGCAAAAAATGGAAGAGCAAGAGATCAAAGAAAGAATAGAAAGGGTTAAGAAGGCTCTGGAAGAACATGAGAGAGCTCAGAGGGAGGAGGAAGCCGACAATCAGGAGCTCACTATGGCTCTTCCCCAGGTGACTTTCCTCAAAATGCCCAGTAATTTTCCTCAAGGAATGCCTGGAATGGCAGCAATGCCTGGGCTCAATGAAATTCTCAGTGACCCAGAGGTTCCTGAAGCCCTGCCCTATCCAGAAGTTACGGTGGCCTTCCAGGATGTGGCCCAGAAGCCAGCAAATGTGTCAGGATATCAGAGCAACCCAAAGGTTATGAATCTCATCGGTAAATCGTCAGCCAAATTTGGAGGTCAAGCATAAATGCCCTTCTGACAAATAAAGCCCTTGCTAAAGGAAAAGCAACTTAGACCAGCTAGTGGATGTCGCAATAATACAAACCTTGGTGGAGAAGGAGTCAGCGTACCTCTGACCTTTTCTCATGGAGAAAGCTGGGGTGCTGTGCAGATAATCCCTACCCTTCTGCCCCACATGCAACTGCCGCATTTTACAGCCGCTTGCCGTTAGGGTGTTCATCCAGATAATGTTTTCCGACTGGGAATTACAAACTTTAAGCACTTTTTAAACCTTAAAAATATTTAAAAACATAAGGGTGTGTTAATCCCTACATTTTTTCTTTACTAATCATTTCAGTTTTTTTCCCTTGGGATTAATTGGGCAAGGAAGATACTTTTCAGTATGGAAGATTCATCGCTCATTTTGAGTGAAATAGAGGTTTATTAGCAGGAGGCAAATACAACATTTAAATAGATGCAGTTTGAGTTGGATATATGGTTACTGAGGCATTTTGACTTGTCTCTTTAAGGTTTATTTTTTAAACATGACTTACTTCGATAAAACCATTGGGACCACCAGTGTTGCAGTAGGACCCGGGTGGGGACCGGAAGTACTTGGCAGGGCAGCAGCAACCTTGCTCTTTTTATATAGCATGCACCTTGCATAGTTGCTTTTACGCTTACGTTACGGTGAAGGGATGATTTTTGTAATGCTGCAGCCAAATTTGACGATTTGAGACGGATTACCTAGTTATGTTTTCTGATACAGAAAATAAATGCTTCGCATTATTTCCACACAGGGGAATACTTTTCTTTTTATATTTCTGTGTTTAGAATGACCTTTCCTGGTCAGAAAACGCCCATCTCTTTGTGTGCTTTCTACTTGTTTTCACCTCCTCCCTCCCCCACTTCCACCTTGTCCTTACTCTCTTGGGCCGAAGGTAGTCCTTTTTTTACTGGCATCATCACTGCTATCATCATTCACAGCATAATTATGCAAGCATATGCAATGCTGGATTTAATTTAATATGTAATACATATAGTGATTATGTAAGGTAATACCCATAGCAGCTGTAATTTGTTACTTGACCAAGAGATTTCATAGTTAAGTGTTAGGTTTCCACTTCAGTGAAATGTTACCATATCAAAAGATGTTGGAAAGAGGGATTCCCTTTGGTGTTTAGTCTTCTACTTAGGAAATATCTGTTATAGTTGGAGTTTATCTTACATTATTCATCTTCATATTTTGGAGAGCATGAGGTTTGAATTCATTGATATACACAAAAGGGAACCAAACTTCTTCGGCCAGCGTGAATTATAAAATTGATGAGTTCCATGGTTCTTCAATGTGGAGTTGATGGTATTATGAGTCATTGTGCTTCTATTCAGCTCTTAAATGCTACACCGTTTCTCCATCTCGCCTGTTTCTCCCTCCTCCTCCTCTAAGGGTAAAGAAATGATAGATTTTCTGCCGTACATTTCAACTTTTACATTTATTAAGACTAAGTCCAGGCGCTGTACCACCAGGAATCGCTAAGTTTCTCCCTGTCTTCCAATTTAAAGTGCTGGTGTTTAAAAACAGTTTCAAGGGATGCAGCCCTCTGTACTTTGCTTATTTGAAGAAACAGTGATAGGAGCAGTGAAGAAAATTCCATGGAATACTTTTCTGAAACAGCACATTTCTGAAGTCATAAGTAAGTCGATTGAGGTTCTCACCCTTTGCTCTGCACTAGCAGATAGAAACGCGTCTGTTACATAAGTGAGAAAAGGCTATATGCTAACTGAACATGCTATTTAAAACTTAAAAATACTCGCCATATAAACTTACATTTGAGCTTGACGGTGTTTTTTTTTTTTTGTTGTTGTTGTTAATATGTGTTCTCTCTAAAAATATCTAATGTGTGCTATGAATAACTCAAGAAGAGCAGTTCCTTTCGGGGTTCCTTATTTAATTTACTTACTTATATATTACCTAAGCACATTCTAACACTGCAAATATTACCATAAGTGGGTAAAAATAAAATTTGTGGTCTTCTGAAAATGTGTCTTGTGCTTTGAAGTTCCACAAATACAAAGTACCTGCATTTTCATAGAAACTCAGTATCATTTTTATACCAGAAGTGTTTTTTCTTATGCTAACAATGCTGTAAGAAGTACAAGTAAAGGAGTTTTTTCCTACTTAAAAATATAGGGTTATTGGATTTCTAGCTACATTAAAAATATAAACTACGGTTCTCCACATCCTTGCCCAGCAATGGTACTGCTAGGAATCTACCCAAGAGACACAGGAGTGCTGATGCATAGGGGCACATGTACCCCGATGTTCATAACAGCACTTTCGACAATAGCCAAATTGTGGAAAGAGACTAAGTGTCCATCAACTGACGAATGGATAAAGAAGATGTGGTATATGTAAATATGATGGAATACTACGCAGCAATGAGAAAGAATGAAATCTAGCCATGTGTAGCAACATGGATGGAACTGGAGGGTATTATGCTGAGTAAAATAAGTCCGTCAGAGAAAGACAGATACCATATGTTTCCATGCATAGATGGATTTCGAGAGACTTAGCAGAAAACCATGGGGAAGAGGAAGAGGGGGAAGGAAAAAAGACACAGAGAGGGAGGGAGATAAACATAAGAGACTCTCAAAGACTAAGAACAAACTGAGGGGTGAGGGGGGTGTGGGAGAGAGGGGAGTGGGTGACGGGCACAGAGGAGGGCACTTGTTGGGATGAGCACTGGGTGTTGTATGGAAACCAATTTGACAATAAATTATTTAAAAAACTAAACAAAAAATAAACTATGGTTTCAAACTGGAAAAAAGAAAGAACAAAAATGGAAGCTTTATACTTTCTTATTTCAAACTATATTACAAAAGTAGAATAATCAAAAGAGGGTGGTACTGGCATAAAAATGGACATAGAGGCCAAGGGAACAGAATTGAGAGCCCAAAAATAACATGGTCAATTAATCTATGACAAAGGAGGCAAGAATATACATTGGGGAAAAGATAGTCTTTTTTGATAAATGGTGCTGGGAAAACTGGACAGTTATATGCAGAAGAGTGGAACTGGAATTTCATTAAGCCATACACTAAAGTAAACTCAAAATGGATTAAATAACTAAATGTAAGGCCTGAAACCATAAAACTCCTAAAAGAAAATATAAGCAATAATCTCTTTGACATCAGCTTTCACAACGTTTTTCTGGATAGGTCTTTGCAGGCAAGGGGAAACAAAAGCAAAAGTGAACTACTGGAACTACCTCAAACTAAAAACTTGTACACAGTGAGAAAAACCATAAAAAAAAAAGACAAAATGAAAAGACAGCCTACTGAATGGGAGAAGATATTGGCAAATAATATATCCTATAAATGGCTAATATCAAAAATATATAAAGACCTCATGGGGCACCTGGGGGCTCAGTCAGTTACATGTCTGACTCTTGACATCAGCTCAGGTCACAATCTTACAGTTCGTGAGTTTGATCCCTGTGTCAGTGCAGAGACTGCTTGAGATTCTTTCTCTTCCTCTCTCTCTGCCGCTCCCCTGCTTGCTCTCTCTCTCTCTCTCTCTCAAAATAAATAAATAAACTTAAAAAAAAAAAGAACTCCTACAACTCTGTAACAAAAAAACAATCTGTTTTAAAAATGGACAGAGGAACTGAATAGGCAGTCTTCCGAAGAAGGCATACAGGCAGTCAACAGACACCTAAAAGGTGCTCAACATTACTAATCATCAGGGAAATACAAATCAAAACCACGTTGAGATATCATCTCATACCAGTCACAGTGACTGGTATCAAAAAGACAAGAAATGAAAGACAAGTGTTGACAAGGATGTGGAGAAAAGGGGTTTTGAGTGCACACTGGTGGAAATGTAAATTGTTGCAGCCACTGTGGAAAACAGTAAGGGAGGTTTCTCAAAAAATTAAAGAGAGAAATGTTATTTGATCCAGTAATTCCACACTGAGTATTCACTTAAAGAAAATGACCAATTTGAAAAGATATATACAGCCTTATGTTTATTGCAGCATTTTTTGCAATAGCCAAGATATGGAAGCAGCCAAGTATCTATTGATAGATGAATGGATAAAGAAGATTAAGTAGTATGTGTATGCAATGACTGTGACTCAGTCATGGAAAAGAATGAAATCTTGCCATTTGCAACAGCATGGATGGACCTTTCTCAGAGAAAGACAAATAGCATATGATTTCACTTACATACAGAATCTAAAAACCACAACATCCACACACATAAACCTGTAGTCTCTTGACTACAGAGAACAAACTAGTAGTTGCCAGAGGGTAAAAAGATAGATGGATGGGTGAAATAGTTGAAGAGGATTAAGAGGTACAAACCTGCAGTTATGAAATAAATAGGTCACAGGGATGAAAGTTCAGCATAGAGAATATACTCAGTAATAATGTAATAACTGTATGATGACAGACGGTAACTACGCTTACCTTGGGGAGGACTGCATAATGTATAGAATTGTTGAATCACTGTGTTAAACGCCTGAAACTAATATTAACATTATCAACTACAATAAAAAGATAAAAAAGGTAAAGTAAACATATTCCAACAGAAAAAAATTGTGTGTCAGTTAGATTTTTATAAATCTACATCATTTTATAATTACCCTAGAGCTACTTACCATTTTTAAAGTGATTTTGTGAGGAACCTTTTGTAAAGTGAATAGTTATGGGGTTTATGTAAATGCAGTTTTTGAAGTGTTTCTGAAAGGGAAGCCAACTAATCCTTTCTGTGGTATGTTGAAATAAGTCTTTATTTCACCTCAGGAAGCCTTTTAACAAAACTACTATTAGAATATAGCTAATTGTGAAGACCTAGAAAATACCTAGGTTTACTTGGGATTTAGGGATTATAATACAGTTAAGAGCTAAATTATTAAATCCTTTCTGTCTATCATATACAGTGCTAAGTGCTTTATAAACTTTAGTTCATTTAATCCTCACAGCAGTCTTATTATGTAAAGTATTCTTATTATTGTTTTATAGATGAGAAAACCAAGGCTTAGAGAAATGAAATAACTCACTCCAGGTTTTCCAAGCTAGTACATGGCAGAGCTGGGATTCGACCTTAGTGTGTCTGACTCCAAAGTGCCACAGTTCCTTGTGAGCTCATGTTTTATAAATGAGAGCTGGATTTGCAGGAAAGGTTACTTTGCCAAAGATTCATTTTTAAAGTTGTAAAGTCATTGATTATGCTAATAGTTTTTTTTGCCCCCTTTGGAGAAGTGGGTATATTTCGTTTTTGAAATCAAAGAAAGGTTTTTTTTAGTATTTTAAGAATTACTAATTTTACTAGTTTCTGGAAAGGAGTTGAGAGTATAAAATATTGTGATTTCTTCCCCGATAAACTGCCATAGAATTCAGAGCTATCTATATTATAAATCAATTCTGTTTTTTAAATGATGGTCATATATTCAGACCGGCATTTAAAATTTCTTTGTTTAAAGTTTTCAAGGAAAACTGATTTCCCTCCTTCCTCCAGTATGTTCTGGACCCCTCTAATGTTTTACATAATACATTCAAGTGTGTGATTATATAATACCATGTATTTTTCTGATTTATGTAATCAAAAGGTTTTACGGATTTAAATACTGATAGTCTTATTACTGTATAAGGAATACGTGTTTAAAATGCCACCACGTAAAATACAAGTGATTCAGCTGAGTATGTGATAAGGCAGCCTGTCTACTTGTGCTTCTCTGCTTTGTTGTTCAAGTAGAGACCACTTCCCCAGGTGAGTTTGTTTGGGCTTTGTTAGTTCTTGCTTTGAGGAAATGCAGTTGTTTTTCTCATTCTTGGGTTAGATTTAGAAAAACCTCTTCTTTTTTTAAGCATCTTGAAGTTGGATAATGGAATGTTGGTGTTAATGGGTTTTATTTTTAACCTCCAAACAGAGCAGCATTTTGCAGATGTTGTCCTTAGTGAAGAATTTCTCAATCTTGGCATTGAACAAGTGTGCAGCTTAATCTCAAGTGACAAACTTACCATTTCCTCAGAAGAGAAGGTAAGGAAATTTTTTCCCCCTTGTATACAGTGATGTAACAGTTTTCCTTTATTTCACTTTGTTTTGTAACTTTATAATCCTGTGTGTGTAGTGATAGCCAGCGATCTTTGATCTGGAAGGTATTAAAAACTCAGCTAGTTGACTTGCTGATTATCTATGCAATTTGGTGTGCTACCCAGGTGCCCCTCAAGTAACCAGACTTCTTATGTGACATCTGGCTTCCCCTAAAATGAGCATTTCTAGAGACTATAGTGAGAAAGAAAAGCTTCTTATGACCCAGCTTCAGAAGTCACATAGCGCTGTGTCTGCCATATTTTTTTGGTTACACAGGGACAGCTTAGATTCCCTGTGGGAGGTTTGCTGCATAAGATGTGGATACCGAGAGTTGTGATTTATTAGGGGACCATTTTGGAGACCAGCTGTCACAGTGGTGGTATGCTGAATGAACAAAACCCCAAAAGTGGGGTGAGGGACAGATAGGAGGATGTTGAAGTCATACCAGTGAGCAATAGGATCTGATTCAGGATGGTAGGAACAGGTGGAGAAGAGAAAGCAGAGCTGAGAAATAGTACATAAAATTTACAGAATCCTCTTTATTTCTAGCACCCAACACATAGAGGTACTTGACAGGTGCTTGCTGACTGGATAAATTAAGGAGCCATGTTAATTTTAATGTAGATTATTTTTACTTTCTTCCTCTATTCCTGTATCAAAATAAGTATTTTTTGTTCCTGATAATCCACTTTCCTATCATCATCAAGCATTTTCTACAATGCTTTAAAAATTATTGATTATAGTCTGGAAGGAAATTATGTAGTCAATACTGTCTACATATTAGCTTATTAGCTTTCTTATAGGTATATATTGTTAAGTTATAATGACCTTATTTCATTTTTTGAAAAAATTCAAATACTAGATTTTAATGTATTCCGTTGTGAGAAAATAAAGTTCATCTGTTCTGCAGATCCTTCATTTAGAAGTGTATGTCCAACATTTATTTGTAAACCTAATGAAAAACCCAAAAATAGTTGTTTATAAGAGTACATGAGTTTCATTTCACAAAATCACTTTGCTTTAATATTTTGGGTGCTTTATTCCAAAGAGACTTGAAATTTATTTATTTTTAATTAATTAATTAATTTTAAAAATTTACATCCAAGGCAGTTAGCATATAGTGCAACAATGAGTTCAGGAGTAGATTCCTTAATGTCCCTTACCCATTTAACACCCCCCCCCCATAACCCCTCCAGCAATCCTTTGTTTTCTCTACATAAGAGTCTCATGTTTTGTCCCCCTCCCTGTTTTTATATTATATTTGCTTCCCTTCCATTATGTCCATCTGTTTTGTATCTTAAATTCCTCATATGTTTGAAGTTATATGATACTGGTCCTTCTCTAATTTCACTTAGCATAATACCCTACAGTTCCATCCACGTAGTTGCAAATGGCAAGATTTCATTCTTTTTAATTGTTAATACTCCATTGTATGTGTGTGTATATATATGTACACCATATCTTCTTTCTCCATTCATCCGTTGATGGACATTTGAGCTCTTTCCACACTTTGGCTATTGTTGATAATTGTTGATAGCACTGCTATAAACATTGGGGTGCATGTGCCCCTTCAAAACAGCGCACCTGTATCCCTTGGATAAATACCTAGTAGTGCAATTGCTGGGCCATAGGGTAGTTCTATTTTTAATTTTTTGGGGAATCTCCATACTGTTTTCCAGAGTGGCTGCACCAGTTTGCATTCCCACCAACAGTACAAAAGGGTTCCTCCTTCTCTGCATCCTCACCAACATCTGTTGTTGCCTGAGTTGTTAATGTTAGCCATTCTAACAGGTGTGAGGTGCTATCTCATTGTGGTTTTGACTTGTATTTCCTGATGATGAGTGATGTTGAGCATCTTTTCATGTGTCGGTTGGCCATCTGGATGTCTTCTTGGAGAAGTGTCTATTGATGTCTTCTGCCCATTCCTTCATTTGGTTATTTGTGTTTTGAGTGTCAAGTTTGATAAGTTCTGTATAGATTTTTGATACTAACCCTTTCTCTGATATGTCATTTGCAAATATCTTCTCCCATTCTGTTGGTTGCCTTTTAGTTTTGCTGACTGTTTCCTTCGCTGTGCAGAAGCTTTTTATTTTGATGAGCTTCCAATAGTTCACTTTAGCTTTTATTTCCCTTGCCTCCCGAGACATGTTGAATAAGAAGTTGCTGCAACTGAAGTCAAAGAGGTTTTTGCCTGCTTTCTCCTCTAGGACTTCCTGTCTTATGTTTAGGTCTTTCATCCATTTTGAGTTTATTTTTGTGTATGGTGTAAGAAAGTGGCCCAGGTTCATTTTTCTGCATGTTGCTGTCCAGTTTTCCCAGCACCATTTGCTGAAGAGACTGTCTTTATTCCATTGGATATTCTTTCCTGCTTTGTCAAAGATTAGTTGGCCATACATTTGGGGGTCCATTTCTGGGTTCTCTATTCTGTTCCATTGATCTGAGTGTCTGTTCTTGTGCCAGTACCATACAGTCTTGATGATTACAGCTTTGTAATACAGCTTGAAATCTGAGATTGTGATGCCTCCACTTTGGTTTTCTTTTTCAAGATTGCTTTGACTTTTTGGGATCTTTTCTGGTTTCATACAAATTTTGGGATTGTTGGTTCTAGGTCCTCGTAGAATTCTGGTGTTATTTTGACAGGGATTGCAGGAGACTTGAGATTTAAATCTAAGTAAAAAGAACCAAATTCAATTTAGAAATGTTATCAACAGTGAATTAGATCATGTATCGTCAGATTATCACAGCTACCACTTAAGTTCAAGAATATTAGATAATGTACTTGGTGAAGTGCTTAATAAATACCAAATGAAAAATACTAAATACATAAAAGTGCTAAAAGGACTTACAAAATTAATAGTAGAACTACCGTATGATCCACTTCTAGGTATATATCCAAAGCAAATGAAAACAGAATCTTGAAGAGACATCTGCACTCGCATGTGCATTGATTTATTGCAGCGTTATTCATAATAGCCAAGATTTGGAAACAGCCTACTGTCCATCAGTGGATGAATGCATAAGAAAGTGTGACACACACAAACACATACACACACGGGAATATTATTCAACCATGAGAAAAGAGGAAATACTACCATTTGTGACAATATGTGTGGACCTTGAGGGCATTATGCTAAATGAAATAAGACAGAGAAAGACAAATACTGTTATGATATCATTTATATCGAACCTAAATAAACTGAACTCACAGAAACAGTGGAGTGGGGGTTAGATAGGGTTGGAGATGAGAGAAATGGGGAGATGTTGGTCAAAGGAGTACAAACTTCTCATTATTAGATGAATTAAGTTCTGGGGAATGTATAGTATGGTGATTATAGTTAACAAAGCTGTATTATATGCTTGAAAATTGTTAAGAGAGTAGATCTTGAATGTTCTCACCACGAAAAAGAGGTAATTATGTGACGTGATGGGGATGTTAGCTAAAGCTTTGATGGTAATCATTTTACAATGTATAAGTCTATCAAATGAACACCTTAAACTTACACAGTGTTAATCTGTTAATTATATTTCAATAAGGCAGGGGAAAAAAGTACTTCTATCAAGTGGAAAAAAAGAAATAGACTAGATAACTTTTTAAGTACGATACAGGTCAGGATTTTGAAAACATTTTAGCCATGTATTTTTTTTTAATGTTTATTTTGTTTGAGAGAACGTGCACGAATGTGAGCAAGCATGGTGGGGGCAGGCAGGGAGAGAGAGGGAGAGAATCCCAAGCAGGCTCTGTGCTGTTTGTGAAGAGCCGACATAGGGCTCCATCCCATGAACCTCCCGTGAACTGTGAGATCGTGACCTGAGTCGAAATCAAGAGTTGGATGCTTAACTGACTGAGCACCCAGGCGCCCCTGAGCCATGCATTAAACTTGAATGTCTTAACAAGAATTGTATATAAAATGTAATCTCATCATACCTTATTCAGATGCTGTGGTTCATAACTCATTACTTATTTTTCTTTTCCCCGCATTTCCCGCAAGGTATTTGAAGCAGTAATAGCTTGGGTAAACCATGACAAGGACGTAAGGCAGGAATTTATGGCGCGGCTGATGGAACATGTGCGGTTACCTTTGCTTCCTCGGGAATATTTAGTCCAGGTAAAAGCATATGTCAAACACCCGAATGCACACAGCGCTCTGTCACTGGGCTGTCAGCATGTAGATGCCTGTTACACAGTGATAACACCCGCAGGATGCAGACCACAGGGCGCAGGACAGAGGAGAGTAAGGCACCTGCAGTCCTCGGCAGTTGCTCCTTTACTTAGACCACTCCCCATTCTTGGAAATTTGTTTCTCCTCGTTTTTGATGAGGGCAAGCAGAGACTGAGAGCTTATTGAGGCAGTGTTTATGGTCTTTTCCACATAAATAAATGCACCTGTGGCTCTGTGTCCCTGCTCTGCATCTCCTGTGCTTTCCCTTTGATAGCTGCTTCTGGTTGCCCTGCAGAATGGAGTTTTGACATTCGACCCAAATCCTATTGAATTCGGCTTCATAGTTTTACGGTGGCATGCATTTGGTTTCTGTCTTTATTTCTAAGGTGAGGAAAACCAGATTTTTTAAAAACAAGTAGAAATAAATGGATCTTCAGTGGTCTATGAACAACTTTGAATTTATTTTTTTATTGTCAGTATCCTACTAGGAACATTTCACCATTTTTGTAATTGAAGCCATCCAAAGAAATATTATTAAGAGATTCAATCTTAGCATTTTAGGATTTCCTGAAGCCTCATTATTTGTTGTGATCTGTGTAATCATTGGTACTCCACTATTAAGAAAATGAACAGAAAAACCTGTCCTGCATTTGAGGTTAGGAATAGCAGGTACAAGTTTTATTTGTGGTGTAGGCACTTTGTTATGAAGTATTTTGAATCCCACTTCTGGATATTTTATTTGCCTTTTTGTGTTTGAAGATCTGTCTTTAGCTTATTACTATTGCCTACTCCACCTGAAGAACTCATTGTCTAAATTTTTTTCTTTGGCTTGATGTTTAAAGATAAGAAATGGGCGAATATGGTATTATGTAAAGATTATTCTGTAGCTGGTGCTGAGGTATATAATTTTGATTGTAGTTCTTCTCTTTATTACATACGGATGTTTTTCTCTGCACACCAGATGCTTGAGCATTTTTTGGCTTCATTTATTTTTCTCTTAGTGATACTTATAAATTTTCCTTTGTAAGGGAAAGACTGAATCAGAGGGGATAGTTCTTGCTTTTTTCCCTCTTCTTTACTTCTGTTTTATCATGACGTAGCTGTTCCCCTCATGGGTGCGTCTTCTCTCTTCTTACAGAGGGTGGAAGAGGAGGCGTTGGTCAAGAATAGCAGTGCTTGCAAAGATTACCTCATTGAAGCTATGAAGTACCATTTGCTGCCCACAGAGCAGCGCATACTAATGAAGAGTGTCCGGACACGACTGAGGACACCCATGAACCTTCCCAAAGTAGGATCTATTGTTCACACTTGTTATTACTTCATCTGAAAGGCCCATAGCGAGGCTGCTAACACTTTTACTCATCTGAATTTCTGTGTGCCTGAGAATTCGTTGTAGTGCATATAACTCACCTTCCCTGTTGGCTTTGTCTGTGGAGGGTGGGGATTGTTTGGTTCATTTAATCTTTATAAACCGCATGATGTCACTGTTCTGGAACAGAAGGCAACTGATCTTTTTCCCTTCTGAGTCTCATGAGCTTCAGTTAGAGTAGACAGGAGAATCAGAGTAGGTAAAAAGATTTCTCTGTAAGCTGTGTGTATAGATAATACCTGAAAAGCAAGTAGTTTCACAGAATTACATACTGGAGTTAAAGCTGATGAAAAGCTTCTTCAGTTCATTTCCTTCCTAGTCCCTGTTGTGTACTATTTGACGGTGCACTCACACGTCCTACGTAGCCTTCGGTGTAGGTTTCCCGCGTGTCTTCCAGATCTCCAGTGTTCAGATTTCCCTCGTGTCCATGTTCATATTCTACCTTTATCTTTTTAGTTGAAGCCATTTATGTTTCAGTGATTTAATTTTCCTTACAGAAAAACCCCTCATTTCTGTCTCTGTTTGCAATTTCTTGTACTCATTTTTCATCTTCACAGTACTAGAAGACCGGCACTTTATATGTCATTTTGTGTGTGGTCTAATCAACATAGTAATGCTTTTATTTATGTATTTATTTTTAGCTCTTGTGTGCATTTGGGGCAATGATGGATGAAGAAATAAGAATCTGTTATCCATTGTTTTTTTTTTTTATAGCATCTTTAGTTACCACTCTATTCTTTCCATTCAATTATGTCTTTCAAATTCTTTCACTTAAGGTTTTTTTATTTAGTGGTTTTTTTTTCAAGTTTTATTTTTGGAATCTACATTTTTAGTTGCTTCATATCTTAATTGATATTGTTTTTCTGTTCTACCTAGTGTTAACATTAGTTCTCAATTTAGAACCAACTGTGTGTTTTGCCAGAATGCTGTTTACCCCTTTTTCTAGATCATTAGTAAACATTTTAATCTAGAATGGACCTCAGCACTCTCCCTGGTAATACCTCACTAGAAATACCACTCACCGACATAGTGCATTTGTAGAATATTTCAGTCCATATGATTATGTTTGTTATCTAAGCCAAAAATATGTAATTTGTCCTGTGATGTCCAGTGAGATTCAGGATCAGATAGACTCAAATTTGGCATGATTTTTTTTTTTTTACATCCCTCTGCGTGTTACTCATCATTTTGTCGTCTCCTAGAGGTTCGGATGCTTTTCTCAAAATATTCTAAATTTTTACTCAGAACTATTATCACTTAGAAGGTATTTACAAGGCATTCACTTCCTACCCTGTTTTGAGAATTGGTATTTGCCGTTTTTAAATTTTCTGATCTCTCCTCAGTTCTCCAAGATTTTTCAAAAATAATTGTAAGTGGCTCAGTAAGTACATTAGCTAGTTCCCTTAACACCTTAGTATGCATGCCATCTGGGTCTGCTGATTTTATAAATGTTTACATTTTCCAAATACCCTTTTACCTGCTTTTATAAATAGCCATCTTTATAAGTCTTCATCACTTCATATTTGTCCATATTATTTGGTGTCAGTTTTTGTTCTTAAAAAAACTTTATAAAAAGTGTTCACAGTCTTAGCCCATTTAAATTACTATTTTTATGCTAGTTTTGTCATCTTCCTTCTGGTTTGTTTTATCTTTAATACTTTTTTAAACATTTCACATTTGTATATTCCCTCTTCTGGCATCTTTAGCTTTGCGCTCTTTATGCTGCAAAGACCTTTTAGAGTGAAAACACTTTTCTTCTAGTTTCTGGAATAAACGTGTCACTTTTGGAAACTTTATAATGAGTTCTTGGTAAAATCTTATCAGGTATTTTATTTTCTCTTTTGTAGAGTTGTGATTATCTGTTGGGTTTACATTGTTTTGGGGCTTTTCTAGTGATAGCTTTGGAATGGCCCTTCCAATCTATTCTACTTTTGGATTTCTCAATTCTTTAGCCTTTCTTTTCTTTTTCTTTTTTTTTTTTTTGTGGTGGTTATACTGTCCATGAAGGTTCTCTTTCATTCTGCTTTCTCAGGTGGCTAGGGAGGAGGGGCAGCAGAGATGGCAGATGGCAGTGGACTCCACCATTGCTTTGATCTTGCATTTGCAGGATTCCTTCTCAAAATGTACTTATCTACACATGTTTTTGAAAAGGTGCTTATATTGGATGCTCTATCAGCATTTCCAAGTGGTTATTGTATTCAAGATTAATTCTGAGTAGGTAAGAATGAAGCAAAGATTAATGTCTCATGCCTACATCATATTTCATGGTAATGATAAGTAAAATCAGACAAGATGTGGTAGTGGTTCTAAGGAAACTTTTGCAATGTTTCGGTAATATTTCTGCCATTAGTACTTTTTATATTAGGCCCTGATTCTGTGGACTCATACAAATTTGCATGAATGATTCTTTTTATACTCAGACATTAGTTTTGCATCTTCAGTAAATAGTATTGGGATTGTGTAAGGCACTCGGCTTTGGACACCATAACGACAAGCTATGTATGTTTGCTACTATACTTCGTTGCTTTTGCACTTTGGAATCTGTTTTTTTTTTTTTTTTTAACAAATGCTATCATTATTTTTGTGTATCTATTTTTCTGTATTTTACCCTAGGATATGTGTTGAGATTTCCAATTGGAAAATTATGAAACTGGAATTTTCAGGAGGCAATTTCTAATATTTAATAGATGAAGAAAACAAAAAAAAAGGATGAAGTTTAATTGATTTACATTTTAGGATGGTCACTTGAATTTTTTTAACTCTCTACTCCTTGCCTTCCTTAAATATGTCACATTTAATTTTTCCATACCAAAAATGTTCCCATTTTTCTATTTCTTTACATTAGCATGATTAGTTTGGTGTTTCTCAAATGAGATCAAATGTCTTTTACAAATAACTGGGGTGTCAGGATTGTGAGCACCTCTTTCGATGGTTCGCAGCACACTGGTTATTAATGCAGTCTCGATCTCATGCAAACATCCTTGCCCTCTCGTGTTCCCATTATACATTCTTTGGCCCTGTTCTTTCTGATTCCTGGAGTCCCAAATCCTTACCCCATTTTACTTTTCTTGGGTGAGTACGGGACAGATAACACTACCATTCTCTGTACTCTGTACATTTTCCCTTCCATTCTTATTTTTATTTGCAAAAGTGAACTACTGCATGGAAAACATGAGATTCAAAGTTTAAGAATCATGAAATCTAATAAACCAATATTGTTTCTCAAGTCTTTTTTCTAAAATATTCCCCGTGGAGTTTTTTTTTTTTTTTTATTGGTCTTTATTCAGAGATGTTAATTAAGCCTCTTTTAACTATTGTCTAACTGCTAGGCAGTGTTTAGAAGTTTAAATTCTGATCCATCTTTTATAAACACCTGGATATGGTGTTGATCTTTCTGTCTGTTCTACCTCTGTTATTTTATAGCCTTCTTCCCTGTTTTTTTCTCTTCAGTGATAGGTGGGGAGAATATTGCAGATTTTCTTTGTTAATTCTTCTTTTTATTTATTTGCATCAACATTGGAAGAATGACACATCTGAAGAAAATCGTGTAATTTGTCTCTGTTCGGTCTTCTTTTTAAGACCTTTAAAATTCCTTCTACTCTCCAGTTAATAAATTACTAAAATAGTCTTCTTTTTGAAAACTTGGGATATACTCTGATTAAGCAATCCTGTTTTCTGTGTACTTGTCTTTCTGTAGTTCTAAGTATAGGTAGGTCATTTCTCAGTCAAGGTTGCAAAGCTCCCCTCTTTGTATGTATGAGTCATTCCATCTTCTGTTTGTTTTGATTTTTTATTTCCTTTGAACATCTATTTTCTCTTATCATCATTTCGACTTTCCCCCAAGGTCCTTGCCATTCTTTAAAGTTTTTCATATGTGACATCATTAACTTTTATGTTCTTCTGATTTGACAGCTGTGTTTTCAGTGTTGCCAAAGAGCGCCCCTTTGTACTCAGTAAAAGACAAACACAGCGACTGCTAAACTCCATCTGTCTCTCAAGGTTCCACTGCCTCCAGGAAGCTTTCATTAAATTATGGCAACATTCCATTTTTTGATCAGCATTAGTGACTAATGTCTATACTAATCACATACCTTTTTGGTCATAAATAAATGTATATTGTTCTTGAATTACTTCATGGGTCTTGTCTCCTTAGTGAGATCTATAAGCTCTTGGGAGGTAGAGACCATGTCTTGTATTTCTTACGTGTATAACACCTAGCTTAGTTCTGGACAAATACAGATGACAAGCACTTAACTTAGTAAATAGTTGTTGGATTGAGTTGAACCGAAGAAATTTGTAGACCTTGTTTATTCTCTGTGCTAGACTATTGTACATTCATTCATTATGATTTCTAGTATCTCCGTGATTTGTGTGGCATCAAGGAAGGTCTCTATTTGAGATCTAGGAATGTATGCTCTCTTATGAACTCCAACTCAATTATTCCCCTTTTTTCAATATTCCCCCCCACCCCCTGCCTTCTTCCATGTTTCTTTTAATACCTTACTGTCCTTTTCATCTCACCTACCCACTAACATAAATTTCACTTCTGTCTGTTCTCCTGGATTGTGGAGATCTAATCCCTGGTCATTACAAAGCCAGGGTTTAGTTTCTAGCAAGCCCTATGACATACTGCAGCCTTGCCAGTGCCGACTGCCTGCTGTTTTTTGGCTTTAATACTGCTTTTGCTTGAAGGATCAGAAACTTATTTTAGTTTCTGAAATCCTTATTTTTGATGAAATGTGCTGGATAATAGAATTGTAGTTCTAACATGTGCCCCCTTTGTTGATGTTTATTAAGTGTTGATTAGGTGGTTGTTTTTCCCCAGCTCACCCTACCATCTTCATCCTAACACTCTCCACATCAGTGTCTTTGTAAGACATTTTAAATTCCCTAATATGCAATAGTTGTTTATTCAAGTGCTTATGTTTCTGCCCTTCCAGTTGATGGTGGTAGTTGGGGGCCAAGCACCAAAGGCTATCCGAAGTGTGGAATGCTATGACTTTAAAGAAGAGCGATGGCACCAAGTAGCAGAATTGCCTTCCAGGAGATGTAGGGCAGGTAAGCATGATGCATTGTGGTCATCTCTCTGTGGCTGTGTCATTGGGAGCTTTTCTCTGAGGTCCTATTTTATTAATTAGAATGATCCTTACTAGAAAAGCTTTGATTAAAATAGACGTGTCTTAGGTTTTTTTTGATGTTTATTTATTTTTGAGAGAGAGAGAGTGAGAGTGAGCAGGGGAGGGTCAGAGAGAGAGGGAGAGAGAGAATCCCAAGCAGGCTCCATGCTCTCAGGACAGAGCCTGATGCGGGGCTGGAACCCATGAATAATGAGATCATGACCTGAGCCAAAATCAAGAGTTGGAGGCTTAACCAACTGAGCCACCCAGGTGCCCCAAACTAGATGTGTCTTTAATGTCCCAAGACATTATTGGGGACAGCCACTCAGGCTTCATCTTTATATACCTTTCTGATTCTCTAGTATAAGGCGGCCTAGCTTAGCAATTTGGTGGATATTTTTCTAGTTGCCTTTGCTCAAGTGTTGAGAAGTAATGTTTTAGAGTGGGACTCTTAGTTCTAAGAGATTCCTGACTTAGCTATAATCCATGGCTAGTTGCCTTCTTCCAGGCATGCATTTTATAAACATTTGTTGAAATAGACCTTATTTAGCCAAAACTGCAATCAGGATAGGCAGTCATAAACTCTAAGGATTCTTCCTGGGACTCCAATCTGGGCCCGTAATTATGTCATAGCTTCCATAGCAAAATGGAAGGTAGTACTTTAGCAGTAGATCTTGGTGATTGTTACCTGTCAGCATAGAGTCCCCTCATTCTTTAAGAGCTGTTTAGTATTTTGGTGGGGAGAGGGGGTCTGGATGTAGTATAATTTTTGCAAATTTTTAATTGACATTAAAAATTTTTTTTTAAACTTACGTCATAAACAATGCCAGAGTGAATTCCTTATATATGCGTTATTATGTACATGTGCCAGTGTACTCTAGTGGGGTAAGACTCTAGAACTGTAATGACTGATTCAAAGGGTATCCTAAGAGGAAACACCAATTATTACCACTAATCGTAAAATATGAAGGTGCCAGTTTCCCTACATTCCTAACAACATCTTGGCGATTAAGTATTTAGAGTTTTGCTAGTCCAGTAGGTGAAAAATGTTATCTTACGTTGTACTACTTTTATTATGAGCAAAACCAAACGTCTTTCTGAATCGTCAGTTTATGATTTTTGCCATTTCTTATTATTTTATTGATTTGACAGATATATGGTTAAAGAAAGTATCATTTTTGACTGTCATATGTGTTGTGAATATTTGTGTTAATCTCTTTTGATTTTTGTCCGGTCCCAGGGCCCCAAAGGTCCAAACTTTATCCCGCACAGGGTGAAGGTTGGAAGGGGTAGGATGAAGAAGACAGAGGACTCAGATGTCAGTTTATCCTGAGTGCCTCGCCACAGCAAGACCATGTCTTTTATTGTAGCAGAGGAACAGCTTAATGCAGAAAGACAGATTACTTGTGTACAGTGTGTGACAATACATATCTAAGTTCCTATTGTACTGAACTACTGATTCGTCAGGCTTACGTGATTCTAAAATAGTCAACAGCTATACGTGTGTAATTAGTGTCGTCAAAGCAATCAGAGCAATCAGAACACAATGTGACCTGAGAATTTCAGTATGTTCTAAAAGGTTAGGAAATTTAACCGGAGACAAGAAGCCAGCTTTAAGCCTTCTCTGGCCTGTAATTCCTGCTCAGAGTTGTTTTAACAGTTGGCTGCCAGACCAGCTCCTGCCTGGAACTGATCAGGCCATCCGCCATTCTCCTGTCTCTGCATGGGGCTCCTTCAGATTTTACTTGTGTTATGTTTGCCATGTAAAATTTTAGCCATTTTTTAAAGTGTATTTATTTTGAGAGAAAGAGAGAGTGCATGTGAACAGCGGGGGGAATGGCAGAGAGAGAGAGAGGGAGAGAGAAAATCCCAAACAGGCTTCATGCTGTCAGCGCAGAGCCCGATTTGGGGCTCGCTCCCATGAACTGTGAGATCATGACCTGAGCCAAAATCAGGAGTCAGACACTCAATTGATTGAGCCACCCAGGCTCCCCAGAGTTTTGCCTTTGGACTTAAGGATTTGTTTCTTGTGTAGAAAAGCCATACTGTAAAACTGTGTGTGTATGTGTGTGTGTGTGTGTGTACATACACATATTTTTTTTAAGTTAAAAAATTACTTATTTTTTTTCCACTGTAGGATAGCCTTCCTTTTATTTTTTTTAATTTTATAATAGTTTATTTTCAAATTGGTTTACATATAACACCCAGTGTTCATCCCAACATGTGCCCTTTTTAATGCCCATCACCCCCTCTCCCCCCTCCCTCATCCCCCTCACCCTCAGTTTTTTCTTAGTCTTTGAGAGTCTCTTATGTTTTATCTCCCTCCCTCTCTGTGTCTTTTTTTCCTTTCCCCTCTTCCCCTCCCCCTGGTTTTTGCTTAGTCTCACAAAGTCCACCTATTTATTCGTGGAAACATATGGTATCTGTCTTTTTCTGACTGACTTATTTCACTTAACATAATACCCTCCAGTTCCATCCATGTTGCTACACATGGCCAGATTTCATTTTTTCTCATTGCCACGTAGTAGTCCATTGTATATAAGTACCATAACTTCTTTATCCATTCGTCAGTTGATGGGCACTTGGTCTCTTTCCATGATTTGGCTATTGTCGAAAGTGCTGCTATGAACATTGGGATACACGTGCTCCTATGCATCAGCATTCCTGTGTCTCTTGGGTAGATTCCTAGCAGTGCTATTGCTGGATCATAGGGTAGCTCTATTTTCATTTTTTTGAGGAACCTCCACACCGTTTTCCAGAGTGGTTGCACCAGTTTGCATTCCCACCAACAGTGTAGGAGGGTGCCTGCTTCTCCACATCCTCGCCAGCATCTATAGTTTCCTGATTTGTTCATTTTAGCCACTCTGGTGTGAGGTGGTATCTCAGTGTGGTTTTGATTTGTATTTCCCTGATGATGAGAGACATTGAGCATCGTTTCATGTGTCTGTTGGCCATCTGAATGTCCTCTTTGGAGAAGTGTCTATTCATATCTTCCGCCCATTTCTTCACTGGGTTGTTTGTTTTTTGGGTGTGGAGTTTGGTAAGTTCTTTATAAATTTTAGATATTAGTCCTTTATCCGATATGTCATTTGCGATGATCTTTTCCCATTCCGTTGGTTGCCTATTCGTTTTGTTGGTTGTTTCTTTTGCTGTGCAGAAGCTTTTTATCTTGATGAGGTCCCAATAGTTCATCTTTGCTTTTAATTCCGTTGCCTTTGGAGACGTGTCGAGTAAGAAATTGGTGCGTCTTAGGTCAAAGAGGCTTTTTCCTGCTTTCTCCTCTAGGATTTTGACGGTTTCCTGTCTCACATTCAGATCTTTTATCCATTTAGAATTTATTTTTGTGAGTGGTGTAAGAAAGTGGTCTAGTTTCATTCTTTTGCATGTTGCTGTCCAATTCTCCCAGCACCATTTGTTAAAGAGGCTGTCTTTTTTCCATTTGATACATTTTCTCGCTTTGTCAAAGATTCGTTGGCCATATACTTACGGGTCCATTTCTGAGTTTTCTATTCTATTCCATTGGTCTATGTGTCTGTTTTTGTGCCAAAAAAATTACTTATTTTTAAACTTTTTATGTTGAAATAATTTTTCACTTCCAGAAGAGTTGCAAAGATACTACAAAGAGTTCTGATATATTCGTTCCTTAACATTACTATCTTACACAACTGTGATACCATTATCAAAACTAAGAAATTAATGTTGGTACATTACTGTTAACTAAACTACAGATTTCATATTTTATGAGTTTTTTTCATTAATGTCCTTATTCTGTTTCAAGATCCCACATTGTATTTAATTGTCATATTTTCTTTGTCTCCTTTAACCTCTGTGATAGTCCTCTGTAATAGTTCCATAGCCTTTCCTTTTTTTTTTTTTTTTCCAACATTTTTATTTATTTTTGAGAGACACAGAGACAGAGCATGAGCAGGGGAAGAGAGGGAGATACAGAATCTGAAGCAGGCTCCAGGCTCTGATGAGCCGTCAGCACAGAGCCCGACGTGGGGCTCGAACTCAGACCGTGAGATCATGACCTGAGCTGAAGTCGGCCGCTTAACTGACTGAGCCACCCAGGCGCCCCAACCATAGCCTTTCCTTATCTTTCATGCCCTTGATTCTTTGGAAGGCGACTTGATCAGGTATCCTGAAGAATGTCTCTCAATTTTGGGTGTGATGTCTACTCATGATTAGATAGAGGTTATTATGATTATTTCTGGTGATGGTAACCTCAATCACTTGGTTAAGGTGGTACCTGCTAGGTTTCTTCCCTAAAACAAAATTATATTTTTAAAATACGAATTTTTTAGTACTTTCAGAGTTTTATTTTTTATATTCATATCAAAAACATCTGGGCTTTATTTTGATATAAGAAGTAAGATGTAGAGTTTGTTTTTTTAATGGTAGCCGGTTGTCCAAAGGCCTTTAATGGCTAATCTAGCTGTTTCTACTCATTTGAAATGCTGGCTTTATCATATACTAAATTTCTTTTTTTTTTTTTGAGATCTTGTCATTTATTTTTCTTTATTTTTTTTTAATAATAATTTATTGTCAAATTGGTTTCCATACAACACCCAGTGCTCAACCCACCAAGTGCCCTCCTCTGTGCCCATCATCCACTCTCCCCCCTTCACACCCCCCTCTCCTCTCAGTTTGTTCTTAGTCTTTGAGAGTCTCTTATGTCATGTCTTCCTTCCTCTCTGTGGCTTTTTTTTCCCCCTTCTCCTCTTCCCCTCCCCCCTGGTTTTCTGCTAGGTCTTCCAAAGCGTACCTATGTGTGGGAACATATGGCATCTGTCTTTCTCTGCCTGACTTATTTCACTCAGCATAATATCCTCCAGTTCCATCCATGTTGTCACGCATGGCCAGATTTCATTCTTTCTCATTGCTGTGTACTATTCCATTGTATATATATACCACATCTTCTTTATCCATTCGTCAGTTGATGGACACTTAGTCTCTTTCCATGATTTGGCTTATTGTTGAAAGTGCTGCTATGAACATCGGGGTACACATACCCCTATGCATCAGCCGTCATATACTAAATTTCTACATTTACTTGGTTTTATTCTAAATATTCTGTTCAGTTGATTTGTCTTGCCAATTTATGAATCAAAACAGAGCAGCAGTTGTCATTATAGTTACTGCGCTTTATAATTTACTATGTGATGGGACTCCTGTCTTCTTTCTTCAGTAGATTTTTATTTTTTTAAAAACATTTTTAATGTTTTTATTTATTTTTGAGAGAGAGAAACAGCATGAGTAGAGGAGGGGCAGAGAGAGAGGGAGACACAGAATCTGAAGCAGGGCTCCAGTCTCTGAGCTGTCAGCACAGAACCTGATGCAGGGCTCAAGCTCACCAAGTGTGAGATCATGACTTGAGCCGAAGTCAGACGCTTAACCGACTGAGCCACCCAGGCGCCCCTCTTTAGTAGATTTTTAACATTTTCTTCATATGCTTCTATATGTTTCTTGGCAAGTTTATTCTTAGATATTTTATCTTTATTGTTACTGTTGGAGTCTTCCATGATACTTATAACTGGTTTCTTACTTCATATCTGATTCCTGATTCAGTTTCCTTTTCATTGCACCATAAGACATTGGCCTGGGTCCATTCCAGAATGTACTGTTCCTGAGTAAATTTTACCTTCATTGTGCCCCCATGAAGGCACAGTATGATTCTCTGTCCACTTTAGATTAGAGTCAATGCCCTTTAACTAACTGTGGAATTATGGCTAAATTACTCAAACTTCTGGGCGCTTTGCGTCCTGTAACTGTGAAGAGTATCAGTTCTTTTTTTTTTTTAAGTTTATCTATGTGTTTAGAGAGAGAACAAGTGAGTGCACAAGTGGGGGAGAGACAGAGAGGGAGGGAGAGAAAGAGAATCCCAAGCAGGCTCCGCACAGTCAGAGCCTGACGTGGAGCTCTAACTCATGAACCGTGAGATCACCACCTGAGCCAAAGGCAGACATTTAACCGACTGAGCCACCCACGCGCCCCGAGTATCAGTTCTTTCAGTTCACCCTCCTCTCTCCTAGAGTGCTTGGACTCATATATCGAGTCATTTATTTTTTCCTTCCTTGTCACCTGAAATACCCTAACACTTGGTAAGCATATCATACTATCTCTAAGAAATGATAGATTTTTGTTTTATTATAGAGAAAAGAAAATGAACATTACAACGACCCAAATGTCCACAGTGAACATTCCCCAGTGTTCCTTATGAATTGGGATATAGGACAGTTTCATGGTGAAATATACTGCCTGCGGCGTCCACTGCTCACTGCCCCCCAGGCCCTCCCAGGAGATCTACCACATTTTCTGCTCCTGAGGGCACTCGGGAACCCAGGGGTTACTCTTCAACATTTGTTAGTCCTCGGCCTACTTAAATTGTCCATTACCCACAGCTCCACAGCTCTCAAACTCTCAAGATTTACCAGAAACTAGCTCGAGTGTTCACTTCCTGATTGAACCAGGGACTGGGAAGTCATTCCTTTCCCTGACAGGGAGCTGCCAACACAGCCAGCTTCATTTGAACAGTAAGGAGTCTTCGTGCCATATGAAGGACTACAAAGCCATATATAGTTTGGGAGCTGGGGGATAAAGCAGCAGAGGGTAAGACAGCCGGGGGTAGTGCTGTATGCCTCTCCCGATGCCACCAAAGGAAACACTGAGCTGGTCAACACAGAGCTGCTGATTCCTGTTCGCCCAGCTGGACTCAGAGACCGTGAGGCACAGTGCCTGCCCTCGAGCTGAGCAGTGACATAAACACTGCAGAATTTAGCGACAGTAAAACTGAACAATTTAAAGTGATGATAATGCAGACCTAGTAAGATTTATTAACTTCAAAGGCACTGTACAGAGTATTATTTGCCCTAGGGGTTCAGGAGCTAGAGCCAGTCCCTTCAGGCTAAAGTGGTTGGAGGAAGGCCTCCTAGAGAATGTGGAACTTTTACTAGGACTTGAAACTTGAAGAAAGCACGGTGGATGGTGAGAGGGGCTTCTCAGATCAGGAGAAGCACAGGAAAAAGCTTAGAAAAGTGAAAAGGGGGTGAAACCCAGAGGCTAGCCGTTTGGCTTCTCCATCCGGGGATTCCCTAACCTCTCATTAGCCCAGGGTCAGCAAACACCTTAAAGCATCAGAGATTGAGTATTTTAATAAGCTTTGTGGGTTATATGGTTTTTGTCACAACTCAAGTGCCACTATAGTGTGAAAGCAGTCATAGAGACTACATAAATGAATAGGTGCGACTGTGTTTTGGTAAGACTTTATGAATGCAGAAATTTGAATTTCATATAATTTTTTATTGTCACAGAATTTTCTTTTGGTGGTTTTTCAACCATTAAAAAAATGTGAGGGGCGCCTGGGTGGCTCGGTCAGTTAAATGTCTGACTCTTGGTTTCAATCTCAGGTTATGATCTCACGGCTGGTGAGTTTGAGCCCCTCATTAGGTTCTGTGCTGACAGTGCAGAGCCTGCTTGGCATTCTCTCTCTCCTCTCTGTCTGCCCCTCTCATGTGTGCTCTCTCTTTCAAAATAAATACATACACTTAAAAAAAATGTAAAAACCCTTCCCAGCTCATAGATTCTACAAAAAAAAAAATCAGCCTGCAGCCTGTGTTTACTGTCCCCTGGTTTATTGCACTAACCATGATAAACCAAAAGTATATTATGCAAATTAATATAAACATATAAAGTAGAAGATCCAACACTGAAAGCCGTGGGAGCTGTATACAAGTAGTTGGCAAACTACTTGGCTCAGTATTTAAATCTGTAAATAAATATTTGAAAAAGCCAAGAGTCAAAATCATACCTCAGCCCATACCATTGGAGTTTTTAATAATCTTAGAAAGGAGTATGATTTATCGGTTAGATACTCTTGCTAATGAATAGAATTCTATCCAGTCAGCATTCTCCTAAGAGTAACTTATATTCTGACAACAGCTGTAGACTTACTGGAATGCAGCCTTTAGGACGGGCGGTAGTCTGGTTGCGTATTCATCGTTAACTGCTGGATTTCTCTCGCAGGGATGGTCTACATGGCTGGGCTCGTTTTTGCTGTTGGAGGCTTTAATGGCTCCTTGAGAGTCCGCACTGTCGATTCCTATGACCCCGTGACAGACCAGTGGACCAGCGTTGCTAACATGCGAGACCGCAGAAGCACTTTGGGGGCTGCTGTGTTGAACGGACTGTTATATGCCGTGGGAGGCTTTGACGGCAGTACAGGTAACTTCCTTTTCGTCTTTTCTACGTTGCCGTAGAATTAACATGACGATCACACTTAGGGAGCAAATTGTGGCAATATTAGACATTGAGTGTTTTAACAGGTGTTATAAAGATAAGCTTAAAAACTCCCATCAAGAATTCTTTTAGGGGCACCTGGATGGCTCAGGTGGTTAAGTGTCCAACTCTTAACTTTGGCTCAGGGTGTGACCTCAGGGTTTGTGAGATCAAGCCCTGTGGGCAGGCTCTGCGCTGATAGTGCACAGAGTCTGCTTCGAATTCTCTCTCTGCCCCTTCCCCTGCTTGCAGTTGTCCTCACGCTCTCTCAAAATAAATAAACGTAAAAAAAAAAAAAGAATTCTTTTAACTAGAGTAAGAGTAGTAAGTATATAAATTTTCTTCCTTATGGATCACTGTCAGTCCTCTTACTACATTTAAAAAGCTAGTAAGTCAGTAGCTTGCTTAGGGGCGCTGCAGAGAGAGGCTGTGCCTGTTTATCAGGTAACTGATGTGTTTACCTTCCACCATTTTCCTCTTTTAATTTTAGCTCAATTTAACATACCTGAAATATTTTCCACTAATAATATATATAAAAGAACAATTACTTCACTTTTTTTTTTTTAGAGGAGAGAATGAAGAGCTTTGTGCTTTGTTATAGGTTTATCATCTGTGGAAGCATATAATATAAAGTCTAATGAGTGGTTTCACGTGGCTCCCATGAACACGCGGAGGAGCAGCGTGGGTGTCGGCGTTGTCGGAGGTGGGTGTGACTGTGCTTTCGGGTGAACGTTTCCAGGCACGTATGGCTTCTGATTGCTAGCTGTGATTCTTCTAGTAATCCAAACATATTAGATTGTCAGACTAAGAACAAACTGAGGCGTGAGGGGGGTGTGGGAGGGGGGAGAATGGGTGAGGGGCACAGAGGAGGGCACTTGTTGGGATGAGCACTGGGTGTTGTCTGGAAACCAATTTGACAATAAATTATTTAAAAAAAATTAGTTTGTATAAAGTAATCTATGTAAGGTCCTTATTCCTCCCCTTCTCTTCTTCTGTCCTCTTCTTTGCCCCTTTATCTCCCTCTCTCTATCTCTCCCTCCCTCTCTCCCTCTCTCTCCCTCTCTCTCCCTCTCTCTCCCTCTCTCTCCCTCTCTCTCTCCCTCTCTCTCCTCCTCTCTCTCCCTCTCTCTCTCTCTCCCTCTCCCTCTCTCTCTCTCTCCCTCTCCCTCTCTCTCTCTCCCTCTCCCTCTCTCTCTCTCTCTGTATCTGTGTGTATATGTTTGTAACTTATGTAAAACTGTAAACTGATCATAATACAATTGTTTGGAGAACAAATCAAATGACATATGTGCAAAATTTTAATTCTACAGAAAGGCTGTTTCACATTTAAGAGGATGGATTGCCACAGTTATTTATTTGTATCCTACTTTGTCTACTGACAGAGCTTAAGAAAGGCTATAAGTATTGCTTTTTGGTGTGATTTTTATTTTATTTGCTTGGGCAGATCTGTGGGTTCTCACTTCTTCCCCACTGTGGGTATAATTCTTTGCACTGTTTTTTTTTTTTTAAACAGCTTTATTGTGATATAATTCACATACCAGACAATCCACCCGTTTAAAGTGTACAATTCAATGTGCATCCATCACCACAGTTCATTTTAGAACATTTTTATTAACCCGAGAAGCAGCCCCACTCCGCTCAACCGTCACCCCGGCCTCCCTAGACCTCGGCAGCCGCTACTCTGCTTTCTATCTCTAGATAAATTTCCCGTTTTTGCACATGTCATATTAATGAACCCACAGTATGTGGTCTTTTGTGACTGGCTTCTTTGATTTAGCATAATGTTTTGAGGGCTCATCTACGTTGTAACGTTTACTAGTACTTCACTTCTTTTTGTCAAATAATATTCTATCGCATATTGGCTAATTCTTGATTTAACTGTTTTTTTCCAAGTTACTAAGATTACTGTATTTAATTCCGTTTTCCAGGATGTTGTTCAGTTACCAAATAATGTTATCCAAAGATGTAATGAGTGCAGTGTTTTGTAGTCAGATTTATTGATGAAAATGTGAAATTAGTATTATCATATATAGGTCTTCATAATGTGGTGTGGTAACTCCACTAATCACCATTAGGCAAGATCTTCATAATTTATAAAAATGGGTAACAAAAGGGAAACTGCTACTGTGGAGGAAAATACTTTATGACTTGAGAAAATAGCTTTTATGAATTTGGCTCTCTCTGTGATTCCGTGTTTAGGTCTGCTCTACGCTGTAGGGGGGTACGATGGAGCGTCACGTCAGTGTCTTAGCACAGTAGAATGCTATAATGCTACCACGAACGAGTGGACCTATATAGCAGAAATGAGCACCAGACGGAGCGGAGCTGGTACGTAGGAAACTCACTTAGCAATCGAAGCACGAAATTGTTGGAAAGGAGTTAACAAGTGAAGTGATTCATTAGCATCTCTTTTGTACCATCAGAATATATATAGACTGATTTTAATGCCATCTTTTGAATCAGGCAAGTAGTGGTAGTAGCTGTACGCAAATATCACTTTGTAAAATTCCCAAGTGCTATATTAAAGGCTTCTTCTCTGTTTCATTTAATTATATTGTTTGGCGTTCCTTTTCATTTTTGTTTTGAGTGCTTGTTGAACTCAATAATCAAGTCTCTTCATATCCATTTCTTACAAATTTTGTGCTTTAATACTGGTTTGCTTATACCGTGAAATTTGTTTTCGAAAGGATCATGTTAAAAGACTTGCCTCTCTGTGTGTCGTGTACATATTATTTTTTTCTATTTGACATCCCTCTTTTAGAATAATAGTTCTTATTGGGATTCTCATTTGTCAATTCTATTCATCTCCATTTCTTAGGTCGTATGCTTTAATATTGACTTACTTTTACAAGTCATTTGTAAAACCCTAGTATGTTCTAAATTTCTTGTCCCTTTTACTCCACTCTGGTTTACTTCTTTGTGTTTTATAGGTGTTGGCGTGTTAAACAATTTACTGTATGCTGTAGGGGGTCATGATGGTCCTTTAGTCCGAAAAAGTGTTGAAGTCTATGATCCCACCACCAATACGTGGAGGCAGGTCGCAGATATGAACATGTGCAGGAGAAACGCAGGTATCTGTCTAGCTTACACCTACGAAATGTATATTGATTTGTGTTCAGAGTTTTACTAGTATTGCTGTATATTTATTCTTTAGTGATTTGGGTTTTCTAATAGATTAGCTCTTTAAAGACAGAAACTTACATAATAATTTTACATAGTGAATGCCTAGCTTAGTGGCTACTTTTTGGGGATAACGTAGAGACTAAATTAGAGGAAGAGCCCTCTATATTTGATGCTTGAATTCATTCATCTTGACCACAAACATTTTTTATTGCATATCATGCATTATGTACTAGAAATCCAGTTCTCGGGCAGTTTAGTCTGGTTGAGTAAATATTGATACCAGGTTAAAAGCTAGTTGTTTATCTGAATCTGAAGCTTGAGGAAACTTAACTCTAATTTAATATAGTTTGCGATTTCTAAAAATGGAAAAGCTATAACAACAATAGCAACAGGTAATTTTAAGAAAACTGAGATCTTCAAGATTAGGGAACTAACTACTTAGAACATGTGCAGGAGGACCTACTTAGAAGGACGGTCCATGGAAGGGAAATAGAAATGAAAGCTAGATTCAAGATAGCTACATAGTCTTTTCAGGAAATGCTTGTCTGTTTTAAAATGCCATTATCTTCATGCCATTTCCCACTGTCCAAAATAAGTTCCTCATGATTCTCAAACTCACTGTGCACCACTGGTGATGTCTCGAGATGCACCCTCCATCTCGCTCAAAATGCTTTTCTGAATTTCTCTTTAGTTTTACAACAGTGTCTCTTTGGGATGCCTGCGTTGCTCATTTGGTTAAGCATCCAGCTTTGGCTCAGGTCACGATCTTGTGGTTCGTTAGTTTGAGTCCTGCATGGGGCTTACTGCTGTCAGCGTGGAGCCCACTTCGGATCCTTTGTCTTCCTCTTCCTCTCTCTGCCCCTCCCTGTCTCGTGCATGCGCGCGCTCTCTCTTGCTCTCTCTCTATCAAAAATAAATAAACATTAAAAAATATTCCATTTAATTCAATGAGATCATGAGGGGAGACAAAGTACGTGGGACTGCAAAGACTATCCATAACAGAATAGAATTTATAATTTATTCCACTTGACCTTTCCCCTCATCCAGTCAATTGTATTTGGTGAGGTACTAAAAACCTCTCCGCTATAGACAGTCCAGCACCATGGTAAGACTCACAAATTTTTAAGTAGAATAAGCGCATGACCCTAGTACATACTAGGTTAGAAAGGCCACAGTAACATGTGCGTGTGTCTTGCTTGACTGGGAGATTTACTTGCATTTAGTTTTCATTATTTTCCTAAAGATTGGGATAGCCTGTGACTTTCTTCTCTACCTGTGTTTTATCGTTTGCAAATCAAACTTAGCTCATTTCTTCTAGCGAGAAGAATAAGGTGGTCGTTTGTATATGTAGAACTACCATCTTGCTCTTGGGCTTCAAGTGAGTGTTTGAACTACGTTAAAATGGTATGAGTTTGCTTCCCGTCAAGAGACTAGAATAGTAACACAATTGAATTTGAGTCGAGAAGATCCATTCCGTTTGCACAGAAGATCCTATTGCTCGTCCACTTTTAAATGCTGCACAGAGATTTGAACTCATTCTTTTGTTACATTAAAAATCTGCAGGCATCTGTTCATTATGTTAGAAAAACCATCTACAAAACTGCGGAGACCAGCGTGCAGGCAGCATCCTCTGCCTGTTTTAATGCCCTTCAAGTTCCAGTTTGTAATAGCTCTGACCTTTTTAAAATTATTAAAAATATGCTTTTAAAATATACATTAAAATAAAGAACTTTCGAAAGGTGTTCATCTTGGCATGCCTGGCTGGCTCATTCGGTAGAGCATGTGACTTTGATTTCGAGGTTGTAAGCTTGAACCCCATGTTGAGTGTAGAAGTTACTTAAAAATAAATCTTTAAAAAAAGCTGTCTTTTTAACTCAGCAATTTTCTTTGTAAAAATATGTATTTAGAAAATAGTTGCACAAGTATGCAAAAAGTATGCAAGAGGGATCCTTGTTCATTGCAACATCATTAATAAGAGCAAAAAACCTGAAAATAATCGAATATCTAAAAGGCAGACAGATTATGGTATTATCATAGATGGAGTATGATGCAGCCATTATAACCTATGTAGCTCTGTGCTTACTAACTTCGGAAGTGTCCAAGGTGTATCATTTAGGAGAGGGTGAGTAATAAAGTAGCATGTGTCGTATGAAGAACTTTAAGGTTAAAAAAAGAAGTATGTGAGTGTTTATGCATAGAAAAGAGTCCACAAGAGTAGATAGAGATCAGAATTTCACTGGTCATTATTCTAAGTACAGAATAAGAGCTGGTCTTTTTTTATATATGCTTTTCTAGATGTTTTGAATTTTTCCAAAAACAATAACTTATTCTCTAGTTATAGTGAAATAAAATTGTTCTCTCCTTCTACAGGAGATAAAATAGCTAATAATTCAGTATCATTTCAGAATTCAAAATCATTTTTACCGTCTACCAACATATATCTTTTCTTTAGGATTCCCTAAGAAGCTGACTTGGGAGCATTAACTGAGCTTTTTGACCTTTAATTTTTCTTTAACAAGATAAGAATTAAAATGGTCTCTGACCCATGAAGTAAGGTTATTGTGAAGATTGGCCGAAACAGTGCCTTTGTGAGCAGCCACTGCCTAAATGGCTCACCTCTCAAATACAAAGGAATTGTTTTCATGTTCACCATCTTCTCTTCTTGCCTCTTTTCAAGGAAATAAGTGTCTTTGGAACACCTCGCCAAACACATTGAGGGATGTTTGTATTTCCCCAAAGTTTTAAAATTAATTGTTTTCTCTCTCCATAATGTTTTAAAGGAGTTTGTGCAGTTAATGGTCTGTTATACGTAGTTGGAGGGGATGATGGTTCCTGTAACTTGGCATCAGTAGAATATTATAACCCAACGACTGATAAATGGACAGTTGTGTCATCTTGTATGAGCACAGGGAGAAGTTACGCAGGTAATAATTGTCTAATTGTCTTCTGTTGGAATATGAAAAAGATTACATCATCTTGACTTTTATATTAAGAATGTTTTAAGAAGAATTTTCTCAAAGTATTAACATTGAATGTATTCTTTCGTCATTCTATAGTCATTTGAATTCAAAATCCCAAACCTTTCCAGTGCAGAACCGTATAATACACCTTAATATGGCTAAAATCTATATACAGGAGAGTGGAGTTCACTGAGTGGCAAGGCTTTAGTTACTCAGCTATCCGAGAAATATGACCACTAGAACATCTCCCGTGGTAGGGTGCCATATGACAGTACTATAGTGAGACTGGAATAATTTTTCTTACTTAAGCAGAGCAGTGGTCAAATTATAAAATACCATTTTTGGTCCATTCTCTTAGTAAGAGAAATGGTAATAATCTTTAATAAATATAATGGTGAGTCTTTAAAATTGTATGTTGCATATTATCCTGATATGTATGTATATCGCTTTAAATCCTAATATTCATTCTGATATTGACCCAATAGTGGCGAGAAAAGAGGTTGATACTAATTAACCATCACTGTTGTTTATGTAGGACCCAAACACGTAATAGAAGAACTATATATAGTAGAATTCCAAAATAACATGGCTCAAAATTAGGTGAAAATTTTTAATAGCTTTATTGAGATATAAGGGACATAGAATAAATAACGTATATTTAAAATGTAGAATTTTATTAGTTTTGACATGTGTGTATACCCATGAATCCATCATCACAATCAAGATAATGAAAATATCCATCACCCCCAAAAGTTTCTTGTGTCCCTTTGAGTATTAGGTGGATTTTTATATTTCCCGAATAAAATTATTTTCCCTCAATTATAACTATAAAGAGTAAAAGATTCATTCTACATTAAATAGTCTGATGTAGTTCTGGTCCATAACTGGAACAGAGATTTAACTGAAATGATAGTAGCATTAAAGAAGCTTAAGAAGGAGACCTTGAAACACCATGCTTTGTTCAGTCCCTGTTGTTTTTATAATAAAGAATTCGCTGCTCTCTCAGAGGTACAGAATGCTGCCTGTGACTTTGGTTTTATTTCTCTGTGTCTTTGCTCAGGGGTCACAGTTATTGATAAACCACTATGAGCCCGAAGGCCATTGCTGGCATATTTATACGGGAGAGACAGGCTTCACCAAGTATTTCTGAAGTGACTCAGAGCCTAGCACTTCTCCACTTGTGGCTGCACTTTACGTCTCAGCAGAAGCTACGCTCGGCTGCCCTGAGAGGCCTCAGACACTGAAGATTATTTTTGGTAGAAGCACTGCATAGGCTTTTTCTGCAACGAGCAGCAGCTGACTGAATTTTAATAAGAAACCTGGACTGCAGTACTTGGTCTGTAGTCTCTAGACAACAGTTGCTTTCTTAAAGACTAGTTCTTACCAACCTTGAATGACTATGGATTATTTTGTGAAGGAAGATAAAATAATGTGTGTTCTTGTACAATTAAATTTTATCTTTATTCCTTCTCCTGAAAATCTGTATCCACAGGAACTGAAAATCTTTGAACAGGTATTAAAATCTATGTAAGTACACAAACTAGGTGACGGATAAAACTGTTTGCTTTTATAAAATATCTTTGATTACATGAGTATAATAAATTGTGTGCATATAATGTGTGTCTATATGCTTTCCTTTAAATATGTTTGAAAAGATGTTTGAAACTTGATTATACTATTTATAATTGGCACAGTACTTTGAATTATGCCAGTACTACATTGTAAAACAGAGTTGTATTTTTTGATATTTAACAATGCTTAACACTTTAAAATGCCACTTCTGAGGAATGAACATGGTGTAACACACTTGACTATGTGTGATGCCAAACTTTTTTAAATAAAATATAAATTATGCTTATTTATTATTTTCTTTAGTTTAATCTTGGTCATGTTTTGGTGTGTATTTTTAATTTTTTTCTTAAAGTAACTCTTTGGCATGAATATAACTGCAGGTTTTTGATGAATATAATGAATGTATGGAATTCAACTGAATTTGCATGGTCTTAAGAATTTTTTCTGTGTGTATAAATTTAGCTGCTATTAACAGAAGAGAGAACTTTCTGTGAGTAGCCGTGTGCGTTGATCAAATACAATTTTTCTGAGATCTTCAATTAATCTCACTTTAAAATGACCAAAACATGTCTTTCTTGAATATCTTTGAATAAAAGTTTGTATATTATTTGTTTCATATTGCCCTTGATTTGTATCTATTTAGTTTCATGTTAAGAAAGTTGCCTATTTCGTTTTTCTGTTCTTTTTTAAAGGTTGCATTTTCTGTAACTTCACAAATCAATACTTTTAAGTTAATGCCAAAGTAACCTATAAGGCAAGTCTGTTACCAGTAACCGAAGTCACAGAAAATTTTTATCCAAGAAAAAGTTAACCTCAACCATCAGGGAAAAGTCTCCCAAATATTGGTGAAATTTAAAGTTTTTATATTCCTCTGTTCCTAATCTAAGCACAAGATAACAATGAAACAAAGAGCAATGAATCAAAAAAAAAAAATCTGCTCTAAAGAAACTGAGAAATAAATTGTGATTTCGATACTACATAAAAGGGATTGAAGGAATGGGAGTGGGGGAGCAAGGTGGACAGCTAAAGTTGTGGACCCCTGACAGGGTGCAGAGGGGAGGGAAGGGGGAGGGGAGGGAATGAGAAGGAGAAAGTGTGATGGGATACGGTAGCCGTGCCTCAGAAGAGGAATTTAAAAGGTTAGCATGAACAGAAGGTCAGCCAGAACAATCGACAATCAAGAGGAAAGAATTATACCTATGATAAAATTTCCATTTAATTTAATACAGAGTACTGAAATTTAAGCAGAACCCATATTTAATATTTACTTGAACTTCCAATTATAAATGGAAATATAAAGAACTTAATCAGAAAAAGCCTCTGCTGACCTTAAGAAAAAGTGAATTTCTGCATTAGTGTGGCTCCAAGCACATTCATCGTCAACAAACATGTTGAGGCACTATTAGCCGTTTCCAACAGTGGCATCAAGGAAAATGTGTGTCATTATCTTTCCTGATCACTTCCAAACACTAACGTCCTATGAAACTCTCCGTGAATTATCAATTAAAGACTTACTTTAAAAAGTAAAGACTTACTTAAAAAATAAATTTGTAAGCTTTCTTAAAATGCAATCTATTAAGGTAACAAAGATTTAAATACTTAGCATGTCAAATACCACTTTGTCTTTACTTCCTTTGAAGCTTTAATAGCTATACTACAAAGTAGTTTTGCAAGTTTTGTCAGTAGGTGGATTCATAACTCTGTTTTCAGAGGCTTTGGATATACCCTGTTCCCCCATACCTCTCTGTCTTTCTAGTTTGAAACACTTCCCTCTTTTTAAAAAGGCATATAAGAGCATTCCTGGTATGTTCTATTACTGTACAAAAAAGATCAGAATTTAAGACTGAGAGGCATATTAGAAATCCTGCCCAGGAAACAGCATCAGGTTTGAGCAGAGTTCAAGACTGGATTTGAATATCTGCATTGGGAAGCAACTCTGCTGCCTGCTTTGCTTGGATCTATGCTTTCTTGGCCAAATGCACTGGTGGTGAGGGCACAGGTTGGATGGTGTGCGTGCTGCTAGGAGACTTTGACTTCCCTTACTGTCCCTAATGGACTCTGGCATGTGGTTCCTGGTTTTTATTATCATCTCTTAGAGCGTGAGGACCTGGGTATTCATAATCTTAGCTGCTGATGAGTTATAAGACTTTTTTAAAAGTTCATTTATTTTGAGAGAGAGAAGGGGGAGGAGCAGAGAGAGGGGGAGAGAGTGAGAATTTCAAGCAGGCTCTGCCCTGTCGGCAAGGAGCCCCATCCCACAAACCATGAGATCATGACCTGAGCTGAAACCAGGAACCAAATGTTCAACAGCCTGAGTCATCCAGGCACCCTGAGTTATGAGACTCATTTTATTAGACAAAAGGGTAGCATAATATACAGCGATTTGCTAAGCTTCCCTCTTGTTTCAGTCTGATCTGGAGCAAATTGCCTCCTACTGACTTGTATCGCTCATTTGAAAAGAAGGTTACATGGGAGAGTGGAATCACACTTTGAATCAAGACCAGGGTTCCAACCCTGGCTTCATGACTCTAAGGAAGAAAAAAGTGTGTATTGGAAAACCCATGGGCATAAGAATCAGAAGAATGCTCTAAATTTATATCCTTCTCCAACAGCTGCTTGCTGTGAGTTTAAACACATTACTTAACCTCCGACTCTTATTTTGTCTTCTCTAAAATGGCAACAGTGGTGCCTGTGTCACAAGGTTATTGTGGGATTTCAAAGAAATGATGTGTAATCAGCTTGAAATACAGAGGACCCTCAGTAAATTCCCTCTTTTGTTGCTATTTTCTGAACATCCCATTTCTTCATTGTAGGGAAATAAGTGAGTCGGGCTGCCATATCTGTATTTCCTTTCAGCTCTAAATGTCCAAGATATAAAATAATAATTTTACCCCTCCAGTACATACACCTGCTCTGATTTAGAAAATATATCTACTCTGGTAGATATGATCTGATGAAATGATCACTAAGCACTTTACTGAGCACTTCCTGTATTCCAGATCACTTCCTGTATTCCAGATACTGTGCAAATGAGATGTAGGTATTATACCCATTTTACAGAGGTGCTAGATAAGACTTTGAGAAGTTCCCCAAGAGCACACTGCTAATTGAGGAAGCCTGGTAAGTCACAACCACAACCTCAGCCAATAAGAGGGGAGCTCTGGAGCTGGGGTGGCCAAGCAAAGTAGTCCTAAATTAGGGTGAGGGTGGGCTTTGGTACTGCAGCATCACCCAGTCACTGGACGCAGGTTGTCCCCTGGAAAGGGGGTGTGCCAGTGGGAGAATGAGCTCTCTTTGTCAACACTCAGAAGCTAAATGCCTGCTTCGGTCCTGAAGAGGGCGACTTGGGTGGTGCCCCACAGCATCTATTCCAGGACACCATCCAACTGCCTGCACAGGGGTCCTAAAGGGTTCTAGCCACCAAAAGGGCCAATTCATCATCTTTTCATTTGATTTGACCGTACTGTCCTGATACTTTACAGAGAATGTGGTTGTCAGACATGGGTTAATGGGTGATGGGTAAGGGAAGAGATGGCTGAGTACTTCAGGCAGAAGAACCAGTTTGAGCATAGCCCTGAGAGAAACAACATCGTCCTGTTTCCAGGAACTACCGAATAGCAAGTGCCTTCACCTAGCCCAAATTGTGCCTTTGTGCAAATTTTTAGAAGGCCCTGTTTAAATTCGTATGTTATTACACCATCTGTACACACTATTACTGCCTCATACACAAGTATTCTAGTGTTGAGACACGGGAGAGATGAGGCTAGGGCTTCCGACAAGTTGCAAGTGCATCAAACCCTCTGCCCCCGCCTGTCCCACACCGGGATTACACCACTTACACCACGTTGGGCGTTCTCTCAGGCCACGTCCTACCGGCTCAGGGGAGCAGCCATCTGCCAAGTCAAACCATTTGCTAAACTTTTGTGAGCTTCGTGTTTTCTCATCTGCAAAATGGGGATAATCATAACTAGATGATCACAGCGTTTGAAATTCTCCATCTTCCAAATACAGGGGATTGTTAAAGGACACTGGGACTGGGGAAACAAGGAAGAAGAATGATCAGAGGAAGATCAGAAGGTAGATTAGAGGAAGGCAAGTCTGTCTGTAAACACAAAACAGTCGAAACATATCTTAAAACTCATTACACTATTTCTTCCCAGGTTTTTGCAAAGCGACGGCTACACAAGTCACATCTTGAAGTCGCGCGGAGGGCAGCCTGGTACCCTCTTCCCGGACTCCGCGGGCGCGGGCAGCAACTCTCCTATCAACCATGGTTGCCAAGGCAACTCCTTGCGGCGGCTCTCACGCAGTAGTAGTGTCCGCCCCCTCGCGCCGTCACGCGTCCTCGCGCTTCCCCGCCTCCAGGCGCGCTGCGACGCTGGCTACTGGCTCGACGCCTCGGTCTCACTATCCTCACTCCATTCGCTGAGCCAATGGTTGGGACCGCCAGGGATTTGTTCACGCGAGTCACACGATTCCGCCTGCCTCAATGGCCAATCACAGCGCTGGGAAGGCGGGGTGGGAGCCCCCGCAAGCCAATAACAGCAAAAGAAGCCGCCTCGCGCCCGTAGCTCCACCCTCGAGCCGGCAAGACAGGTTCCGAAGCTGCAGCACCTGGTGGAGTCTGGGTGACGGGGGCCCGCAGTTCCCGCGCAGTCGTCCAGGTGAGGGGGCTGAAAGAAAGGCTGGTAGGCCAGGAAGGGGGAGCGGGCGGGAGCCGGCTAACTGCTCCGTGGTACTGAGGGGAGCGGGGTCGGCCGTGGATGCGCGCTCGCAGGGCGCCAGTGCCCGCTGTGAGGACGGAAGTCAGGGGAACAGGTGAAAGCGGGGAGCAATCGCAAATGCTGCAGTTCGGCTGGGGCTTGTTTCTTGCCCTTTAAGAGTTTACAGTCATCCGAAGACGGGCGATATTAGGAGATAGTTCAGCACAGGGTGAAGGAGTGATGAAAGTGTTACAAAAGTAGAAGCATTACTGGGGAGATACGATCTCTTGCGTATGTACCGTGGAGGTTGTGGGGTTGAACAGGGCGTCTGAGAAGAGGTCACTGAAGGATGAATGGGAGTCGAATGGGGGACATTACCGACAAGGGAGTGCTGTGCCCGTTACAAGTACGCGAAGTGTGAATACAGCGGGATAGGTAGGGGAAGAGTGAAGGCCTGGCAGGGCCTGTTTCGCTTCGCTCAGGGCCTTGGTTTTTCTTTGAGAGATGCAACCCCCTACATGTTTTTAAAGAAGGGGGTTAACTCTGCTGTTTAAATAGATCCTGCCGTTGTACGTTAAAGGTAGTGTTGAAGGAAGGCAAGCTTAGAGATGGGGCAGCTCCAGCCAATGAGGGGACTGCTTGCTGCAGTCCGGGCTCAGCTAAGGTATAGGAGCCAAACGACAGACATGGGCCGCCCGTGCTCAGCCAAACTTTAGAGTTTCTCAGAGGATCCACAGACAACTAATTTTTTTTCTTCCTGAGGATGGAGCAGGCCACCAGCCAGTCAGGTTGTGCATGGACAAGAAAAGGAAAAGAAAACTCACTCTTTTATTTCCCCTCCTCTGTCTTCTTTAATTCGCAGTTTTTTGATTTTGTTCATTTGGCAAAGATGTATCCAGTTGCCTTTCTTGTGTTGGGAGAGTGAACTGCTGAATGTTAATTACGCCAAGTCTCTCTAAATTGGGAGCAAGTTTGAAGGCTTGACCTAGGCAGCAAAGGAGAGGCCGGGAACACTCTTTCAGAGATGACGAAGTAGATGATGGTGCAATTCACCAAATTCGAGCTTAAAGAAGGTAGAATATTTGGGCAGGATTACAGGGAGCAGTTGGCTGAACTTTTGGGCATGTCGAGTTTGATGGGCCTCTGAACTGTGTAATTGAAGATGGCCAGTTAGAGTTTTAGATAATCAGAACCTGGAGTTTAGGAGAAAGGGCTAAGGATTGAAAGACTATAAATATCAGCATATTTTGAAAAAAATTTTTTTAATGTTTATTCACTTTCGAGAGAGAGACAGAGTGCGAGCTGGGGAGGGGCAGAGAGAGAGGGAGACACAGAATCTGAAGCAGGCTCCAGGCTCTGAGCTGTCAGCACAGAACCCGACGTGGGGCTCGAACCCACGAACTGTGAGATCATGACCTGCGCTGAAGTCGGAGACTCAACTGACTGACCCGCCCAGGTGCCCTGGTATCAGCGTATTTTTAAAACAGTTTAGATCACCCCAGGTACTCTGGAGTAGTTAGAAAGGAGTAAGGACAGCATTACTGGGAAACAATTCTCAAGTCTTCCTTTCGCAAAAGCTGTGGCACAGACATTCTAAGTCAGAAAGCACTGTATTTTTCTGGTTGAGTCTTTGGATCTGATGTGCCGTCTGCTCAGAACATCACCAGTTCTCCCACCCACCCTGTTCTCTTTAAATCCGGTTCCCTCCCCCTTTTGCTCTGGGTCTCAATTTAGATGGCATCTTTCTTTAAGAACTCTTTCTGGTCCTCTGTTCGAACAGTCTTATCCTTTTATTCTTACCGCATAATTTTATGACGGCCCGGCTGCTTCTTTGTATTCCTCATTAGATTTTACACGAAGGCAGGGGTGAGGGCAGCAGCTAGGCCGGGAGTTGCACATAGTGGCACAAATTAAATCTGTGAATACATGTGAGTCCCAAGAACCAAGGAAGGAGGGTATTTTCAGGACAGAAGTATCAAATCTATCTTCCAAATCGGTCAACTACAACACACTGTAAAGAATGTTTGTTGGATTTAGCAGCTAGGAGATCCTTAGTGATTGCGTTGGTAAGGGTGAATTCAGTGCAGCGATGAGACTGGAGAGTAATAGCTGCAGAGTACACGGGAAATGTGAAAACAAAGACAGCATCTATAGGACAGTCCGTAAGGAGACTGGGGAAAACTATGGGAAGCATTCCATTCTTACTCTGATTTTATCGTGTGCTTTATTATGGATGATTATACTAGAGCATAGTGGATGAGCGCATAGTCTCCCCCACTTCGTATTTTTGTAACTGGGGTTAAGAAAGTTGCTTAATCTTTCTAAACCTCAGTTTTTCATTGATAAAATGGAGATAATAAAATTACCTGCGTGTGAAGGATCAAAGTCTTTAATATAGAGGGAGCATGTAGCGCTCTGAGAACACAGTTCCTGGCAGATAGGAAGTGCTCAATTATGGTTAGCTCCTTGTAGCTACTGTGTGTCAGGTCTTAAGTTAAGTACTTCACATGCATTATGTCTTGGACTCATTAAAACTATTGTTTTTCTTTTTTCAGCTTTATTGAGGTATAATTGACAGGCAAAATTGTAAGAAATTTATTTATTTTTATTATTTTTTTTAATCTTTATTTTTTTGAGAGAGTGAGAGCATGAGTTGGGGAGGGGCAGAGAGAGACGGAGACAGAATCCGAAGCAGGCTCCAGGCTCTGAGCTGTCAGCACAGAGCCTGACGTGGGGCTCAAACTCACGGACCGTGAGATCATGACCTGAGCGGAAGTCAGATGCTTAACCGACTGAGCCACCCAGGCGCCCCAAAATTGTAAGATATTTAAAGTGTACATTGTGAGATATATATGTATGTGCAGGATGTATCTATGACATATATATGTATATATATACACACACACACATACATTGTGAAAAGATCCCCACCACCTAGTTACTATTCAGTACATTTTGCAGATGATAAAACTGAGGTTCAGAGAAGTTATATAACTTGCTCAACGTCACACAGCTAGTAAGTGATGTTGGTTAAACATTGTCAGAGTCGGCAATGGTCTCATGAAGAATGAGGATTGGAATGGCTTTTCTCCTGCGAGGTAGGAGACTGAAGTGTGAATGGGAGCTAGACTGCAAGTGGCTCAGTGAGTCGTGTGGGTGAGAGCAAAGCAGGGAGAGGCTTTTTGTCGATTTCTCCCTGGAGAAAAAAAGGCTGGTTCAAGGCAGAAGAGAAGTGGGACAGTGGCTTGGGGAAGAGCAGGACACAGGTTAGGCAAACTTTCACAAGAAAGGAAGGCTTTCTTGTGAAAGTGCGAGGATGAAAATGTGGGAGTATGTTTTCTAAACTTGAGGCAATGGACTCAGTGAAGACGGGAAGATGAAAGATAAGAAAGGATAAATGACAGACAGGTTCTTACGATAAGATAAGAACATAACACCAGTCACTCTCAGAGAGACAGAGTGAGAACAGAGGAAGTTTGAGGTTGGGATGGCCAGGACGTCGCTCTAGTCCCATAGTGTAAGCCATTGAGAGTGAGTAGGACAAGAGAACTCAGGGTACAGAGTGAGTTCGGAGACCTGAGCAAGTGGGCTGAGCTCCCCAGCATCCTCTGTGAGGAACAGGGAGAGGTCGGCATTGGAAGCGGGCGTTGTAAGCACTGTTAGGAGTGCTTCTGGGGCGCCTGGGTGGCTCGGTCGGTTAGGCATCCGACTTCGGCTCAGGTCATGATCTCACGGTCCCTCAGTTCGAGCCCCATGTCGGGCTCTGTGCTGACAGCTCGGAGCCTGGAGCCTGCTTCCGATTCTCTGTCTCCCTCTCTCTGCCCCTCCTCCACTCTCACTCTGTCTCTCTAAAAAATAAACATTTAAAAAAAAAGTGCTTCTGAGGCTTAAAATAATTTGTTTTTGAAGTTATCCATCATAATCTGCAAGTTAGAAATAGTGAACATTTTTAGGAGAGTGACATTCTTTTTTGATTTCGTGAGCCATTATGCTTATTTATTATATAGGTAAAGTATATTCATGGGAAAATTATAATCGTAAAAAGGTATAAAAGAGAAAGTAGGAGTTTCCTCCTCTCCTCCCTCTCCGCCCCTCATCCCGTGTGCACGTGGACAAGAGTGTGCATCTTTTGCCTCTTGATCCCTTTCCCTAAGGGCCACCACTCTAAATTGTTCCCTGGATGTCCTTCCGTACATTGTGTGTGTGTGTGTTTGTGTGGCCACAGATAAATCATAACCTTCTAACAAAAACACATGGTGGGGGGGGTCTTGTTTATGAGTATTCTGCAACTCGCTGTTTCATATAACATCGTATCTTAGACATCTTTCTATGTAGAACATACAGATTTTCCTCGTTCTTTTAAGTGGCTGTATAATTGCTTATGAAAGGACTTAGGGTTTATTTAACTCCTTTCTTGTTGACGGACTCATTTATGTTCTTCTTTTTTCTTTGTTTTTGCTGCCATTTGCAATGCTTCCTTCAGTCTTAGTGTGACTGTTTTTGTACACCTGAGTGAGAAAATCGCTGGGTCAAAGGGCACATTTATTTTGAATTGTGACAAATATTGTGAATTTTTCTTCAAAGACATACTAATCCATCCATCAGCAGTGTGTAATGATGCCTGTTTCCCCAAGGTGTTAACGTTACCAATACTGGGTCCTGAGCACCATGAAACTTTTGAAGATTTGTGGTTAAAAGTGTATTTCTTTGAGTTGAACTGAGCTGCCTATTTGTGTAGTGAACATTTGTATTATATTCATTTTTCCATGAACCCCTTGGGAATGGCCTGTGTTATGTTTCTAGTAGGTTTTTAGTCTTTCTCTAAAGTGCACTTGGCAGCCCTTTGTCATGAGTGTTGGAAATATTTTTTCCAGTTTGTCATTTGATCTTTGACTTTACTTAAAATTGTTTATTCCCCAGTCAGAATTGTTTAATTTTTATGTAGTCTTATTTGGCAAACGTTTTCTTTATAGGTTTTTTTGGTTTTAAGTGACCCTCGAACGCCATTATTGCTAATGGAAATTACAAGTTTTTCCAAGGAGACCACACTGAAAAGTCTCCTTAAGGATAGTTTGAAATTCTTTGTCCACTGTTCTTTTAGATCCTGCTCTTGGAAGTTAACGTGAGGCTTTTAAATCGGTGTCTACAAATGGACATGATGGTGACATCCAGGAGGTGACTTTGTAATCACACGTTTAGGATCTGAGAAGTGATACTTCTTTAGCATTTGTTGTTTTTAAAATGATCAGAAGATGAACCTTAAAAATTATTTTGCTGGAGTTTCACTGTTTGGTTTATTTTTACAGAATTCTAGGGCCTTCTGCAGCAGTTTGAAAAATGGCAACAAACGAAAGCATCTTTAGTTCAGCGTCCTTGGCCGTGGAATATGTAGACTCGCTCTTACCTGAGAACCCTCTACAGGAACCATTTAAAAATGCTTGGAACTATATGTTGGATAATTATACAAAGTTCCAGATTGCAACCTGGGGATCCTTGATAGTTCACGAGGCCCTTTATTTCTTGTTCTGTTTACCTGGATTTTTGTTTCAGTTTATACCTTTCATGAAAAAGTACAAAATTCAGAAGGTGAGTGTGATGGACTTGCAATGGAATGTTGTCATTTATGTCGAATATTTTAAAAGTAAATATCACTTTGTTTCGAGAGACTCTAGATCAGGGCTGTCCAATGGAAATTCAATGAATGAACATACATAATTTTTTTTTAATTTTTTTAACATTTTTTAAATTTATTATCGAGAGACAGAGCATGAGCATGGAAGGGGCAGAGAAAAGGGGAGACAGAATCCGAAGCAGGCTTCAGGCTCTGAGCCATCCGCACAGAGCCGGACGCGGGGCTCAAACCCACAAACCGCGAGATCATGACCTGAGCTGGAGTCGGACGCTTAACCGACTGAGCCACCCAGGTGCTCTAGGAACATACCTATTTTTATATTTTCTGATAGAATACATAAGAAGGTATAAAGAAATAAGGAAATTAGTATTATACTTCATTAAACACAATAAATCTAAACTATTAACATTTTAACAAGTAATCAAATAGAAGAGTAGTTAATGAGATATTTTATGTTCTTATTCTCACAATGAGACTTTGAAACCAACTTTGTATTTTACATTAATTTTAGCCCAGCTCACTTTAGACTGGCCGTATTTAAAATGTCCAGTAGCCGCACAGTTTTGTTCTACCACATTGATAGCACAGACCTAGATCATTGTTGCTAATGTTTCAAAAATAATTTGTTAAATTGTGATTTCATTAGATGTGACATTTGCCTAATTTGGGCTTAGAAATTTAATCTTTAAACTAGCTGGAAAGGAAATTTATGGGGATTCGTAGATAATTTGCAGTTCACTCCTACCCTTGATGTCCCAGCTGGTAAGTATATGTTAATAGTCTAAGATCTTGATTGGGGTTATTAAAAGTTTTGTTTTTTCCTTAAATAATGTGGTGGTGGTGGTGCAGCATTCATGTCATCCCAAATGAGGAAGTCCTGATGCTCCTGGTTTCTAGATACTTGTTTCAGGGCACTAGACAGTGTGTTGAGATGTACACAGTGCCTCTTCTCAGTTCTAATCACAGGGAAAATGGTGAGCTCTACCAGTGTGTCAGCTAGAGTGTGACGGGGGGCCCAGCAAAGAGTCCGGACTAGCTTATTAGAGATGCTTTATCAGCCCTTGGCAAACCCATGATAGTTTCTAATGCTTGCTGTTTACTTTTCTAAAAAGTCGTGCCAAACTAAAACTCAAGGACATGTGGTCTTGGTACAGCAGTTGAGAGTGTCCACATGCGGAGACTCCTTTGCACTTACCACGTACCCGTCAGGTGGCGGGCAGCGTGCACACCCTCTCCCGTCGGTCCCTTAGCCCCGATGGCTCTCCCAGTGAGTTTCAGTTTAAGTGCTCACACGAGGGCTGTCATTGCTCCTGTCTGGGGCTCCTGGAGGCGATCAGGCCGCCAGGCTCGAAGCCAAAGGAGGGAAGAACAAAAGGAGAAGGGAGGGGACGTAAAAAGGGACATGCCCAAAGGGGAGTATCCTGTTACCCTAAATTAAGGACAGAAGTTCCAAAATGCTTTTTATAACAGGGCCTGCTTTGAAAGGCAGAGTTCCGTTTGGATGTCTTGAGTCCTCATGCATGTTTGGGGTGATTCTGACCAAAGTGTGTCACCCTTTGATTTGTTTGTTTATAGGGCTGATTCATGGTATGTCTGGCCAGGCCAAAGTGTCCCTGTCCTCCTTCTGCCCTCCACAGTTGACTCACTGGTCAGAGGTGGTCACTTTTCCAGAAGAGGAAGACCTTTTTCAGTCAGTGCTTTATGAATGACTTTAAAATAAAAGGCAGCAAAAGACAGTAAAAGTAATTGTCTAGTTGGTTACAGGTGGACTTACACACAGAAATGGAAAGGCCGAGTAGTATGGCCTCACACTGTCTTGTCTTCCTTCGAGTTTCACCACCATCAGATTCCCTGCTTTGAGCTTGGTTGATACTAAAATGAACTGTGGTGGTAAATCAGTACAAGTTTTCACAACATAAGGGGGGTTAAAAACAAGCAACAGAATCAGTACAGTTAATTATAGGTTTATGCATTGTGGAGGCAGAGGCCCTGAAACACTTGCAGGCACAGAAGTTGCAGCTTTCAAGCAGAACAGACTACGGGACAGTCAGTGCGCATGCCTGCCAGGGAGAGGAGGAGTTACAGAAAGTCACACGTCTTCATAGTTCTCTAGCAGTTTTCCTCCGGGATGTACATACTGAAAACACTCGATTGTCCTAATAATGGCACACCTTCTTTAAGGTCAGGTGTATACAAAGTGTAAGATACGGCAAACTCCGATGGCCCACGAGGTACAAGTTTTCGCTTGTTCGCTATCTTTTTTTTTTTTTAATGTTTATTTATTTATTTTGAGACAGAGCGAGCAAGGGAAGGGCAGAGAGAGGAGAAAGAGAATTCCAAGCAGGCAGACCCCCTGAGCTACCCAGGTGCCCCGTTGTTCATTATCTTTTAAACTAATTTATGTACACTTTAACCTTGTGATTTTATAGTTGACTGCTTTGTGTGTTAATTTCTGCAGCTAAATCAGGGTATCAGATTCAAGCTAGGATATTAAAAGTCTGTTAAACGGAATTTGTAGGGAAAATTTGCCCAAGCCAGGCTCTTTAACTTATTTTGTCCCCAGTCACAGCCTGGAGGTTTGGAGTAGTGAGGTCAGATCGTCTCAGAGTAGAGAGAGCCAATTACTAATCATCTTGTCTAACCCCTTCATTTTGTTGTTGAGGAAGCAGTTGTGAGCATCTCAGAAATCGTTAGCTAGTGAAGGTGACCCTGAGACTGGAGGCTGGCTCTCTAGATTGGTTCTCAATTGAATCCTTTTTCTTTTTTTGTTAGGGAAGATAACTCAAAGAATTTTAAGAACGACAGGAAAGAGAATTTTAAGACCAGGACTGGAGACCAAGATTTTCGTTAGTCCTAGTTCGGGTCACTGCCCGTGTGATCCTGGGCAAGGTAGCTGACCTCTTTGGGCTTCTGCTGCTGAGCAGTAGCTTCCATACATGGGATATTATGGTTTGGTTTAAAAAGTTTGACTGGCAACTGTCTGGATTTTTAAGTAAGGACATTCAAAACAAAGCAAAAGCTACTATATACTATCACTGTCTTTTTGTGAAACCAGAAGCACTTTTTCTTATATACCTGTAGCCCTTTATTTATTTAATTTTTTAAACATTTATTTATTTATTTTCAAGACACAGAGACAGGGCACAAGCAGTGGAGGGACAGAGACAGAAGGAGACACGGAATCCTAAGCAGGCTCCAGGCTCTGAGCTGTCAGCACAGAGCCCGACATGGGGCTCAAACCCATGAACCCCATGAGATCGTGACATGAGCCGAAGTCAAACGCTCAACCGACTGAGCCACTTATGCACCCCATAACTGCAGCCCTTTAAGTCGAATAAATTTAGATTTTTTTTTAATATGGCTTGCTAAGCAAGTCAGTATCCTGATGAGGTTTTTCAAACATTTTTATTACATTGATCTTACTTTTCTCGTTTTGATTTTCGTCTCTGAACGTCATCATCTGTGGGCAGTAGCTCTCCATTCTTTGGGAACCGCTGGTCTCATTTCTGAAGTTCTTCCAGCTCAGAGAGTTATAAATCTGTCATTGGATTTGACAAAAATCCACTTCATTCTGGGAATACACTTATTTTTGAGTGTCACTGAATGGCTGGAGGCATCACTTCACCTCTGTAATCCGGGCTCGCAGTGCGGTGTGTACGACAGCTGGGAGAACCCACCTTTGATCTCAACATAACACATTTTTTCTCTGAAATTCCTGCTGACAGAAGTGAGGGCTCTGTGGGCAGCAAAGACCGAAGAGTGATGCACGATGTGGTGTTTTTTAGTTTGTTTGTGACCTTTATGCCTGGGTTTGTCTGGAACAGTTTCTTTACCTATTTAAACTCGTGATTTAGAATTTAGAAGGGTGCTGTGATTCCTGGCCCTTGCTTATTGTAACATAGTCACTGTAATATAATAAGATGAATTAAGTAACATAGAATTAAGGTCACATAGAAACATTATAGAAATAATTAGAATTCACTCTGATTTTCAGGTCAAAGTACTGATACACAATACTAAATATGTGATTTTTCTCCCTAGGATAAACCAGAAACATGGGAAAACCAGTGGAAATGTTTTAAAGTACTTCTCTTTAATCACTTTTGTATCCAGCTTCCTTTGATTTGTGGGACTTATTATTTTACAGAGTATTTTAGTATTCCTTATGATTGGGAAAGAATGCCAAGATGGTACGTAGATAAAGGTTTGATTTTGATACTCGGTCATGGTTTATTATCTAGTTAAAATATCCTTAATGTTGATCTTCTTTCTTCATTTGGTTATTATTTGTTCTAAACTGTAGAAGTAAATAAAATGTAGAAAGGTAAACCATTAGTAGAAATTTAAAATGTTCCCTTTTTTTTGTCTTTCTATACTTTAGTGTAATATTTTATTGGAGAGTGGTTTCTTACATCAGAAGTTTCAGTAGCACTCTTTCTTTACATGATTGTATACAGATCCATGAGCTTCAACCAAGAAAAACATTATTACATTTTAAGCCCAAAAGGAATAAAAAGAAAAAAGAGTAATTGCTAGAGTTATAAAAGTTGTGTCCATATAGACACATGTATATTATCTGAGCACAAGCATTTGTGTTCAAATAATATTTGTGTTCAACTATTTGCTTCTGACGTACCCAAATACAGATATACCAATATATAGGTGTACACTTTTTCTTAGTAATATATGTGTAACATATAAAAGAGTTGTCATGTATGTGTTCATTTGTAATTAAAATTTTTTTGCCCATTGCACTTATGTCCCTCTCTTTGGTGGAAAACAGGTGGTGATTTTAACTATTAATAATCTCAGTCCGAGTCCTTCATTAGTATTACTCCTTTCCCAGAAGTTTTGGATTTTGTTTAACTCTGATTTTATACATGTGAAATTTTTTTCAGTTTTTTGTTTTTGTTTTTGTTTTTACACGTAGGCCCCATGCTCAATGTGAGGCTCAGACTCACAACCCTGAGATCAAGAGTCACGTGTTCTGCCTGCCGAACCAGCCAGGTGCCCCTGTACATGCGCATTTTTAAAAAGTGAATTAGAATTGCTACGGTGGACAGTCTCTGTTCTCCTTCTTCAGATGGTAGAGATAGCCATGTTGTGCGTAGCAATTTTGAGAGTTTATTGATCAGCGTATCCAGTTAGGAAGGTGGTTAGTAGGTATTTGGTTTCATGTAATTCCTCAAGCAGTGATCCCAAGCCAAAGTCTAGATTGTTTCAATAAGGTATTTTGTACCGGTTACGGTATTTTCATCTTACAGGTATGCGCTGCTGGCCAGATGCCTCGGCTGCGCGGTGATCGAGGACACCTGGCACTATTTTCTGCACAGGCTCCTACATCACAAGAGAATATACAAGTACATTCACAAAGTCCATCACGAGTTTCAGGTATGTTAGAATTGTCTGTAGTACTTTTTTTTCTGTTAGAAGCAAAGCGTTTTTTTTTTAATCTTCTGATCTTTTAAAAATTGTCAGTGATGTTCGTGTTTCTTTTTCTTTGGCATGAACATGTTAAGACAATAACGCACACACATGCGCATGTGCTCGCCCATATACACTACAACCAGTTGTGTAAGTTTTCAAGAAAAGCGTTACATGAAATAGTTCAGTCTCTCATCTTCAGGGCCAGAGCCCTATCCTGTCACAGTTGGTACATGGCAGATCAGTCGAGGCCATGGTGATGTTAAGGTCATTTAAATTGGATCCCGGAACAATGAACCTTTCATCTTTAAACTTCTGACTTGTTTGACGAACACATTTCCACCTCATTCTGACCCCCACAAAACCTGATTTGATCAGAACTGCTTTCATGTACCTTTGTCAAACTGGCCATGTCAATGTGTTGCACACCGATCCTGATGACGTGGTATGCTAAGTCAAGTGTCCCTTCCGGGGCAGGACAAATTGAAATGCATAGACCAAAACTAGAGTTTAAGTTGTTTAATGGGTGTCTCTAAAACTATTAAAGGCAGTTATTAAGATTTTATTAAGACATCTTTAGACCTTTTGATGTTTGGTAGGAACAAGAAGATTTTTTTTTTATGTATTTATTTTTGAGAAAGAGAGAGTGAGAACATGAGCATGAGCAAACAGGGGAGGGCAAAGAGAGAGGGAGAGAACGCACTGTCAGCACAGAGCTCAACACGGGGCTCAAACTCACAAACTGTGAAATCACGACCTGAGCTGAAATCAGGAGTTGGGCACTTAACCGACTGAGCCACCCAGGTGCCCCACAAAAAGATGTTTTTATTGAGAATGGCTGCTATTGTTTATATATCTTCGGCTAGATTTATTGTCATTACATAAAGAAACGATATGATTTATATATAAAACTATGTGCATAAATAAGTTAGAATATATGTGTTCGTCACAGTCCTCCAGAGGAACAAAACCAATAGGAGATACACACAGGTTTATCGTAGGGAGTTGGCTCATGTGATGTGGGGCCTGGTAAGTCTGAAATGTGTAGGATAGACCACGGCTGGAAATTTGAGCAGGGTTTCTATATTTCAGTCTTGAGAATTCTTTCTTCCTTGAAACCCCGGTCCTTGCTTTTCAGGCCTTCAACTGACTGGGTCAAGAGCACTTGCTTTATGGAGAGTAAGCTCCTTTACTCAGAGTGTCCTCATTCAATGTTAGTACTTTCACGACAGCATCCAGACTGGTTTGGGTCACTGTAGCCTAGCTGAGCTGGCACGTAAAATTCACAGTCACAACACGTAAAGTAATTCTCCCCTCTTTCTTTCAGGCTCCGTTTGGAATGGAAGCTGAGTATGCACATCCCTTGGAAACTCTGATTCTCGGAGCTGGATTTTTTATTGGAATCCTGCTTTTATGCGATCATGTCATTCTTCTTTGGGCATGGGTGACCATTCGTTTGTTGGAAACTATTGACGTCCATAGGTGAGCTATGGTTTCTATTCAGAAGTAAGGTATCAAAATACATCTTTGTTTTCATGGTCATAAGATTGTCTTTATAAGCAGACTAGTAGGACAAATGCATTTTGTTACTTTTATTTAAAGAAAACAAGAGAACATAATCATTGGATAAACTTTTTTTTACACTCCTGTCTCTGGTAGTTGTCATTTTTACAGGTAGAATATACTCACCTATCACTTGGTCAAGTGAAATAAAATTTTGACTGATACGGCCAAACTGCCTTCCACAAGGGTCCCTCGTTACATTCCCCGGAGGAGTATATTCGAGAATGCTTGCCCCCCGCAACACCTTCCAAGCTGGATAGGTGGTCTTTTTACTCTTTGTCCTTAAGAGAACAGAAGAGTTTTCAGTGTTGTGATCTGCGTTTCTTCAGGGACTTGAGGCCCTGCACCCGTTGTGCTCATCGGTCAATGTGTTCGGTCGTCGCTGAGTAACCCTTAATATCCTTTGCCCATTTTTGTTAGGTTAGATGTCTCATAACCTCTTGGTTCACGTTAGCCTTGTTTGTTACATCCGTTTTGTTTTTAGAATATTTTATTTATTTATTTTAGTTTGAGAGAGAGGGAGAGAGAATTCCAAGCAGGCTCCGTGCTGTCCATGCGGAGCCCAGCGCAGGGCTCCATCTCGTGAAGCATGAGCCGAAATCAAAAATTGGACACTTAACCAACTGAGCCACCCAGGAGTCCCCAATAACTCCTTTCCTTTAACTTTTCCTAAAGGACCCATACTTTTATGGGCGTCACAAACTGTGGTGAGAAAGCTCCTCTAAAACAGAAAAGAAAAATAATTCTTGAAAGACGGTGTCTAAAGATTCATTACTATAACCCCTTTCTTTGATCCCACCCTATATATATAATTAAATTCCAAAGATCTATCAAGGTTTTTATTTTAATTTCTTAAAATGGTTTCTAGAATATGTACCATTTTTCTGTGAGTTTTTGTCTTTTGTAAACATGTCAGAAATGAAGTGATGACATGGAATGTTAAACTTGAGTTCGCTTACAGGCAGTTGACTGTCAATGAAAATGTCGGTTATTTGAAGTATATTTATTTCTTTCATCATCTTTATCATTTTGATTTCAGCGGTTACGACATTCCTCTCAACCCTTTACATCTGATCCCTTTCTATGCTGGTTCTCGGCACCACGACTTCCACCACATGAACTTCATCGGAAACTACGCTTCCACATTTACATGGTGGGATAGGATTTTTGGAACAGACTCTCAGTTTGTTGCTTACAATGAGAAGATGAAGAAGGCTGCGAAAAAGACTGAGTAAATAAACGTCCCATCTAAACCTTCCTGAAGATACGCTTTCCTGAATTGAAGCCAGTAGCTAACATTGCTTCTGCGGAGCAGAAATAAACCTGCATCTTGGCTGCCAGGTGACACAGGGAACATTAACAACCTTTAATTATCTTCCAGTGGGCACTTTTTCTACTCTACATCGAAGTTCTGTATGTGTAGAAATCAGTAGATACTGAAGGACGATTTTCACGAGGAAGTGTCAAAGGCCACGTTGCTAACCTTGTGGAAAGATTTGAAGTAACGGAAGAAGTATTAATTAATCTATGTCTTTTCCCCAATAACACCATAGTCCTGAAGTGGAAATTGATCTTTAAAATCTTTTAAATCTATGGTGGCCATTTCAGAAACTCTTAGCAGGGTGTTGGCCTCGTATCAAACTTTACACATTTTTTAGAATTTGCCTAAACGTCAAAGTATCATGGGTTGGACCACATCAATGGACTATGTGAGAGAAGCTGCCGAGGCAGGAAGAGCCCGCACCAAGACCCTCCACTCTTGTCCTAAGCTGGCCGGTTTAGGGTGATTCTCTTTCTTTGAGAAGTCCTTTTGGATTGCAAAATACTACTGGTATCCACAAATGAAGGCATTTCTCAATTGTTGTACGTGGAATATTTTAGTCTAAAGGTTTTCGGGTTACTTCAATTTTTTAAAAAATTGAGCTTTATTTCTGCTATTTACCCTTTCATTTTTGTAGATCAAGTTTTCATTATACTTAAAACTGTATCTTGAAACATTGTGGACTGACTTGCTGTATTTGCACTTTGAACTATTGAAATAAATGTGATTTTTTGGTCTGATTATCTGGTTTCCACTTTTGAGCATCAGCTGTCGTTTTTTATTCTTATAAGGAAAAGTACAGACATCGTTAAGTTTTGTAATAAAAGGAATAATTCTACCTTTTTAAGTGCTTCATTTGCTGAACTTTTTTGGCAGTTTCACCATGTATGAATAAGGCTGTGATTGTGAGCAATTCCATTGAGCTAATAAGGTAGAGGGTATTGAGACAGCTCTTTTCTCTGCTTCGAAGATGTATGTTTTCTGTGCAGGTGGAAGAATAGAGCTAAACTTTTTAGAGCTCATTTAATCCCACACCCAGGTTCCAACTCAAAGAGTTGATCATTCTACCAAACGTAGTGCCAAGTTGTGATTTATAATATGGAGCCATTTTCTGGTAAGTTTCTTTTCCTTTTATTTGAAAACATACAGTAAGGAGATTCAAGTAAGGATTCAGAAAGTTGAACTGAGGATATTCTACTAGACCGTGTTTTCCGATTTGTACCTAGTCCATGTGACCCTTTTCACTCTTTCTTTCCCTTCCAGTGCCTGTGTGGCTGTGGGTTTCAAATGTTAGCTCTTAATTCTCAAACAGCGGTTTGGGGCTGTACTTAAAGTCGTGCTGTTGCGCTGTCTGTGGGAATGTTTATTCTCTACCTTTTGCTCTCTAACATTCATGGAAAGCCCGGACATCTGAATTAGTTAAGGGTGACTCAGTACTTGGGGGGAGGGTGACATCTACTGTTGGAAATGGTGCTAAACAACATGGTTCGCCCCATTCTTTCTTTTCATACTAGTTAACTTACTGAGCACTTACTGTATACCCTGACTTCTGCCATGAGCTTTTAATGCATGATCTCATTTAAGTCTCTGAGGCAAATGCTATTCTCTCCGTTTCTGTATGAGGGCATTGTCCACGAGGTTAAGTGACTCAAGATTACAGGGCTAGCCTTTTCGACTTCAGAAGCCAGGCTCAAGGCTACTGTGTTCACTGCCCTGGAGACTTGCCTCTTCTGTAAAAATCTCAGGGGATGAGTCTCCAAAATTTTACCTTGTCATTATGTAGTCTTTTGAGAAGAAGGTTCGAACCCAGTAGCTACCCAGAAAGCAAGGCTCACACACAACACTTGAGTACAGATACCTTTTAATATGATTTACTGGCCAGGCTTCTTAAAATTCCCGGGATTAAACTATCTCCTCTCTATTTGCACTTGACAGTGAGACGACAATGAAACAATTATGAAGACTAGAGTACAGATACAATACATAGCTCTCCTACTCTAGAAAATAGCAGCACATTCTCTTTCTCAGGTTATCTATTTTGGATTTTACCAAAAGTAATGGTAGTGGTAATGTGAAGGCTTAAGGTTAATATTGTAGCTTAAATGAATGTTAGAGTTACATCTATGTTGTCGCAATGAACTAGTGTTGTACTCTTCTACATATTCTGGCTAAAGACATTTAGACCTTTAAAAAAGCCTGGGTTTGCAGGATGTCACGAGACCTCCTCTGTCCCGCGTCTCCCAGTTCTTGCTCTCTTACATGAAGCCTAGGGCTGTTAAATCCATGTTCAAGTCCCGTATCCCCCAGCTGGAGAAAGGCTCTAAACCATTCATGAGCAAGGGGTCAGAGGGTTGTATGTTCATCTCTGAGGATTTAGCTCCTAATCCATTCTTCCAAAGGATTGTCATCTCTGCCAATATGCAGAAGGGTGACGCGCCATTGGTCGCATGAACGGCAGGGGACTGCCAGATGCTGACATTCTCACATAAAATCACCGGAGGGCCATTTGAAATGTCTGGAGAGTACGGTCGAAGTCCACATGTCCGAAGGAAGGGGACGTGGGAGGCTCAAATGCAATAAATGAAATTATCTCCAGTCTATTAGGAAAAGAAGCAACACTCAGGGGGCAGACGCCTGCTCACTGTGTATGGAGAGAGACGGCTGGTGGCAGAGAGGAGGAACACAGGGTAAGTAAACACAGGAGCCGCTTGCTCACGGGGGCCTGGAACCAGCACCGCAGGGACAGGAACGGGATGGACCAGCCACAGATGCCCTAACAGCAGGTCTCACTCCTCTACTCCAGGTAACTGATTTCACTTCCTGGAGAGCTTTTTCCCCTCCTCTCCCTCTAAACCCATTTCCTCATCTATGAAATGAGGATAATAGTAATTCATAGGAGTTTGGTGAGGATTAAGGGAGTTCCTCCATGTGAAGTTATGTGTCACTGTGTGCAATAATGTTAGCTATTAGTTCTGTTAAGAATTCCCTACCTTTCCCTGTTTTTAAGGACCCGACTCAGGCCTCACCCCACCGCCCCCACCTTCTTGTTCCCATAGGTCTCTTACTGCTTCAGGTGACAGCAGTGTCTCACCGCTCTCCCCACTGTGGGTTCTGTAACACTCGTCTCCATCACTCCTTAGCACAGGCTACTTCGTGTTGCTACCTCTTTTTAGCCAAAGTTACCTATTTTGCACTATGTACTTCTGTATCTTTGCTTAGGCTAATCTCTCAGCCTGAAACAGAGGCGCAGTGAGGATTATTAACGTGGTCAAAGGCATGCAGGTCATGAGTGGCTAAGCTGCCTGCAGAGCTGCGATTTTCCTATTCTCCATATTTTCCCCCGTATCCTTTGTACATCTGATGTGATGGATGCCTCCTATGTTACAGGAGTTCAAGAAATGTCTGTCGATTAAAGAAAAGAGAAGAGCACACAACAGCATCTTAATGTAGGATTTGGCAATTGTGCTGCCCTTTTAACGATCAATCAAGAAAGTCTTAAATACTAATGGCAAATGGTGGGGGGAGCAGAGGGCAAAGGGGGCCGCTCCCCTCGAAGTACACGCCAAGAGTGAAACTCTGCATCAGGGCTGCCTGGGTCAGTTGAAGTCCGGCTGCACTTTAATGCTTTGGCAGGCTTAGAGTTTGACTTCGTTAATGTAGATTCTTACGGAGCGTGCAGCCTGATCCGGTTAGAGGGCATGCATGCCTGCTGAACTTGACAAAAGACCGTGTCCACCTTATAAAGAAAATTTTGAATTTTGTTTAACCTTTGGGCAGACCCGAATGAGCCTTCTGGTAACCCATGAAGATTCAGTGAGCTTTCCTTGGCTATAAAGTAATTCATCTGCTAGTCATGGAAGAAGTAGAGAGTAAGAGGGGAGAATAGTCCGTTGGTTACTGTTCACGAGTGGCTGCTGCACTGTTAGCGTACAGTGTAGCAGTTGGAACTACTCAGCTCTTACAGTTCCTTATCAAGGGAAAATGATCTGTAGTTGGAAAAAGGAGCAGGATTGCCCTGCTACGACTGAGAATTGAATCCCAGGAGAGAGGAGGAGATATTTAATCAGGTGCCTAATAGCTTTAATGCACTTCGAAATTTCCAAGTTCCTGAGGGGGGAAAATTTTGCAGACATGGTTGTGAAGCCATTTTCGATCATCAGGCAGCAAGTGAGTCTTTTCAGCCTGCATCCTTTTCTGTAGGTTGGGTTCAGTTTCTTCAGAGAAGACCGTTTCAATCCCTGTCTGGGGGAAAATATATCCTGATGCCCAGATTCATTCTGGGAATCAATTCTGGAAAGAGGCTTAGGACCCCTGGTTCAGTAGGTAACCGTGCACAGAATCTGTCTGTTCTCAGCCACATGCCCACCTGATCCCTGGGCTCCTCAGTATCTAGAGACACCCTCACCTCTTCTGTTCAATTTCTACTCACTTCTGGTGATCATTTTCTAACCTCTTCTCTTCTGGTCAGACATGAGTAGTTCTCTGAAGGACTTCCATAACAGTCTCGACTGTTGACTTCTCCTGTCATAGATCTTAGCGCGCTGGCCGCGTGCTGGTCCATAACTCCCAGTAGACTCAGGGATGGTCATAGTGATGATCTTACCCACGGTAGCCATCCCAGTTCCTACGCAGTGGCTGGGTGTCCTAGGAATGCTAAATAAAACTAAAATATAACCATTTTGGGCTGAAACCAGAATACACTGACAAATGCTTCTAAAAAAAATGATTTCATTGTAAATATTTGTTAACTGGATGAATGTTTAATCAATCATTGTGGACCCAAGTCAGAATACCTCTAGGTATATAGACATTTCAAGAAAGTGAAAATACTTGGCAGTGACCTGATAGATAAATTGAGAGAGAGAAAGAGAGAGAGAGAGAGAGAGAACAGCGGTGTTTAAAACTCAGTTAACATGCGTTCTGTGAGACCAGTATTACCCGGATACCAAAAACCAGAAAATAACATCACCATAAAGAAAAACTACAGATCAATATCCCTTATGAGTATATATGCACGAATTTGTAAGAAAATACTAGCAAACCAAATCCAGTAGGATACATTATCAGATGGGATCTATCTCAGAAAGATAAAGTTCATTTTGTTATTGTTTTTTGATATATAAGTTTCAGGTGTACGGTTTTATGATTTGGATACATCCGTATCCACTACAAAGTGATCACCCCCACAAATTTCGTTACCATCCAGCACTATACGGTTGACCCCCTTCCCCTCTTAGAAACCACTAGTCTGTTCTTCATATCTGTAAATTTGCTTCTGGGCTCTCAATTCTGTTCCATTGATCTGTGTGTCTGTTTTATATCAATACCAGACTGTTTTGATTACTATAGCTTTGCAGTATAGTTTGAAAGCAGGAAGAATGGTGCCTTTAACTTTCTTCTTCTTTCTCGAGATTGGTTTGACTACTCAAGATTTTTTGTAGTTCTGTGAAAATTTTAGATTTGTTCTAGTTCTGTGAAGTATGATATTGAAATTTCGATAGATATCACATGGAATCTGTAGATTGACTTAGGTAACATGGGCATTTTAACAATGTTAGTTCTTTCAATTCATGAGCAAAGAATATCTTTCCATTTATTTGTGTCTTTTCCAGTTTTTTTCATCAATATCTTATAAGTTTCAGTGTACAGGTCCTTCAAAGTTGAGTATAATGTTAATATATGACCTTTATTATGTTGAGGTATTTTCCCTCCTTGTTGGGAATTTTCGTCATGAATGAATGTTGAATTTTTTCAAGTACTTTATCTGCATCTGTTGAGGTGCTTATTTTATCTTTTATGTTGTTAACGTGATGTATTATGTTGATTGATTTGCAGATGTTGAACTATCCTTGCATCCCTGGAATAAATCTCACTTGATTGTGGCATATAATCCTTTTAATGGATGGTTGGATTCAATTTGCTAATATTTTGTTGAGGATTGTCTCATCTATATTAATCAGGATTATTGACCTGTAATTTTCTTTTCGTTGTTGCACTTTTGTCTGGTTTTGGTATCAGGGTAATGTTGGCTGTGTAAAATGTGTTTGTAAGCTTTCCCTTCTCTCTAATTTTTTTTTTTTGGAAGAGTTTGAGAAACATAAGTATTAACTATCCTTTAAATGTTTGGTAGAATTCAACTGTGAAGCAACTTTTTTTTCTGGGTATGTCTCCCCTGCCAAAGGAAACAAAAGCAAAAATAAGCAAATGGGACTACAGCAAACCTAAAACCTTTTGCATAGCAGAGGAAACCATCAACAAAATGAAAAGGCAACCTATTGAATGGGAGAAGATATTCATGAATTATATATCTAATAAGGGTTAACATTCAAAATATATAGAGAATTCATACAACTCAACAGCAAAAAGACAAATAATCCAATTAGAAATTGGGCAGAGGATCTGAATAGACACCTTACCGAAGAAGACATACAGACGGCCAACGGGCACATGGAAAGATGATCAACATCCCTCATCATCAGGGAAATACAAGTCAAAACCACAATGAGATATCACCTCACACCTGTCAGAATGGCTATTATTAAAAAGCCAAGAGGTAACAAGCATTGGCAAGGATGTAGAGAAAAAGGAACCCTCATGCACAAAAACTTTGAAATATCAAGTTTTCAACTTGATTGGAAGTTTTGGATGAAAATTACATTTATCAGCCATTTTATCAGTTTTTCTTATTTTCATCCAAATGAATCATGTCTTATTTTTGCACTGTCTCTTACAACACCCCACAAATGAAGTGATTTTCCTGCCATGAGTATTGGATTAAAAGTATAAAACAACTCTGGAGCTAGATGGTCCAGGTGGTTACTCCCCTAGACAATTTAGTTTACCAAAGCAAATGATCTTAAGTCTTGTTCAGGTTACCCCAGTTTATTTTTACCATTTAATCCAAGAGCAGTCTACAGCCACCGCTTACCTCCTGCACTAAGCGTACATATTCGAATTTCTTACACAAGACTGTGAGGATTGAGTAAGAATGGTTTTCTAAAGTACCAATTCAGTGTAGCGAGGACAAGTCACAAGACGACAAAATACTCTTGAGACTTCGCTGTCCTGAGACTTAACCATTAAAAAGTCTTCCTTTCTAACATGGCCACCTGACGGTTTCACAGCGTTAATTGTTTGTAGCCTGAAGAGTCCCAGACTGGGAACTTGGCGATCATTTCCATCCGATTCTGGCGGAGGGATGGTTGGGGAAAGCGATTGTCTTCCAGGAACAAGGATCAAGCTAGAAAAAAAGTCACACAAAAAAATCTTGACCTTTGCTTAGATAATGAACATTATTTAAAGGCACAACTCTCTTCTGTGAAGTCTTATATAAAGCCTGAGAACACAGACAATATTATTTAATTTTTATTACAGATTGGATATGTTTTTAATGATAAGGTACTATTACCTGTATTTCTAGTCTTTACAGATACCCTGTTGGACGTTTTAGTTGTTTCAGGCTTTTAGATTAAAAAAAAATTGTAGGTGTAACCTACCGTAATGCCCCATTTTCTTACCTCCAGGGATGGGCCTGAGAAGAGGCACCTGACCCAAGTCTGCAGGCTGATCCGTAATGTTTCTTTGGGAATTTATGTATGAGCATTGCCAGAGAGTGCTGAAAGTGTCTGCAGAAATTGCTGTAGAAGCCCTTCTCCCTGGATAGAATGAAGCGGGGAACCTCAGTCGGTTAAGCGACCAACTTCGGCTCAGGTCATGATCTTACTGAGTTCAAGCCCCGCATAGGGCTCTGTGCTGACAGCTCAGAGCCTAGAGCCTGCTTCGGATTCTGTGTCTCCCTCTCTCTCTGTCCCCTTACTAGCACTGTCTCTCTCTCTCAAAAATAAATAAACATTAAAAAAAAATTAAAAAAAAGAAAAAAAAAAAGAATGAAGCTGACACAGAAGTTGAGGCAAGAAAGGGACCAATTGGTAGATGGCGATTCTTGGGGCTGGTGGAGTCCTTGGGAGAAGCTGGCAAAGAGGCCAGCTCCGTGTGTGAATTAGTTTCCTTCCTCCCTCCCTCCCTCCCTTCCCACCTCCCTCCTTACTATATTACTTCCTATTTACTTATGCCACTTAAAAAAATGTTTAGTTTTGAGAGAGAGCGAGTGAGTAGGGGAGGGGCAGAGAGAGGCTCTGAAGCAGGCTCTGCGCTGGCAGCAGAGAGCCCGATGTGGGGGTCGAACCCATGATCCGTGAGATCATGGCTTGAGCCAAAGTCGGATGCTTAACCAGCTGAACCACCCAGGTGCCCCCACTTATGCCATTTTGATTTCAGTTTATTTTAGTGGTAAGAAGGCAAGTCCTGACTAGTTCAGTGGCTCAGGACTTCAGAGTCAGTAGAGTTATATTCCAGGTTCCATGTGAACTGGGAAAAGTAGGCGGTGGCGATGGTTCTTCCTCAAGCTCAGGACGATACTTCCCTCAGATCTGCATACATCCATAACCACGGGCTGTTTCCTGTAGTCACAGAAGCGGTTGCAGTTTAATGGATGTAGATTTTGAGCAAGTTATTTTTTTTTTAATGTTTTTATTTATTTTTGGGACAGAGAGAGCCAGATCATGAGCGGGGAGGGGCAGAGAGAGAGGGAGACACAGAATCCGAAGCAGGCTCCAGGCTCTGAGCTGTCAGCCCAGAGCCTGACGCGGGGCTCGAACTCACAGACCGCGAGGTCATGACCTGAGCCGAAGTCGGACGCTCTACCGACTGAGCCACCCAGGCGCCCCTTAGCAAGTTATTTTTGAATGGTGGTGTATCAGATGTCAACCGAGAAGCATAGCTCGACCTCATTAAGAATTTACATATTCATATAGTCAATAAATATTTGCTTAGTTTTGTTTTGGATCACACTATGCTAGGCAGTAGAAGACCCTAGAAAGCATGAGAGACATGATTCTTGCCTTCACAACATGTGTAGTATAAAGGAGATTATGGTCCATTAAATAAGAAATTATTAAAAAGTTCCGAGAAGGGAGAGAGGCACAAGAAACTTTGGGATCACATAGCCATGGGATCTTTCTCGCCTGATGGAAGCTGTTAGGGAAGTTTCCCCCATAGGATGTCTAATCCGAGACCTGAATGATGGCAGAAGTTACCCAGAAATGGAGTGGGAACAGAAGGGGAAGAGTATACCCAGTAATGTGAACAACTAAGTCTCGGTCAGACCAGGAATATGCCACGTACTAAGAGAAGGATGGAAGCAACGGGAGAGATGGGGAGAGAAGTTGCAGAATAACGCTACCTCATGATGTGACTTGGAGTTTGTCCCGGAAGCATTTTAAACAAAGGAGCTTGCCCTGCTCTGAGGCGTGCACACAAGATAAGCCAAGGTAGAAGAATGGCCAAGGGGCCTTGTGGCTTATTTTCCAGCAGAGTACCTGTGAGTCCTTCTCTCTTGCCCTCTATTGCCTCTCTTACATAATCCCATCAGCTCAAGGTACCATTTGAGCCCCTTCTCTATGCGGTGCTGTTGTTTCGGCTCCAGTGGGCTGTCGAGCCAAGTGTGGGTTAGTCGTAGACATCCAGGGGTGGGTCAATTAAGTGGATGATGAAAGACAGAGATATTGGGAGGCAGCCTGAACACAATAATGAGATAAGAAACTACTTCCTAGGAAGAGATAAAACTAGTTTAAAGAGGGGGCTGTAGTTGGGCTGTTGGGGTTTCTGCAAGTGTGAAATAAAATTTAAGCAAAGTCAATGAGTCGGCATATTAAGTTGCTGAGGCAAGGAACAAGACAATAAATAACACACTGAAACTTGAAACATGAAGCAATTTTGAGCAATGTAGCAGCTGAACCTAATTGTTTTACCCAACTAAGAAGACCTAATGACTCAATGTGTTTGGTAACACTTCCTGCCACAAGTCGGTTCCCAAGCCGCTAGGGTGTGGTGTGTTCTGAATCTGAATTAATTAGTTATTGGACTTCATATCGTATATTGTTTTCGGAGTGTTTAAAATATTCAACAAGTCACATCTTAACAGGATGTGTCTTTCCAAGATTTCGGTTCTGCTACATCGTAATTGAAATAAACTCTCCCGTGCCTGGTGATGGGTTCGCCAGAGAACATGTCCATCACTGGGCAAGGCCGGGTTATGTCTCCACACTGGAGAGTGAGCTCCGAGCTCTTCTCTGTCAGGGACTGTATGTTAATCTATTTACATTCCTCACTGACCACATCCCACCAAGGAACTACCAAGTACCTGGCATATAGTGGGTTCTAAATAAAAGTTTGTTGAATGAATGAATGAACACACGGAAAGCCCGCACCGTGGAAATGATGCTGTTTTTCCATCAGCCTGACTTCATCACTTTCTATTTATGTAAACTCGTACTAATTATTTAACATCTCTCGACTTTAGTCTTCTTAGTTGTAATTTGTGGCATAAGGGTAGAAAGTTAAAGCCAATAATTAGTATAGTATCTAGTTCAAAGATTGTAGATATGGGGGTGCCTGGGTGGCTCAGTCTGTGAAGCTTCTGGCTTTTGGTCTCAGATCAGGTCATGATTTTGAGGTTCGTGAGTTCGAGCCCCACACTGGGCTCCCTGCAGTCAGTGAGGAACCGGCTTGGGACTCTCTCTCTCTCTCTCTCTCTCTGCCCCTTCCGTGCTCATGCTCTCTCTCTCTCAAAATAAATAAATAGGGGCACCTGGGTGGCTCAGTCGGTTAAGTGGCCAACTTCAGCTCACATCATGATCTCGCCATTTGTGAGTTCGAGCCCTGCGTTGGGCTCTGTGCTGACAGCTCAGAGCCTGGAGCCTGCTTCGGATTCTGTGTCTCCCTCTCTCTCTGCCCTTCTCCTGCTCACACTCTGTCTCTATGTCTCAAAAATAAATAACCGTTAAAAATAAATAAATAAATAAACTTAAGAAAAAAAGATTGTAGATATTAAGTCTATGAGGGATAATATTCTTTTAGAGGTGGATTGGTTATTTCATTAAAGTCTTTAAAGTTTACAAAGCATAAAGTTCTTGTGGACTCGAGTTAAAATGTCAGGACATAGCTCACTGTTTTCAACAAATATTTGTGGAATTTCTTTTGTAAGTTAGACTCTAGTGTCGAAAACCTACCCTTGGGACGCCTGGGTGGCTCAGTCGGTTGGGTGGCTGACTTCAGCTCAGGTCATGATCTCACGTCTGTGGGTTCGAGCCCCGCATCGGGCTCTATGCTGTTGGCTCAGAACCTGGCGCCTGCTTCCAATTCTGTGTCTCCCTCTCTCTCTGCCCTTCCACTGTTCACGCTGTGCCTCTATGTCTCTCAAAAATAAATAAACATTAAAAAAATTAAAAAAAAAAGAAGGGGTAGAATATATGTAACATATATGTATGTATATATATGGTAGAATTGATAGAAATTGCTGATATGGGGCATGGGGACAAAGGGAAGATCAAAGTTGTCACAGGAATTTTATTGAACAAATAGAAAATGAGGCCATTTCTGAGATGAAGTACCCACAGAGAAACGGGGTTATGTACGTGTGTAGGGACGGGAAGTGGGGATCAATACTTTAACAAGAATATTTTTTTTAATGTTTATTTTATTTTTGAGAGAGAGAGAGAAAAAGAGAGAGAGAGAGAGAGAGAGAGAGAAAATGAGTGGGAGAGGGGCAGAGAGAGACGGAGACACAGAATCTGAAGCAGGCGTCAGGCTCTGAGCCGTCAGCACACAGCCTGACATGGGGCTCGAACTCACCAACTGTGAGATCATGACCTGAGCCGAAGTTGGATCTTAACTGACTTAGCCACCCAGGCGCCCCCTTTAACAAGAATATTAAATATCCAAGTAGATATGATTATTGATTATGATGAAAGGTTAGTGTACTGCTGTGTGTACCTGTGTAATGTTTAGTTTAGAGTTACCATTATAGGTTCTTGAGCAACTTAACTTACCCCTTAATTAAATACCTTATTTGTTTACAAGATTTATTAATTTATACGATTTTATTTATTTATTTTTTGGATGTTTATTTATTATGAGAGAGAGACAGAGAGTGAGCAGGGGAGGGGCAGAGAGAGAGAGGGAAACACAGAATTGGAAGCAGGTTCCAGGCTCTGAGCTGTCAGCACAGAGCCTGACGCGGGGCTCGAACTCACGAGCTGCGAGATCATGACCTGAGCCGAAGCTGGACGCAGCCAACTGAGCCACCCAGGCGCCCCTAGTTTATAAGATTTTAAAATGTATAAGATGGCCAACATCTTAGAGCTAAAGAGAAAATCAATCATTCTTTGTGATATTTGTCTCAAGACAGCATGGAATTTGATTTTCATTTTGGTAATTTCATTCTCAAACGTGGGTATATAAGAGAAGATGCACTTTTGACTTTTTTCTATGTATTTTATTAGTGGAAAAATTAAGGCCAGTAAAGCAATGCATTCTCTTAGCTACTAGGACCTGGTGTAACATTTTATAAGCAAGTTATTGTATTCTCTTTTTAATTCCATTTTTGGTACCTTGTTTTTAAATAGCAGAGTATATAATTTTAATCGAAGGCTTATGAACACCACATTTTACAGTTGGTAAAAGCACAGATACAATAATTTTTTCACAGAGGGGAGGAAGACACAGAAATTCAATTTGTTCTTGGCTCCTAGTAACATGCTAAGATTTTAGATTTATAGTACATTTTTCTAAAGTAGAATGAGTCCAGGTCCAAAAAATTAAATGAAGGGGTAGTTAATACATCTTGGAGTTAATATTTCTCTTTGATTTCATGTATCCTTGCTTTTGAGTTTATCCTCCATGAATTCAGGTGGCTGCTCTGTAAAAGGCGGATAATAAATTGAGGTCGTTGTGAGGATCAAGTTGGAAAACGAAGGAGAAACCCTGAAATGCTTTGTAAATGTTAGGTCTTTTTGTTTTTGTTACTGTGCATCTTGAATAAGATAAAGAGATTCCCCAGTTTGATTTTAGGACTATTTATCCATAAAGAAGGTAAATTTCCTATACATTTCACACTAAGGAAGAGGAAGTTTATAAAATTTCTAAGACCCTTGAATAGAAATAGTACTGAATTTTCGACTGCCTTACTTTTGCTTTTTCTTTCCTTTTCTTCTTTTTCTCTCTTCCTCCCCCTCGTCTTCTCTTCCTCCTTTGCCTGTGCTCTCTCTTTCACTATCCTCTCTCCACCCCTACTCCTCATTCTTCTCTTACACAAATCTGACCTAAGTTCTCACCTGAATTCTATTCTGTGACCACAGATTCCCCGGGAAAGAGACTATCTGTGAAGTCACTCATGAGAAGACAAACCTGGCCCCAGGACCTGGGCTCAGCCCCCCAATGGGACTCTGTTGGGCAGTGACCCTTCCATCCCTGCTGGCCTCTCATCTGCCTTGTGGAATGACCTGCCCTCTCGCAAGGTGCATATCTCCGGATGCAGGCCCCCGGAGTAAATCATGCCACCAAGTGGAGAGCAAACCAAGCTTGGACCAAGACTCCACATACAGATGAACTTTTCAACAAAAGGGCCAACGGAAGTCCTTTTGTGTTTGGGGTGTAGGAGAATCCCGATTTCACTTCAAGGACTAATCAGTCAACACTGAGGTGCATAACAGCAAAAATTATGTATGGTGCTGTGTTAAAGTCATATTGTTTGACTATTGGTGACTATTGTTTGGGTATCCTCCTGATGAATGTGCTCTGTATGTTTTTTATTCTTTTTTGCCAAAAACAACGTGACCACCACTCACCCACCTACAGCCGTCTGACTTAAGCTTTCAGTGGAGTTGGGTTGTGGTCATGCACAAAGCTTTTTGAAATTAAGTTTATAGTCCTGGAGTATAGGAGTAAGGTGTTTGTGTGTTTTCTTCTCTGCATATATGACTGACCTCATTAATTTTGACCTAATTAGCACCTTGGTGAGTTCATGTAGTAGCAGGGAGGCTTCCAAAGTGTTGGTCAAGGCAGGAGATACTTTAACACATGTGTGTGGGCAAAAAATATGTTTACATGCATCGCTAATTTCGTAGTCTTGTAAAGAAGTGACCAGCTTTCACTAAATAAGAGACTGTTTCACCCCGATGTCTTGTAAGTTGCATGAAACAACGGTGAATAGCTTTCTGTTGTGGACCCTTAAATTTAAAAGGTGCAAGAAATATTATGGATTGAAGAATAACACAATAGATAAGGCATGGTTGATACTGATAATGAAGATTTTAGTACTTGTTCATACACTATGCAATCCATCACATTCTTGAGCACCATTAACTTGTTAGCATCCTAATCACAGAGTTATGATGCATTGTTTGCATAACTTCAGCAGCTGAAAGGAAAGCCAATCATTCTTTGGCAATGAAAATTGGCAAACTGATTTTCATTTCAGCGGTTTGGTTTCCAAAGGTAAAAAATATAATAGAAAACCCACTCTTCTCTTCTGAATATTGTACTTGTGGTGTGGTAGACTTAAGATTATAATGCGAACAATAATAATGTAGACAGAAATAGAAACTACATTGAGTAAGTACACAGATAAAATGAGAAAATTGGCAAATGCCTTATGTTACGTGCAAGCAACTTGATAGATGTGGTTGCTGAGTGGAGAGAAGGCCGCCGCGGTGGTTGTGTCACGCTGAGGAAGGGCTCCTGGAGGAGAATGTGGGAATCCAGGAGGTTATTGAGTAAGCAGAACATTACAAACACGGGGAGAAGTCTGAGTATCATAGTTAGCAGGAACTTGGTAGCAGATTTACTAATTCATTCATCACATGCAAACATATTGCGGCTCCTGCTGTGTTAGGCTGTGGAGGTAGACACACAGAAGGCAGTCTCTATCTCTAAATGGGAGGGGATGGATATGGGACTCTAGATCTTGGGAGCTGGGAGGTGGTGACTGAAACCACGGGCATGGGAAGAGGCTCCCCAGAGCATATCAAGAGAGGGAGAACGCTAAGCTGAGCATGGGACACTGAGGAAGCCCGGGAAAGGTCAACGAGTGTTGAGTCTTTTTTTCGTTTTTAACTTAATTTATTTATTTTGAGAGAGAACAAGAGACCAAGCAGGACTGGGGCAGAGAGAGAGAGAGAGAGAGGGAGAGAGAGAATCCCAAGAGAATCCCGTGAGATGGTGACCTGAGCTGAAGTTGTAGGCTTAATCAACTGCGCCACCCAGGCGCCCCAGTGGTGAGTCTGATTAGATGCATAGAATCTACAGAGTAGAAGTTGAGTGGAAGAGTGAATGACATGTGACGAAGTTGAAGTGTTTGGGTGCCAGCTGGGGAAAGTGCACTCAAGTCAGAATTTCAGGGGGTTTTTGTGTGTTTTTTTAAAGAGCATAGGAGAGAACGGTGCAAGGAGGAACTGCAAGGGGAGAAAGAGGACCTAAACGTATAGGTGAGGAGGATCGCCTGGTGGAGAAGGGGAGGATGGGAATAGGGGCTAAGGGATAGGGCTGGCCTCGGGAGGAGGAAAGAGCGTGGGAGGTAAGGACGGTGTAGGCATAAATATGGTTGTAGTTTGGGAGACGGTGGTGCAGGAATTCAAAGGAATAGGGTGGGGGAGTAAAGGAAACAGTGAAAGCAGCAGCGGGAGACACAAGAAGTAAGATTTCCTACGGCTCTCTGATAAAATTCTCTGAAGAAGATGTTAAATAAAACTTAAAAATAAAACTGCCAGTCCTGTCCCCAGCAAAAGATGGATTCGTTCAGGAACAGCTAAGAATTTTAGCCCAGGACAAGCAAGATGGGGCAAAGCCATAGGTGAGTCTGGAGAAGTAAGGAGAGGAATGCTCTTTTACAGAGCGAACAGGGGAGGGGTTGGGAGGGGCCGTTATAAACTGAAAGTTCCTTGGAGTTGACTGGGAGCTGGAAGTATAGTGGCTTTTCATTGCCTGAGTTGTAACTGTCTCTTACTGGCCGGGCTGTGGCCGTGGAAGGAGGAAACCTTCCTTTCTCTGGCTGGGATAATACAGTAAGTAGTATCTTCCTGTTGGGCCTGAAGCTGACCAGCACTGGTAGGGCTCAGAGCTCCCTCTGTTGGCCTCCTGACTCCGCTCTAAACAAAGTTTCCTTTTATTTTCACCAAGGGGTTGGCAGCTTCGGTTTTGATCCACTGAGTGATGGATGCGTCAGGAGGTGGGTAGTGTAATGAAGGTGAATGATGAAGAAGGTGGCTTAGACACCGAGGCTTGAAACTCTGATTACCCAGTGATGGAGAAGAGTCACCTCCAGGGGAGGACGTCACCATAGTTCCGGCAAAGAAATAACCAGGATTGGGCCATGGCATTAACTGTGAAGATAAATCACAAGGAGTAATTTTAGAAGATAGGAATGTGAGGACAGCAAGATTTGTCAGCTGTCCAATACAGCTGTCACTAGCCACAAGTGCCTGCTGAGCACTTTAAATACGGCTAGGCTGAATTGCACTGAATGTACCATGCTGCAAGTTACAAACTGATTTGGAAGACTTCATATGGAAAAATAGTTCATTAATGTATTCTTTAAATTTTTTTAATGTTTATTTTTGAGGGAGAGAGAGAGAGAGAGAGAGAGAGAAAGAGACAGAGCATGAGTGGGGGAGGGGCAGAGAGTGAGGGAGACGCAGAATCCAAAGCAGACTCCACGTGCTGAGCTGTCAGCAACAGAGCCCAACACAGGGCTCGAACCCACGAGCCATGAGATCATGACCTGAGCGGAGTCAGGTGCTTAACAGGCGCCCCTCATTGATACATTCTAAATCGATTCCATGTTGAGATCATACTATTTGGAGTATTGGTTAATCGAAATGTATTATTGAAATGAATTTCACCTCCTCTTTTTTAACTTTCGAAAAACATGGCTCCTGGAACATTTAAAATTACACATATGGTTCATATAACACGATTCTGGGTGAGGCTACTGGGAGGTCGGTAATACGGAGGTGGCCACTGGGTTATGGAGAAATTGGTACAGGTTAAAGTCATAGAAAAACATTGATAAACCCTCTGGACCACATTTAATTCGAGTTGGTAATTAGGTACTTGGTGGTGATACTTGGAGATGGGAGTACTGGCAGTCCTGATTTATTTATTTATAGCTTGGCACATGTTTGCTATGATACATATCTGCCTTCTTACCTGATACAACTGGAACATGTAGTAGGTTGGCTAAGGGAAAAAATCAGTTAAAGAAGAGAATCCTAAAAAATTGAAGCATACAGAGGCGCCTGCGTGGCTCAGGCGGTCAAGCATCTGACTCTTGATTTCAGCTCACATTACGATCTCACGGTTCCTGGGTTCGAGTCCTGTGCCGGGCTCCGCACTAACAGAGGGGGGATTCTCTTTCCCTTTCTGCCTCTCCCCGCCTCTCCCCTGCTCGTGCTTTCTGTCTCAAAATAAATAAATAAACTTTAAAAAAATTAAAAAATGCAGCATACAAGCACAATTTAAATAATCTACTTAAATTTAAAATAGAAGCACATACTCATCCATTGGTTGGTTCTTGGTTGCTAGTTTCAGGAACAAGGCTTTTCCGTGACAATGTATTTTCTTTTTTTTAATTATTATTTTTTTAATGTTTATTTTTGAGAGACAGAGTGCAAGTGGGGGAGGGGCAGAGAGAGAGAGAGAGGGAGACCCAGAATCCAAAGCAGGCTCCAGGCTCTGAGCTGTCAGCACAGAGCCCAACGCGGGGCTCGAACTCACAGACCGTGAGATCATGACCTGAGCCGAAGTCGGCCGCTCAACCGACTGAGCCACCCAGGTGCCCTGACAGTGTATTTTCTACTGTTAGGGTAACGGTTTCAGTTCCTTTACAGTAAAGCGGCAGGTTTTGGAACAAATCTAAGAGCAGAATTTTTAGAGCTTTTTCTAAGTTTTTCTCAGTCCTTCACTGTTTTCTCCACACCTAATTCCACTTTGAAAATTCGAGTGCATCCAAAGCATTCAACTCTTTTCTGCTTTGGGAAGCACAAGGGGACGTGGCAGGAACATGGCAGTGGCACACCTGACTGGCCTTGATACGCGCACACCCCAGCTGTGAGATAACTGAGAAAAGTGAGGGGTGAGAAGTGGGGGCAACAGGAGAGCCTCCACAACCCTGGCCGGGCCCACAGGCATCCGTCAGTGTGAGCAGAGAAATGGTGGGGAGGATGCTGGCTGAGAGAATGTTGTCAGTGCTGTTTGGAGTTCAGAAGGTAGGAGGAAGGATTCTGGAGCAGGAATGCCTGGATGGGGTGCTGCAGTGGCCAGCGAGAGGGGGCCATGATGGCGACTGGTCCCGGCAAGGAGTGAAGGGGCACGGAAGGCTTCCCTATATAGAGCGCTTCTCTTGTGCCCACCCCCTCACTGGCTTCATTTCATGGAATGCTCATCGTATCCCTCATTTTCAGATGAAGTCATTGAGCAGTTTCCAAAACAAGTAGGCCTGGGATTAGAACACCGTCCTGTCAGATTTCAGAACCAGTCTCTTGACTGAGCATTCCTCCAATCTTACACTGCATCAGAATCACTGTGAGAGGGTGGGGTGGGGGGGGGAGCTTATTCAAATGCAGATTTCCAAGTCCTGTCCCCAGGAAATTAGATTTAGTTGGTTTGGAATGTGGCCATGCTTACTAGGTGATTCTGATACAGAAGGTTCATGAAAACCGAGTAACAGTACAATATCATCTCCGTGAGGAACTGCAGAGGAGGGCCAGCCATAAATGGAGAGCATACTGCTGAGTGAAGAATGGAGACTAGAAATAAACATAGTAGTTTGTTGGAGGCAGCTTGACTCACTTGCAAGAGCCAATTGTTAAAATTGAAGACATCTTAATGATGTCTGGTGAGTAAACACGACCATTCTTCACGAAAAATAAATTACGTAAGCCGCCATTAAATAAATTATATGCAGAACTAGGGCAACAAATACCCAAAATTCATCACTTCTTAATTTAAAAAAATGTTTATTTACTTATTTTTGAGAGAGAAAGAGAGGCAGAGAGAGAGAGAGAGGGAGACAGAATCCCAAGCAGGCTCCACACTGTCAGCGCAGAGCCGGATTCAGGGCTCAAACTCACAAACCATGAGGTCATGACCTGAGCGGAAATCAAGGTCAGATGCTTAACCGACTGAGCCACCCAGGCATCCCCATCACTTCTTCATTATGTTGCCGCATTATTATCCTCTTCCGGTCTTGAGGTTATTTGTGTCTTGTATTGGTGTGGGGAGATGCTATATGTATTAGTTATCTGATGCTGTGTAACAAATTACTCCAACCATCAGCAACTTAAAACAACATTTATTCTCTAACAGTTTCTGTAGGTTAGCAATTTGATTGCTGCTTAGCTGGGTCTTTCTGGTTCAGGGTGTCTGATGAAGTTGTAGCCAGCTGTCAGAGATGCCACCGTCCCAAGGTCTGGCTGGGACTGAAGGACGTACCTTCAAACCTGTTCACATAGTTGTTGACAGGCCTCAGTAATTCACAGGCTGATGGACTTGAGGATGTCGGTCCCTCTCAGCTGTTTGACAGAGGCCTCTGCGCATGTCCTTGCTATGTGAGCTTCTCCACAAGGCGGCCCAGGGCAAAGGGTAAGAGAAAGAGTAGAGGGGAGAGAGAAAGATGGAAACTGCAGTCTTTTTATAACCTGATTTTGGTAGCTACGTCCCATCACTTCTCCTGTATTATGTTCATTAGAGGTGAGTCACTAAGTCCTGTCTACACTCAAGTGGAAGGGAATGAAGCTCCACCTCCTGAAGGGGAGGAGTCTAAAGAATGTGTATATACCACCCACCATCTAAAGTTGTGCTCAACCCCTGTGCTCGGTAAGGTCGCATGCATAATTTGACATCAGCCATGGTGGGAATATTTACACCATGGAAGTCAGCAAACACTCTAAATCACCCCGGGAGAGCTGAGCGGTAAACATGTACCAGCACACCACTGGATGGATATAGAGCCACGTGCTCACAGAACATATGTGGAGTGGATGGATTTTAGACAGCGCTTTGGAAGAGGGAATACGAGGCTTGGATACAGGAAGAGATAGTTTCTGGATTTGAAAGGAGTTGAAATGAGGCAGGAAATGGGGGCTTGGGGAGCTTAACTATGCCCATCCAGATGCCCAACAGTGACATGAAAAAAGATCTCTCTTTTTTCACATGTGCACAATTTTAAGGTTTATTTATTTATTTTGACAGAGAGAGAAAGAGCAGAGAGAACATGAGCAGGAGAGAGGCTGAGAGAGAGAGGGAGAGAAAGAATCTCAAGCAGTCTTCACACCGTCGGTGTAGAGCCCAATGGGGGGCTCGAAATTACAAACTGTGAGATCATGACCTGAGCTGAAATCAAGAGTCAGAAGCTCAACCTATTGAGCCACCCAGGCCCCCCACAGATGCCCAATTTTAAATGTAGGTTGCATACTAGATTTTACTGTAGGTATACAAAGCCAAACACATTAGAGGCTTAGTACGCTGGATTTTCTATCTAGCAATCAGGATGAATATATATTATATATATATATACACATATATATGTAAGGATATATATAGTAAATATATTAATATATTATACATTATGTATTAATATATTATACATATACATATATATGTAAAGGATATATATAGTAAATATAAATATATATATAAGCATATATAAATATATATATAAGCATATATATATATATAAAAGCATATATATATATATAGGCTTTATATAATTGGCTATGAAGCCACAAACAAGTAATATATGCTCCAGCGAAGATGACTTACATCTAAAATAGCCCAGAAATTCAAAGACCGAGTTTTAATTCAAACTGGTTCTTTGGTGTATGTCGTATGCCCCCACGTAAGGAAGGACTTCTATCATCTATCAGATGAGCAGAATTTTTTTTTTTCCTAAAAAACCCTTCCAGAATCATGGCATTGTAGACCTGAAAAAGACCTTAGAAAACACGTAGGACACCTGGGGGGCTCGGCCGGTTAAGTGTCTGGCTCTTGATTTCAGCCCAGGTCATGATCTCACTGCGAGTTCAAGCCCTGCGCTGGGCTCTGTGCTGACAGCATGGAGCCTGCTTGGGATTCTCTCTCTCCCTCTCTCTCTATGCTCTTCTCCCACTCATACTGTCTCTCTCTCCCTCAAAATAAATAAAAAAGCATTAAAAAAAGAAAGAAGACATTTAGGACAGTATTTCTCAAGTGAGTTTGTCCATCAAATATCAAAATCGGAAACACCCGGTATTCTTGTCAAAATCTGGAACTTTGTTAATACCTGGAACCCATCTCAGACCTCCTGCCTTGATGGGGACTTGAGAAGCCGCACATTTTGCAAACTCTCTAGATGATTCTGTTGCGCTCAAATGAATAATCCAACCAAAGCCTTTTGTTTTATCTATAAGGGAAACCAACTTCTAAGGTGCAAAGAGATTTCCTCCTTCAGGGAGACCACATAACTGTTAACATTCCACCCATTAAAAAAAAAAGTAAAAGCAACCCATAAAAATGAGATTTGGGAAAAAATAGAAAACACACCCTTTGTTTAAAGAGACAGCTAAAGGGCAACACAGGCCTTCAATGAATATTATGTTGTGCCTGTGTATAGTTACTAGTCGATACGCCCCACCTAGCCACAAATTAGTGTGGTTACCTTAAATTGCTAACATGAAAATCTTAACTTTCCACTTCTGAAGTTGTTGGTTTTAGTTATCTGTTTTCTTTTTCTAGGTTTCCAAGGTTGCTCTTTGGGGCATGATTTTAGAAATGTAATTATAACTCTGGTTTTAAACTTCTGGAGTATGTAATCAAACACAGACCAGTCATAGTGGAAAATATAAAGCTCTTAGCTCTGCCTACATTGACAAGGAACAGGTCTGGATTCAAATCTAACGAGTGGCATATGTCTTCATAGTGGTGGCTTCCTCCCCCCTGACAGAAACCCAAAAAAGGAGATCCATGCTGCTCAGGAAATGCAGACAGAGGGGTGTGGAACCAGTTTCTCCAGAAACATTTTTCTGTTTTTCTTTTTTAAGTTTATATGTTGATTTTGGGTGGGAGGGCAGGGGCAGCGAGAGAGAGAGAATCCCAAGCAGTCTCCACACTGTTGGCGTGGAGCCTGATGTAGGGGTCTATCCCATGAACCCCTGACTTCTGCTGAAACGAAGGGTCCAATGCTTAACGGACTGAGCCACCCAAGGGCCCCAAAACATTTTTTCTTTTTTGGTCCAATACAATCATTTAAATGTCTGGGTCCTTTTCCAGGAGAAAGTTTTTATTCAGTGTGATGCATTGTTGGACAGGTAGAGAAAGAGGAGGTTAAGGAAAAAAAGTGTCTCACATGAAAAATGGCTCACACGGTGTTCAGTTTTTCTGCTTGGTCGGAGTACTCGATGGATTATTTATTCATTTAGATTTGGATTTCTTAAATCCAAATGGCAACCTCTTCAGAAACACGTCTATGTCAGAGTTGCTCCAGGAATATAAATCTTGTCCAAAAGGTGGACATTTAAAGCTCTAAACAATTACAAATTTTTTACAAGGACTATAGGAGGGTTCTGGAGACAGTATCTGTCAGGATCAGAGTTTTCCTTCTATAACAGGATTTAATCTTTTCAGTTTTTAATTTTTTTCTTGGAGAAGATCCTCCAGCCCCAATCAAGCACTCAGATGACTGCAATCCCGGCCAACATCCTGGTTACAATCTTAGTAAGAAACTCTGAGCCAAAAGTACCTGGATAAACTGCCCCTGAAAGATTTAATCTTAACGTCGAACTAAATCCACTGTCCGGCGCACCCCACCGTTATACTTCGTTTTCCAGAGGGGTGGTACAGACGGACGCTGGCACAGGCCCTGCCAACTGACAGCCTTATCTGTGTTTTTGGTTTCTGAAAGAATCCAGAGATGTGCGCTTAATGCAATTACAGACAGTATTTGCAAAATGACAGAATACATTTTTATTCTCTAAAACCTCTAAATCAAACTGCACAATGCCCTTTTCTCCAGCCAGACCTTGCAATAAATGAAAATCCAACTCTCGGGCTTGTGTTTGGACTCTCAATACGGTCATTAAAGATACATCATAGGGAAAAGGCAACTGGCTGCCAAAACTTCCTTTTTCCTCCTTTCTTTCTTTTTTTTTTCTGGAATATTCTCTAATTATTGGTGCATCAAGATGGAAACCCTGGTCTTAGCACAGATGTTACTTTAAAAGGCTCCACCAGCAACCCAAGGGAATTTTTCCAGGGCCGTGGGTCTCTCGATGACATCAACGTTCCCAAACCCAGCCCTTAGCTGTCACTTCACCTGCGTCGTCCCCGGCGCCATTCCGCCTTGGACGCGGTCGCGAGCCGAGCGCGCCGGCCGCCCTCCCTGGCCACCGCGGACCCCGCTCGCGCGCCGGCCCCCGCTCGCAGTGGTTTCTCCTGCGGCTCCCCTGGGCGCGGCGGCCGGTAGTGCGGCCCGCCGGCGCCGCGTCGCGCTTCGCCTCTGGGGGGCCCCAGCGCGCGGCCGGCACTCGGCGGGCCGCCGAAGGTGAGGCGGGCGGAGGCTGCTGCGGAACTTGGCGCCCCCAGCAGCGCCGGCCGGCGGAGTCGCCGAGCGCAGACAAAAGAGGCCGCGGGCGCAGCGAGGCACGGGCGGCGGCGGCGCGGGGCGATGGCCGCGAGAGGAGGCCGGGCGCTGCTGGCGGTGTGCGCGGCTCTGGCCGCCTGCGGGTGGCTGCTGGGCGCCCAAGCCCAGGAGCCCGGGGCGCCCGCGGCGGGCATGAGGCGGCGCCGGCGGCTGCAGCAGGAGGACGGCATCTCCTTCGAGTACCACCGTTACCCCGAGCTGCGCGAGGCGCTGGTGTCCGTGTGGCTGCAGTGTACCGCCATCAGCAGGATCTACACGGTGGGGCGCAGCTTCGAGGGCCGGGAGCTCCTGGTCATCGAGCTGTCCGACAACCCCGGCGTCCATGAGCCTGGTAAGGGCGCCGCACCCCGCCGTCCCGGGGGTTGGGGCGTCTCGGAGGGCCGCAGAAGGGTGGACTGGTGGCGGTGGGGGGGACGGAGGGAAAGGTGGGCCCCGGGGTGCCCTTTGGGAAAGCGCGGCTGGGGAGGAAGGTGAGGCGTGCGGGGAGGGATGGAGATGGAGATGGAGATGAACCTGACCTAGAGCGTTGCGGGTCGCCGGGTGCCCCTTCCCTGCGGTCCTTCCTGTCCCGCATTCCCAGCCTCGAGCCCACCCCCGGCCCTTACTTCGCCCTTTGGCGAACATGGGCCAGAGAGGCTGGCGGGGTGGAGGAGGAGCGCCGAGCAGACGAATCTGCGCGCGAGCGAACCCGGTGTTCACTTGGCCGTGTCAACGACCCGAGAGAATAATCGCGAGTCCTCAGAGAGATCAGTCTTCCTCGCGGACAAGAGCAGGGAGACGAGGTGCAAAAGTCAGGGACTCGGAGGAAACGAGGAAGAGCCATTTATCATCTGTTTCCTCATTTGCAGAGGAGCAGCTTACTGGGTCCCGCAGGCTCCGCGTACCCATCCCTACCTGGGTGTGCGTGTTAGGTGTGCGCGCCGCAGGGGGTGCTCGGGGGTGTTCCGGCTATCGGCGACCCCGGGTGGTGGTGCGTGCAGACGCGCGGGTCTGCCCAGGGTGCACAAGTGGCCTCTGACAGACATTTGCATTCCGAAACCGCAGACGGCCTAAGGAAAAAGGAATCCCCCATTTTCCCTGCTTTAACCAGTTGACACGACTAGTTTGTGACCAGGTTTTTATTAACGCTGATGTTCCCATTAGCCCTTCTTACGCACCTTCTGTCCAAATATGTGAAGGCGCGTTTTATTTACGTTAAATATGATGCATTTAGTGTCAATAAAGGGACTTAAAAAATGTTCTTGGGGCCTTTTTCAATATGCTTCTGCCGTTTGGAAATGATGTAACTCTTAAAGTGATAATAAGGCCTTGTCTTCTGATAGTAAAGATACTGTTAAAATAATCTGGCCTAATAATATCATCATGGGAGGCTTGTATATATATATACACACACACACACATATATATATATATACACATACATATATATATATATATTTAATGACAAAGAAAGCTAGAAAATAGGCTAAAAATTCTCAGTATAGGGCCAGGATAGTTTTATAATGATATTTAGGAATCAAACTGGAAAAAGATGAAAATAAGTGGTCAATAGAGACACTTTGATCTTCAAATGAAAAGTGCCCGGGTGGATCCATAGTTAATCTTCACAGAGGAAACATTTCTTTCCTTCAACTAATGTAAGAGGAAAGGTTTGTATGAATTTGCTGTCGAATCCCTAAAATGAGATACTAGAAGATATTTTGGGTAGTGCAGGCCAGCAGGACTCAGCATGCGGACTTAGAAAGCTTGAAGCTGAGTTTCTTCCTTTTATCTGAAAATACAGGAAAATTTAAAATGCGATGACTCCTTTTCAGTTATTTCAAATAACCAAAGTCAAGGCACTCTCAAATACCCCAAATCTCAAATAACCAAAGTCACGACAGCCCAGGCCCAGATAAAGCTAATCTAAATATTTGTGATTCTCCTATTGCCTGTTTAATTAGAACCTTTTGTTTTTCTGGTCTTAGAGGCTGTTCCTCAGAAGCTGTTACTTTGTTTCTTCAAGATTTTATGAAAAGCTAATGTTAACTTTTTTGTTTTCTTGTTTCAAGTTTAGAAATAAAATTCCTGGGGCGCCTGGGTGGCTCAGTCGGTTGAGCGTCCGACTTCGGCTCAGGTCATGATCTCGCGGTCTGTGAGTTCGAGCCCCGCATCGGGCTCTGTGCTGACAGCTCAGAGCCTGGAGCCTGCTTCACGCTCTGTGTCCTCTCTCTTTGCCCCTCCCCCACTCATGCTCTGTCTCTCTCTGTCTCAAAAATAAATAAACATTAAAAAAAAAATTAAAAAAAAAAAAGAAATAAAATTCCTAAAATTTTTTTTAAATGTTTATTTATTTTTGAGAGAGAGAGAGAGACAGAGCACAAGTTGGGGGGGGCAGAGAGAGAGGGAGTCACAGAATCTGAAGCAGGCTCCAGGCTCTGAGCTGTGAGCTCAGAACCCGATACGGGGCTGGAAGCCACAGGCCATGAGATCAGGACCTGAGCAGAAGTCGGATACTTCACTGACCAAGCCACCCAAGAGCCCCTAGAAATAAAATTCTAAAGTGATATTACTGTTAGAATGCAATACACTTTTGAAGATGAAAACAGTAATTTTTTTTTTTACTTTAATACCTGGAATGTATAGACTTTCAAGAATTGCAAATTTCTTTTTAGATTGCAAACTCGTTAAGCAGAAGGGGGGTGTTGGATGAGGAGGACTATGCCTCCAGCAGCTAGCCTGAATCTGGCACACAGCAGGCACTCGATATATGTTATGGAAAAAATGAAATCAGTCATTAGCTGAATAACACAGTGTTTTAAAATAAAATGTTTTATTTCTCATAAAAACAACAACAAAAAAAACAAGCAAACCCATTTTACAATAGTGAACTCAAATGTTTTTCATAATGTGCTTTATAGTTCCTTGTTAAATGAAGGGAATTTTAAGTTCATGGTATTGCTTAATAACAAAATACAAATGTCTTTCCATTGTATTTTTATTTATTTTATTTATTATTTTTAAGTAGGCTCCACACCTGATGTGGGGCTTGAACTCACCACCCCAAGATCAAGAGTTGCATGCTCCACCGACTGAGCCAGCCAGGCACCCCACCCATTGTAATTTTAAAGGTAGAAATGAACTATTATGAACCAATACTAAAAAAGCCACAAGGGTAATTTCTTTCTCCACCACTTATAAAAGGAAATAAGTAGGCTAGAAATCTTCAGTGAACTAGTGTTAAAAAACAAAACTCAACAGCAAATTTTAAAGATCTTATTGGCTTTATTCACCGATTCATGAATGGGGTGGCATCCAATCTAGCAGTGAGAAAGGAGCTCCAAGGAGCTGTGCAGAATGAAAGGATGCTTATTAAAGAAAGAAGTTATACGAGGTAGAAAAGCAGATTGATTATTGTAAGGTTACTTTCCTTTAGGGGATGGTAGGAATCTATCAGGCAGAATCCCTAACTAGTGCTGATCAGGTGATTCCCGACTGACTGGTTTAAGAGTCTATTTCTGGAACAGATAAAACTGTAATTAAGTTAAGTCTTGGTTCAGTGATGTGGGGCTTAGCATAAGTGACTCCACTTTGGGCCCATTGTCTTATTTAACACTAGTAAACAGAGAGGTCTGAGGAATATATAAGTTTGATACAGGGGTGCCTGGGTGGCCCAGTTTGTTGAGTGTCCAACTCTTGGTTTCAGCTCGGGTCACTATCTCGCAGTTGTGAGATCGAGCCCATGTCAGGCTCTGTGCTGTCAAGCTTGAGGCCTTATTGGGATTCTCTCTCTCCTGCTCTCTCTGCCCTTCCCCTGCTCCTGCTCTCGCGCTTGCACTCTCTCTCTCTCTCTCTCAAAATAAATAAATAAACTTCAGTTTGACAGTACTTGTATGAATTAACTTCTTAGGAAGTCGGAGAGTGTTTGCCTTTCTCAAATGGTTTTCAAATTCTTTTTAGAGTAAAATATTTTAAGAAATGAAAAAGGGACATCCACGCTTATTCTGAGGTAGAAATGGGTGCATTCAGTGTTTTGTTTTTGTTTTGCGCACCCCATACTCTAAGTGGGCCAAGTTCCATGGGCTCTGCAGTGATACCCAAGCTACTCCCTGCCCTCTGGGGAACTGAGAATTAGGAATTGGAAGGACAGTGTGGGAGGACTGGGTAAAGGAGACTGGGAACACGAAGTTATTGAAGACTAGGTAACAAGAAGCAGGAAATGTGCGGTTACTGGAATTTACCACTTGCAGTGCAACTCATGCAGATGTATGTTTTAACAGAGGCCCCTGCGTCTAAGGTCAATGTCTTAACTATTTTCACCTTGTAAGAATAATAATTTTTATTCAAACAAATATTCAAAATAATATTTATTTCTTTAAAAAATTTTTTTAATGCTTATTTTTGAGAGAGAGAGAGAGAGAGAGAGAGAGAGTTAAAGCACATGTTGGGGAGAGGCAGAGAGAGAGGGAGACCCAGAATCCGAAGCAGGCTCCAGGCTCCGAGCTGTCAGCACGGCTGACACCGGGCTTGAACTCACAAACCACAAGATCATGACCTGAGCTGAAGTCGGATGCTTAGCCGACTGAGCCACCCAGGTGCCCCTGAAATAATATTTCTGATTAAGCCAGTAGGAAATGATATTGGGCTTCACAAATTCATTTACTTGATTAGAACTGTGATCAACTTGCCCATATTCATTTTACCTTCCAGTAAGAGAGAGGTGTCATGTTTGTTAGTTTTCTTAATCAGAATTCTTTTCCCAAACTTTAAAAAAATGTAGCAAATGACTAAGGGTTTCGTTATTATAATCGAAGAGCTCTCCTAAAACAAAACAACATCTACAGTACACAAGAAGCTTTCCCTGCGGTAGAACCAGCAAGGAAGAGGTTTACTTGGTGAAATTAGCAGGTTACGGATGGAAAGTGTTGGCTGACATCACCAGCTCTCTGAGCAGAAAGAAGTGACCATCATACTTGCTCGGTGCTAGGCTGTGGGCTGAGCTCGAACTTATCTACTGAAAAATGATTCATTCTTTCAGATATCCTACATTTGAATTCATCAAAAGGGAAAGAAATTTCCATTTTGAATTGATCAGCAAGAAATATCCTTATCTAGTCTGTCATGACATCAGAGGAATCAACTTGATTCTTGACTGGTCGAATGTTGGGTCTTAGTTATTATTGTGTTCTGCGTGGAGCCCCCCAAAACTATCGGAGGAGGGTTGTGGGTATCGCGAGTGGTCCTGGAACCAGTTTCATCTCCTCACACTTTGGGAGTCTGGACTCCAGATGCAGGACCAGAAGGAGGGCTGGGTTAAGATGGAATCTGTGTCCTCCAACTGGGCTCTTGGCTGATCCTAGATGCTCAGATGTGTTCCCTTCGATACGCTACCCCCAGGCCTTATCATATGCCTTATTTTTCTTCCTGTTTGCTTAGATCTTATACTTTCAAATATTTCTACAGCTAGGGACTCATGTGCTTAAATCCAAACATATTCTCTCCTAGGCACGCATATTCATCATTGCAATACTTGCAAAAGAAACCTATACTATTAATTTATGTCTATGCAATGAATCTGTATTCCCAGACCACTCCTCCCAGGGTTGAACTGGAGTTAAGATTAGTTTGTTTAAAACATGAATTCTTTTACATGTAGTTTAAGATTGCTCTTGGGATGCAAATCTGATTTATAGCTAAAATGCTATCTTAGAAACATTCTTTGGAGCAGAGATTTTTTTCTCTCTCAAAGGCTGGAATGATTATTTTGGACCTATTCCTTCCAAAATCTGTTAAAATTTAGAGCGTATGAATGCCAGCATCCATTTGCCAAATATTGTGATGGAACATTTAATGTTGGCAAAATTTCTGTCCAAATTTAAAAAAAAAAAAGTGGGGATTTCAATGATTTCGTATGGCCTTTTTCGTACCGGATTAGTATGTTATGTATTGGTGGGAAATGACTACACCGAATAACACCTTATAGGTTAGATTCTGGAGAAAGATCTAGATGTGGACCACATATGGTCGAGAGTTATTTTTAGACCCGAGTGAGTCATTGTAGCCCTTGCCAGAGGTTGTGTCTATGATTGACTTGTGATTGGCTTATGGAAGCGAGGAAATGCGACTGGCCCCTAACCTTCTATCCTGTGCTCAGGAAAAGTACTAGCTTTTTATGGAGCCTGATTTGAGAGATGGCAAAGGAACCGTTTGGCAGCACCCCTTATTGGCACAGCATAGGGGTGAAACCCCCACGTTTGCAGTCACTTCCTTTGGGAAGGATATTTTTGACAAATACAAATACAGCCCCTATGAGGGGTTACACACAACCCTGCTTGCCCCCACTACATTCAGTGGAACATTTGTTCAGCTTGGCTTGGGAAATACTAGCTAAGCAAAAATAAATAGGCTGGTATATTGCAAGCCTTATCAGAGCCCTTAAATAAGCTTAGCCTATATTTCAAATCTCCAAGTTGGATGTATGCTGTAGAGTATTTTCCAATCTTTTTCCCCCAAGGATACCCCCCCTTCTTCCCCCTTTTTTTTTCAAGGAACTTATCTTGGAACTAGTATTGCACAGAGCATTAGCACATTATCATTCATTAACATATTATGCAGGCTTAGTTTGGCGATTCCATAAGAGAGACTCATACAAGGAGTTCCTCAGGGATGGAGAGCATATGTTTTCCTTTTTTATTTTTGCCCATAAACATCTAGCATGGTGATTTGTGTAAAGTCTTGAGATATGCTTATTGAATTGAGAAATAAGGTTTTGAGGCAATAAGGCGTAAGACAGAGAATTTTGATAGGAAAGGTTAAAGTAACAAATGCGTTCCAATTCCTTTACTGGGAAGTAAGTAGCTTCATGCCTTAAAAAAATTTTTTTTTAATGTCTATTTATTTTTGAGAGAGAGAGAGAGTGGTCGAGGTGTAGAGAGAGAGGGAGACACAGAATCCAAGCTGTCAGCACAGAGCCCGATGCAGGGCTCGAACTCACGAGCCTCGAGATCATGACCCGAGCCGAAGTTGGACGCCCAACCAACTGAGCCACCCACCCAGGCGCCTCAGTAGCTTTATGCTTTCAATTTCTGTTTACCTGTTTTTCTTATCTATAAAACAGGAATGCTTATAAACTCAGACCTCATAGGGCTGCTGCGAGGCCAACGCAGTAGAACATATAGAAGATAATTCAGTGAGGTCACTTGCATCTAGTTATTGAGAAGATGGGCTAATTTGTTAGCAGTCTTCACTTTCAGTCAGTCTGGAAAATGTGGTCCCTCGGTTCTCCTCGTTTGGAGAAGGTTTCCTTCGCTGTGTCTTCACATGACCCCTGGGACGCTTACCTGCTCTGATGGTACCACCTGACACCAGCTGACAGCCCAGAGGGACTTTCCCCCGCTTGTCACTGCTTCTTGTTCACAAACATTTACCTTTCATTGATTTTTAAAACGTGAGGCTTTCCTGCTTGTCTTCAGTTTAACCTCCTCTTTTGCTTCATTCAGTAAGAACAGTGAAAGTGTTCATCGTGACTTGAGAATGTCTACAGTTGTTCCTTCAGGTAGCTAAATAAATCCAGGGGAATTCCCAGATTTACTTTGGCAAACTAACTTATTTTTCCAAAAAGTTTATAATGAAACTGCTCAGGTCCTGACTACTTTATTCTTTTACAGACTCAGTGTGAGCGAAAGCTCGTTGAAACCTTTCTCACCCCTCCTTAATTTTGTTGCTCCCAATGGGGTCCTTTCTTTGTTTTCCATAGTTCTGTGAAGAGCTGTGGCATCAAGGTTTATAGTACATACATTGATGTTAGAGGGGCTTTGGTTCAAACCCTGTCTCTCCCTATTTTTTTCCTCTTCCGTCTCTTCCTATTTTTAATTAATTGCTCTAGGGCGGATTACTTAATTAACTTTTCTTTAAGTCCAAAGTCCATCACTTATGAAATGACAATAATCTGATGTTTAAGCGAAGTGGTAAATATAAACTCAGTTTATTATTACCTCTGTTCTGACATTTTCCAGTATTGGTCTAAGTGTTCACCTAGTAGACTGTGAGCTTTTTGTGGGCAGGGATTGTATTTATCCCAAATGTTTGCTACTGTGTGTAGGACACAGTGGCCACTCAGGGAACGTTTGTGGAATAAATGAAATTTCTCAAACAGGCAAAGAATGGTGCATCGCAAAATGAAGCAGTATTGAAGGTGAGCATTGATTTCGTGCACGTTAGCATACCAGAAATGTGACGAGAAAGGATAGAACTGGTATTTTTCTTTTTTTAAATTAAAAAACAATTTTTTAATGTTTATTTATTTTTGAAAGAGAGAGAGAGAGAATGAGCAGGGAAGGGGCAGCGAGAGGGAGACACACACACAGAATGTGAAGCAGGCTCCAGGCTCTGAGCTGTCAGCATGGAGCCCGACACGGGACTCGAACTCATGAATCGTGAGATCATGACCTGAACGGAAGTCAGATGGTTTACTGACTATGCCACCCAGGCGCCTCAGAATGGGTATTTTTCTTATAGATACACTTATGCTTTATTGTGATGCAGCCAGTTTTGCATAATGGAGAATCCATCACCTGCAAGTTTCAGTGATGGCTTGCTGTGTTTGTTGTCTGCTATAACTGGACTCTTCCCCTTGAGACATTGCAGAAAGTTAGGTGGCGTTTTAAGCATTAAATAAAATTTCTAGAGATAATCAGTAAAAATTTACTTAGTAACGTTTTTGACCTTTAAAGGATCTGCATGAGCCTTTGGTGTTGTGGACTCTTTGTTTTTGTTTTTAATTTTTTGAAGTTTATTTATTTTGAGAGAGAGAGAGAGTGCACAAGTAGGGTAGGGACAGAGAGAGAGGAGAGAGAGAGAATCCCAAGCAGGCTCCGCACTGTCAGTGCAGAACCCCATATGGGGCTCGAACTCAAAATGGCGAGATCATGACCTGAGCTGAAACCAAGAGTTAGACGCTTCACCGACTGAGGCACTCAGGTTTCCCCAGAACTGTGTGCTCTTTTGCACATAGAAGGTACACGACCCAGGTTTTATATTTCCCCTTCCCTCATGAGATGGCATTCAAATCATGCCTTTGAAAATGCCTGAGAAAAGGAGGTTTACCTGAAAGCCAGCTGATGGGTCACGTGAGCTCGAATTTGAAATATGTTTAAATTTGCTCTTTCATCCCTTTTTGTTAATTACTGTAATTGCTGCCAGTCCATTCCTCTGTGAATGTTTCTCTTTCTTTCAAACTTCAGGATATGGTGTTTGGTAGGCAATGGAGCAGCCAGCTATTTCTAATAAAATGTGGCTTCGGAGAAGATCCTGTCTGTGTTACCAGGGCCGTTTATTATTTTCGAATGAGAGCCTCCGTCTTTAACTGTCCCCCAGCAGTGATCATTAAAGGACAGGCTGGCTCATGGAGAGAATTAGAGAGTGTTACTGACTCTTAAGGAAGAAACAAATGAATTATAATAATAAACTCCGAAACAGTTCTCTCCTGCCAACAAATATCTTATGTTCTTTTAAAATAGAAATGTGTTTACTCTCCAGTCACTGCTGAGCATCATAGTCCTAAAATAATAACAGTAACAATAATAATACCTCCCAGTTTTAAGACATCTGCTTTCAAAGACCGATTATTTAAAAAATGGATACAGATTACTCACTCATTTCAACGAGACTAAATATCTTTAACTTAAACCCAGGTTCCTAAAAAAATCCCTTTTGTGGTTCCGTGTGTTGGGTAACTGAGAACAACAACAATGATCTCACGTGTTTGCATACGCAGGCAACAACTGACATGTTGGATCCCAGCGCCATGCTGTCTGGTTGGACCTACCCCGTTTCTCTTACTACATGGCTTAAATTATTCAACGCCAGAAAGTCTTCTTTTTACCACCTAGCTGCTATTCACTGATATTGTGCAGTTTTTTCCTCCCCAAGAAATATATTGTTTCTAGAGCTCATTTCAGCCACTTGCGCAAATCACGAGCCTGACCATGAGTTCAGGGTGGGTACACCTCAGTATAAAAGTTGGCCTGTCACCTCCCTGACCAGTATTTTGAAGACTCTTTTTTTTTTTTTTTCTTTTTCTAGCCAAGGGGTAGTTTTAAAAATGAACTTTTCTCATGACCATTATAAAAAGTTGCCGTGTAACATCCCAAGGTAAAGACATCTTTCCAAGATGAAAAGAAAATGTAGGCTTTTGTCAGTGTAGCTAATACTGTTAATTTAATTTGGAGAAGTTTTACTGAATCCCCACTGAATCCTCACAATAAAATGCCATTTTATTCTCTCTGCTCGTCACCTCTTCAGGCAATGCCTTCACATATCATGAAGTGAGTTATTCAGTTTCTTGCATTTACTCTTTCGCACACATTGAGCTTAATTTACACGGTGCATAACTAGCGGGCACATTACTTTATTCTGTGAAATGCGTGCTGCATATAAATACCAGGATCAAGGGGTTCCCTACTCTATTCTTGCTGGAGCACACATGAAAACAGTATCCGGAGTGGAAACTCCTGGAAATGTGAGGCATTTGCAAAATAAAATGTCTTCTGTCCTTTTTGTGTTTTGAAGGTGCGCTGTTGGACATCTGTTTTAAAGTACAAACAGTCTTATTGAAATAGTTCTGTCTGTCTCACATCGTGCCATTGTTCAGCACAGATCCTTATTTATTCTTATTATTTTTTTGAAGTTTACTAGAGCAAACCAGTCTCATTCATTGTGGAAACTTAGTCAATGTTAAGCCAGATTCTTTCCATAATCAACTTTATGGGAATTAAGTTAAGGGACTTTTGGGAACTTGTATTAATTCTATACAGTCAACAGGACCTCTATAGTGCTCACACAAAGAGAAATCTACTTGTTAAACGTCTTTTCTCAAGAGTCAAATTCAGTCTTTGGAAGATGCTAAAGCAATACGAAATATAGATAGATAATTCTCATGTGAGTATTTTATGGTTATATAGTGAATGATACTGCATAGACAAATAGACGCAAATACTATATAGGTATACAGGCTTTGTCTAGATGATGGCAAGATAATCATGAATGGAGAAACCATTTTAAGTTATTTTAAATTTCAAATTGGTTTCAGTATTTATGTTCATAGATTCCACTTGGATCTGTAAAATAGCCTTAATGTTCCTTGTTTTTACTCCTACCCATAGCTACCATCAGGAATTAAAGTTTTCTCTTTTATCTAGTGGCTTATTAAAAAAAAAGTCTTGGGGCACCTGGCTGGCTCAGTCAGTAGAGCTTGCAACTCTTGATCTTGGGGTTGTGGGTTTGAGCCCCCTGTTGGGTGTATAAATTACTTAAAAATTAAATCTTAGGGGCTCCTGGGTGGCTCAGTTGGTGGAGCTCGGGTCATGATCTCACAGTTCCTGAGATCGAGTCCCTGGTCAGGTTCTGTGCTGACAGTGCAGGGGCCCGCTTCGGATTCTCTCTCCCGCTCTTTCTGCCTCTTCCCCACTTGTGTGCTCTCTCTCAAAATAAATAAATAAACTAAAAAAAAAAAATTAAATCTTTAACAAAAAGTCTTCTCAAAAGCTTTTTTCTTTCAGGAAGTTTTTTGGAGTTATTGTTGCTTTCTGTAAATCTGGTCAGATAGTCCACCAGGGTTTTAGATCTTTGGTCAGATTTGCCTTTATTTTCGTGAGGATTCTAACTGGATATCCTCAGAGGTAGGTTTGGAGAACCTAATGGGTTAGTGTGGGCCCGCATTTTTTTCCATGCCGGGGTCCAGCGCCGGCGAGTCCAGGGGTCCCCGAAAGATGGACGGTCTGTGAAAGGAATGAGAGAGCCACGAGATGTAGTCTGATCACCAAGCAGGCAGTTCTGGCAATTCTGGCATCTCCGCCCCGCTGGTTTCAGTGTCTTTATTTTAAAAGGTAGTGGTGACATTACATCAATGAGTGACATTCCTAGTTTGATATCTTTAACACCAGCAAGGTGGCAACTTCCTCAATCCTGTATGTTTTTGTTTCAGGTTAATTAACATATAAATCTAAGGGGGGGGGGCCTGAGGAGAGAACAGGGTGTTTCTTTGAGGCCTTTTCTTCCATCTACAATGGGGGAGGAACAACCCATCTGGCAAGGGTGGAATTCTCCACCAGTACATTTACATAGTCTCCTTCAGATGTTATCCAAGTTCCCTTTTTTATTTGAGGGCATTACCTCCCTTGAGGTCAAGGAGGGCAGCTCAAGAAATCCAGGCCTGAAAAATTATTTAGAAGGAAGTAAGACTGGGTGCTATTTGATTGGCAGGAGCCTTGCTATCATTTGCCTTTCCACACAGGGAGGCGTCTCAACCTGTGAGCCCAAGATGGCTCCCAACATTTCCATGCCACCTTTGGCTATTCCTTTCTTCTATGGCTATTAAAATAGAGTCGTCGTCTCAGTAACAATTGGGAGGCTTTTGTCTGTTTCCTTCCCCTTATAAACACGCAGAAGTGTGTACTAGCTCATTAACCACCAAGCCTTTATTGAGTAGCTCTCCATCTCTTTGTAAACAGCCTCCAGTTTGGTCCCATGAACTGATTTTCTGTACCTGTCACAGGTCAGAAATTCGAGAATATTTATTTTTATGGGAACTTAAAGGTGTAGAAAGAGTCTGCCTATTGTTGAAAAAAAACATTTGAAAGATTTCCTTGTTTTTTTTTTTTTTTTTAAGATCTTGTCACAAGGAATCTTAATTAATCCGCTGTAAAAATGTACATAACTTGTGATAATTTATACATTAGGAAAGACTTCATAAATATATTAAGAATAGTTACACTATAAAAAAGACAGGTAACTAGAGGAGTTTATTTTTTAAGACCCTGAAATCAAGAGTCATATGTACTACCGACGAGCCAGCCAGGCACCCTTCAAGGCTGTTATTTTTAGGAAGTGTTATGCGGCTGGAGAAGGAGCAGTCTGAGTCCTCAGGCATATTTGGGTTAAGTCTATACTGCCTTTGTTTATCAAACAGGGACAGCCTACTATCAGCGACACAAAAAAGCCAAATTTCCTGGCTTCCACGTTCTTAGCATCTTCATTTCTTTCACTGCAAAAATCAGAGTTGTAAAACGAAGTTTCCAAAATATACTTGTATATTCAGTTACAAGTTAATAATGCAAATCACTGCTTGTGCTGGAGTTTTCCTTTTCTCTAGAGGACCAGGCCTTCTTGCTAATTTCTTAATTTATTTGATGAATGTCCTAAAACTGTTAGAAGGTTGTGGCGACTTGTAACCATTTATAAATTAAATTATATAAAGTTATCTGGCATGTGAACGTTACTAAAATGTCACTAAATATAAATGAACAAATCCAACATTCGATGAAAATAAAATTTTCGGACATCTCGTAGAGTGTCAGCGCTTAATTTTCAAAGTGGCAAAATTATAAAGTGATGTGTCCTTCCCTTTTTAAAAAAGAGGTTTCCTAATTTGTCTGTCTTCTTCTGGAACCAGGATAGCATCTTCAAACTTCCGTGGGGGCTATTCAGTGTGTGTTGGGTCCATTGAAGGTTCTCAATGCAGTGCTGAAATGATGAATGAATGAATGAATGAATACTTCAGAAGGAGTAACACACATATTAGATACAGTTATACACCGTTTGCCAAACCACTTACTGTGCCCATGCAAGTACATTCTGCTCTCCACTGCAGGACAAATGTTATAGCAATGTGCAATTCTGCCTTCTCTGTGACCTTGGGGACATCTCTGCCAGGTTTATCGCTGTATCCACATTGCCTGGCATGTGTGTCTGACCACAAGCTGGATCTGATGTTAACGTTCCACTCTAGCCTGGTCCTGTTTCTCATTCTCGTCCTTCCTACACAGAGCCTTGACCTTGTGTTGCCTCCTGACCTGCTTCTTGGTAAGATGCTGGTCCTTGTTGTGTTGAACCACATCATTCTGGCTGCTATCTTGCATCAGAACCAAAGTACTGGTTGCAAAGGGCTCTTAGTCATCAGGAGGGTGACCCTGGAAGTTGCGACCAAAAGATCAAACAAAGTCATGAGTGATATTTAGCATGCGGTTGAATACTGTTTCAATATTTGTAAGAGTTGCGTGGTTCTGTCAAACGGAGCAATAAGGAAACGAAGGCAAATAGCTTTGCAACAAGATGGAAATTACCAAATTATTTTAAGAGCCAAGGAAGTACAAAGTCAAATGTGGTATAATCACCTGGGAGGGAATTGCCAACTCCAATTTGTCTTGAAAATTAGGTGAAGATGGGACATAAACCTAGGGAGGTGGATAAGTCGTCATTGCTCTCTTCTTTAAGTTTTGTAGTTCATGAAGTATAAATTATTACGGTGGCTCAATGTGGCAGTCAAAGTGGTGAGAAAAATTGCCCCAAATATCCGCAACTTCAGATGTCACATCTGACCAGGACTGTTTCCCTTTTGAGTAAGACTCTTAAACCCTAAGGAGATTTAGAAATAATTTGTATATTATTGGGATTTTAAGGACTTTTAAAACTTGAAATGTTTAATAGAATTTGGTAGATTCCATTATCTAAAGATTAATCTTGTAATTCCAATAGGAAAATGTGTCAATTGTGATTTTTAAGATGAAATCTTAACAAGTTTGTAAACTGTTTTAGAATATTAGAAGAACTTAAGAATCACCATGTGTGGAGTAGGGTGTGGGAGAAATGAGTGAGCTGTTTTTGTTTTGTTTTAATAAAATTGAAAGAAAGGACGATCATATACATTTAATATATTAAATTTACCATTTTGTTTAAGAAGTTGGGAATGTTTGTCAGTCAAACAAAGTACTTAAAAAGGAAATCGAATGTATTAAATTTATTTTTACAGTGTGAAATCTTTAAGATAATTTAATTAAGTGACCAAATTTCCCTTGAAGGTAAGATTATAGAATCTGCTAGGTTTGTAAATACATCGGTATGACTTGTCAACTGAACTTAAATGCTTATGGGATAACTAGGATTTTGAACGTATAATTTACAGCTCTAATAAGCCAAATCTTGAATTTTAAAAACTAAATTAATTTCTAAATCTTTTCTATTCAATAAGTCACTCTTTAGGGCATCAAAACGCTTGCATTTAGCATTAGTTTCTGCGTGTAGTGGCTCAGAGCTCAGTCGTTAAAGTAGGTAGACTTCCCCCTCCCAACGAATTTTTGCTTCTCGATTCAGGAGGTACTGTTGATTTCGGAAGTGTTGTGCGTTTGCAAAATATCTGATACAATGCTTCCTTCTATGTGCTAATGCATGGTAAGAATTCTATAAGCTTTCCTTAAATTAACTTTCTCCAGATTAGAACAACCTCTGGGCCTGTGTGTTGCTTGGAAGAGTCTCCCCAATATACTTACGTGGTGTTTGGTTGATTCCAGTGTTTCACCACTGTCCACTGTAGTGTCTGGGATTAAAAAAGTTTCATGTTTTCATATGTGTGAGTGATGCACAATTTTACTGTAACTCTCAAATCCATTTCAACAATGGGTATTTTTCTCTCCACTGGTCACTATGGACTGATCTGGAGAACCTTCATTAAAAGAGTATAATAATTTTACTCATGTGTTTAAATTGGTGGTATATGTTGGGGACAACTCTAAGTCTTGCACTGGCAGTGAAAACCATGAACTTTATGTGTCAATTATTTTTAATATTTCTGAGACCTTTTTTCCATTATTTTTAGACCTCTGGGTATGCTTTTTACAGTTGATTCATTCAGATTGCTGCGTAGATGGGAGTTGGGGTACTTGATTCTGTTCTAATTAACATTTCTACTTCTCTTTTGACTGTATTTTGGTTTTCAAGACTATCACGTAAAAAATTACATATAACTTTCAGGAACAGTAAGTATTTTTTCCTGAATAGTTTTATCATTGTTGCCATTGTTATTTTAGTATCAAAGGTGAAATGTTGATTGCTATAATTCAATGACCTGTGTGTACAGGGAGAGGGAATGAATGAGAATGTGTTTGTTAAATGAATGTACAGAAGCATGAGACAGGCTGGTATTTCCCCCAGAATTCATAAAATAAAGTTAATGTATTTATGGGTCCTGTAAAGACAGTAGCATAAGCAAAGCATTTATATCTCTGCCAACATTTCCAAGAGGCCAAGAAGGCTCTCGTTTGTAGACCATACCACATTTTCCATGATGTTCTTAGTTCCCAGACCAAGGTAATAAGAACACTGTATTATCAAAAAAGGCGCTACTTACAACTCGCAGGTATAAATCACCCTAATTGCATAACTAAAAACATTCATTCGCTAGGCCTTTAGAAATGCTGGATAGAAGTGCTTTTAACCAGTTCACATTTGGAAATCAAACTGCGTAGTAGAGGTCAGTAAATGGTGTGGATCTTTTATATTTGTATCTCTAATGTACCTATTTAACAATAATAACCAGGTACTTAAGACTGACATTCCGCAAATTGAAGAGATACTTACAAAAGGGAGCAACAAGCAACAGAATTTTATCAAGTACTTAAGATGAAAGTATTGACTCAAGTTCTGTAAGGAGTTGACAGAGAAATCACGAGGGGAGGGCTTTCCGAGGGAAGGGGGACTTGAACAGGTCTTAAAGTAAATCACATCTGGAAAGTGGAAGACAAGAATTCATTCTATGCCAGTATAAGATTACTCTTGTATCTTTTTCTTCACTGTCCCTGTCAATGGTGATATAGAAGTGTTCAATAAGTGTTGTGATAGATAATTGCTCTTCACTAATATGTGAAATTTTTACCTTGTTGAAGAGAATACAGTGTTTAGAGTGTTGTCCCTTGTGATCAATTTCCCTCCTCAGGAGGGTAAAATTATTCAGGATAGAGATTATGCTAACATTATATATTATAATGCTACATAATATAACATGTAATATTTAACATTATATACGTTATATATAAATTAAGCATACAAATGATATAGTTACATCGGATATCATAATTATATTAAGCACGTAATATATATTATCTTGTGGTAAGCAACAATTAATTACCAGTATCTTTCTAACTCTACATAGCTATTACTGGAAACTCTCTAAAAGTCTTGGAATAAAAAGATGTTAAATAATTTTGATTTTGTTGGACCAAGTTCCTGCAGTTTAATATGATTTAATTATATTTGACTATACATTTCAAAAACTGTCCTTCGCAACAAAATAAGAGCAACATCGAAAACTGATGTAGTTTGAGTTATAGAAGGAGAATGCAGCTCGGAGCTCTTCTCCGTGTGTTGGCAGACACTCCAGAACGCTCGTCCAGATGTATTTGCATGATCATTTGAATAATGATCATGTAGTTCATCAGATGATTTTGGGAGAGAAATTCTCTATGCAGAAATATTTAGTACTTAATTTTTCAAATTACAGGTTTTTGATTAGGATAATATTATTTTAAATTGTTCCTGATGTTAAACCCAATCTTTATTAGTGCTACATAGAATTGTGACATGGAATCATACAATTTTTTTTTTCCTATCTGGAAGGAACACTCTCATTTTATAGATGATTAAATTGCACCCCGGAGACAGATAAAACAACCTGCCAAAGCTTGTGTCGCCTAGGAGGCCTAGAACCCATTTCCTGGTAGACTTTGGGCATTCATTTTAGAGTATTCCCCATAGCAATGTGTATACAGAAAGGGGAATAAATACGACTGTTTCTTATGTGGCCATCGAGGGTCATAAGCTATTTGTATGGACTGAAGCCCATGAGGGAGTTGACAGGAATGTACCTTATCAGTGTTTTCAATTCCTTCGAGCAGAGTTTCTTGCCTCCGGTGCTGTAAAGGGGTATGGGTGGGCTGGAGGTGGCTGGGCAGGGCCCAGGCAGGCCAGAGCATGTGTCGAGAGGCAAAATCAGGAAAGGATTGAAATGAATCACTTTAGTATACACTAAGTATATATAGAAAATCTTATTTATTTATTTACTTTGGCTAGAGTATCTACTCTCTAGGAAGAAATAAACTCTTGTTGGAAGATTGGTCTCATGAACTCTTTTGAGGGCTAGGCATTCCACGCTGAGGGACGAGCTAACCTGAATAAAAAGGAGAGGCACATTTTCAGGGACCGTGTGGACAGTCAGAGAGGGAGAGAAAGACTTAATGGCTAATGGCTTCCGAAAGTTTGCGGATGGCAGATATGTCGAATGGGGAAGTCAGCAGAAGCTACTATGCTCTGTGATGCTTTATGGAATAGATTACTTTGGGAGATGAGATGAGGTACTTAATCTTGCTTCAAGATAAACACTGGCAAAACCGGAGGTCGTCCAAAGGACAGTTACGTATATGCTACAATACATTTATGAGAATTTATTAACAAAGGTCAGATAAGCGCTGTATCACAGTGCTTCCCAGAATACATACGGGCAGTTTTTGGGGAATGTAATCCAGACATCTCCCATCTCACTGGCCATTTATAGTAACGTCTTAGATTCCTAAGTTGTGTATTCCAAATTGGAATCCTAGTCCCAGGAGAATGTAAACAGTGGGAGAGGGCCTTCATGAGGGTGTTGTGGTTTGTAGGGCCAGCCCAAGGTTCGTGTGCTCCATGCAGAGTGAATCAGACATTGTGTTGTTGGAGGTTAGGCTTACAGAATAGAAATAACAATATTGGATGAGGTTTCTTTTTTTAAAAAATAGTACTTGTGTTGGCCTGTTCCTATGTCTACATTAAATTTTAATGTAAATAAAGTTACTTGTGCTAAAGAAGAGTACATATTTACTGAGAAGATTTTCAAACCAACAATCAGCACACAGTTTCTTAAAGAACACTATTTCTAAGGGCACATGGGTGGCTCAGTCGGTTAAGTGTCCAACTTCCGCTCTGGTCATGATCTCATGGTCCGTGAGTTTGAGCTCTGTGTTGGGCTCTGTGCTGACAGCTCAGAGCCTGGACCCTGCTTCGGATTCTGTGTCTCCCTCTCTCTCTGCTCCTCTCCCGCTCGCACTCTGTCTCTCTCTCTCAAAGATAAATAAACATTTAAAAAAAAAGAACTTTGTTTCTATATTCGTGTATGTTTTATAAAACATTATAATAGTAGAAGAATTATTGATATTGTATTGCATATCTAATAAATAAGGCTGTATCAAAAGGATGAAATTTCATAGGAATTATACCTGGGAAAAAATGCCTGCTTAAATTATTGTACAGAAAATAGTGGTATACATTATTGTTAGGAAGTTAAGAATGTATATGAAATATATATGGATGAATCATTTTTGTTTTGTGTTTTGCCATTCGTGAGACCCTACCAAGATGATTAGGCGATAGATTCTGTTGGTAATTTAGGGGATGAATTGGGCAAGTGGTAAAAATGCCAGAATCTTCAGGCTGACGTTCTAGTGAGAGGGAGGATGTGTTCTCATGAACACATGAAAACACATGAGGAAATGGGCTCATACTACAATGAAAAGACTTGAGATAACTTTATAGTTAATTCAGGGTAAAATAACTTTCCTTTTGGTTATCATATTGTTTCAGGTGAAAGCATTGGGTCTTAATTATTGAGACAATGGCTGTAATTACCCATTGGCTCTGTGCATGGTCATTTGGGCGTCAATGAGGGTGGGAGTCCAGAGCCCAATTGGTGCTAGGTCAGGAAGAAGGGGTGGAGAGACGGTCCTCTGTGTGTTAAGGGTCAGGGAATATACTGGTAATGATTTGCTGGGGCAGTTTTGTTAGCAGCTACTTCTTTGCCAACTTAATAAAAAAGTGACTTTTTAGGGTCATTTTCCAAGTTCTCTTATAACAATGGATTAGAATGAAAAAGAGTGTGGACTACATTTCAGCTTGTTTCCTACTTTCCGTTAAGGACATACTCTGCTTAGAAGCTGAATAGACAGCTCAGGATTAAACTTGAAATCGTAGATGCTGTGCATTCTGTGTAGTTCAAAGGTTTTACGTGATATTTGACATAGGAAATTTTACGGGACTCTCGGGAATTTTTTTGTTTTTAAGTTTACTTATTTATTTTGAGAGAGAGAGAGGGAGGCTTGTGAGAGAGTGCACGTGAGTGGGGTAGCGACAGAGAGAGAATCCCATCAGCACGGAGCCTGATGTGGGGCTTGATCTCAGAACCCGTGAGATCATGACCTGAGCTGAAATCAAGAGTCAGACACTTAACAGGCTGAGTCACCCGGGGGCCCCGGTAAGTTTTTTTCAGAGACTGCTAACTGGGCACATACAAGGTCTGTTGATGACTAAAGGACTTCAGAAGTAGAATGACTATAAATATTTATAGCGAAAGGTTTGTTACAATCCAGTCTTGCATGTACGGACCAAGGACTGGGCCAATTCTAATATAAAGAAGAGTTGTCCCTTGTCTTTTTTTTTCTTTATGATTTTTAATGTTTATTTATATTCGAGGCAGAGAAAGAGAGACAGAGAGCAAGCAGGGGAGCGCAGAGAGAGAGAGAGAGACAGAGAACCTGAAGCAGGCTCCAGCCTCTAAGCTGTCAGCACGAAGCCCAACAGGGGGCTCGAACTCATGAACTAGGAGATCATGACCTGAGTTGAAGTCGGACGCTCAGCCAACTGAGTCACCCAGGCGCCCCTAGAGTTGTCCCTTGTCCTAAGTAAATAAAAACTAGATAGACTTTTATCCAGTCAGTTTTTCTTAGACAATTGCAACTTTTTTTCTCCTCAAAAAAAGAAGAGCATTTTTTTCCTCATAAAAAGGAGTTACCTCTCAAATGTTTCATTCACCCATTCTTTTTTCCTCCCTTCAAAGGAAAAAAACAAGTGTGTGTTGTGTGTGTCTATGTATGTTGAAATTTTAAAATTAGTTGCATTTTCATGAAAAAAAATTTTTAATCAGATGCGTTCTTTGTGCAAGGAGGTTTTTGGCTCCTGGGAGATATATTACATCCCATTTCTGAATTAGTTTCTGGAGTTATCTTTAACCGGGCTGAGGACTCTATCAGGTTGTCTGCTTGTGTCAGACTCATCACAGTTCATGGCCTGGGGTCTCTCTGCTATAATTTCTATAGCCTGGGTTTGAGGTAGCTCAAAACGATATAAATAAGGTAGAATGAAATAGAAAACATAAGCAAAAATATCGAAATGTTGTGAAAAGAGTAAGAATTGATTTTGTTTTTGCTCATAGTTATATAATGTTTAGTATGTGCCAAACACCGTTTAGAGGCTTAACTCCTCTAATCTGGGACCCCTATGGGATGCGTACTATTATTATCCCCATTCTACAAATTCGGAAACAGATGCCCAGAGAGGCATCACAGGCTTGTAAGCGGCAAAATCCACATCAGAATATACACGGATCTATAGCTCCACTGTGAAATCAACACACGAAATCAGTACCGTAAGGCTCCTGTTTGCTTCGGCCCTTTGCTTTCTTCTGAGAAAGGAAGTTCCACTCTTCTTGTCTCTTGCTCTTTCCCCCTTGGAGAAATTCTCCTTCTTATAGGTGACGTGAGCAGGAGTTGCTGCCATGCTCCTAGACACCCTGTCTCCTGGCTTCCAAGGTCTCCTCTCTACCCCACCGTCATATCCTGAGTTTACAACATGTTTCCAAACTTTAGGTTCTCTGCCTTTTCATCAGGTAATACAAGGTCATCTGCCCTCAGGCAAATTATCATTTCAACTTAAAAATGGAGTTGTATTAAAAATAAGATTTAAGTTACATAATGTAATTTGTGTAACTTTAACATTCATATTAGATAGCTTAGAGACTGCTAATCATATCATTCTAGTCTTTTCTGCATTGATTTTAAATTAATTTAATGTTTAACCTCTTTAATCAGATGTAATATTAGTAACAGACTCGTAAGAGTATGTACCAGTGAAAATTTTCTAAGACATTAACATTTGTCATTATATTTAGGACTTAGCCTACCAGTGTATGCACACACACGTACACACACCTTTCCATGGAGTGTGTTTGTCTACGAAATCAAGAGAGTTAGACACTGAGTGTAGATAAATATTTCAAAATGGAAGGGGAAATGACTTTTCATAGGTGGACCTGATATGAGGTGAGTGAAAGGATCTGGTCGGTTACTTTAGCTAAAGTAACCTGATCATCATAGCTTGGAACATACTGGAGTTTAAGATTGGTGGCTCATTTTCTTTGGAAGATCCAATATTTTTTCTGAAGTAGGTGTTGCCATGGTGACAGAATGGCTCAGCCACTGAGGACTCGTTTCATTGGTTGAGTGTCTGCAGACTTGCTTGTTGAGTAACGTTAATATGTTGCCTCCTGCTGTGTTTTATGGAGGAGACCATCTGGCACTAGGCCGTATTTAAAGGTACAGTTCTGTTAGACAAAGAACATCGGCTGACCTACACTGAGGTGTTAAAACTAGGATTTGCAGGAATGAGTTATTTTGACTAATCAGTGACTAAGAAGTTCCACACCAAATCGCTGCCTACAGCCAATTTTATTAATTCATAATTCTAGGCTTTGACACTAGGAATTAAAAGCTTTACTTTTGAGCTTGCTTATGTCATACAAATCTAATTGCCTAAGTATCCACCTTGACACAATCATTTTAATCTCAATGTGCCTAAAAATGAATGCAGTTGATAAACTGTTCTCTCCCATGTATCTCCACAAACCATATAGTTAGAGATATAGTGTAAAAATAATGATTATGGAAGATGTTCAACATATTAGAACATGAATAGTTGTCAATTTTTCTTTTGTGTTTGAGGGTGATAAAAAGAATGGATTTTCAAGTAAGGAGTGAAAAGTGTCAAATGCATGTATTATCTAAATAACTATCCATTCTAAATAATAAATATCTGTTGTGTATATATTAAGAGACATACCCTATTTTTAAGAAGCTTCCAATATGGTAGGAGGGGATAAGGTGCATGTATTTGGATGTATTTGATATGGTAAGTACTTTAATAGAAATGCAGAGTGAAGTTTGAAATCGAAGAATGGAGGAAGATATATTCAATAAAGATTCCAAGAAGCCTCTGAAGAAGAAGTGGTCCCTGATTGGCCTGGATCTTAGCAAGTTTAGATGAAGAGAGGATTCTAGAAGAAGCAGTAGCACTCGTTAAAATTTTAACCCCTTCTCCCGAATTATAACCCAAGCTCTCTAAGAATGGGTTCCAAGGTAATTCATGTTCGGAGAATAACAACAGCATACTTTGTGTCCAGCGCTTACCACACATGCAAAAGAAGCAAAATCTTAACAGACAGGCTTTAGTCAGATTGTGATGTCCTTAGGTAGAAAATATATGGGCTGTTAGTTTACGAAAAAGGGAATGTGTGCTTTTGACAGCTTTAGTGAGGTGTTGTGGACCAACCACCGGGAGAGAGATGTGTGGCCGTTAGTTTGAAATGAGAACTCTCAGGGGAGAGTTTGAGGACAGAGGAAGAGTTTGGGAAGCATCTCCATGGCTGGTGCAGGTGGAGGTGGTGGTTGTGGGTGAGGCCACCGAGGGAGAGAGAATAGACAAAGGAAAAGAACGTGTCTCACAGGAGAGCCTTAAGATTATATTGACATTTTTAAGATTAGAGGTGGTAGACAGAGCAGAGAAGTAGTCAGAGAAGTAGAGACAATCGATAAAATTCAGTGCCATGCCAATCATGCGAAGAGAAAGTTTCAAGGGCTGGGGGCATAGAGCGATGCCAGGTGCTGCTGCGGAAGTTGATGATGCAGAGGTCCCAGTGAAGGTCGCTGGCTTCCTGGACTGGCTGGAAGTCCCTGTGGCAGGTCGGGAGCAGGTTCAGTAGAACTGAGAGGAAACAGCCAGACCAAGGGGTAGGGACTGAGTGGGGGGTCATTTCCCCTCAGACACAAACCTTTTCCTACTCATCCATCAGACCAAGTTTCTTGAAAGATTATTCTCTCTCTACCTCTTCATCACACTCATTCCACACTCACAGCAGTGTGGCTTCCACGGCATCATGCTATTGAAACTGTTCTCACGAAGGGCACTCACGATCTCATCATAGGGTGACCTTGTGTCCCGCTTGCACCGGGGCCGTATTCTGTGGTCCTCGGGTATTCGTTAACAGATCCTCCTTTGACTCTCAAGACCATCCTGGTTTGGATGGTGAGTTCTGAGCCACCTTGGCCCTCAACTACCACTTCCACTGAGCGGTTTTCAGTCTTTGTTATACTTGACCTTATTCTTTATTTTTGCGTTATACAGTTGATCACATTCCTTTGTGACCTGTAGCTCCTCTTCTTTGAGTCATGCTGGGTAAGTCCCCTGGTTCCCATTTTATCTTCTCGATCTTTTATTTTTGAATTTTCTAATTTTTTAAAAAAGTTTATTTATTTATTTTGAGAGAGAGAGAGAGAGGCAGAGAGAGGGAGAGACAGAATCCAGAGCAGCCTCGGCACTGTCAGTGCGGAGCCTAATGCAGGGCTCGATCCCATGAACCATGAGATCATGACCTGAGCTGAGATCAAGAGTCAGACGCTTAACTGAGTGAGCTTCCCAGATGCCCCTCTTCTCAGTCTTTTTGAGGTATCCTCCTCTGTCTACCCTTTAAGTGGTAGCATTGCCCAGAGGTCTGTTCTTGGTTTCTTCTCTTCTCGTTACACAACTTCTCTGGACGAGCTCATTCAGAGAGATAGGTGTAGCTAACTACAAGCCAGTGCCTCCAACACGTAGCTCTAGTTTCTCCCCCTTAACTTCAGGTTTGCATATTCATCTGCGTAGGGGACATCTTAACTATAAGGGAAATTCAACAGATGGGCAGGCATTGGAGCATTAGATAGAGTAAGACACACATGGGTGGTCAGCTCTGCCATTTAGCAGTTTAGAGGCCTTGAAGAAGACACCGAATCTCTATGTGGGTTGATTTTTGTTCTGTAAGATGGAAAACCTATCACATAAGGTTTATGTGGGGATAAAATGAGACAGTCCCTGTGAAGGGCTTTACCTAGTTCCTGGCACACAATGTACATTTACTAAATAATAGGGGTGGTTTTCATTCCCCAAACCTTGTTCTCCTCCCAGGTTTCCTGTTTTGATGAGTTGTGGAACACTTCTTTGAGTGGAGGAGGGCCCATGTTTGGGGGAAAATGAAGTATTTTTGAAGACTGGTGTGAGAGCCTGAAGGCTGGGCAGAGGAGTTTAGATGCGGTGGTGGGTAACAAGGGCTTCTGGAAGCTTTTAAGCATAAGGATAAATCTATGAAAAGTGATGTGTTCATAAAATTTGTATTTTAATGTTAAGCTAGATGTGTTAAAAGTGGGGATGAGGTAGGGAAGCCGGCCAGGCAGCTGTTGAAGTAAGCGTCAGGTAATTTGAGGAGGAAAAGATAGATAAAGAAAAGTGATAAATCAACAAATTATTTTTTCATATTAGTTCTTCTCCAGCAGACTACAACTTCATTTTCGTCTGCAAGATATGTTTAATAAAGATTTAGTAATTTTTTGTATAGATCAAGACGTCATTACCATTTTGTGCCAGTCTGTTAGTGATGGAGAAGGAGAATGTGCCAGTGGTAATGATGGCAAACGTTTTCAGCCTGATTGACTCACTGTTTACGTGGGTGTTAACTTACCTCTTTAGATTCAGTCTTTGAATGAATTTTGTAAAAGACCGGTCCCATTTGTGGTACATTTACTATTCTCATAGTTACAGTCTGTTCGTGATACGTAATGCACTCTTGGAGGACGTTTGTACTTCAGGTGATTCTGTCCTGTTGCATGGCACCGTGTGACTTAAAAAACACACTTGCAAGCATCTCCACTGAAGGGGAAAGAGTGAATATAAAAGCTCAGAAATTTAGCAAATTGAAAAATGGAAAGGAGAAAACTACCCATGTCTTTAAAAATATTTGTAAATTTCCTTCTTTCTTTCCTTTCCCCCTTCCTTCCTTCCTCCCTCCCTCCCTCCCCTTTTTCTTTCTTTCTTTCTTTCTTTCTTTCTTTCTTTCTTTCTTTCTTTCTTTCTTTCTTTCTTTCTTTCTTTCTTTCTTTCTTTCCTTCTTTCTTCCTTCCTTCCTTCCTTCCTTCCTTCCTTCCTTCCTTCCTTCCTTCCTTCCTTCCTTCCTTCCTTCCTTATTAACTGTTTTGAAATCTGGAATGTAAAATGCCGACATTTCCTCCCCGTTTCAAGTTTCAAAATAACCAAACATTAGGATGTATTTGGTCCTGAACTGAAGAGCAGACAAACCAAATTTGAGCTCAGATTTAAAAAGTCAGCTCTGGGAAACGGCTAAAAATAATGGCGATTATGAAGAATATTTAGGGGCACCTGGATGGCTCAGTCGGTTAAGCATCTGACTTCAGCTCAGGTCATGATCTCACATTCCTGAGTTCGAGCTCCATGTTAGGCTCTGTGCTGACAGAAACACTTTATAACTGGAGCCAGCTTCCAGTTCTGTGTCTCCCTCTTTCTGTCCCTCCCCTGCTCACGCTCTGTCTCTGTCTCTCAAAAATAAACATTAAAAAAATAAAAAAAAAGTATTTAGATGGCTACTTGATTCTTTCATAGCTCTGTATAAGTATCTAGACAAGGTAGTAAAAGGAAAAGTTTGAATGGTGGATGATTTATGATTTGTTTATATTACAAAGGACACCATCACAGCAAAGGTTCAAGTCAACCAAGTGTGAAAAGAAGACAGTGTAAGAAATTTAAGATAAAAAAATCTACATTCTTGAGGCCATGAATCATATGTCCCAGAAGACAGTTTATTAGAATTGCATTAAATCAAAACTAATGTTTGCACACTGATGGGGAAGCAGTGTGAAACGAAATGAAAAATGTTAGAGAAGTCTATTTTTGTAAAATTTGGGGGATGGGAATAGACAATCGCTGGAGCCCCAGCTCTACAATCCTGCCACTACCATTAATGTGACAGTGGATTTCATTGTTAAACAGAAGTTAAGTTATGACATATGCTACTGATCTTTGTGTTCTGGCTTGCTAATAACATAAAAAGAAGAAGTAAAAAAACACTTTATAATTCATATTTTCAATGTCATTTTCATCTTTTCTTTGTATTACTTTTGATACATTATAACAAGGAGTATATAATTGAACTGATTTCATAGTTTTTTCTTGAGATTTCAGAGTTACACTGTTCTCAACCTTTATCCTAAAACTTGCCTCTTTTATTTTAATGGCTAAAAATCCTTGCTTTTATGATTTTTATTACAGATTTATTGAGATAGATTTCACACACCAAACAACTTACATAGTGAAGGGACAAAAATTCATTGTTTTTCATATATTCACAGGGCTCTGCAGCCTCCACCACAATCAATTTTAGGACATTTTCACCCCCGTAAAAGGAAGCCCCACACCGATCAGCGGTCACTCTCCATTTCCCCATTTCCTCTCCACATCCACCCCCCAGCGCTAGGCAATCTAGTTTTTGTCTTTGTAGATTTGTCTTTTCCAGATACGTCACATAAATGGCATCTAATTATATGTGTTCCTTTGTGACTGGCTTCTTTCACTTAGCATAATGTTTTCAAAATTCATTCATGTTGTAGCATGCATTAGTACTTAATTTTTATTGCCAAAAAATATTCCACTGTTTATTCATCCATCCACCTGTTGATAGACATTTGGGTTGTTTCCACTTCTTGACTATTATGAGTAAGGCTGCTATGAACATTTGGGTACAAGTTTTGAATGGACGTATGTTTCCATTTGGGCATTTACCTAGCAGTGAAATTGTTGGGTCATATTGTAACTCTTAAACATTTTTAGGAACTTCTAGACTGTTTTGCAGGATGGATGCACCATTTTATATTTCTACCACCAGTGTACCAAGGTTCCAATTTTCCCACATCCTTTTGAACTTGCTCTTTTCTGTCATTTTGATTATGGCCACCATCCAACTGGGTATGAAATGGTATTTAATTGTTGTTTTGATGTACATGTCTCTAATGGCTAATGATATTGAGTATCTTTTTATGTGCTTATTGACTATATGTATATCTTCTATGGAGAAATATTTTTCAAATCTTTTGCCCCTTTTTATTGGGCTATTTGTCTTTATTGTTGAGTCGTAAGAGTTCTTTATATGCTCTGGAATCAAGTCTCTTATCAGACATATGATTTGAAACATTTTCTCCTATTCTGTGGATTGTCTTTGCACTTTCCTCACAGTATTCTTTGAAGCACAAATGCCTTTAATTTTGATGCAATTCAACTTATCTATTTTTTCTTCTGTTTCTTGTGTTCTTGGTGTTATATCTAAGAAGCCATTCCCTAATCCAAGGTCACAAAGATTTACATATGTTTTCTTCTAAGAATCTTATAGTTTTAATGCTTATACTTAGCTCTTTGATCCATTTGAGGTAATTTTTGTATACGGTATGAGGTAGGGATCCCAACTTCTTTCTTTTGTGTCTGGACATCAATGTTCTAGCACCATTTATTGAAAAGACTATTCCTTTTTATCTTAAAAAAATTTTTTTATTCTTCCTTTATTTTTGAGAGAGAGACAGAGTTTAAGCGAGGGAGGAACAGAGACAGAGGGAGACACAGAATCCGAAGTAGGCTCTAGGCTCTGAGCCGTTAGCACAGAGCCTGTTGTAGGGCTCAGATTCACAAACCGCTACTTCATAACCTAAGTTGAAGTCAGACACTTAATCGACTGAGCCACCCAGGCGCCCCTGGAAAGACTATTGCTTTAAAAAGTAAGTCTCAAAAAAAAAAAAAAAAAAAAGTAAGTCTCCTTCACAATATTTTCACCAGTCATGAAAGAGCTTTATTGTTTTCCCCAGATAAAAGGATTGAGATAACTCCCTAAGACCTCCTCTAAATCCCAGAATACAATATGGGAGGATAGTTATCTATTTTCCACTAAAAGGAGTTATTTAACCGACAACTTCTATAGTATAAAGTTTATGTGGATACCGTAACTTATTCCCAGTGACTATTTGGGAATTTGGGAGATTGATGTCTAACCTTTACACCTTTATGTCTAACAAAGAATGAAATTCTTATTGTGGCAAAGATATGTCAGGAATTTGAGATAACAGGAGAGTCACTATGAGATAAAGCAGTAATGATTATTGACCTAGAATATTCCCCCTTGACATTTTAAGTGACTTTCCTATTCACCCATTACCTGTGTCTATCAATGGAGTTGCTAGCAGATACATGATTTGGTTCCTAATGGTTGTACCTATTCTTTTCATTTCATTCAGTTCATTTGGTTCAAGTAAGTAAATAAATGTGACGAACAAAGTATTTTCAGTGTCGACTAGATACTTGGGGTTGATGATACAAAATACAAAGACAGCAGTGTAAAAATAAAGACAGATAATATTTGTCAGGTATTGTTTAATGTTCTTTCCATTTTATAGATGAGGAGGGGTGACTCAGAGATGTCAAATCACTTATTAATGTCATCGGTGGTACAGTAGGAATTAAAAAAACCCTTAGATTATCTGCTTCCCAAACCATAGCTGTTCAATATGCCAGAGGTTTTCAAACTTGAGCCTGCATCGGAATCACACTGAGGAGTTGTTAAAACGCAGGCTACGGGGACCCATGCCTAGAGTTTCTGACTCAATAGATCTGACACGGGGCCTGAAAATTTACATTTCTGACCAGTTTCCGGGGATGCTGATGCTGCTGGTCCAGGGACCACACTTTGAGAGTCACTGTAATACACTCTGATGGTTCCCCTAGGTACATATATGTGGTTTCTGATACTCGAAGGGCTGCTAGTTGGAAGAGAAGGAGACTCAAGAGAAAATAATATAAAGTCAATAATAGTTACAAAGGGCTAGGAGTACATGGAGGAAAAAAAACACACATTAACTCCGATTTCAGGATTAGAACAAGTTTCTGCAGGAGACATTGTGGGAATGGACTCATTTATGTATCTCAAGCCTTTACCACCAATGGGGAAATCACAGAGCAGCAACTGACCCATCTGATGCTGGTTTTGTCACAAATATGTCTAGAGCAGCTAGGCGCATGGCTGCGAGAGTGAGCTCGTCATGGAGGGCATGGTGGCTCTGGAGAAGTAGCCCGATTAAGCAGCTGACTACTAGAAAGTACGGTGAGTGAGGCTGCTTGGAATCTATTAGGCACTCTTATATCCATGTTCAGGTTCGGTAACTTGATGCCGTCTGTATGAAAGATGAAAAGTAAACTTAATTCGATGATTCTTTTTGCTTTGGAGTCTTTCAATGTACAAATGAAATTTTGATTAAAAAAATATCAAAAATAGCAGTGTCTCAATGCTTTTCGAAGAATCTGTAAAATACCGTGGTACTTCCTACAGTGAATGTGATAGGCCGGTCTTTATTGAATTGTTTTATGTTATAGTTTATTTAGGGTGTATGCTCACCTGGTACCCTTCATATTGCTGAGCTCTGTAAATACAGACTCAGTATTAATGGGCTCTCCATAATCTCAGGACTGCATACCTGTTGTCCCTTTTCCTGAAGTAGTTTTGTCTGTCAACTATATAAGGCTTTTAAATGAATCAAATAAAAAAAAAAATCAGAGATCTTAATGGGTCAGTTTTGAACTGTATGAATAATTCACTCAGAAGAACAACTTCAATTTATAAAAGGTCAAAAAAAATCATTGAAACCCAGAGCTATGAACTGATCCTATTTTAATGCGGCCTCATTATTAAAGGTCCTATTCACAGCTGTGCCCAAAGTAGAAATCACACTGAGCTGAGTGAGTAAACGAAAGGGACCAGCGACTCTCTCAGCTGCTAAAGATCCAGCTATTAATGGAGATTTATTTTTATTACACATTTGGAAAGTTGTCATCCCAGAGGGTGCTGAAATAGAATCTCAGTACTACTTGGTTTAAGAGGCAGAGGTTTTATACGTGCAGTTACTAAAAAAAAAAAAAAAAACAAAAAACAAAAAACAAACAAACCAAAAAAAACCCAAAAAACAAACAAACAAAAATGGGAGGGGACCATGTTTGTGTTCCTTTCCCATAATGGAAGGTGAAGTAATTGATTAGAAGATATTTGAAAGGCCTCACAGAAAACCTGAGATTAGTTTAGAGGGTGGGAAAATCTTGCTCAAAATTAATTTTCTTTTCTTTCATGGCACTGCCATGTCTTGTATGTGTGTGAGCGTGTGTGTGCCGGTGTAGGTGTATGTGTTGGGGTTTTTGCAGATGCCGTAGGATCTGAGGCTTAGAGGACAGCAATTCTGCAGAAGGCCTGGTTTCAGGGAATGTCAAAGGTAATTTCCTGGTGGCACTGGTGGACGAATCCAGGACCAGAGAGAATGGTGAATGTAGGACATTATACGGTCTTTCCAATGTTCAAGGAAGTGACTGTCTCAATATTATCTCATGAGGACTTGATCCCAGTATCACTTAAGATCAAAATCTAGCTCATTGTTTCTGAAAGTTGGTCTCTTTCTCCTCTCTAGAGGGAATACTTCTCCCCTTTTATCTTCTCTGAGGAGAGACATTATCAAAACAAAAGACGTTATTGGAAAGGAAGGGGTTTTTTTGCTTTATGTTTATATTTTAGTAGCATAAGAGAGGTGCTATCAGTTCTTGTTTACTTAAAAATGGATTTTTTGGTCCACTTTTTTTCTTTCATCCTTCCTGCCCCTCTTTCTCCTCCTCTTCTTTCCACTCTTTGCCTTCCAACTTCCCTTGATTCCTTGTTTTACTTGGTTTACTTCATTCTGTGGAACTCACAGTGCATCAGGTAGAGTATACTTGACATTCTACATGGCTGGTAAATCACTGCCATATACATGGATAAATTATTGGCCAACAACAGCCTCGATCAACGAATGCACTTCCCCTCCTCATTCTCTGTTGAATGAAGATGGAAACCAGTTTTTTCCTCTTGGGGAGTTGTGTGGCCGGTTGAATTCTAACTCTTTATAATACACAATGGAAACCTTGTGATATGCTTAGAGCGGTTTTCTCATGGGTTTCTAGATACCTGCAAGGGTGTGGGCTACACGGCAAACATATTCTGTTTATCCGATCAAATGATTAATGCAATGGTTTTATTCAAAGTGAAGAGTGTGCTCTCATTATAGTATGTGGTAAATTGTTCAGTGGATTCTAGTCCTGCTGGTTGAAACTCTACACCTGTTGCCGACGATTCGAGAAGCAGGCCTTCCTTTACCAGAAGTGGGGGGCAGAGCAGTGTGGGGAAGAGAGTGGGACCTGAGTGTCTCCTAAGTCCATGAGGATGAAACCATCTCTTACAATATAAACGCATTTTCTGAACACAAGGGAATCATCTTTTTTCATAATCATTGTAATTTTCACAGGGTTCATTGGCTGAGCTAATATGGCTTTTAAAGGTGTTGAACCTACATCCAAGGTCTTCCAGGGGAACAGCACCTCTGAGCATGCAGAGCGCGTGTAGGTGATTTTAGAGGGCACTTGGGCACTAGCCAGCTTGAAGTTAGGGGGTACCAACTCATTTAACCGAAGAAGTTTTGTTTGAAAGTGTAAAACACATTCTGGAAAACATAAGAGAGAAGCAAGAGAGAAGAATGTAAACTAACTTTTATGTTTAAAAGAACACATATGTGGTTTAAATAGAGGCTGTGGATTAAAAAAAATTTTTTTAATGTTTTTTTATTTTTGAGAGAGAGAAAGAGACAGAGCATGAGTAGGAGAGGGGCAGAGAGAAAGGGAGACACAGAATCCGAAGCGGGCTCCAGACTCTGAGCTGTCAGCACAGAACCCGACCTGGGGCTCAAACTCATGAACTGTGAGATCATGACCTGAGCCTGAACCACCCAGGTGCCCCAAGGCTGTGGATTTTTAAAAATATAGTTTGGTGGCAGGAAAATTTTAGACAATTATATTTTACAGTTACAGTGACACCTTACAGTGATGTAGTCCTTCATAATTTTCAAATAATTACTATTATTAGTAAGCATTTTCTACTGACCAGAGTCCTAGATGCTGGAGAAATAAATAAACCAGGCATTGTGCCATTAAATCCTCTCAAGAAACACTATGAGTCACCTTCCGTTATTATCCCTATTTTATCTATGTTGTGTGTTAAGAAACTGAGTCACAGAGAGGTTGCAGTGACTTCCTCTCTTTCTCCAGAGCCTGTGCCCTTCATCAGCACGCTGTCCCGTCTTATGCCATCGGCTCTGTCACTGTGCACTTAATCTTAAAAACAACCCTGTGAAGGAGGCAGTGTTTTTCTTCACACTTAAAAAATGTGAAACTATGAAAAAAATTAAACAATGCCCTATTTAAAGTTGTACGCCAGGAAGAAGATGTAGAGTCTTCTTCGTGTCTCGCCTGGATTAATGCCTGTCTCCTTGGCTTCCCAGCCTCCCGCAGTCGCGCCCCTCCGCTGCCGTTTCTCCCAATTGTAGCAGAGCGGGTTTCCTCAAACACCAAACCTTCGTTACTTCTCCGCTTAGACCCGTGCGCTTGTCCTCTTAGGCCCGAACCGGAGCCTCTCAGCATGCTCCCTTGCTCTCTCTCGTTTTAGAAGTTGAGACACAGTTGACCGGTCTCGCCGCATCAGTTCGGGGTGTACCACGTGTTGCTGTGACACGTTGAGCTGTTGCAGCAGGGTCACCGCAGCCTCATTAGCTATCACGTCACGTAATTGTCATTTCCTTTTTTTGTGGTGAGGACAATTAGGATCTAGTTTCTTAGCAGCTTTGGAGTTTCTGGGGCAGTGCCGTGGAGACTTCGTGAGGGAGCCCTGCCTCCCTCTGCAACTTCATCACTGGCTACCCCCCTCTCCCCGTCGAGCTCTAGCCCTACTTGGCTTTGTTTATTTTAAACTTTTTAAAAGTTTATTTATTTTGAGAGTGAGAGAGAGTGAGGGAGGGGCAGAGAGAGAGCAGAGGAGAGAGAATCCCAAGCAGGCTCCAAACCGGAGGCATAAAGGCCCATAGTAGGCTTGAGCTCACGAGCCGTGAGGTCATGACCTGAGCTGAAGTCCGTGTTTAACTGACAGAGCCGCCCAGGCACCCCTCAACTTTGCTTATTTTAACAGGACATTCCCTTTCTTGCCTCTTCCATGTTACATATGCTGTTTCCTCTGCCTCAGGCATCTTAGTCTGCCTTTCTTTATAAAGTTGTTAAATGCTATTTCTTTTTCTGTCTTCACCTAGATACCACTTCTCCAGAATGTGTTGTATGTTCATTAGTTCCTTCCCTGCCCTGGAAACCCTGTGACGATGGGGCTGAAGTGGAGGGTGGGGGGACAGGGGATGGGGATCTTGTTCACACCATTCTCTCTAGCACGGAATGTGATGCAGTAATGCGTTTACTCAATCAGCAGACATCTTTTGAACCCAGCATTGGCAGGTATCATGCTAGGGGTTGAGCAAAAGTGTAGTATAATGGAGAGTGAGGGACTTTGGAATCAGATACCTCTAGCCTTATCACTTGCTACTTTTGAGACTTTAAACCAGTCATTTAACCTTTCTGTGCTGTTTTCCCAAATAAAAAATGAGGATCCTCAGAATGGCTTGGAAACGTGTGTGTGGGAAACTAACTTGTGCATAGTTGATTACGGCACATGCTCTGTGTCGGGCATGGGAAGGGTGCTGTGGGAACACAGACCAGGCGTAGCCAGCACAGCCCAAGAGCTCAAGGGAGATACCATCGGAGCCTTTCCTTCATCTTCCTTGGCGCTTCTGGCATAGAGATGCCTCGAGATACCTGAAAATCGGCAAGCCATTCATCTTTCTGGAAAAGCGTAGTCCTAGGTCTTTCTGAGCAAGTGATCTTCCATTCATGCATATTTATGATTCTGTTCTAAAGTTAAATTATTAATAACATTTGGAGAAATATTCTATTTTTAATACGGACAAGAAGAATGTTCAGGTTGAAACATTTCCCGATCTTGCTTATGGCATACTGAGAAAAATCGTCTCAGCTTTGTTATTTTCTCCAGAGAGTTACATGTTTTTCCTGCAATAAAATAGCAAAATAAAATCCAAGAAGGATTTAAGTTACATAAAGATTATGTAATTCACATTTTAAGCTTTTATTGTTTTATTAGTTTTCCTAAAATAACTTGAAGGATTACTATTTGAAGAGAGCCTTAGTCTATCAGATTGGCCAGATGAATGCATCTTGAAAAGAATTCCACATGTTTGAATAAAATCTGTTTCATTCCAAAGAAAGCTTTTTTATGACAAACAAAAGCAAAGCTATACATTTTTAAGAATCTGCTTTAAAGAAGGGTGAGTTTAAATAATCTTAGTGTATTTGCATAGAACTTAAAGCCAGGTGTTTGTACTTGAAAAACAAAATTTGTTATGCTTCTAAAAATAGTTTTTATGTAAGAAAAACGAAAACGGTGATGCAGTAAGGAAGCTAAGAACATTTTCTTGCATAAATTGTGTTGTGTGTGTTAACAGCTTGGATGGTGCTCCGTTATAGACTGCCTGGCTCCGTCATTACGGTATTTGGTGAAATCAACTGCTTTACACCGTTTGTCCAAAGAAATGTTAAACAAAAATAACACACACACACACACACACGCACAGTAAAGTAATCCAGAGGAATGCATCCAGAAATAAAATTAAGATCGAAAAGTACCACTTTGCCGGAGGGAGGGATCGCTGGTTATTTGCTTAGGATAATATTTGCACTTAGAAGTGACTGCAAAGTCACATTGGGGGAGCGGGAAGCCAATTTTTTTTTTTTTAACAAAATATAACTAACAGTAGAAGAATGAGTTTTCCTATAAGTACTTAATTATAAGTGAATTCCAAGTGACCATATTGAATGAGACATTGTTCTGGAGTCTGTATTTCGCCCTTAGCCTTGTGCCTCCCAAATCACAAGCAAGTAAAATGCTAAAGAGGTCAGTAGTGCCAAACCTGAAACCGTGTGTGGGTCGTTGACCTTCTGGTTTGAGGAAGAGCCTTCAAAGAAAGGTTCTTACAGGCTTCCACGGCAGAGAGCTAATCTACTTCTCCCAATATGGGGACAGCAGACAAGAGTGTACGTCTTCCTGTGTTACTTTGTAGGATTCGTTGTTGTTCTCTGGGGAATTATTGTGTAAGAACTGACTTGAATTATCTTTTAAAGCTACTGCTACCTGGAGGGTAATATTAATCAATTCTTTTATCATGTGGATTAAATACAACAAAGTGGAAGCAGCATTATTCACGGTAAGTGTCACCACAATCCTTAATATTTTCTCAGTATTATTTTCCTTTGACAGTATGTCTTGAGATAATTAACAATGAACTAATATTTAAATTTTCACTGTGAGTACAAGCTCATTGGTGAACGTTTATATTCCATGTCTCTCTCTTGTCTCTCTCCCAATCATCGCCTAGTTATTTTATAACTTGAAAGTGTGTAATTTCAATGTTTATTTTATTTATATTTTGAGAGAGAGAGCAGGGAGTGGCAGAGACAGAGGGAGATAGAGAATCCCAAGCACTAACACTGCAGAACCCGATGCCAGGCTTGAACTCACAAACCATGAGATCATGACCTGAGCCAAAAATCAAGAGTCATGCATTTAACAGACTGAGCCACCAGGGCGAACCGAAAGCGTGTAATTTCAATTGGGTACAATGTGTAGACAAAAATTGATAGAAATGCATTTAGTTAGTGACATATTACATATTATCTTTGCCACATATAGGCCTTTATCTGCTTTGTAAGTAAGAAATGGAGAAAGTAAGAACAGGAGAATGAACTAAGCATCATTATGCCATTATATACACTCTTCAAAGGAGACAGATCTTTATGTTTGTTTAGTTTGTTTAGGATTGAGACCCACCAGGGGTAAACACTAAAGGCAAACTGAAGAATTCGACCTTGGCTTTAGCTCTCCAGTTCTAGGCATGGAATTCATGTGTTCTTGGAAACGTAGGTGCGTACAAGGTCAGGGATGTTCCCATCTGCCCTCCCCTGGCAGTTCAGCCACCGTCCACGCTCCCGTTCCAGCTCACTCATAACTTTTGATGAGACCAAATTAGTGCCGTCAGCTAAAGGAGGTGTAGGGAAACTCTCTGGTCTCCTCTAGAAGGTGAAGCCGCATCTTCCACACCCAGTGCCCGGGGGAAGCGGGGGGAAGTGCACCGGGAGGGTTTAGCCAAGCCTCTGGCCCTGACTCTGCCCACCTCCATTCATCTGCTGTTCTGGGCGCTCTCCTCAACTACGCTGCCGCTATGGGGCCAGCTCTGTGGTCTGCTCTCCCTAGCTCTGCCCCAAGCAGGGACACTTAAAATACCATTCCAAATTTCCAGTAGCATAGCTCCTGGTAGGGTGAGATACTTAAACAAAAGGGACTAGAAGCTTTGAGGTAACAGAAGAAACCAGCAAGGGGAGAAAACGCAGTGGGCAGTTTGGATCCCTCCCTGACACTTGGTTGATCTCCTGAGCCCCAAAGCCTTTTCCACGTGAGGCTTTGCAGATGAATTTCCTTCGCGGAGACTGTTCTTCTCCGTCGATGTCTGGCTATCTATCCCATTTGCTAGATTTCAGTGTCATTGTGGCATCCCCCCGATTCTCCAGGCCTGGCTTGGGGTGGTTTGTTCCGTGTGCTCCAGTCACCCTACACATGCCTCCTCATCGCCCTGCATATCCTATTTTGCGGTTGAATATCCTATTAGGGCCACGACTCAGGGAGGTGGGAACTTTGTCTTTGCCAGCGCTGTATCCTCAGCACAGTGCTTGGCACACAGGGGTGCTCAACAGGTATTTTTGAATGAGTCAGTGAGTGAATGCTCAGGATCCCAGAGAAAAAGAGTCCATTCTCTTTTAAAAAAAAATTTTTTTTTAACATTTATTTATTTTTGAGACATAGAGACAGAGCGTGAGCAGGAGAAGGGCAGAGAGAGAGGGAGACACAGAATCCGAAGCAGGCTCCAGGCTCTGAGCTGTCAACACAGAGCCCGACGCAGGGCTCGAACTCACAGACCGCGAGATCATGACTTGAGCAAAGTCAGCCGCTTAACCGAGTGAGCCACCCAGGCGCCCCAAAGAGTCCATTCTCTGACATCCAGCTTCCCTTCACTGAAGGAGATACTTCCTTTACTGAGACCTTGCAGAATTGGGGTAGACTTTTGTTTAGAAAGTTGGTGGGTTTCCTTACAAAAAGCGCACATCAACTGAATTTAAGAGACAGAGAGAAAAGGCCATTTTCTTTATCTTTTTTTTTAAATTGAGATGCGATTGGCATACAACTTTATAATAGTTTCAGTATACAATATAATGATTTGATATTTGAGTTTATGGCAGAATGATCACTATAGTAAGTCTAGTTAACATCTGTCATCACATATAGTTACAGTTTCTTTTCTTCTGATGAGAACTGTTAAGATTTACTCTCTTAGCAATTGTCAAATATACAATGCAGTATTATTAACTGTTCTCACCATGCTGTACAGCGCATCCTGTGATTTATTTAATTACCGGAAGCTTGTACCTTTGGTCCCCTTCACCTATTTTGCTCATTCCCCACCCTGCCTCTGGCAACCACCAATCTGTTCTCTGTATCTAGGAGTTTGATTAATTTGTTTTAGACTCTACATATGCGTTAGATCACACGGTGTTTGTCTTTCTCTGACTTATCTCACTTAGCATAACAGGGCCATTTTCTCAAACTAGAAAATAATACGGAATGCAGTCGGATGTTGGGGGGTCGGTGGCAGGTGCGTCGATGGTATGGACATTGAGAAATATCCAATTCCTTAGTTTGGATTTTTTTTTTTTTTAAATGAATGAATTTCCTCAAAGTCAGATGTAGCCTACAAAAATATTTGGACTAAGTTAAATATGATTCCTTTGATATTAGCGGATGATATATGACTTAGAGACAGATCATTATTGAGCAGTATCTGTGGGCCAGGACTTCATATACATCATCTCCTTTAATATAATTATCTGATCAAGTGGGAACTGTACTTTCATTTTACACACACGGAAATAAGCCCGAGGAGGTGAATTAACTTTAGAGTTGTAAAACAAAGAGTAAAACTGGAGCTTTTGCTTTTTCATTCATTCATTCATTCATAAACAAATATTTATTGGCAGTAAATGTTTTGCATCATTGGTTTTGTCTTTTTTGATGGTAATCTTCTTTGATGACATTTCACCTAGAACCATGATTTAATTAAAACCATTTTAATGTTTATTTACTTTTGAGAGAGAGAGAGAGACAGCGTGACAGGGGAAGGGGCAGAGAGAATGGGAGGCACAGAATCCAAAGCAGGCTCCAGGCTCTGAGCTGTCAGCACAGAGCCAGATGCAGGGCTTGAACTCATGAACCGTGAGATCATGACCTGAACTGAAGTTGGACGCTTAGCCGACTGAGCCACCCGGATGCCCCGAGAATCATGATTTTCATCCAGAGAAAGCTATATAAACAAGAGCATGAAATTAAGTGATCACGTCAGTGTAACTGTGAAGCTGTGCCTGGACCTCGGTGGGCACTTAGCAAACGACGGATAGTGGATGACAGAAGTCAGGACCATGAATCATTTTCTGTTCAGTATTAACAAAGTCTGACATATTTTGGTTTGGTATCTGGATTTTGGTTTGGTTCTGTGTAAGGAGTATTTTGCCACATGTACATTATGAAACAGTGTAAAGATCAAATTCATGTGCCACCGTTATTTCCACACTCATTGGAATTGACTTCTGGGGGAAATGAAAATTTCTCATCTTCTAAGCATTTACCTTAAGACGGATGACATCAATGTGGGAAGCTATGAAGAATAACAGACTTAAGAACTTAATAAATGTGTCGATTTAAAGCACAAATGTCATCAGCCAGCAGTGAGGCAAGCATATTCTGTGTGAATGAGAACTTAGCCCACTGGTTGACATTCAAGGCCCATTGGAAAAATCAGGAAACGCAGGAGTGGAAAGAGCCCAGAGTCAATCAGATTGGAGCAGCTATCCAAAAATACAGAAGGCCAGAAGGTGGTGAGAAAAATGCCAGACAACAGACTGCGGAGAAAAATAAACAAGCCAAGAAATGTCCTAGTTGGCCTTAAAAGAGGCAGATGGTGACAGGAAGTATTCAGTGAGCGGCGATTGTGCTAAAAATCACAAAGACTGTAAAATTATCCATCTGTAGTTTGCAGTTTTGGGGAAAAACGAAAACTCTTTGCTAGTATTACAAGAAAGGATGATTGGTACCGAAACAGAATATTAAATAAGTGTGTATTTGTGTCAGGATAATAGAAATGTGAGATGCATTATTCCATTAGAACCGAAGTTTTGTTTATCTAGAGATTGTGACCAAAATTATAAAACGTATTTTGTTTTGCCTAAAAAGAGTTGGATTTGTATTGAATCTGTTCCTTTCACATTTTCGATGTGAGAAAGAATTCTTCTAAGAATATTAATAGGTTGCTAAGGGAGCAATCATCATTTTCTAACTAGAGAGTGTACAAAACGTTCTTTGTCTCTCGCTCTCTCTTTCTCTCTCTCTCTTTTTTTTTTCCCTATAAAGGTCTCTGGGATGGGATATATAGCAAATGAGAGATAACAATGTGGAGGTTCAAGGTAAAGGATATTAATTTGAAAGTTGAGCTTGTAGCAGAGAACACTGATCGTTTGAAATAGTATTGGGAGAATTTGAAAAAAAACTCATTGTTAGTTAGTGTTTCAGGATAGATACAGTTGAACGTTTAGAATTGGGAGTAGTTTTTACCTAACGGACCTAAGTTTCTGTGCTTAAATTTTAATTAAGAATTACCTATTTCATCTTCTTACAGCAGTGTTCAACTTAAGTCAGATAAGCGTGAGTTTTTTTTCCAACCCTATTCTGGACCTCCGAAGCGTTTCTGCTATGTGCTGGATGGGATAGATCTCTGATTTCAAGCAGCAGAGATATTAGATGCTTCCCTTTCCTTCTTTAGAAGAAGCCATTAATAATGTAATATATTGTATTCTTATCTATTTTCATTGTTTTACTCTTGGTCTTTTAACTACTTAAGTATTGTATTTTAAGTTGGAATGAGTCAGGTAAGAGACTGAGAAGTGGATTATGCGATGATGCTTCTGCCCCTTTCCTTGAGAACCAAAGGCAAAGAATTAGAGATCCTAACAGAATTTGTTTTACTTTAAAAAACAGTTTTCAGGGAAACAAGCTTCTGTATCAGTATACTTTTAAATGAACTAGAGTAATGAGATCTAGACACTTTACATAAACTATTTTATTTAACCTTCAAAATAACATTTTAACGTGGGTATTATCATCCTCATTTTATAATAGGGGAAGCAGAGGATCATATAAACCAAGTCAGTGTCCCCAAGTCACATACCTAATAAGTAACAGAGTCAGGATTTGAACTCAGTTCCGTATGTCCTCCAGCTCTTGCCATTACGTCAGTGCATCTTAATGGGAGGAGGAGTGTTGCACATTACAGCACTTAATTCCATTGTCCATTAGATTGCTTGTCTTTTACACTTATCCAAGGGTGGTATTTTGGCATATGTATACTGAAAAAATTTCAGAGGATGTTAGTTGGCACCTGCTGAATGCAAAGTTTCAAAAACTAGCCAATCAACCAACCAAACAACTCTCCCACCCATCTACCCACCCACTCTGTTGTCCGGTGGTAGGTGAAGCTCTAGACATTGTTTTCTGCGAGCTGTTGGTCAATCGATCCAGTCTCCTGCACGGAATAATAGTTTTTAACCTCAGATTTAGAATGCTTTTTTAATCAGTGATTAAGAAACATAATAGGTTATTTCTCAGAGCTATATATACATATATAGGCCTAATTATTTTTTTTGTCTTCTTGTTCTTATATACAGATTTTTCACTTTTATGGCTTTATATGTGTGGGTGTCTCTTAATATCTCAAAGGATTAGTGCTATCCTCATCCTCATTCTCAGATCTCATCTCTTTACTGATTTTCTTTGTTTTGTTATTTCCACCGTTTTTATTTTCTAAGAGGTCTTAAGAATCATTTTATCGTGTAACAAAATATTATCTTTTATTTTGACTGAAAATATATCAAAGTATGAATCTGGGCAAAATGAAAATATTTTACATCTCTTTTCCAGAAAATTTTAGCAATTTTGCTAATATCGGTAATGTACTCCTCACTGAAGTCATTGCTATACGAACAATATTTTTCTTGCTACTCTCTTTCATTGTATTTGTAACCTGTTATTTCTGAAGTATACGAACTACTGACTTGTCATATATATATATATAATATGTATACGTCTTGTTTTGGCCATCGCTGAGTTTTCAATTCTAATGGTTGTCCAGTTGATTCTTCTCAGGTTTTCTGAGTGTACTGTGTAATCTGCACACAGTGTTTGCATTAGTTGTCAAACTTTATCTATCCCAATTTATTCGCACACATATATTACAAGTGCAGAATTTCTAGTACGTCCTTACCTAGTAACATTGGTAACCATCTTTCTCTTCTGCCTCCTTGGGAATGGATGGCTCTTCTGCTCACTGTGCAAACTTGAGCATGTCAGTGACTGTGATTCTGTAGTTGCAGAGGAGATACATTACACCTTTGCTGTCGTTAATTAGTTTTATCAAATGTCATTTTGATTTGAAATGAATTTTTATTTAAGGGATACTAGGAATAAACTGGGGCAGATTCTTCTTTTTTTTTTAACTTTTTAAAATGTTTATTTATTTTTGAGAAAGAGAGACAGAGTGTGAGCAGGGGGAGGGTCAAAGAGAGAGGGAAACACAGAATCTGAAGAAGCAGGCTCCAGGCTCTGAGCTGTCAGCACAGAGCCCGATGTGGGGCTCAAACCCACGAACTGTGAGATCATGACCTGAGCCGAAGTCGGACATTAACCGACTGAGCCACCCAGTTGCCCCGGATTATTCTTCTTCTAATGTATTTCTACTTTCTGATTATTTAATTTAGATGTTAATATCTACATTCATGAAGGAGATTGGCCTGTACTTTATATAAACATTCTTGGAATTGGAGTTGTAACTTATTTTGAGAAAATTATTTCATTGAGGTCTACCTACTTATTAATGTAATAAGAAATGGCCCTATTTAGGTCTGCATCATATGGGAAAATTATAGTTCTTAGCGCTTTGCCAGATGACTAGTTATTTCCCTTTAACTGCCTCGGACTCGTCAAGGTAAGCATTCTCTTAAGGCGGGAACTTATTGGGAGTGCAGTAGTAAAGTAGAAACTATTTTACAGTCCACCTAGGATTTGGAGACTTTCATTGCTGTGCTCTGCAGGCGAATGGTTTCTGTAGGGCAGAAAACAACACATCTATTGAAAGGTGTACTCTGAGGACCTGCATGCAGGGAAGGTACTGAATCTTAATTTTGATGCACCTTGTAGGGTTGGTCAGCAAATGACCTCTGCCTCCATTCCGCGTCCTGGACTCGGCAGTTGATAGCGCTGGTCCTCTGTGTCTTCCGGTCAGAGATAGGCTTCATTCCCAGGTTGGTGGGTTTCTGGTTCTTCTCCAAGTTTGCCCAAAGAACTCACATTTGCCTAAGAAACCACCTTTCCCTCCTGCTTTTACGATAGGGACGCTCGAGGTCCCGCTCCCCTCACATAATTCGGCTTTCCACCCGGAAAAGGACAATGCGTATTGTAGTTATAAAATGCTAACTTCAAGTTTGATATAAGCTAATATTTTGTGCTCACATTTTCATCCATTTCATAATTTTAGTCAGTCACATCCTGATTTAAAGCACGAGTTAATCTAGAAGGCATAGCTTGACAGCGAGCGCTTTCTTAAATCATGTTCTCTCATTTAATGTGTAATCGTGCACCGCCTTCCTTTTAATACGTTATTTCCATTTCAGTGTTTCTAATCTATTTCTACTTTTTTTCCTTGATGGTTTTGCTCGAGGTTTGTCTCAGCATTTTGCAAAGCTCTTCTCTGAATACTGAAAAAAAAAAAAATGCAAGTGAACTTGGGAAATTCTACTAAATACCCCTCTTGAGGATTCAAAGTACATATTAACATAAGAAAAGATCAGAGGAGTTTTAAAGTAAAAGAGAAAACTTGTGAAGTCTATTTAATGGTTTAAAGAACTTAAAAATAAAGAACTTATTTGTGTAGAGGAAGACTTTTTCTTGGCATAGTTATTGATTTTTTTCTTAACTCCAGTTCGAGAAGTGCTAGCCTATTTCATCATTAGTATCACTTCAAATGAGGAACTTTGGAATTTGTTTATTCAGTTCGTTGTTTTTCTTTCTTATTATTTTGTACTTCTATTTTAATTATTTTTTACTTTTTTTTTTTTAAGAGAGAGAGAGAACTTCCATGCGAGGGAGGTGGGCAGAGAAAGAGGGAGGGAGAGAATCCTAAGCAGTTTCCATGCTCAGCACAGACCCCAATGCAAGGTCTTAATCCCACGACCCTGTGATCGTGATCTGAGCTGAAATCAAGAGTCAGATGCTCAACCGCTGAGCCACCCAGGCGCCACTAATTTTTTTTTTTCTTCTTAAAGAAACCTTTCCATCTTTTTTACAATTTAAAACTAGTCTTGTTCATTTATTTTCATACTTAAACATGAAAAAAAGTTAAAGCTATGACGATGTCTCTGAGTACACCTTTGACCAATCCTAAAGGTTTTAATATATAGCACCCTCATTATTGTTATTTTATAAATACTTTTTTATTTTTAATTTTTTCCCTTTGATCTCGAAGAAAAATTTCCAATTGTATGCTTCTTTTCAAACTTTTATTAATTTCTAGTTTCATTGTATGGTTATTGGAGAATGTGATCTACAGTCTTACTTGTAAAATTTTGCTTTTAAAAATATATTAAATGTTTCTTTATGACCGGTTATGCAATTAGCCAATATGTTTCATGTGCACATTAGAAAGTGAATTTGCAGGGTGCCTGGGTGGCTCAGTTGGTTAAGCATCTGACGTCAGCTCAGGTCATGATCTCATAGTTTGTGAGTTCGAGCCCTGCATTGAGCTCTATGCTGACAGCTCAGAGCCTGACACCTGCTTCTGATTCCATGTCTCCCTCTCTTTCTGCCCCTTTCCCGCTTGCACTCTCTCTCTCACAAATAAAAAATAAACATTAAAAAAAACTTAAAAAAAAGAAAGTGATTTTTCCCCATTTTTAGATTACCCAGTTGTATATGTTATGGTTAATTTTATCTTTCTTTTAAAAATCTCCACTATTCTTCTTTGACTACTTGACGGATTATAAACTGGTGAAGGCATGCTGGTCTCTTATGTAACTGAGCTTTGACTATTTTCTTCTTGGATTTCCAAGGGTGTTTGTTGCATATGCTTTTCTTGATGTGTTTCCAGAGTTACATACTCAGTAGATACTGTGACTTTTCAAAATACTGCTTACTTCATTTTTTAAAAAAGTTAAAGTCAATTTGGCATGACTAGTTTCCTTGTTTTTAGTTTTGGGTTTGCTCGATATGATATGTATATTCTGTTTTTGTTTTTGTTTTTTTAGTCTCTCCGTATAGTTTTTTAAGGTATATTTATCAGGAGTTGTAGAATCAGTTATTTTCTCGTAATGTCCTAGACTCCTTTGCCTCTTGACAGTAAAATATACAAGATTTATACTGATCAACAGAATTATTATGTTTGATCCTATCTTTGTTTTTATGCTTTTATTTTTATTACTATTTGCTTTCTATTCTGCACCCTCCAATGAATGCCATCTTCTTTACATTTAGTTTCTGTAATAATTTAAAACGTCAGAATATCTTAAAAAATTTTTTTTAATGCTTATTTATTTTTGAGGGAGAAAGAGAGAGAGAGAGAGAGAGAGAGAGAGAGAGGGCACGCGCACTGGAGAGGTGAAGAGAAAGACGGAGACACAGAATCTGAAGCAGGCTCCAGGCTCTGAGCTGTCAGCACAGAGCCCGATGAGGGGCTGGAACTCACGAACCATGAGATCATTACCTGAGCTGAAGTCGGCTGCTTAACCCACTGAGCCCCCCAGGCGCCTCTAGTTAGGTAATCTTCTGGATAGACCCCTGCCATCACCTAAAGGCAAGAAACCTTGTAGTAACCAGTCCGCTTTGTTTTCTTTTTTGCCTAGTATGACTTCTTCGTTCCTGTTCTCTTCTGCCTTTACAAGTCATTTTGTACAGCTCCTTGGGGCTCCTTTCTATCCGCTAGTTAGGATGCTGCCTGATTCAAATTAATTTTTGGTCAAATGAACTCCTAAAATTTTTACTGTTGTCAGTTTTAACAGCACCAATCTTTACTCTTTCTCTTAACCAATCCTGTCACTCTTTTCTCCTGTATTAGTTATCTATTGTTACATAACACGCCACCTCTGAAACTCAGTGGCTTAAAACATTTGCTGTTTTCGTAAATTTGCGGGTCGGCTATTTGGGCTGGCTTCAGTGGGCCGTTCTCCTGCTGGCTTGCCGTAGTTCACTTAGAAGCTGGCTGGTTCAGATGGCTTCCATTATAGCTGTCTGTGCAGGCTGTGGGTTACCAGCAGGCCAGAGGGGACTCTAAACGGACGTGGGCTCAGGGAGTTGGGGCTCTGAGGCCCATTAATTTAACAATGTCGAATTCCCTTCATCTCTTATTTTCAATGCTTTTAAAAATTGAAGTTTGTACAAAAGCATTCCCAGAATAAGTATCTTGGCAAGATTCTTTGTTCTATTACACGCACTTTATATTTATGTTATTTTTTTGAAGTTTTTGTTTAAATTACAGTTAGCACAGCGCAATACTAGTTTCAGGTGTATAATATAGTGATTCGACACTTCTACACACACACCTGGTGCTCTTCACGACCAGAGCCCCCCTCGGTCCCCATCGCCTATTTCACCCATCCCCCCAGCGCCCCCACCCCTGAACCATCAGTTTGTTCTCTATGGTTAAGAGTCCTTTTACACACACTTTAAAGATCATTAAGCTCCTGTCCTGTTAGCAGCACTTCGAATCTATAAGAAAAATTAAATACACACATATATAAAATAAAAGCGATCATAAACAACCAAGAAAAATAAGGAATTATTATAAGTCCTTGTTTACACTGTGCTTGTGTCTTTGGGTTGTTTTTTCATGCTGTATATATGACTCATAGGTAAGAAAAATTTTCTGCCGAGCATCTAATCCCTAGGAAAATCATCACCTCAGCTGGCAAGAGGCCCGCCGTGACTGTGTGGGGGTCATTCTTCAGGTTATTGTTGTGCGCCTGGAGAATCTGCCTGAAAGCCGAGTGGAAGTACCAAAGAAAAATAGAAATAATGTTATTATTATTGCTACTCTGTCTTTTAAAACGGATTGAGTCTAGTCTTTGTATTTTTTTCTACCAGTTTTTACTAGCTACAGAAATTACATAGCCTAGAGGTAGTTTTCATTAAAAAAAAAATTACTGCTTGCAAGTAACCATATGTGACCAAATTGATTGCATGTGTTGACTCAATTTTTGGAAGAGGTTCTCTTAGCCATACTTACTACAAGACTTTCTTGTTCTCTGAGGAAAATGTCACTTTGGGAAGTTCGCATAAAAATTTTAAAAAGCAGTGCAAAACAACGTGTGACAAAAATAACATAAAAAATATTGGTTTTGGCCTGATTCCAAACTTAAGTGCTTGTGTGGGATTTCAGAATGATGTTTATAGATATTTTCTGCAGGATCCCATTTCAGTGACATTTTGAAGGTAACAGACTAAAAGTGTTGTCAATTAATATTTAAGTTTCATTTTTTCTGGCACAAATCTCCAAAGGAAGATAAGAACTTTCTGTACACTATGATTGATGGTTGAAATTGAGTGGTAGTAAAATATATAATTTTCACTCCATGTTGAAGTTTGCACCAAAAAAAATGTAGATCTATATGAAAGTGATTTTTATTTGTATCTAATATATAGTTCACAGAAGAAATTTAAAAAGCAAGTTAGTAAAAAAAAACAAAAGCAGTTATTTTAGGATATATACTTTCCAGGCTTACTAAGAGACAATGAAATTAATTTTTTTTAATGTTTATTTATTTTTGAGAGAGAGAGAGAGGAGGGAGGGAGGGGCAGAGAGAGAGGGAGACACTGAATCTGAAACAGGCTCCAGGCTCTGAGCTCCAAGCTGTCAGCACAGAGCCCCATGTGGGCCTCAAATTCATGAACCATTAGATCATTACCTGACCTGAAGTTGGATGCTTAACCAACTGAGCCACCCAGGCGCCCCGAGAATGAAATTTAGAGTGAGGCAGTTGTAACTCAAAATAAAAGCAAAAAAGAACCATCAGAAAATGAATTGAGTTAAATATTTGGACACCAAAGTTGAAGAATGCTGGCACAGTCCCGAGGAAACCAAGGACTGAATGGAACTATGGGTAAGGCCTGAGCTGCCATCTTGTTGTTATGAGTTCAGCACCCTGCCTGACTAGAAGAACTTCTGGCTTTCATGGTTGCTCGTGACTAGCTCTATCTTTTCACTTTTTCCTATAAACTTGTCTCACCTGAGTGGAGACTTTGTGATCATTCCAAAGACAGTTCTTCAGCACCTGGCACCAGCTCCCTGCTGAGAGCGCTCAGTCTGGAACAGAGCCTGAGCCCCATTTCTGGTGTTTCCAATGTGTGCCCTGCCTTTTCCCAGCCTCCTGGCTTTCTTACCTTAGATGTCCTTATGTTGAACTATGAGTCATATTTCTACTAAGCTTCAGGAGTTATAGTGTTGAGTTTTCTCCATACCTCTCATTTCCTACTGTGGTAGGGCTTCCCTCTCCTAAGGCGGTACCTCTGTTTTCCACTGTTCATGCTTCCATTATGTCACCTGGGTTAGCCTCAGCATTTGTTTTTGTATCTGCTCCATACCAGCCTGGCTGTGGTTCAGGCATGTCAGTGCTCCCAGATCACCCTTGCAAAAGAGGGGAAAGGACTAGCAAAACTATCTTTCTGTATTAGAGAGGGAAAGAGAAAGAGAGAGAGAGACGAAACTATGCTGAGGCCATTAGGCCAGGTGCTTTCCATATACAATCTCTATATTTAATTCCCGTAGCTCTGATAATAGGGGGAGTTGTTCTGACAAAGACCCAGCTTTTTTCACCACAAGATGCTACTTTCTTACAAGTCTGAAACATCTGAAATGGAAAGATTCTGCCTTTTTTTTTTTTTTTTTTTTTTTTACAACATACGTGGCAGTAACTGAAATGAAGTCCTGAAGAACTTGGAATTTTGAGCAGATGTATGTGAGGGCTGATTAGATTTCTGTTTGAATACAAAGACATTAAAATATGGTAAAGGGCGATAAAGATCCCAGAGAGTAATGAGAGTATTTTAAATATATGAGAGGAGATCTGAAGGAAAGGAAGTAAAGTGAGAGCTTTATGGAATAAAGTAGATCACTGCAGTGGCTAATAGAGTGCGTAGGTAACAAAGGTAAGAGAGATGAATATAACAGACAAACAAAACAAAAAGCATCCCCTTGCCTGTTTACACACCACCCCACTGAAGAAGAAAAAGAAACAGTCAATGTAAGACAGACTAGGTAAGACTAACAGTGTAAGACTATCAGGATGATGCCAGAGAAGAAGGTCCAGGAAGACAGACACGCTTCCGACTTAAACGGTGATGTAGGTAGATTGGTGGAGGTAGATCTATTTGTGCCTGTCTTCCATCATACGTTTCCATATTCTAGTCATTGCGCTGGGCACAGATAATAGATTCACCAAAGATGGATTATTCTTATTCGTAGTTATAGTTCAAGACCATTTTCTGATCTGCCCCCTTAAACTCAGTTTATTCTTTGTTTCCAAATTGCCTAAGTGGTACCTCCTTACCGCTGGCTGCTCCTTCCAGAAACCTGGAGTCACGCTGGATGCGTCCTTTGCCTCACCCCAGCCGTCACCAAGCTCTGCCAGTTCTCGTTCTTAATCTTTCTCAAATCTGTCCATGCTCTCCAAGACCCCCACCACTATCCTAATCCAAGCCAATAGCATCTCCTGCTTGGACCATCACGATGTCTCCTGACTCCTTTCCTTATTACCTTCTTGGTCTTTACAATTCATTGTCCATACTAGAGGTCGGCAAACTCTGTAAAGGGCCAGATCATAAATACTTCTAGCTTCGTTGGCCATACAGTTTCTGTCTCACCACTTAGTCTGCCACTGAAGGGGAAGAGGCCAGAGACTGTATACAGACCAACACTTGTGCTATTCCAGTAAAACTCTATTGACCAAACAGATAGCAGCAGGGCTGGTGTTAGGCTGGCCACAGTTTGCTGGGATCCTTGCTCTACAGGGTGGCTAGTAATCCTTCTGAAATGCACATCTAATTGCGTCAGACCCTTGCTGGAAGCTGTTTAATCGCTTCACTGCTCTGCAATAAATTGGCAAAGTGTGGCTTCTTGATTCTGCGTATCTTGGGCCCCTTTCTTCTTGATCATTTTGAGACAGTCCTGTTGGCCCTATTTCATTCAGATCCATGAAAGCTTCAAGTTCCTTCCTGACTTGGGGCCTTTACACAAGCTGTTTTCCTCTCCCTGGAAAACTTCACTTTCCTGACTCCCACTCAACCTTCTGTTCTCAGCCTAAATGGTTTCAACGAAATCTTCCCTCTCCTTCCAGGCTAACTTAGATTTTTTTCTGTTACATCCATACTTATTTCATAACTTCTATCTCAGTTTTAATCAAATAAATACTTGTGTGATTGTTTGTCTGACATTTAGCTCCTCGCTAGACTATGAAATCTGAGGGTCAGGAGATGTGTCTGGTGTTTTGACTATCAGTTCTCATCATCAAATCTTGTGCTGTGTGTAGTAGGCAATTAGCGAATATTTGCTAAGTGAATACATTTCTTTTTCTTATTTTTTATTTATTTTGAGAGAGCATGTGAGAGTGGAAGCTGGGGAGGGGGAAGAGAAAGGAGAGACTCCCAAGCAGGCTCCACGCTGTCAGCGCAGAGCCCAACGTGGGGCTCAGTCCCATGAACTGTGAGATCATGACCCAGGTGCCCCAGATGATTACATGTCAATCTATAATTTGTATCTACCATGTGAAAATTGGTATTAGAGAAACTTGCCAGCTGGAGAATCAAAGTGAAATGGAGATATTGTAGTGTTGGATTAGTAACCATGAAAGACACGCAGGTTTTGCAAGAAAAACTTTTAGGCTGAACCGTGTGAAACTGCCTATATTTGAGTATTCCTGGCCTACGGAGAGGGCAATTTCATGCGCCTCAGCCTCATGATGAATATTTTGTGTGCCCTCTTTCTTCTAGCGACTTCCTTCCAGGACCTGAAGAACTTAGCAGAACTGACCAACACCCACCTAGGGTCACAGTGCCCACCTGGCGTATGTTGTGTCGAACATTGTATTTCATAAGCTCTTGGTGGACGTGGGGTCCTGAAAGTAAGAATGAGGAAGCTGCCAATAGGGTATAAGCAGGAAGACGGGCAGCAACAACTGGTAATTTGCCGGGGTCCTTGTTCTGGCGAATCTAGGGGTTCACGAAGGACGGACGGTCAGGCAAAATGAAGTGAGAGAGCCACGAGTGAGATGGAATCTGATGACCAAGCAGGCAGCCCTGGCAATTCTGGCATCTCCGCTTTGCTGGTCTCAGTGTCTTTATTTTTAAAGGTAGCGAGTGACATTACATCAGTGACAAGGCATTCCTTACAACATACATTGTTGTCACAAGACCTATGTAATCATCTATAGGTTTATGGTATAAGGGAGCGTGGGGATGAGAATTACAAAAGGATTTGCAAAATGTTAACCTCAGGGAGGTGCTCAATATTTGCTGCTGATCAATGAAGATATGTGTAGCTATAAACAGTGCTTCTAACTTTTGGGCTAGGCTAACCTTCGGGGAAGGTCCTAAGTCTCTTTACAATCTTTCCCATCAGTGTGTTAATTCTGAGAGAAGCTTTACGGAGATGTGCCTTGAGGTTTTATGGTGGGGCTGAGGGGAGTGATACCTGCAGGGAAAATCTAGTTTGGTTCAAGGAGTCTTGGGGTCTAATGTCTGCCAATTTCTAGCCAACTCATAGCTGCTATTCTATATGATCAATTTGTGTAACCTATCCCCAAGAGGCAACCTTGAGGTTACTTCTGGCCAGGTTACTCTCATTCAGATTTTATCCCTCAAGACACCACACTCCAGGTCCCCTTTTCCATGTGCCATAAAACCAAAGAGCATTATATCCCTTAGGCCAATGAGAGCAATTCAAGAAATCCAGGCCTGAAAGATTATTTAGAAGGAGGTAAAACTAGGCGCCAGTTTGGCTGGCGGGAGCTTTGCTTCAACCTTTCCCACGCATGGAGGGGTCTCAACCTGTGAGCCCAAAACGGCTCCCAACAGTAATTGAGTTCATGATAACGAAACAATCTTCGGAGCTGGTTGGTCAAAACTATAGGAAAGACTATGAGAAAACCATAGTCTCGAATAATTTATATGGACTCAGTGAAATGAAAAAAAACCATGATTTTGCATATATGACTCTCTGGGAGAACTGAGATGCCGGTGTGTTTCAGGCTGCAGTAGGAAAGATCCCTGGAAAATAATTCAGAGAAGCAAAAGAAGAAAGGATGAAAGCTTGAGTCTGCACTTATAAAGGACAGGTGTATAGTTAATCAGTGGAACATGGTCTGGGTGGGTTAATACTAGGAAAGAATTATAAATATGATGTAAAAATATTAACAATCCCTGAAAGTTTGAGGAATATGAAGACTGTAACCACTCATGTGCCCTTTTAGGTTTATGATTCGTGAAAGGTGTAGAAGGGAAGCAAAAAATAATAATAAGTTTGAACATATTTTATATGCCATATGTGATATTATGTGTGCTGACATTTATTTGGTTTCATCTCATGTTCCTTAAAAATTTTAAATGGCAATCTGTGTCATTTTACTGCAAAACTTTTTCTGTCAGCCTTCACTCGCCTCGTTTTGAGTAAATTTCAATTAAGCTGTTGCTCCTACGACTCCGTTGAAGGTTACCATATCCATCACTGTCAACATCGTCAGCACTCCGTTGCTAAGTTCAATAGTAACTGATTAGCAGTTGACTTTGTTGATCATGCTTTCCTTCTTAAAAAACAAATAGTTTTTATACTTGGTTTCTAGGACTTGGTGGTTTCTTAGTGCTCCTCTTCCCCTATTGGCCGATTCTACTCTACCCCTTTTACAGTTTGCTCTCTACTTCCCAATCTTATTTAGAATACTCTAGAACTTTGTCCTTGACCTCTTCTTTATCGGCACACATTTGCTAGGTCAGTGACTTTCAGACTTGTTTCAATTTTATATTGCCAACTACACACACACACACACACACACACACACACACACACACTGAATCAAAGTCCTCACAAAACAATACATTTTGATATATTCTTTACTCTTTTCTCTTTCATTAAAAAATCCTCTTCACACCCACCAGCTTGATTTCACTACCCACTCAGTGAGTCACAACTTATAGTTGAAAAAACATTTTTCTAAGTAGGTCTCATGAAGTCTCATGACTTTAGATGCCACTTTTATGCAGATGATGTCAAAATATATAAGCAGTTTTCACTTCGCATGGGAGTGTAGGATCATAAAAATGTGCAAACTGGAAACATGAAAAACAGTCTTCATAATCAAGGGAACAAGTCACAGGCTTTGAAACTTTTTGTTAAAACGTTAAAAACTCTTAAGTTCTGATTATAAATATATAGGGAAATGGAAAATAGGAAGCCTCATATTATTCAGTGCACTGTAACCGAAAATTATCGAAATACTGAGAATTTGTGTTTTATTGCTTTGTAAAGAATGAATCAAGAGTAGTTTGAACAGTGGTTACTTGCTTCTTTTATAATTTACCTCACAGAACGAGCCAGATGCCTCAGTACGTTGTGGAGCTGCGCTCTGAATTTGGATCAGCTACCAACATTTTATTCTTTGCACTTTGAGTGTTTGTAAAATGTCTCCGAAAGTTCATTTAAAGCTAAGTTTTTTGCCAGCATCGCTTTCTCTAGGACACCTTTATCTTTTTCCTCACCACCGCTTTCCTCATTTCTGTCGATACGTTCCCTTTCACTAAGTCCCTCTGGCTGCAGAGCTAGAGTCTCACAGATGAAAGCTGTGTCCTTGTAGCTAATATTCCCACGGTTAGCTGTCTCTTCCAGGACTCCATTGCAGTTCAGTGTGGATTTTACTTCCTGCATTTATTACCCTCCATTTCTTTGGTGCAATCTCATCTTTGTTGACCATTTCTCTCTTTTAATGACCCAGTTGGTGAAAAGTCATATGCGCCTATTACTATGAGGTAAGAAGGCAACACAACTACGTGCTTTGCTGTCAGGGCATAAAAAGAATGACAGATGCCCGGTAGCCAATCACCAAGAAACTGTAGAAGAAGAGACATGATTGGTCACTCATCATGATTCACATCCGTCATTTTAAGGAGTGATTGGTGGACAGAAGCAGTGACATTTGGACTTTATGCAAACACTCACACCTACTACACCATGAAATGTGAGCCGTGTCATTGGGGATGGTGTTATTTAGCTAAACCATGGTAGCCAATATTCATGCGTATTGGATCCATGGAAAGTGAAGACTGCATGTGTAACCCCAGAGAAGTTCAGACTTCTCTCTGAACTCCAGTGTAATATGTCTTAACTTTAATTTCTTATAGGTAGTTTGAACTCAATTTGCCTAAAACAGAATCTTTTAGGAGCAGAGACTGACTAGTCAGTCCTAAAGAGAGGTAGCTAATGTTCGGTGTGGGTCACTTTCGTTCTTCTAATGGTCTCATTTGCCTTTTCTTCTGAAGGACCGGATAATAATTATTTTTGGCTTTGTGGTAGTGCAAAGGCAGCCATAGACAATACATAAGTGAATAGGTGTGGCTTTGTCCCAATAAAACTTTATTTACCAAAAACAGGTGGCCAGAGCATAGACTATAGTTTGCTAAGCTCTGATCTAGACTATTCCAAAGACTTTTTGGCAGAATCATTCTTGAATCATTTTAGACATAGAAAATATGTTTTCGAATAAATCTTTGAACCAAGGAAAGGGCTTTCATAAATTCTTTTCAGAATATCTATCCTAATTTTATCAGCCCTGTGATTACATTTCTAACACATACCCTGCAGATACACCAGAAACCCATTTCTTTTTAGCCAGTTTTGGTGGAGCTAGGAAAGACCCAGTTATTAACTTCTGTTTAATATTTCCTCACATTGTAATGAGTATTATTAAGTCAGACTCCTGGCTCTCCTCCTGAAGGAAAACAACTGTGTTCTTTTATTATAGCATTCTTTTTTTCCAAACTAAACTATGCTTTGTGACTTTTTCCAATTTTAAGTTCTTACGGTGTTCTTTAATTTTGTCACCTTGGTTATATAGCAGTCAAAATGGTAATAATAACTGCATATCATGGATAAAAGGGATGCTTTTGGATAGAGCCAGAATAAAGGCTTTTTAGTTGTGTGGACAGTCGATATTTTTCAGAACAGCAGCCTGGTATGGTGAGGATATCTACTTTTGCGATAGGAGGGTCTGAATCTGGATTCTAGTATTGCTACTTCTTGGCAAGGTGACCTTGAACAAGTCACTGTACTTGATTTCTCTCACCTGTCAAGTGAGATTATTAACATCAGGTCTGCACAATCTCAGAGGCTTGTGCTAAGGTAGAGTGATGATCAAATATAACAATACTGTATAAAAGTTACTCCATAAATTGAAGAGCACTATGTGAATATAATGAGTTGGGTTTTTTTTCTCTTTGCGTCCTTTTCTCTGTGTAGGCTTGGTGCACAAAGAATTGCTACCTCTTTCTACAGTTTACCAGTATTCTAACAACTGCCATCTTGCATTCTGAGTAAAACCAATTCAGCTATTTTGTTCAATGTGGACCACATTTGGGAGGGGTGCGCCCTATGCCATTGTCGGTGGTCAGTCCCGAGCTGAATGGCATGGTCACCATATAAAGCTGTGCCTGAACTTTCACATGTCCCAAGGGCTCGCCTTCCACTGGGGCCCTCTCTCATGCCTGCCGCCTCAATTCCAGACTTGCTCCCCTTCATGTCTGTTCTCCAACCAGGGATGACTGCCCTGGCTGCAGATGAGAACCTGAGGATAGTTAATTTTCCTAAGCTGAAGGCGAGAAGGTTCCTCTACTTCTGGCCCAGACCCCTGCCCAACTGTGGATGGAGGTCAGAGATGAAGGACTTAAACCAGTGGCCTCTATAGACCCTGTGACCAAAGGTGGCCCTAATTCTTGGCATTATGAAAAACTTCACCTTGTATTTGGGAGTTTTGTATCATTATGTAACCTCACCTTTAAAGCTCTGCCATCAAACAGTTTTTCTTCAAGTTAGTGTATGATGCTTTTACTCTGCTTCAAATGCCCCTGGATGTTTAGTCTGTTTCCTATCAAAACACATTTAAAGAAAAACATTACATTATTATTGGGCCAGAGTTTTCCAAAGCCCAGCCAATTTTTTATTTGGTCTGTTTTAGAGACAGTCCGATGTAAAACAGATTTTAATAATTTATTATTATTATTATTTTTGCACTTCAACTGAAGTATGCTATAGAGAAATTCAGGGATTAAAAAAACCCATTAATTTTGACATACAGAAGAATTTAACCTTCCCTAGTTACTATCACTAGTTATTATTGTTTATTACTTTATTCTTTATTCAAAATTGGTCTGGTTTGAGAGCTTTGATATCTCAAGTGGTTATTTAAGTTGGACACTGTATAGAAGTTTTTACAGTGAGTGACAGACAGCCCGACTCCAGGGAAAAAGGGGACATATTGGTTTGCAGAAATGACAAATCCTAGATAGATCTTGCCAGCTTCAGGCATGGTTGGAGCAGAGTGACAGTGAGATCTCAAGGACTTGGGCAGGGAGAATGCTCTTCTCTGTGTTGTCTCCTTTTTCAGACAGGCACTTCTCTTAGGAGGATAAGTTCCCACAGAAGTCCTTAATTGAGTCTTCTTGGTCTGACTTGTGTCACATGTTCATATCTGAAACAGTTGTTGTAGTCAGAGAGACGGAGTAGGCCGATTGGTTGGGTCTGGTTCGTACGAATTGAGAGTGGAGGAAGTCATGGTGTCTTACTCAACAAAGGGACTATTAATTCTGGACCGGCAAAAGCATCAGATGTCCACTTTAGATATTGTTTAAGTAATATTTTCAGGGATCTTTATTGGGGGTCTGGATCCTGAATGAACCAGCTCTATTCTGCCAACCACCCTGCACCTTAATTTATTGTTTTCTAAGGGACTGGAAGTGGGGGGAGGATTAAACTGAATACTTGTTAAATAATAAATTCAGGTGGTCTGCTAGAGCCTGGATATATAAATAGAGAAGACACTGTTGCGGCTTTTGAGGAAATTATGTCTAACAGGAGACACGTGAGCATATGAATTCAAGACAATGGAAGATTTACTATGAGGTCACCGTGTGCTGGGTATCATGGGAGGAAAGGTGTACAGCCAGTCTGGGGGCAGCAAGTGGGGTATGGAAAGAATTCAGGCAAGGTTTTCTGGAGGAGCTAACATCTGAGCTGAATCTTGAAGTCTGAGTAAGATCTTTTGGAAGAAAAAGTGGGGAATGAAGAATCTGGGCGGACAGAACATAATGTGCACACATATGGAGATGTGACAGAATGAAGTGTAAATGGTGAGCTACATATGATTTAATGCTGTTGAGGATGAAGTATGAGTCAGAGAGAGGCTGGAAGAGGTGGATGAGGGCCAGATGTTGGACATCAGCATAAGCTACCTAGAGTTTAAATTAAGTTCAAATACAAAATAATTTGAACTTTATCCGGTGAGGGCTAAGGAGATTTTACAGGAGCTTAGTTAGGGGAAAGATAGTCCGACGTGTGTTTCAGAAGAGTCACTCTGGCGATTGTGAGGAGGATGAATGAGAGGAGGGTCAGTTCTGGTAGGAGGCCACCTGAGGAGACTATTTTAATAGACTTAGTGAGACATGATGAGGAGCGTGAATGCAAGAGTATCAGGAGGGAGTGGATATAAGAAATATTGGCCAAGTGTGGTGATTGATTAATGTAGGGGGTTTGTTTTGCGCTATGCATCTCTTCCAGATGCCAGCCCTCAGGTTAGGGAGGCCATTTTGGTCTAGCCAAAGCAACAGGTATATTTGTAAGTACAAAAGCGTCCCTGAGGAAAGAGCAGGGGAAATAATTGGGCATCTCTTCTTCTTCATTTGAGGCACAGTTATGCTGCACCACGTTTTCCCCTGTTGATCATTCCATCAACGTGTATCTATTGAGCATCTTCTTTTATGATGGTCAAGGTGCTAGGGTCCTGACAGTGAAAAAAACAGTCATAAGCCCTGCTACCATGTACCCTACAGTCTAGTGGAGAAGACAAATGGGTAATTTGAACAGACAATTTCAAACATTAGTGTTACAAATCCACTGAATCCACTATCTTTTAAAAAGTTAAAATAGTTTTAATACAGGGAAAGGGTCCATTCTGGCTCTAAGGTTAATGTGCATTAAGAACTGGAACGGTTCACACCAGTGGCTGCTACTGGGGCAATATATGGAGCTGACTTTGGATTTCTTGTAACTCATGGATGGCAGGTTCCTAATAGAGTTTCAAGGAGTGTTTGCTCGAAGGATCGGCCAAAAGCAGAGGTGGAGATCCTTAGACTGACCTGTAGTGCAGGGAAGATTTGGTGCAAGGCACTCCTGACTGAGTTGTGTCCTGGTATTTTGAAAGAGTGTGTGTGATTTTCAAAGATGTCTGACTAGTAATCAGGAAGAGGGCAATAAGCCTTCAGAGAATCTGGCTCTTATAATTCTGACTTAGAAACAAGGGAATAATGACGAAAACTTCATTTGTCTGGTTCATGAAAGGTGTTTTTGGATAAAAGGTCTAGCTTTATGTTTGGAAAAAAAAAACCAAAAAACAGCCAATCAGCCAACCAACCCAATATGAACAACAACAATCAAAAAAAACCAAACCAAACAAAAAAACCCAAAAGCCCAAACCTCAAACAACGACATAAATACCAGTTGTCTGGTAATTGCCAGAAGGTAGCTTTGGGTTGAAGCAACTTTAAAATTGGGTAAGGCAACAGAATATATGAAAAGGGAAATGGATAAGGTAAAAGAAGAAGAGGAAAAAACCATAGGATTACTGGGGGATGATAGTAGACCATGTCTTTGTTGTTCATCATTCTGATTTATAAGTCAAGAGGAATTCATTTCCTAGTTAAATTGTTAGAAATAAATTATTCATGGTGGAACCATCTGTGTTCTCTATTGCCAATTTATTCACACAGAAGGAACAATATGTTGTGGCAGAAGTCTGCAGAAGCAGTTTTTTTATGTGACTCATAACACTTTGAAGATTTACTTCACTTTCAAACTTTTATCTTATATCTCAATGTGACAGGAAGTTCATGCTATACTTCTCATTCTTATGAAAAATTCAGAGAGACTACCAACGAAGGATGCTGTTACTAGTGAGAATATATATTTATCATTGGTGCTAGAACTTTCTATCTACCACAAGATTGGGGTAGCCATCTGACTAGAAAAGAGGAGCAGTTTTTTTAAGTTGTTCTAGAAAAAAGAACGTTGAGGTGATGGGGAGCTGGGGAAATAATGAAAGCTAAACCATTCCCCAGATGAATGAACAAAATGTAATTCATTTATTTGTCAAGTTTACTTCTCTACTTTCTAGAATTTTTTAGATTTTAATACCTTAGCTCAAAGCTTAACATTTCCATAATACAGTTATGTTGTTATATAGCTTCATGTAACACTTCCACATCAGCCTTTCTTGCTTCCTTTAGTTTTTCCTGCTAAAAACCCTGTACTGTGTGTTTGCTTTTCTGTTTTCACTCTCCATGTATCCTCTCCAAATTTTCAACATGCATCTCATGTTGTGACGTCTTTAACCAGAAAGGCTCAGTGTTTTTGTCAGTGCTGAATCAGCGGGAGGGAGGAAGAATGGTGGTTTTAAAGTTAATCTTTGTCATTATAGAACATAACCTGTCTCTTCATGTATCCAGAAGTCAGATCAGTTTGAGCCATGTTCCTCTTATAATACAGATGTTGGGGGGTGCCTGAGTGGCTCAGTCGGTTGGGCGGCCGACTTCGGCTCAGGTCATGATCTCGTGGTCTGTGAGTTCAAGCCCCGCGTCGGGCTCTGTGCTGACAGCTCAGAGCCTGGAGCCTGCTTCAGATTCTGTGTCTCCCTCTCTCTCTGCCCCTCCCCTGCTCATGCTTTGTCTCTCCTGCTCTCAAAAATAAATAAACATTAAAAAAATTAAAAAAATACAGATGTTGGCAAATGGAAGTATTACCGGGAGATTCATTCGTAGCAGAAATGAACCACGCATTAGTTTCAGGCTTCCCTCAGCTACCTGCCACACCCCTCCCAATACGGTTTCTGAAGCAGTGGTATGATTGCCAGGGTTTGGGGAAATGTCACTGATACCATGATTCATAGGAGCATGACGAATAAATAAGAGTAGATTTCCATAATAATGTATGTGCTTCAAGCCTTATCCACTTTATAGGCTGTCTTCCTCATATCCTCCCAACTGCATTCCTTTATGGTGTCATGACAACCCACAGCCCTCAGTAAACACGAGAATCAGTGCTGGGAGAATTCCAGGGAGTGCACAAGAAACTACCATCTCTCTGCCCCTATGTCTCAAATTGGGAAGTATTTGCCTTGCGGGATTTTGCCCAGGGTCATGTGAGCCCTTAACAAACACTGGTGGTTATTAGTGCTTGAAAATTCCCTCGAAAATTGGGACTTCTCGGTTCCCAGAGAGGCTCCGGTGCTCCTTAGCTCATGGACAGCATCAGCAAATGTCAGCAAAAAATTTATGACATAAATCTTAAAAGTTCAGCCCTGACCATTTAATCTCAACAATGAAAGAAGATATAAAGTACTGTTACATTAAAGGAACTGCGGATGTCTCTGGATGGAAAATTCATCAGTACAAAGACACATTCTAAGGGAAACAATGTAGGGGAGATGCAGGTGTTGAAACAACTTTTGACCGCCAACCTCGAGCTTTTGCCCCAGTTACCCTGGATTGCCAGGTAACCGCATGACCTGGCTTGTTCACGACGGCCGCGTTTAGGACTGTTTTCCTAGAGTAGTTAATTCCTGACACCTCTTGCACTCTCAAGGGTCCTGATTTGGTTGGCAATCTGATGACTAGTGAGATTGTTAATGGCTCAAATAGCATAAAGAAACTTAAGAGTAGTTTGTATCTGGAGAATTGAAACAACTTGGTGATGAGGTGTCTCATATATACCCTGAACTCCTAAAGAAGTCTGATTGGCCACACTTGGATCTTTCCGGCAACCTAGGATATCCCAATGACTCAGCCCCATTTCGTTCAGGAATGATGCCACCATCTGTATGTCCTGTCCATGCCTGCCTCTGGAACTGACCCCTGTGGTATTTGAGTTTTCAGGATACTGTTAAGCCAGCTCTAGAGACTCACTTGCTTCTTTTCCAAGTAGTAGTCTAGAACCAATAATTATAACTTTCAGGGTAGGCATTTTCTATGAGATCCTGGTTTCGTTACTCCTAGTTACTTAACCCGTCATATTTGGGCTTTCTTTATAGATCTTTTTAATTTTGCTTTGGCTCTAAGTCCACTCAAATTTTGGTTTTGTCTTTCGTTCCTAGCCAGAGGGCATGGGTCATGGTTGAGGACCCATAGGCATTTTGACAAAACCCAAGAATGACCACCGTTGCTTCAATTCTGTTGCTGCTGCCTTAGGTTGTGTATGCAGATGCATTCAGAGGGATTTTTCTAAATGGTTCTAATCATAATTGATCATTTCTTTTGCTAAAAAGGGGGGAGAGTAAGGAATGCATTCCATATTTTGTATAAAATATAGCATTCTTTTTGTAAATTCTCATTTAAATGTTATTTAAATAACATTTCTGGTTTGTCAGAACCTTAAAATTTTCTCACTAAGGAAAGTTTCTTTCTATAATAAAAACAAAGAGTTTTTATTCCAAAATAGATTGCATCTTTTGTGAGTGTGTCCACGGTACTGCCTCTGAATTTCCTTGTTCTTCAAATTTGTTTTTTTGCAATGTAAATAAACTTAGCATATAGGAAATGCATATATAAGTGCCAAATTAGGTTTCTGGTTTATAACAGAGTTAAAAAAAGGAGTTGGTACTGTGTTGTTCAATATGGCAGCCACATATAGCAATTTAATTGAATTGAAATTAAGTATAATTAATAATACAGTTCTCAGCTGCTCTCACCACACCACGTGTCAAGTGCTCTACTGTTACTACCCTGGACAGCACACATACAGAAATCGTCACTACAGCACAAAGTTGTGCTGGACTATGATGGTATAGAGGCAAAGCAGACATTGTATAAATTCTCCTTTTATTCTCTGGTGAGAATACAGCTGAGGCAACCTTTAATTTGTCTCCAGTTCTGATTCTGTGCTAGTGAGCTGGAGATCCAGGCGAATCCCTCATCTCATTCTGAGGAAGAGGAGTGAAACCTAACAGTGGCACAGCTGTCCCAGAACTCAGAATTCAAGACCTACTTTCAGTTTAAGATCTAAGTCTGCCTTGTTTTCCATTGTAACTCCAGAGCCTGGCACATAGTAGACATTCAATAAGTACTTCTGTGATTGAATAAATGAAGGAGCTCAGCAAAGATCATGTAAAGGGGCCTGACTACAAAAATGTGGGCATCTCTTGGGGTTTGGATCATTTTGAAGATTCTCAAGGAATTAGGAGGAGGAATAAGTAAGAGTCATTAGAAAAGTCTTCTATGTAGAAGTCAACAAAGAGTAGAGCAAAGAGCATTTTCTGCGTGGCTCTTCCTTTTCCTTCTCTTCCTTTTCTTTCACCTTCCCTCACCATCACTGCCATCATTATCGAGTAGCTAAACTTTTTGAACATTTATTACATGTAAGCCATGTAATCAAAATGCTTTTTATAGATTTAAAAATTCTAATCCTCCCAATAATCCCATGAAGTAGGTATTCTTGTCATTCCTACATCTGAGTGGAGGAAACCGAGGTACAGAGAATAGCTCACCCAAAGTCTCACAGCTGGTAAATGTTGGAACACAGATAGACACCTAGCCTGACTTCAGGGCCTTCACGTTTAACCACTAGGGAAAGGTACTGCATCTTCTTAAGTCAGCAACATATTTGGTTTGAAATTAATCAGAAAAAGAAATAACTGCTAATTGAGGTGGAGTATGGAGGGTAATGACAGCCAAGTGGGAAAGACAGGGCGCGGCCATTGTTGTCACTGGCTTCCACTATTCTTTGTTAATTGTTCTTGCCGATTCTAATTCCCGCAAACTTCCTGCTACCCCAGCCGCATCCTCTCTTCCTGTCCTCACTGCATTTCTCCCAGTTTATTTGGTGAGCGGAGGGATTCATCTTGGGCTGTAGCAATGCTCAGCTGCGCTAGCCGTGTGAATTATAGGGTGGCTGTAGCAACTGAAGAACAAGATGCTTGTTATTGAAAATCAGACGACATTCTCTAGTTACTTTGCTTTTTTTTTTCTATTATTGTGGTAACAACACAACGTGAGATTTATCCTTTTAACAGATTTTTAGGAGTACAGTATTGTTGGGGCAATTGGTTGGGTGACAGACTCTTTGATTCTTGGCTCCCGTCATGATCCCAGGGGCATGGGATAGAGTCCTGTGTTGGGCTCCAAGCTGTGTGTGGAGACTTCTTGGGATTCTCTCTCTTTCTCTCTCTCTTTCTGTCCCTTTCCCCCACTTGTGCACACACACTCTCTCAAAATAAATATTTTTTTAAAAAGAGTACAGAATTGTTAACTGTAAGTACAGTGTTGTATAATAGATCTTTGGAACTTACTCACTTTGCATAACTGAGTATACCATGAGTTTAAAGAAGGATAAGATGGGAGAGAGGTTAATAAACATTTAAACACTGCCATGTGTGTTAATATGTTCACGTATGACACCAGAAATGTTAAGCTGCCTTTTTGCTTTCAAGAATACCAGTTTATTTAAGGAGGAATCTAATTCTTTTTGTGACTTCTGTTTGTTAATGTTCATGACTGCCCTTGTTGTTCTGTTAAGTATGTCTTTTCATATATACCTGTTGTGGGGATAAGACATATATAGATCGGAGAAGTGAGCATGAAGACAAGAGAGTGATTGGTAAATAATGAAAGGAGATTACCCGCTATATGAAGGAAATAGCTGTATTTCCTACCTTAAAGTTGAGATATGCGATGAAACTATGTAGATAAAGCTGTAAAAGCTTTTGTGTGTTTGCTTTGGTGTCGTGCGATTTCATGAGTGATTTTTTGGATTGTTTTTTTGTTATTTAATTTTCTTACCAGAAAAGAAATTCTTTTCTTGCTGGGCTTGGGATACAGTTGTTTATCCTTTTTTGAGCTGTTGAACAGTTAGAAATTATTTTTAAATGGCAACTTTTGATATACATGGTGATTTTTACCATTAAACTTGAAAACCGACAGTCATTTATTTTGTTCATAGAGAAATGTTTCAATAAGAATGTTTTGGACATCAAATCTCACACCATCCAAATACAGAATCTTAAATAACTTTAAAAGAATCATGAAACAAGAAAAATGATAAGGTTTCAACATAAAATTTTATACTGATGTTTTGGGATTGTAGGTATCGTTTACTTGGGGACACATGAAATTAAAGATGATTAATTCATACTTAGTAACTGTCTTTAGTTTTTCACTGAAGCCAGGTGGTTTTATTTTATTTAGCAAAACGTATCCATATTATTTTTACTTTTGAGTGTTCGTATAATGTTTATTTAAATTAACGTTAAAGAATCCTTAAGGGAAGGATCAGATGTAATACTAATACAAATTAATAAAATGTATGATAAGATCAGAAATCTCTAGTCTTTGTTGGGGACCGCGTGTATCTGTTTAGTTGCCTACTTGTCCTCTTATGAGGTTTCGTCCCCCCGTTGTACTACTTTCTCCTCTTCATTGCAATAAAACCGCAAAAAAACCCCACAAGAAACCCTCTCAAGTTCTTGTCCTAGTCCCCAAAGAAATAAATAAAAGAGTAGCAGAAGATGGTGTACTGGAGCGGGAGATAAAATTAGAACAGCTGCCATATGTAAAAATCTTGAAAGTACTTTACTGAGAGAATGACAAACAAAATATGATAGTGCATAGCCTATAAGAATCCATGATCAATCGTAATTTATTCATAACGACATTAAAAATGCAGAACCATGCATAATTATTTAATGTATTCTTAAAATTTAAATACTGGATTTAAAATTGAGAAGAGCAGTATACTTTCCTGTAATCTGAATAGTTCTGGAGCATTATGGGGATGTTTCAAGAAGTCCTGTAATACTCTCCCATCCTCTCGTATCTAATGTGGGGTTCAGCATACATCAGCAGGTACTGTTTTGTTCATGCAGTTTAGCATTTACAGTGAATCTTCGGCCAGAGGCCATGTAGTGGCCCCCAAAATTACCCTGTGTGCCTTTGGGTGGGTGGGCAGTCACCTCAAGTTGGTTGGAGCCAGCCAACATTAAGAAAAAACACTCAAGATTCCAAAGAGGCTTTTTATTATTTGAAAGTCAGCCTCTTGCTTTTTCTTTTTCTCTCTGTCCCCACTCTTGATTTTGGAGGTTCCAAATGGACTTCCTACGCTCTGAGTGCTCTGCAGACCAGCAGCGGGTATCCCTTGGGGGCTCATTAGAGTTTCAGGCAGGCGCCCCTCCAGACCTGCTGAATTGGAATCTGCATTTTAACAGGATCTTCAGGTGGTTCACGTCTAAGTTTGAGGAGCCCGCCCTATGGGATAGGTCAACACTAGGCTGATATTTTTCTCTAAACTCCTGGAAGGATTGGTTAATTTTCCAAACTCACCTAGGTTCCACAGCTCTTTGAAAGATCCCAGGACCACCTCGTAGTACTGTGGGAAGATTCTAGCTTTTATATGTTTCCAATATGGAAGATTGTTCATATTATGCTAAGAGCATGAGTCACGGGCAACCGTTTATTGGTTACCTGCTAGTTGTGGGCATGGCACAAAATGTCTCAGCTGTATATTTTCTCACTTAATCTTCTCAACAACTCAACAAAAGTTTTAGTAAGCCAATTCACAGAAAAGAATCCTGAGGTTTGGGAAAGAGGTTATTTGCAAAAGCTTAGGTATACCATGTCGGAGCTGAAATTCAGACCCGGGTCCGTCTTACTGAAGTCCATGCTTCCCAAACTCCCAACTTTCTTTTAAACAGTGCTCTCTTGCTGCCACGTTGCTGTGTTCCATTTGCAGTAAGGAAAGGCATGAAATAGTCTATCTGGATCAGGAAACAAGCTTATGTAAGAAATGTATGTTGATATTTATGGTGGCTGTGATTTCTGTTTCCAGATTCTGACTTCTAAATGTCTAGTAAAAGATTCCTGAAGTTTGTAAGATCTTTGGATAATTTTGTGGATTTTTTTTTTTTTTTTTGCAAATGTGAGGGAAGAGAATTCATACTTTTGTTTGAATCAAATTCTCAATAAAAGCCACAGTGACCTGTAAATTAAGAACTATCACCCTACTCAGTCTGTATCCCACTGGCCCTCAGCGTTGGAGTTCCCGCTCTCTGCAGGCATCGCTGCACTCCTCCCCTGCTAGACTTTCCCTGCACCCGTCCCAAGTCATTCTTTCTCAATCCCAGAAGGACATCAGGATCACCTCTAGAACTTTTAAAAAATACAGTTGCTCAGGCTCCTCCTCAGACCTCTTGGGAATGGAGCTCAGGAATCTGTGTCTGTAAGAGGCCCACAGCTGATTCTTACCTAGAATCAGCAGTGTTTTCTCTAACTTTGAATAGAAGGGAATACTTCACGCATGCCCCGGTATGGAATAGTCTCCTGACGGGAGACCTAGAGGAGACCCAGCCCTCACACGGGGGAGTCGTCACCATCTAGTACGGGCTTTCTAAGGTGCTGAGACACGCAGAGAGACCCCGAGGGCTCCATTTTGCCCTTTCCTCTCTAATGTACACTCTCTTATATTGCCCACTGCTTCTGAGACTGGCGTATGTTTAGCGCTGCCAGTCTTTAGTTATGATTGAGAAAATAACAGCCTGAAGATGTTTTGACAAGTCAGTTTGGCTTTTGAGTTGTCTTCTTTGTGAGACAATTAAAAAGAGAGTTCCAAGGAGTTTCTGGGAGGAGGTCGTTCAACAAAGTTTTTACACTGCCGACGTTGTTTTAGGTAGTTAGTGTTGGTACCACTCACCTGCTCATTAGCAAACTGAAGTTTCTCTCCATTCGTCTGTGTCTGCTAGAAATGCCTGACATTTTCCACCCACATAGGTTCTGATGACGTCACTTTCAGTAATCCTCGCATGGATTCAGCTTTGGAATAAGATGGGCTGCTTTTTCATGGGCATGCAGAGTGGCGATTGGTGGATATGGACTTGTGTTTTTCCATTACTTTTTTGTAATCCTGTTTTAGTTCACGGTGATGATTTACTATTTTTTCTTCATTCCGGAGAACTGTCTAGGCTGTCAGGTAACATTTATTGAGAGCTATGATTCGCATAGGGCACGTTTAGAAGCTTGAATACCAACACTTTGTCAAAGGAAAACCATTAGGCTCTGTTTCTGTGGAATCCTAGGATCTGAAGTCATCCAGCCCAGCTTCCGCAACGTGGCTTCGAGATAGCTCTGTGCCTTCTAGGGAGTTGATGACGTCACAACAGCCCTTCTGGCTTTCGACAGCTTGGGCTGAAAGAAAGTCTGTTCTTCAGCTGTGCAAAATGCTCTCTCTCTAGACTTTCTAGTCACGATTCTAGTTTTGTCCTCTGGAGCTTTGCGGAATCGGCCAAATCCTTCCCCTCACGACAACCTCTGGGAACCCAGTGCTGCACCTAAACTTCTCTTCTGAAGCTACAACATGACTCCTCACTGGCATTATTCTCTGAAACGGACACACTGATCACAACCACATATGTTAGTGAGAGAGCCGGCAAACACTGGACCGTCCTCATTTGTTAGAAACCAGGCCCACTTAGGTTTTCTCTCCCTCTCTTCCGCTACCAGTTCATCTAACTCTTCTGCTCTTGGCCTCTTAAATAAATTTATCTTCACATTTTATTTTATATAATAAAAATACTGGTGAAAGACGACAGAGTCTTGAAGAGTTATGTAAAATTACTTTTAAAGGGTACTTTAAGGTCCAGAATCCATTTTCTGTAAATACTTGCACAAGGGCGTTCTGATAACTATTTGATGTTACAGATATAACTATAATAGTACTTTAAAAATAAACTAATTCTGTCTTTTCTGGTGATTAATATCTGCAGAAAGATTTCATGAAACCGCATCATCAAAATAATCTCTGCGTTGTCTGATTTCTGTATTAAAAATATGTTCATGTCACGATGCTCTTAAGTCAAAGATTTTTTTTTTTTGCATCTAAGGCTTTTGTAGGCAGCTTCTCCTTAGAGAGTAGCTATAAAATATTTGATGGTACCAATTTTAAATAACCAATTTCTGAATAATGAATTCTGTGAGTGGACACAGGAGTTATACTGCCTTTTTCACTGTGAAGGTGGCCTGTCGGCCAACACTACAGGAAGAACTGAAGATAGTTTGAATACCTGGAATGATAAATATTATAGAAAAACTATCTAACAGATTAAAGTAAAATTTTTTCATTGATTTATTATAATTAGCATTACAGCAAAGAATGGTAGAATCCAGTCAGTCAGTAACTGCTAGAATAATTCACTCAGCCAAAAAAAAATTTTTTTTCTCTACTCTTCTCTTCCTTTCCATCTCCCTAGGATGAATGGATAATGGTGCAGTGCTTTAGAAAATAGCTTGATTTCAACAGAAAAAAAGCTGTAAAAAACCTCTTTTAATTCTTACTGCATTAAATGAAACGCAATGAAAGTATGGTAGATGCTAGCCTGAATATATATATATTCCATACTTTCATTGTGTTTCATATATGTATAAACCAAAACAAACACACACATATTTAAATAATTCTATAGATTTAAGTAAATCTATGTGTGTGTTTTTGTTCTTGTTTTTTTTTTTTTTTTTAATGTTTATTTATTTTTGAGAGACATAGAGACAGAGTATGAGCAAGGGAAGGGTAGAGAGAGAGGGAGACACAGAATCCGAAGCAGGCTTCAGGCTCTGAGCTGTCAGCACAGAGCCCGATGCGGGGCTCGAACTCACAGACTGTGAGATCATGACCTGAGCCGAAGTCGGCCGTTTAACCAACTGAGCCACCCAGGCGCCCCCTTGTTTTTGTTTTTTGAACGAGAGTGTGTACACGTGACTTCATGCGAGCTGGGGAGGGGGAGAATATTAGACAGGCTCCTTGGTCAACTCGGGACTCCATCTCGTGACCCTGAGATCATGACCCAGCAGAAATCAAGAGTCGGAAACTTAACCGACTGAGCCAATCAGACGCCCCACGGCTGTATTTCTTATAATGTGTTTGAAAATCCTTCAGATTTCTTAGACCTCAGATTCTCCTCCTGGAGAACCGGTGAAGAAACCGTAAACTATATATTCCCAATAATTGCTCTCCATATGCCATGGTGTGTGTAGGCTTCAGCTGATTTAAGAGCCCTATTTGTAATTTGCAGGAAATCTGTGAACCGACTGACCTCACATTGATAACTTCAGGTTGACCACAATGGGTGTATTTACACCATGGAAATTGGCAAACAGCTCAGAGCTCGTTGTTAAACATTTACTTGCTTATCATTGAATAGGGTATTTGTGAAAAGTCTCTAGGATACTTGTATAAAAACAAATGTTTTAATTTAAAAAATTAAAGGAATATGTTACTGTTGGAACTCTGACATCGTTTTTATAGACTTGTGAGGCTACGAGTATCTTCTGCTCTTTTGTTTATCCATCTTTCCTCAGTTAGGATCTTACTAGATACACGCGAGATGTCATTCGTAAGAGAATTTTAAAATTATATGTTATAGCTCATGCATAACTAATATTTTCAAAAATAATTCTGGAATGCATCTCTGCAGAAGAATTCTGTAATGCATTCTCTTTTGGCTGCCCATTAAAAATCAGATGAAGTAAGATTTTACTTTCAAGATGTCATGTAAATTTAGTTATTTTAAAATAGGAGTACGAAGGAGGAAGCAAGGGGAGGTAATATAATCTTCCACACTCTGTATTGTCTTCTGCAACTGTTTTTTTCTTCTTTTGCCCCTTTGATTTCTTTTCTTCCCTTCCTTCTTTATTCTCTCCTCATCTCTCCTGTAGAAGAAGAATCTATTTTCATATCCGTACCCACCCTCTTCCATTATTTATTTGGCCCTTGGAGATTTGGATTTCTTTTAGGAATATGCTCAGCATTTTAGGCTGCTAAAACGTGCTAAAACGTGAGCCAGTTAATGACGTATTTATTGACAAGTTTTCGGAAACTTGCAGGGTTCATTCTGCAAGAATGATTTACAAGCTATAATATGTTAGAATGTCAAGCAAGTGGAAACGATTAGTAGCACTAATGTCTTAACCCCAGGTTTACCACTGAGAGAGGGAGATCATTGATAAAAAGGCCCATCTGTTCCAGAGAGGGTTCCAAATTGCTTGCATAGCCATTTGTAAAGCAAATCAGTTCAGAGATTGTGCTGCCTGGGTAGCTATTTATATATCTATTTCTGAAAATCATTCATTTTGTGCACATTTTACCATATTTTTGAGAAACAGGGCTTTAATTTTGGATACTATAGTTATTCAGCAATGTGTTTAGTATATTACACGTACCAGGAACATGCGTTTCGAAATTGTCACGAGCTCGAAGAATTGTGAAATCAGTGAGTTAAGTATACTTTTCAAATGAGTTAGTGGACTTACATTTTGGCAATAATTTGATGCTGGAAGAAGAATAGATTCATCTCAGTATGAGTTTCATTTCTATTTACAGAATGAAAGATGGAAGAGTTCTGTTACTAGAATCAAGTTCTTTCTTAAAATACCCTTAACCTACTTATTTTTTTTTCTAAATAATGATGCTATACTTCTTACATAGAGTTTCACAGTTTACAACCTATTTTCACATTTATCGCATTTTTTCCATTAGAAATTGTCCTCTGCTCTTTTCTCCCCATGTAGAAGTCATTGAATAATTGACTCTAAGATTTGAAAAGTCCTTATGAGTCATCTGATCAAATCCTCTACCCAATGGTCAGCCTGTCAGCCATTTCAAAGAGACAAACAGGGTGACTGTTGGGTCAAATAAGGTAGTGAAAGTAGAATTTCTTTTTTTGTGAGAAAGGCAGACAGTATGATTTTTTTTACTACCCCTTTATTTATTATTATTATTATTATTATTATTATTAACTATTTTGGCTCAGCTTATAAGCCTGTGAACTTCTGCCTTAGGGGCTCTCTGGTCACATTAAGGCCATTAATTTCTACTGTCCTGGGGCTTTGCCAGTTTGTCAGCTTCAGCCTTTACCCACGGGCTAAGCCTAAGGCATGTGACTTTCTGGGGATGTAAAATCCTTGTGTTTTATTTCTGAAGCAATTGATATTTCTTTAAGGTTTTTCTCCCCCCCCCTTTTTTTTTCTAGTGATTTAGTTATTTCAAATCACATTAATAAACTATTGGAACAAAGGAAGAGTTACGAGTACGGAACTTAAAATCATTTGCCTGCTCCGGTTTGAAATTTATTTATTTCTGACTTCAGTAAAGCTTTGGCTCCTATTTTAAAATGCTTAACAGTTATTCTTCCCCTGTCGCGATGAGGATACAAATCCAGTCAGGTACATTGATTGTTCTGTGACGCAGATGAAACAGACGGAAACCCAGCCAGGCTGGGCTTGGTTTGTCAGGTGATTATCTTTTAACAGTGGCTTGATTGATGACTGTGTGCCATACGAAGTAACTGGAAAACCGATGGTTGCGTGAAATTGCAGAAACGTGGATGCAGCAGGGGAACCGTGCTTCCTGAGCCAACGCAATTGGCAATTTGGCAAATTGCGCAAAGATGATTCCTCAGTTGCAGGATCAGGAACTCAGGGTAATTACTGTGTAAAGAGGAAAATGAATTAGATAGTGAGTGCGGAAGGTAAGATGAATGTAAAAGCAACCATCCCCAAGTGTACTAAGAGTACTTCCTGCCGCCTTGGCCTCCCGTTGCTAGGAGAGAAATCGAGCTGACGCCTGGGTGTGCGTGCATTACCAGGAGGTGACATACCTGCTAAACCTGGGATTTGTTCTGTATGGACACCGTAAACAGGCATGCACGTGTCCTCCATTTCACAGCCGGTTCTGAACTCCAGCTTTAGAGCCACAGAAAAGGAAATTAAGTGTTGATGAAAAGCAGTCAGTCCTCCTTTAAATAAATGGAAGGTAAACAGACTTAGAGAGGCTAATTCTAAGTTCAAAGTCCTCAATTTTATCTCTGTTTCTAAAGGAAGGATTCTGAAGTCCCTCCAGGACTCTTTGTTTAGACTTCATAACAAAAGTAGTCTTGGGGAGTTCTTGCCTAGAGGTTTTGTGGTTCTCTTGTGACCATGGAGATTAATCTTCTTCCCGGGAAATCAGCTGTTCACAACACCGCTGCTTTCATTCCCAAAGAATTTCCATTCCTGCCTGGGAATGTCGGATACAGCAACAAGCATTGAGGGCACTTTCTCCTGTCGGTCATGCTGCTGGGAGGTTGGGAGTGAAAAGCAAGACCATTTATTCATTTACTCATGAATTTATTTAATCAGTATTCACTGTGCTCTTGTTGTGTTTCAGGCTCTACGTTGGGTAGGAGCGATGCACTAGTGAGCTAAAATAGATACCATCCCGATACTGATGGACCCTGTCTGTCGTCTGGGGGTGGAAGATCAATCACACCGATTAATGTATATTTTCACACTGAGGTATTAAACAGAACAAAAGAATTGGAGTTAGACTAGAGATACTCCGAGGAAACCATAGTTTTCCATGACCGGAAGAGTGCGAGGGCAAAATGTGCGTGTGAGAAGTAAAGAGTGTCCGTCACAGGCCAGAGCCCGGGGCTGAAAGGCGGGCAGTGAAGAAGGCGTCTCAGGAGACCGGGAGGTGCAGCAGGCCGAGCCACAGGGGAATCAAAGCCCTTGTAGAGAATTTTGGTCTCTAGGGTCAAAGCAAATGGGAAGTTAGTTAGCTGATGGGTTTTTAGGTAGAGGAGACCTAGTGGGAGTTGTGTCATGAAAAGATAAATTTGGCAGTGGGAGGGCAAAGGGCTGGAGACGGGCCAACAGGAGGTAGGAATATTTCACTTTAGAACCTTGAAGCTGGTTGGTATGTAGCCAACATTTATTTCTTCATCGTTGCCTCCCTGCTGAATCCTGGTATGTGCACGTCTGTGTCCTCCTCCAGACCCTGCATTCTCTGAGTTTCAGAACCCTCCTCTGTTGGCTTTCGGGTCGCCTGTACTGTCAGACACCAGTTTTGCATATGCATCCAACAGGTGCTCTATTTAAATATTTGTAAATGTTTATTTATGAAAGAGAGAGACAGAGCATGAGTAGGGGAGGGGCAGAGAGAGAGGGAGACACAGAATCCAAGGCAGTCTCCAGGCTCCAAACTGTCAGTGCAGAGCCCGGTGTGGGACTCGAACCCACGAACCATGAGATCATGACCTGAGCTGAAGTCAGCGCTTAACCGACTGAGCCACCCAGGCGCCCCCAACAGACGCTATATTTAAAAAGCGTGACTCTTCATCTCACAAGACACGTCAGTAGGCTTAACACAGCTCTTCTGTATTCTGGGGATGGCATTATCTAGCAATCTAATTTGTTCCAGAAGACAGTGGAAGATAAAAATACACTTGCCTTTTCTTTTGCTAAGTCACATGTGCCTTGAATTTCATTTCCATACATTGATGTCTTCTGTAAAATGACCTTTACAGTTCTATCTGCAGGTCACACTCGAGCATTGCTAATGTCATTATTATTATTATTACCATCTCCTCGTAAATGTAAGTGACATTTTGGGGGAGATTTGCTTCTGAGAGAATTGTCCTACGGAGTTGAAGAAGCAAAACACATCGGAAATTTTCTGACTTTGAAAACCAGGTGTTTTTGCGGCCATGTGGGGTGGCAATGCTTGTAGCAGAGCTGGAGAGGAAGTCCTTTGAGAAGCATTCAGATTCAAATATAAAATATACCGTGATGACCAAACACACACTAGGGAGCTAAGCGAGTATGAGTTTGCTATTTCTCCTTTAAATGAGTAAATGTGTGTGTGTGTGTATTTATATATGTATATACATATGTATATATATGTGTATATATATATATATGTATATATATAATTTTATATATATAATTTTATATATGTATAACTTAAACCCGAGAAGTAATACAAAATTTCAGTGAGTTCATCTACTCTTACGGGTTGTGGGCCAAGCTCTTCTGAGTGACCGAAGCCTCCAGCGAAGCTGTGTTTGGGTGAGGGGCAGGACCAGACTGCCTCCCGCAGCGCAATCTTCTCAAATAACTTTGTCAAAGAGGCTTGTAATCTTCCCCTGGCTAGTTGATCTCTATTTTCTTTTGTAGCAGATTGCTACAGTTCCTTCTGTGCCTCAATCAGATTCATATCCAGTAAAGGGAAGGTATATATAGCACGTGAGTTTGACCGAAAGGAAGAAGGTTATTATGACATTTTGAAATCAGAAGCAAAGAAAATATCTCTTCTCACATACCTTGTGGGCAAGTCCCCGGGGGTAGTTTTATTAGCGACTTTCTCCCAAAGTAAAAAAATGAGGGGCATATAAATAGCACTGATCCTGCTCCTGCCTAGATTAAGATTAGCTTAGTGTGGGCCGAAAGGTCACACAAGGGCATGGTTCTGTGTAACAGGTAATCATGTAACTCACACGCTCAGGAATCTCATGCAAAGGATGCTCGGATAATATATTTCCGGAAGAAAAATATTTCCAGTGTTTCTTTTACCAGGGGTGAGCAGTCCTAGTGATTTCGTAAGTGGGAGAATCCTCTCCGCTGCAGCAATTGGGCCTGGGGGACGGATGAAACGGAAGGGAACAGAACAACAGGATTCATTAAGATCATTTGCCGCCACACTCTGCAATTTCATTCTCCTTCTAAAATGCAGCGGAGCGTGGCAGAAACGGGCCGTGGGGATTTGTGTTTGAATTCTGAGCCCTTCGGCAAAACGTATCCTCTATGGGCTGCATTTGTACAAGAATGGCAATAAAAATGTCTGTCTCTGCCATTCTAGTGGGCTTTTGTAAAGAGAAAATTAGATTATGTACGGAAAACACTTCATGATGGTAAGGTAATGTGATATAATCATCATCATCGTATTGAAAATAATTATAGCAAACACATAGCGCTTGTTATCTGCCAGGCACCGTTCTCAGCATTTATACTCATTCTTTCACTTAGTTCTTACAACGATCTTAGAAGTAGACTCTATTCTCTCCTTTTATAGGGAAAACAGAGCCATAGAGAGCCCAAGGAACTTGCTCGAGGCTGGCCAGTAAGTCTTGGTGCTAGGATTTGAACCCATGCACTCCGGTTCCAGAAGTTCATGCTCTTCATCACTCGGATTAAAAAGAGGAAAAACAACAACAATAACAACAACAGCACAGACTCTTAACTAAATGAGAAGACCAGTTTTTGAATCCTGGCTTCATGGGCTGTGTTGCTGTGGTCAGGCCTCTTAAGCACTCTGAACTTCAGTTTGCTCATCATAAAATAATACTTACTTTTAGATGTTTGGTGAGGACTAAGTAAGAAAAGAAATGCAAAGTTCAGTTTTCAGCTAATAGGAGGTGTGCAGTATATTATTTATTGAGGGTGGGATGGTATATTTGTATGCTCGGGCTGCCCTGACAAAATACTGCTGACTGGGTGACTTAAACAAAAGAAATCTATTTTCTTCCAGTCCTGAAAGCTGGAAGTCCAAGATTAAGGGACAAGGAGGGTTGATTTCTGAGACTTCTCTTTCTGGTTTGCAGGTAGTCTCCTTCTCTCTGTGTCCTCAAATGGCCTTTTCCCCATGCACTTGGGGAGAGAAGAGAGAGATCGCTTGGTGTCTCTTCTTCTTCTTGTAGGATTAGGGTCCCATCCTTATGATCTCCTTTAACCTTAATTATTTCCTTGAAGGTCCTGTCTCCAAGTATAGTCATATCGGAGATTAGGGCTTCAACATATGAATTTGGAGGAGACACAGTTCAGTCCTTAACAAGCTGGTAAGCTGGGGAGAGAGAATTGGAAGGAAAGAAGCTTTTGGAGTATTTCTTGATATTTAAAGTAGATTTCTTAGGTATCAATTCTGGAGGGAGAAGAAACTGTCAGCTATGTGTAATAAATTAGGAGATATACAATATACTCATGACTGTATGCCATTTGTCTTCCATTTGGAGCTACAGAAAGTGTCTCCATGCTATGGATTTTTGCTCTTTTAGGCGAGCCTGAATTTAAATATATTGGGAATATGCATGGCAATGAGGCCGTTGGACGGGAACTGCTCATTTTCCTGGCCCAGTACCTGTGCAACGAATACCAGAAGGGGAACGAGACGATCGTCAAGCTGATCCACAATACTCGTATCCACATCATGCCTTCCCTCAACCCCGACGGCTTTGAGAAGGCTGCATCTCAGGTGAGTACTAGCCAGCTCAGAGCAGGGCACGCTATCTTCATTTGGTATGTTTGTACCTATGTACTTATGTGTAAGTAATACACTCATATGAAGTTTACACAGAGGGCGGAGAAGGATAAAAGTGATATGCCATTCGACTTGCTGACAAGAAAAAAGTTCAGAAGGAAGGGGATGATGGGCGAGTTTCTTCAGGAGAGATCGCGAATGATAAATTTTGTTAATAAGTCAGTATTTAATTACTGTTTTGTTGTTAAATAAATCATATTTATTCACCCACGTTTGTGACTAGATAAATTTCCTTTCTGCTAAAAGTCTAAAAATATGACTACTGCCAAGTACTGAAGAGAAATGCTATGGCTATCTCTGAATGAGGCGATGTCATAGCGCCCTCTAGTGGCATCAAGGAAGAAAAATTTTGGCCAGATCCATGTTTAATTCTTGTCTCTGTATGATGAGTAAAGCCGACAACAACGACAACAACAACAACAACAAAAATTCTTCCTACATCTAACAGGAAATTAGTTTAATACGTTGTAACTGTTAGGAAAGCCAGAAAGTAATGACAAAATTGTAAGAGAAGATATATGGTATGTGTTCCCTTTTTGTTTGCACAGGTACGGGGGAACATTCGTTCATTTCTACAGTTTGAAGCAGTTTTCTTTTTTTATGGGAATGCACTAAAGTATACATGAGTATTTTATCTACAGTTAGAAAGTTGATTTGTACCTTAAAAGGAAAAGGTTCCAGTGATCCAACAGTTTGGTATTGTAAGAAACCCAGACAGTGAATTTCTGTAAATAACATTGATACTATTTCTAAAGTTATAAAAGGAAAATTTTAATAACATAGAGAATTAAATTATTTACTATTTTAAGGATGTAAGATTATTATAATTGATAATTATAAATATAATTACTTATATTCAGTACTGTAAGACAGAATGGACAAAAGATTATCATTTTTATCTTCTGTTTTAGATTTTTATTCCTTAGAGTCTAAGTTATCTGACCTTATATAATCCCAAGAATATGGGAATTAGCTCTATATCATAGATTTTGTATAATTTAGTAGTAAAACAAGAAATATGCATTATGGAATATAGCTAAATGTCTTGGAAATTCATTAAATTTCCAGATTATACCATTACTGGAATAAAAGGCTTAAAATTGAACAGAAATTTCTCAACTTACAGAGCTCTTTAAGTTTTTCATGAAGACTGTAAGAAGGAGGTATATTACTAATATGTAAATGATTTATGTTAAACTCATTTTAAATCTCCAATCTTCTTTAGTAATTATTCTTTTGAATACTTAAAAAAATAGATTGCTGTGATTTACAGAGCCGATGAGTATTTTACTTAAACCCAAATCTAGACTGGCATGCTTTGTTTTTTAAATTTTTTTTAATGTTTTTTATTTTTGAGAGAGAGAGAGACAGAGACAGAGACAGAGCATGAGTTAGGGAGGGGCAGGGAGAGAGGGAGACACAGAATCCGAAGCAGGCTCCAGGCTCTGAGCTGCCAGCACAGAGCCCGACGTGGGGCTTGAACCCATGAACCTCGAGATCATGACCTGAACTGAAGTCAGATGCTTAACCGACTGAGCCACCCAGGTGCCCCTGACTGGCATGCTTTGAAAGATATCTTCTGTTACTAATATATACAGATATTTTTTGCAGTTTGATGATACATATCTTTTAAATGTAATTTTATTAATATTTAAAATATTATTCATTGAAAATATTTTTGAAATAAGCATAACAGATACTTTAAACCTGATACCTTCGCGTGTTTGTCAGTAAGAGTGTGAAAATGCAGCTTTGAAGGATATTGCTGAAATAATTCATCTTAATAAATTATTTTTAAAATCATTAATGAAAACCTTAATTAGATAGTAACAATGATACTAAATAACATTATTTTTTTCCTTGATTTTTTTAGCCTGGTGAGCTCAAGGACTGGTTTGTGGGTCGAAGCAATGCCCAGGGAATAGATCTGAACCGGAACTTTCCAGACCTGGATAGGATAGTTTATGTCAATGAGAAAGAAGGTGGTCCAAATAATCATCTTTTGAAAAATCTGAAGAAGATTGTGGATCAAAACACGAAGGTAGAGATTATGTATCCTTTCCTTGGGTTCTGTCCTCTAGCCTGAGGAAGTATGTTCTAGTATCTTCATCATAATGGAGGACATAAGAGTAATACTAAAGCTTGTATGGGGTAATTAGCCAGGGCCTGGAAAGTCAAGGCTGGAGACCCTGGAATTGGGCAAGGGGGTCAGGGGAACAAGAGGTGGGGGTGGGGACAGGAGGGAAGAACCCAGGTGGGGGTGTCTTCAAAAGTCTTCATGGCCCTTTCAGAGGCGCTGTATCAGCACATCACAGCATTTCGCGCTGTTTTTGTTTTTGTTTTTTGTTTCAGAACTTTCTCCTTCTTTGCTTTGCACAACTGCTCTCTCTTCTGCCCTTCCTACTGCCTTTCCAATTACTGCTCAGCTTCTTTCCCTGCTTCCTCTACCTTAGCTAAGTGCTGGCCTTCAGGGTGCAATCTGCTACCCTTATCTCTTTCCCTCTGGACCCATCTCTCCAACTCCTGATCTTCTGTGGAGTTCTCTTTCTCTATTTTGCTTGCTCATTGAGTCCCTTTATCTGGCGACACCCAGGACCTCAAAAACAAACATTTTCCATAAGAAAACAGTGTTTTCTCATTTACCCTATCATCAAAGCCTTGATTTTCCCATCACCGTCACCACCCACCAGCAATCAGTTGGATCCCAGTGATTTGAGGGCCCTAACATTTCTTCAGTCTCCTCTCTTCTGCAAATTCATTCTACTGCTGGGTTCAGGCCCCCATTGTCTTCTGCTCTGAGGAGTACAGTAGCCTCCTCTTTTTGCTTTGGGTTTCAGCCTCTCCCAACTCTGTTCGATCTTCTCAGATTCCTCCAGAGTGATCTTCATCCACAGTTTATTGCCAGCTCTCCACTGTCCAGAGGATAAAGAAAAAGCTCAGTATGTCAGAATTGTGTGCTGGCTCAGCGTGGAGACTCTGGAGGCAGCCACCTTGGTTCGAATCTTGGCTCCATATTTGCTGCATGAGTTTTGGAAAGTTCTTGAACCACTGTATGCTTCTGATTCTTCATCAGAGATACGGAGATGATAATAATGTCGGCCCTATAGGGTGGTTATAAGGATTGAATGAGTTACTAGGTATACAGTACTTGAAGTCAGGACCCAGAACTACTATTATCATTTCAGCATACTTTCTTGGTGCTCTGTGTTCTGTACCTCTGAGTCAGATGGGCATTGGCATCTCCGCTAAACTTCGATGCTGCCTCAAACCAATATTGTTTGAACGTTGTTTTCAGTTACCTGGAGAGAGATCGAGCCCATCGTGGAAGAAAGGTGGAGAAGAACTGCTGCTGGCAGCTTTCAGTTCCTGTTCAGTTTTTCCAGGCAATTCTGCCTTGGCTCACCAACTACTTTTTGTACCTTTCCCAAGCGAGAGCGTGGAAAGTACGGTTTCTCCATTTTATATGATGCCAAGGCTGCTTAAGTCAAATCTCCCTTGGCTCCTGGCAGCTGTTGGCCGACTGACTCCTTAATCTGGCTCTTATATTCCGTATACTCTAGTCCACCAACTCCTTTTTGCTCCCTGAGCATACCATTTTCTAATAATTTTTTAAATGTTTATTTATTTTTGAGGGAGCGAGCGAGTGGAGGAGGGGCGGAGAGGGAGGGGGACAGAGGATCTGAAGTGGGCTCCGCACTGACAGCAGCCAGCCCAACACAGGGCTCAAACTCACAAACTGTGAGATCATGACCTGAGCCAAAGTCAGATGCTTGATCGACTGAGCCGCCCAGGCGCCCCCTATCCCCCTTTTCTAACCATCTTATGCCTGTGTATGTGCTGTTCCAACTGTCGAGCGTGCTCTTTCCTTTCTTCTCCACGTCATCTCCTCTGTGAAGCCTTCTTCAGCTCTTCCAGACAGATCCTGTTAAGCTTCCTTTATGTTCTTTATAAATACTTCAGCATGGGGCTTAGTTATATAGAGCTTTGTGTTTGTTATAATTATTTATATAGCTGTTTTGCCTTTTAATTCTCGATTTCAGTCTTTTGGTTGCAAGAATTATAGTTTATATTTGAGTCTGACGTAGCAGGCTGAAAACCTGTTATGAATGAGTGCAATCCAGCTTGGCAAGCAAATCACAGTATCTGAAAGTCCGCAGCTGGAGTTTCAGACAAGCGTGCATCATGCGGCGGGGGCACCAGAGAGAGAGGAGCCAGGAGATCGGGAGGGTCCTGGGTTCCTGGTGTAAAGTTCTTAAAACTCTCCTGCCTATCTTTAGGATTCATTCCAGAAATGTGGGCTATGCCTACAAGTGGAAACTGGTCTCAGAAAAGGGCTGGCAGGGGCTGAGGGTTCTAGTCATACTTGATGAGTGACTTAAACATTCCTGCTTCTGATTCACAGATACATTTGCATTTTCTCAGCCCCCAGGCATCTTCCTTGGAGGAAGGGACAGGTCGAAAGGCAGGGGACAGATTGGGGCCAGCAGAGGTGAAGAGAGGGCAGTCCTGTGTGGTAAACTGGGAGGGGGTAAGACAAATGAAAACCTGTGTGGGAGCCCGATGCTGCTACTAGCCTATAGGCTTTCCCCATTGCTTACATCAGCCTGCCGGTGCTGTCTTCTCTAAATCTGAGACAGGAGAAAAGCTATTCCTGTCACCTCACATGGAAGAATCTATGAAATAAGCTCGTGTTGACAGGACATTTGACTGGCAGCCTTTGTGCAATGCCGTTATTTTCTGTTAGCACTACCTTCCTCTCTCCGATAAAGGTTGTGTTATATTTGCATAATCTCTGTATTGGATATTTTCTTATTTCTACTTTAGGCAATAGTTACTTAAAAGATGTACGTTCATGATACTTTAAAAAATTTAAAGCCTTCATTAAAAAAAATCTCAATGTCAAATACTTTTTCTGGGTTAAGGTAAATTAAGAAGAAATACATAAAAATTAAAATTTGGTCTCTTTTCTGGAACAGAAGCAAGGCGTGTTTACATTAGACTAGATCCTCAGTAAACCTGCCTAATAATCCTGGGATGATATTGCTCATGTCTGGTTCATCTTGTCTTGTCTCCATCTCTGTCATTAAGACTGAGGCGGTGTTTAGACTCTGCCTGGCAGGTGACATAGGGTAGGCATTTCATTAATATTATTACACATTTCCCCTTTTCTGACCTCTCCTTCTCAGTTTCTATATTCCTTATAGTAGTTTCTGTGTTTATTTATTTTTATTTATTTTTTGTTTATTTATATTTATTGACATACAGTTGACATATAAAATAACATTAGTTTCGGATGTGTAGCATAATGTTTTGGTGTTTGCATGTTGTGAAATAACCACAATAAATCTAGTTAACCATCAGTCACCATACATAGTTCTAGTTCTTGTGCTAGAGCATTTAAGATCTACTGTCTCAGAAACCTCAAATACAGAATACAATATTACTAATATAACCTCCCTTTTGTACATTATAGCTCCATGACTTATTTTATAACTGGAAGTTTATACCTTTTGGCCACGTTCACCCGTTTCCCTCCCCTTCCCCCAACACTGCCTCTGGTAATCTGCCCAGATGGGTAGATTCGTAAGTATTAGGAATTAAAAATGCAGATTTTAAAAAAGTGTTTTAAAGTTATTATTATTATTTTAATATAATTTATTGTCAAATGGTTTCCATACAACACCCAGTGCTCATCTTAACAAGTGCCTGAGAGAGAGAGAGAGAGAGAGAGAAAGAGAGAGAGGGAGAGAGAGAAAGTGTGCAAGCGAGCGTGCAGGGGGAGGGGCAGAGAGAGAGAGGGAGAGACGAAGAATCTCAAGCAGGCTTTCAGTGAGGAGCCCAACACAGGGTTGGAATCCACGAACCCTTGAGATCATGACCTGAGCTCAAATCAAGAGTCGACGCTTGACCTACTGAGCCACCCAGGTTTCCCCACAATGCAGGTGTTTATGAATGCTGATCCAGGCAGTATGAGGTACGTCTGCTGGGGGAATGGGTGATGGAGAGGAATCTACATTTTTACCAAGTGCTCCAGCTGCTTCCTAGTTCTTCTGAGCCTCTGAATAAAAGTTCTCTCTTGCTGCAGTCTTTTCCCATCTGTTCTTGAGCTCTTAGGCCTGGCCACCACCTCTGTTATCTGGGTTTAGTACATGGATTGCTTGTACTTGGCCTGGATTGCTTGAAAACAGAGTGGATTGAATAAAATGATTTTATTAAATTTATACTTGTCTTCAATGGGCAGAGCTATGAAGAAAAGGAAATAAATATAGCTTTAATATATTTTAAAAGCGAAAGCCATCTAATTATAGAACATAACACTTGACCTATATTTACAGTCCTTAAATGGAAATTTTAGAGATAGGTCATAATTGATTCTAGCTTCTGTTGGGGCTTAATCTTAAAGGTGTTCCAGAAGCTTCTCTATGGATTACTTAGAGACATAATTACAGTACCCAGAGGATCTCAGCATTTAGACAGCCTAAAGCTTTCTGTTAGTAGCCAAAGATAAACTGAGTTTAATTTGTCAAATTGTGGAATTTACTCCCTTACTTTTGAACATACTGGTAACACGTATATTAGCAATAGTGTATATATGAGAATCAGCAATAGATCAAACCTAGTGGCCGAATATGACTTTGTGTATTCAGGACTATAAAATTTATTTAAAAAATGTTTCTTGAAAATGTTTTGTATTGCAAAATTAATATGTTACTGTGAACAAAAAATAAAGTAAATATAAATGAGGAGAAAAATAACCCATCACCGTATAGCCTGACATGACCGCCATTCACATTTTGGCATGTATCCTTCAGGATTTTTATTACTTTTTAATTTTTGTAATTTTTATTTATTTTTGAGAGAGAGAAGCAACACAAGCGGGGGAAGGGCAGAGAGAGAGAGGCACAGGATCTGAGGCAGGCTCCAGGCTCTGAGCTGTCAACACAGAGCCCAACACAGGGCTCGAACTCATGAACCACGAGATCATGACCTGTCTGAGCCGAAGTCAGACACTTCACCCATTGAGCCACCAAGACACCCCTGGAATTATTTTTTATGCATGTATCAATCTGTGAATGTATGGAAGCATACCGTGCACACTGTTTCTAACCCTTTCAGGTGAATAATAAATACAGCACTACCGTCTGCCTCAGTATGGCTTTGCCTCCTTAGCTCCCGCTCAAACCAACCCTTTGCCCCAGGGGGTGTGTGCCTGCTTCCCGCACCTGTGCTCTCCTCCTTTCTTATTTCACCACTCCCCTTTCCTCCTAACCGAAGCCTTCCTTATTTTTTTCCCCCAAGGTATAGTGGAGTTCCACCTCCTTCCTAAAGTCTTCAGAGATTTCTGTCTCTTCTGAACTCAATTGAAATATTCATCAGTACTAATCACTGGGTTTGAGTGAATAGTAGGAATGAAAGGGATGGACACGGAAGAGGATTGAAAAGAAATTCAATAGTACGATGAAAACTTTAAACAGAATATCCTAAAAGAATGTGTTACACTCGTATCATGTAGCATTCTTGCCATTTCTGACCAGTTGAGCCTAAGAAACCATAAATTCATTGCAAAGAAAAGCATATGCATTTTTTGGAGTAAAGATTGTTTTTGATTACGTGTTTTGTATTAGTTCTTTTAAGGTTGATTTAAGTCAAAACTTAAACTGGATTTAACCTAAATTAGTTTGAATCCTAGAAACAAATTTAAGTATGTGTAAGAATTTAGTGCATGGTAAGGGAATGTTGCGGATCATTGTGGAAAGAGGATAGATTGAAGAAATGAAATTGAGACGAATCCATCTCGCGAATATCAGCATAGATCAACGTGAAATCTATATATACAACAACATGAACGCAGTAAAGGAAAACTTTGGTAAATACATAATTTTTGGAGTTAAGTATTTAATTAGTATTAGCTATTATTTTATTTGTGTTTAAGAATGATATATCTATATATTATATACTACTCAGACATTTACATAATAATTTAGTAGGCTATTCAATGACATGAAAAAGTATTTGTTACCTGCTGTCAAACAAAAAAGGTCATGTATGAAATGATACATAAATTATCACATTAAAAATATATAAGTGCATTGGAAAAAGACTGAGAAAGATATATGTAAATGTTAGCAGTGGGTATCTTTAGAAGGTAAAATTATGGGTAATTTTAATCTTCTTTCTTTGTTTGTCTCCTTTACATTTTCTACAATAAACATTTTTTAAAGTTTATTTTATTTATTTTGAGAGAGAGAGAGAGAGAGAGACAGAGAGACAGAGAGACAGAGGGAAAGGGAGAGAGAGAAAGAATCCCAAGCAGCCCTATGTGGGGCTCCATGTCATGAACTGTGAGATCATGACCTGAGCCGAAAGGCAGCATCAGACGCTTAATCGACTGAGCCACCCAGGCACCCCTACAATATACAATTTTTATAGGGAGAATGAGATAAACCAATTAAACAAATAATTAAAACAACACCCTATTCTAAATCACACTTTTTCATAAGTTGTAAGTTTTCACAAATTTGATACACTAAAGTCGACATACTTGCAATAACATGGGCTTTATAGTTTCATAGATTGAATCCTCAGCTCTGTGAACTTGGATATTTTGTTGACACACTCAACCCCTAGATATTCCCTGTGAAAGGGAGATGAATATCTTTGCGTATCCAATGAGGCTGTGGTAAAGCTCTTTTATAAACTGAACAGAGCTGTAGAAATATAACGTCTTACCGTAACCATCAAACCTTACTGATGCGGTTAGATTTTCTGTCGCAAGGAACAGTACAGATCACATCTCTAGGAAAATATTTTTCTTTTTTTTAGATCAGTGAGGTACTTGAGAGTTTAAGAGTCTTCCTAGTTAGTATTAAAAACTCATCACATGAAAGATCAAGCTTCTGGCTCCAGATTAATTCTCTGCTATAAATTTCTTTCCTCTTTTATTTTGCTACCAATATATGAAGGACTGTGAGTCCTTAAAAGACAACGTGGATTTCTGAAATTTGTTTAAGATGGTTTTCTTAAAGTAAACCTATGTTTTACAGTCAGTTTTGAAAGAGACCCAGTTTGATATTTTTTACAAGGACAGTGTCAGAAGTAGTTAGAAGGAATTGGAAAAATAGTAAGCAATTAAAGAAAATAATAAATAATAATTATTAATAATAAAAGAAATAAAACCTGCCATATATTTCTAGAGTTTAGTCACCATAGGGAGAGAACCTAGTTCTTCAGTCAACTATTTTCTTTTTTCCTTTTCTCACTCTTAGTTATTATTAACAAAGATCAGATGGAGATGTCCCAGAATTTGTAAGTGATTTGATGAATTTTCAAATTTCAAAGAGAAAGAAGCTGGCAGCTCACAAAAGTAAACCTTTTAAGGAAATTTAAACACTATCTCTAAATAGTTAAAAGCAATATTTTTTTTATTATAAGTGAGAAGATAAGAGATGGAAAGGCTGTTCTTACTGGAATCTTTTTTACTTTTATGAAGGCAACCACAGAGTGCTCGAGATATGGCCTGTGCCCAGCTTTCGATGATTGTTGTTCTTGTCAGGCGATCCCCTCCCATGATAACCAAGTTTATAATCCTTTCATCTCTAATCTTGAGTACAGCTTGCTCCGGAGACCAAGGCTGTCATTCATTGGATTATGGATATTCCTTTCGTGCTCTCTGCCAATCTCCACGGAGGAGACCTCGTGGCCAATTACCCATACGACGAGACGCGGAGTGGTAAGTGCTTTTCTTTTCTTCTTTAATGGTTCAAAGTTTACACTTACTTTATGAGGATTTTTAGAATGATTTCTATAATGTTCTTTTAAGGAACTGATCATTAAGTGATTTTGCCTGTAAACATATATACATTTAATAGGAACCTCCCTTATTTCATGTGGCACGGGTATACATGGCAGGAAAGATGAAGTCTTTCATGTTTAGTTGAAGAGGAATGTGATCTTGACAGAATGCACGAGAAGGAGAGAAAACAGACACCATGAACTTGGGTCATTCTTGAACCCTGGTAGAATGGAGAGATAATGGAAGGTATACAGGTGTGAGTACAAGGTGGCTTAAAAGTGGAAGCAGTCTTTTCAGAGCTTGTCGAGGGCCACTTGGATCTCTGTGTGTCTTACTGTACACTCACACTTTCGCATTTGGAACTATTTCTAGTGGTATCAGGGAGGGGAAGTGGTACTTTGACTTTCTCAAACTAGTTTTAGTTAAATTTCAGGCACAGCAAGCTTTAGCCAGATAGTTATTTCCAACTTATTATTTTTTTTTTCCCAAGAAATTTCCTGCTTTGGATGGATTCTCAGGGGCCTTTGGTGAGTTGGTTTCTGTAAGCACAGGATAATAATTTTAGATATTAGAACTTGGAACTTTGAGGAAAAGTCTCTGCTGAAACAGCATTAAAATTTAGAGATTTCATAGTTTGTCAATATTTAAAAAATATTAAAATTTATAAGCCTAGTATATTTTATAATATATGAAGAAGAATATAGTATATCAAAATATATATTATTTATTTCCACATTACACATAGGAGAGTTTTTAAAATCTTTAAACTCAAATACTAAAAATATGTGTGAGAGTGGCTCACGGTGGCTGAGATTTTTAAAATTAAAAATATTAGCCTCAGCCTGATTTTTAAAATTAAAAATTTTAGCAATGGAAATCTTACCTGTTTTCTCAGGTCTAGTTCACCACAGGTTTATCACCTTTTCTCCTGAAGCTTCCAGTTCATAAGTAGAATGTGCATTCTATTCAATTTCTACATTGTTGCATGGAACGGAATGCTGTAGAACGTAAAAATGAAGCGTAATTGTTGAGCACTTAAACCTTCACTCCTTTCCCATAGGGATGTAGCTAAAGAAACACATCAGGAAGAGACAACACGGAATCACTCTTCGGAGAGCATGGAGCACTCCTTAGGCTGTGTTAATTTCTTTACTCTGTGGTTTATTTACTAGGCAGTGCTCACGAATACAGCTCCTGCCCAGATGATGCCATTTTCCAAAGCTTGGCTCGCGCGTACTCTGCTTTTAACCCACCCATGTCTGACCCCAATCGGCCACCATGTCGCAAGAACGACGATGACAGCAGCTTCATAGACGGGACAACCAATGGTGCTGCTTGGTACAGTGTCCCTGGCGGTGAGTTTCCGTTTCGCTTTTTGGTCATGGGCGCGTGAATTCTTTATAATTACCATTTAGCTTTGGAGACTTTTCAGTCCTCAAACATTAAGAAATAGGCTAAACCTATAGTTCATCCATTAAAATTAGTTTTGTGCATGAATGGATGCTGTGTACAGTTTTTTGTTGATTTTTAAAAATCAAGATGCTAATCGAAGACGTAGAAGAAATGAACTACAGACATCTTGGGAAAATATAAATTGAATATTATTAACTACTCTTTAAGTTCTGGCCCTAGGGAATAAGGTAGCTTCCTTATTATATGTTAGTTAAGCTTTTACTATAGGTAAATGTGTATTTTGGAGGGCGGGCTTTGGCTTTTAGCATATCTTGGTCTATATACCTCTTTTTTTTTCTTTTAGATATGCAATAGTGGGGACTATCTCATGTGTAATATTAGTTTATATTCACTACTGCAATAAGCACTATTATATCATGAAACTCTTCACCTTTTATGGGGTCTGAAAAGGGAAAAGCCCACATGCAGCATGGGTGCTGAAGAAAGCACCTTCTGGGCAACCAGGGGAGCGCTCCTGGGTCCCTTTGCCCCACATGGTCCTTAGAGCTGTTATTTTCCTTCCTTCCTCCTTCCCTCCCTCCCTCCCTCCCTCCCTCCCTCCCTTCCTTCCTTCCTTCCTTCCTTCCTTTTTAAAGTTTATTTATTTATTTTCAGAATGAGAGAGAGAGAGAGAGAGAGAACAAGGAGGGGAAGGGCAGAGAGAGGGGGATCCCAAGCAGGCTCTGTGCCGTCAGCGCAGAGCCTGATGCAGGGTTTGAACTTATGAACCATGAGATCGTGACCTGAACCAAAACCAAGAGTCTGTCACTTAACCGAGCCCCTACAGAGCTCTTATTTTCACGGCTACCCAGACCACCACAGTCGTGTAAAACTGACTCTACCGAGGATGAAGAATGAAATGTGAAGATACTGATACAGTCTTTTTCTCTTTGCCCAAGAATGATTTTCTATGACCCGCCTGAAAATGCAAGAGAATCCGGGCAGTAGCAGCACTAGCTAATTATAGGGGTTTGTTGATTTATTTTATTAGATTATGCCCTGAGAAAAATATTCTTCCTGATTCTGTTTCTAATATATGTTTATTCTCTTTCAATTTATATTTTGCATCAGGCCAGATCAGATTAGCACTTTTTTTCCCCATATAGCTTGAGAAATAAAGTCACATTTAGGATTTAGGCTATGTTGAATATATCAGATGGGAAGAAATTTTGTATTTCAGTTTTTTTTTAAATTTTTTTAACGTTTATTTATTTTTGAGATTTAGAGACAGAGCGTGAGCAGGAGGAGGGCAGAGAGAGAGGGAGACACAGAATCCGAAGCAGGCTCCAGGCTCTGAGCTGTCAGCACAGAGCCCGGACGCGGGGCTCGAACCCGCAGACCGTGAGATCATGACCTGAGCCGAAGTCAGACGCTTAACCGACTGAACCACCCAGGCATCCCATATTTCAGTTTTTATAAAAACTTTAGTGATTCCTTTGCAATTAGCTTTTTTTTTTTTGGGATTTATTTATTTAGGAATTACCTTTATGGACAAATAGTGTATTGTCTACAGAATACCAAGGAATCTGTATCTGTAAAATAATGACTATGATATTAATAATAATAGTATTAATCTTAGAGATTATGAACCACAGTAATCAGTCAAAGAAAGCTTTGCCTTTCTTTAGCTCTAGTGAATGAAATCAGTGCCCTTAGGTCCATGTTTTCTAGAAGCAGAGCCTGAGATAGGGATTTGGATGCTTGTAATTTATCAAGGAAGTGCTCTTTAGGGAAAACCCTGTATGGAAGGGAGGGAAGCAGAGTAAGGAAGGGGATAGAGCTGAGCAAGGATGTGATCCCAGGGATAGCATAGCCTTGGCCTGGGCCGTTGGGAGGAAGTATAAGTCACAGTCAAGGTTGTCCTGCCTTCGCGAGTGCTGTGGAGGGTTTTGGAATGGGAGGTAGGAGATAGAACCCCGATTCCAGTTCTCCTGGAAAACAGGGGCGGCTCTGAGCTCTTAACAGCCAACAGTTAAACAACAATCTGGGGGTGGATACTCTGGCTCAGTAAAAGCAGGGGCGCCTTGGCGGCTCAGTCAGTTAAGCATCCAGCTTCGGCTTAGGTAATGATCTCATGGATTTTAAATTTGAACCCCACACGGGGCTCACTGCTGTCAGCACAGAGCCTGCTTTGATCCTCTGTCCGCCTCTCTCTCTGCCCCTCCCCTTCTCACTCTCTCTCTCAACAATAAATTAAAAAAACAAAACAAAACAAAATAAATAAATAAAAAGCAATTTGGTGGCACCAACAGCATTCACTACTAACTTGAATCAGGTTCAGAGTAAAATTGTTCTGGGAACAGAATCTTCTCTTGGTGCAGTTTGAATGGTTATTATTGTGCCTCAAATGTAGTGATACTCAGTGATTGTTGAATTAATATGTAGTATATTATTATGACTTTTAATGCCTCAGGAAGATACTGGGATATTGGTTAGTCTTAACGAACAGAATAGTATGTCAGATCATCTTACAGGACTGTCCACACTCTTCCCTGATAGAAAAGTAGGTTTAGAGGGATTCTTGTTTCTTTAGCCAGCCAGTAAGCGTTGAGTATTTTTTTTAATTATTATTTAAAAAATTTATTTTTTCCCCAGTTTCATTAATATATAATTGCATATAACATCTTGTAAGTTTAAGGTATATGATGTGATTTATTTCATGTATGCATTGCATAAATGATTACCTAATAAGGTTAATTAACGCATCCATCACGACATAATTACCGTTTTTCTTTTTGTGATGAGAACATTTAATATCTACTCTCTCAACAACTTTCAAGTATATAATACAATATTATTAACCATAGTCACCATGCTGCACATTACATCCCCAGGACTTACTCATAACTGACAGTGAGTACCCTCCGACTGATATCTCCTTATTTCCCTGCCCCCCTCTTGGCAGCCACTGTTCTACTCTGTTTCTATGCGTTTGGCTTTTTAAAATTTCTTATGTAAGTGAGATCATTTAGTATTTTTCTTTCTTTGTCTGACTTCTTTCCCTTAGCATAATGCCATCAGGGTCCGTCCGTGTTGTCGCAAATGGCAGGATTTTTTTCTTACTTACTATGGCCAAATAACATACCATTATTTATATATATATCCCACATTTTCCTTGTCCATTCATCTGTTCATGGACACTTAGGCTGTTTCCATGCCTTGGCTACGGTGAATAATGCTGCCATCAACATGGGAGTGCAGATATCTTTTCTAGATAACAACTTCATTTTCTTTGGATATATATCCAGAATTGGGATTGCTAGATCGTAACAGTAGTTCTGTTTTAAATTTTTTTGGGGAAACCCCTGAACCTACCATTTTCCATAGCGAATGTACCAGTTTACATTCTCACCAACAGTGCACAAGGGTTCTCTTTTATTTGCATTTTTGCCAGTACTTATTATCTCTTAACTTTTTGATAATCGCCATTGTAACGAGTGTGAGGTGACCTCTCATTATGGTTTTGATTTCTATTTCCCTGATGATGAGTGATTATGAGCATCTTTTCCTATGTCTGTTGGCCATCTCTATGTCTTCTTTGGAAAAAATGTTTAGTCAGGTTGTCTGTCCATTTTTAATTGGGTTATTTGTTTTTGGTTTTGAGTTGTATGAGTTCCTTAGATACTTTTTTTTTACTAGCCCCTCGCCAGGTAATTTGCAAGTATTTTCTCCCGTCTTGTATCTTGAATACCTTTTCACTTTTTTTTTTTGGGTGTGTTTCCACTGGAAGTTTTCAGTTCGTTGTAATCCTGCTTGTCTATTTTTGCCTTTTTTTGCTTGTGTTTTGCTGTTATATCCAAAAACCTATTGCCAAGACCTATTTCAACGAGCTTTTTCCCTATGCTTTCTTCTAGGAGCTTTATGATTTTAGTTCTTACATTTACTTTTTCAATCCATTTTGAGTTAGTTTTTGTGTGTGGTGTAAGATAAAATACCAATGTCTTTCATTTGCATGTGGATATCCAGTCTTCCCAACACCTTTGATTAAAGAGACTATCTTTCCCCATTGAGGATTCTTGGTTTCCTTGTCAAAAATTAGTTGATTGTATGTGCAGGATTTATTTCTGGGCCCTTGATTCTGTACCTTTGATCGATGTGTCTGTTTTTAAGCCAGTATCACACCATTTTGATTACTACTAGTTTTGTAGTATAGATGAAAATCAGAAAATGTAATGTCTCCAGGTTTATTCTTATTTCTCAAGATCGCTTCTGTTATTCGGTGTCTTTTGTGGTTCTGTATACATTTTAGCAATTTTTTTCTGTCTATAAAAAAATGCCATTGGAGTTTTGATAGGGATCGCATTGAATCTGTAGAAGGTTTTGAGTAGTATGGACATTTTAATCATATTAATTCTTATCTCTGAACACAGGAGATCTTTGCGTTTATTTGTGTCTTCAGTTTCTTTCATCAGTGTCTTATGGTGTTTAGTTTATAGATCTTTCACCTCCTTGCTTAAATTTGTTTCTGAGTATTTTATTGTTTTTGATACTATTGTAAACGGGATTGTTTCCTTTCTTTGTTTTGTATAGATAGTTCAGTGTTAGTGCATAGAAATGTAATCGATTTTTGTAGGTTGATTTTGTAGCCTGCAACTTCAACGAATTTGTTTATTAGTTCCAACAGTTTTTTGGTGGGATCTTTGGGACTTTCTATGTATAAGATCATATCATCTGCAAACAAAAACAGTTTTGCTTCATTTTTTTTTCCCCAATTTGGATGTCTTTTCTCTTTTTCTTGCCTGATGACTTTGGCTAGGACTTCTAATACTATGTTGCAAGGGAGTGTTGACAGTGGGCACACTTTTCTTGTTCCTGTTCTTAGAGGAGAAGCTTTGAGCCTTTCACTACTAAGTATGATGTTAGCTGTGGGCTTTTCCTATAGCCCATTATTATATTGAGGTACATTCTTTTTATATCTAATGTGCTGAGAGTTTTTATTATGAAAAGATGTTGAATTTTGTCAAAATCTTTCTATGCAATCTTTGAGATGATTATGATTTTTATCTTTTACTCTGTCAGCGTGGTGTCACATTTGTTGATTTGCCTACGTTGAACCATCTTTGCGTCCCAAATATGAATTCTATGTGATCATTCTTTACGATCCTTTTAATGAACTGTGGAATTCAGTTTGCTAGTATTTTATTGAGAATTTTTGCAACTGTATTCATCAGGGATATTGGCCTGTAGTTTTCTTTTCTTGTAATGTCCTTTTCTGGCTTGGTATCATGATAATGCTGACCTGTAAAATGAGTTTGGGGGTGTTTCCTCCTCTTCAGTCTTTGGGAAGAGTTTTAGAAGGATTGGTGTTACTTTTTCTTTAAATATTTGGTAGAATTCACCAGTAAACCATCTTGTGCTGGGCTTTTCTTTTTTGGGAAATTTTTAATCGTTGTTCCAATCTCCTTAATAGTAATAGGTCTGTTTCAGATTTTCTGTTTCATAATTTCATAACTTCATAATTCAGTCTTGGTAGGCTATATGTTTCTAGGAATTTATCTGTTTCTTCCAGGTTATCCAATTGTTGGTCTCATTCACAGTAGTCTCTCTCTCTCTCTTCCTCCCTCTTTCTTTTGAATTGAAAGGTAAAGTTTTATTGGTGCCTATCTCTAAAAGGGTTGGGATCATTTTAATAAAAAAAAAAATAACATAGTTCCACTATCTCTGTTCCGTTAACAGCAGGTTATTATAGCAAAAAGGAGAGAGCGTAGGTTTTAGATTCACGATGGGGGCTGATGCCTAGTTACACCACTTTGTAGTTGTATTCATCCCAACTGTGACACATTAAACATACGATGTAAGGATGACTTTTAGCATCTACATAAACAATACTGCCCTGAAAATTTTACCCAATGCAATAGAATTGAAAAGAAAAAATAAAGATGGATGGAAAAAAACATGAAACATCATGTTGTATTGAAACAGACATTGTGCAGATGACAGAATTGTCTACTCTCCTGTTTGGAAATCCCAATAGATTTTACTTACTAAATATGTTATGTACATAAAGTAGAATATTATCAATTTTCAAAAAGAAGGAGAGCCTGCCATTAGCGACAACATAGTTGGAACTGAAGTACATTATGCCAAGGGAAATAAGTCAATCTCACAAAAACAAATAATGCACAATCGACTTATATGAGGTATGTAGTGTAGTCAAGCTCATAGAAACCCAGAATATAATAGTAGTTGCGACAAGCTGAAAGTAGGGGGGAATGAGGGGTTCAATGGGTATCGAGTTTCAGCTATGCCAGATGAGTAAGTTCTAGAGGTCTTGCTGTCTGACAAACTGCCTATAAATAATGATACAGTATTATGCACATGAAAAGTTTTTAAGAGGGTAGACCTTATGTTAATTATTCTTAGCACAAAAGAAAAAAGAAATAAATGTATTTCTGTCATATTATTTGTAATGTCTTCTCTTCAATTTCTGTTTTTATTCTGAGTCATGTCTCTCTGAATTCTTAGTCTAGTTAAATGTTTGTCAGTTTTGTTTATCTTTAAAGAAAATCCCAGCTGTTAGGTTTGTTGATCTTTCCTTTTGTTTTTCCTGTCTCTATTTCATTTGTTTCTTCTCTGATCTTTGTTATTTCCTTCCTTCTGCTAACTTTGGGCTTAGTTTGTTCTTCTTTGTCTAGTTCCTTGATGTATCAAGTTAGACTGTTGTTTGAGATCTTTCTTTTTTCTTAATGCAGGCATTTATTGCAATAAACTTTTGCCATAGAAGTGCTTTTGCTGCATCCCATAAGTTTTGGTATGCTGTGTTTCTATTTTTGTTTTATTATATTTGGGTTTCCCTTTTTATTTCTTTTTTAACCTATTAGTTGTTCAGAAGTGTGTTGTCTTAATTTTCTACATAATTGTGACTCCATCCTGGATGAGATTCCATGCGGGCTTGAGAAGAGTGTGTACTTCTGTTGTTGGATGGAATGTTCCATATATGTCTGTTAGGTACATTTGGTCTAACATAGTGTTCAAGGGCAGCTATTTCTGTACTGATTTCTGACTGGACATCTATCCGTTATTAAAAGTGGGACATTGAAATCTCCCATTATTATTGTATTGTTGTCTATTTTTCCCTTCAGATCTAAAGTATTTGCTTAATATATTTAGATGCTTCAGTGTTGAGTACATATATAATTTTCAAGAGTTATGTCCTTTGATGAATTTACCCTTTTATCATTTTATAATGACCTTTTTTGTCTCTTGTTATAGCTTTTTGGCTCCAAGGGTATTTTGTCTGATAAAAGTATAGTTACTCCTGCTTTTTTTAGGTTTCCACTTGCATGGAGTACCTGTTTTCGCTCCTTCACTCTGAGTTTTCATTGTCCTTAAAGAGAGACAGAGCATGAGCAGGGAAGGGCAGAGAGAGAGGGAGACACAGAATCCAAAGCAGGCTCCAGGCTCTGAGCTGTCAGCACAGATGCAGGGACTCAAACCCATGAACCATGAGATCATGACCTGAGCCAAAGTCAGACGCTCAACTGACTGAGCCACCCAGGAGCCCCTGTTTTGTTTTCTTTTTTAATCCACTCAGACACTCTATGTCTTTATGGAGAATTTAAACCATTAATATTTAAAGTAAATATTGATAGGTAAAGACATATTAGTTCCCTCTTATTGTTTCCTGGCTGTTTTATAGTTTCCTAGTTCCTTTCTTCCCCTCTTTCTGCCCTTGTTTGTGAATTGATGATTTTCCTTAGTGATATACTTTGATTCTTATACCTTTATCATTTGTGAATTTACCTGTAAGTTTTTGCTTTGTTGTTAGCATAAGGCTTACATCTTATAGACATAACAGTCCATTTTAAGGTGATAACAACTTAATATTGTTCGTTTAAAAAAACATTTTGTACTCCTTTTCCCACCAAACATTTTATGTTTTTGATGTCACAGTTTACATTTTTTCATGTTGTGTATCCATTAACCAATTACTGTGGCTATAGTGATTTTTAATACTTTTGTCCTTTAATCTTCATACTGGAGTTAAGTGATTAACACACTACTGTATTACAGTGTTAGAGTATTTTGAATTTGACTATATGCTTATCTTTACCAGTATGTTGCATATTTTTATGTTCCTGTGTTACAAATTAGTATTCCTTCATTTCAGCTTGAAGAACTCCTTTCAGCATTTCCTTTTTTTTTTTTAATTTTTTTTTAGCTTTTTAATTTTTTTTTTTTATTTTCGAGAGACATAGAGACAGAGCATGAGCAAGGGAAGGGCAGAGAGAGAGGGAGACACAGAATCTGAAGCAGGCTCCAGGATCTGAGCCGTCAGCACAGAGCCCGACACGGGGCTCGAACTCACAGACCGTGAGATCATGCCCTGAGCTGTAGTCAGCTGCTTAACCAACTGAGCCACCCAGGCGCCCCTCCTTTCAGCATTTCTTGTAAGACATTTCTAATGGTGATAAACTTCCTCAGATTTTGTTTGGAAAGTCTTTCTCTCTTTCATTTCTGAAGGACAGCTTTGCTGAGTGAAGTATTCTCGGTTGGCAGTTTTTTTCTTTTAGTACTTTGAACATGTCTGTAAGGCTTCTGCTGAGAAATCTGCTGATAGCCTTATTGGGGGGGAATTCTTTTGTAAGTTACAGGCTTTTTTTTTTTTTTCTCTCTCTCTCTAGCCCATTTTAAGATGATCTTTTCATCTTTGATTTTTTGGCTGTTTTATTATAATATGTCTTGGAGAAGATCTTTGAACTGAAATTTTTGGGGACCTATGAGCTTCCTGAACTTGGATGTCCAAATTTCTCTCTGGATTTGGGAAGTGCCAAGTCATTATTTACTGATATTAGCTTTCTGCCTCTTCTGTCTCTCTTCTCCTTCTGGGGCTCTGGTGATGTATAGATCACTTTCTTCATGGTATTCTGTAATCTTGTAGGCTTTCTTCACTCTTTTTTATTCTTTTTTCTTTGTTTTCCTATGAGTGGATAATTTCAGATGATCTGTTTCTGACTACTGATTCTTCTGTTTGATCCAGTCTTCTGTTAAAGCTCTCTATTGCATTCCACCCACTTCTCACCTGCCATTTAATTCCTTGTACTTTTTAGCTCTTGGACTTCTATTTGGTTCTTGTTATGATTTCTATCTTTCTGTTAAACTTCTCATTTTGTCCACATACTACTTTTCTGATTTTCATTGAATTTTGTTTCTATGTTTTCTTGTAGCTCACTGAGCTTCCTTAAAACAACTATTTGAATTGTTTATTGGGAAAATCACAGATCTCCATTTCTTTGGGGTTGGTTACTAGAAAATTATTGTGTTCCTTTGGTAGTGTCATGTTTCCTTGATTTTTCATGTTCCTTGAAGTCTTGTGTTGCTTCCTTCACATTTGAAGAAGTAGTCACCTCCTTCTGTCTTTAACGACTGGCTTTGGTAGAGTAATAACTTGTTAGCCCTGTTAGGGATTCGAAGGCTTTCCCAGGCCTTTTCTATGATATACCTGCTCCATCCTTCTTAGGGGGAGAATACTTAAAATTGCATGCCTTCTTTTGATCCTGCAAGGTCCAGACCAAGTGCTGATAGACTCTTGTTTTTTTTTCCCCCAGGGCAGTGCTAAATGCTCAAAATTTTGTCCTTTCTCTCAGGCCTGCTGAGTTGGGCCAGCTTTCTGTGCATGCTGCAAGACTCACTAGGCATCTGCAAAGGCTTGCTGTTGCCATTGTCAGTGGCAACACAGAGAGCTGGCCACAGGGTGAGGGGTGTGAATGGGGTACGCAGAATGTTAGGAGTGCCTGTGGGCCAGTGTGGGGGGATCTTCAGGCAAGGTGACCTCAACAGCTAATGGACAGGCTTCCTGATGGAATCCATGACATGGTTGATTAGATCCACATTGCTTTGATGCACTCTGAAAGTCTTGGCTACTGCTCTCTCAGCTGAGTCATGTAGCATACTTTAGTTCTCCGGATGGGGTGAGAAAGAAGCTGTGTCCAGCACAGCTCACGCACAGACTCAACACTTACCGGAGAAATCATGGACCGAAAAGTTCTCTCTTGGCACTGAGCTATGCCACCGTGGGGAAGGGGGGATGCAAGTAAACCAAAACCATTACCATCGCTTTCTTCAATGCATCCAATCTCGGATTGTTTTCCTCCCATGGTGTGCCGGGACTTCTGCACTGGACTCGCAGCCGTCCACAGAGGCACTCTGTTCCCTGGGTGATCGTCAAAATCGGTGTTCTCTTTTGAGGAAGATGGTACGAAAACCCCAATTTTGTCGTTTTGATGTCATCGTTCCCAGTTTTCTTCTTTGAAGCCAATGCCAGCAATGGGGAACATGGTTGATGCCTGCTTCAGCGCCCTACAGCAGCAATGCAGCCGTGCATTAAGTTAAGTAACTGCGTAAGAACCTGAGAGAGTTCGTGCTCTGAGGCAGTAACAGTCTCCCAATCATGTTGTTCTATCCCTTACAGGAGGTGATTTTGCTTGTGGTTTCCCACAGGCTACTCAAAATGCGCTGGTTGGTGTATCTTTTACTTGGCTCTCAATTCAGCAGAACGCCTTGTGTAGAGTTTTAGTCTTCACATGTGTATTTTGACTTTCCATTTGGTGCTTTGGCAGGAATGCAAGACTTCAATTACCTCAGCAGCAACTGTTTCGAGATCACCGTGGAGCTAAGCTGTGAAAAGTTTCCACCTGAAGAGACTCTGAAGAGCTACTGGGAGGATAACAAAAACTCCCTTATTAGCTACCTCGAGCAGGTAAACAGCTTCTCCAGCATGCTCTGGGAGATCTAAGAGCACTGAAACCTGGCGTGCCACCATTTCCTCAGAGGAGTCCAGTCCAGAGGAGTCCAGCTGACTCATAATGAGGACTCTGCATTTGGAAAACATGTCAGTGGTGGTCCAAAAAGGCTTTCATTTGTCATAGGTTTTGTGGTTCATGAATATTCCCTGAGAACTGATTGAGCTGAGATTGGTGGGAAGTGAGGCGATACCCTGTTTGCATTCGTTATGCTCTAATCCAGGCAGTCCTAGCACCCTCCTCCACTCTGGTCACCTAGGGCCAGTCAGGCATCCCTGGCAGGACTGGGAGAAGGGGAGGTAAGTGAGACACTGAGGGTCCAAAATTTAAGGAGGCACATTTTCTCGGAGGCCCGTGGGTCTAGGATTAGCACCTGAGTGTGAGTGCTTCCTTAAATTCTGTGCCCACCTGCCCCACTTGTCTCAGCCTTGACTTAGTTGGATCTCAGGTAATCATAATAATGATAGCTAATGATAGATAATAGTGCTATCGTAACAATGATAGCATTTACTGGTTCCCAGGCATTGTTCTGAATGCCTTACACATGTTCATTAGTGCATTTAATTTTCACAACAAACCCATGAGGGAAGTTGTATCATCATCATCATCATCATCATCATCATCATCGTGATCTTCCCTGAATTAAAAATGAGGAATCAGAGACCAGACAAGTTAAACAGCCTGCCTGAAGTCACTCTGGCAGAATTTTAAACCCGGCTGTCTAGTTCCGGAATCACCATGCCATGTTGCCTCTGATGACAGAAACCTAGCTCTTCACTAGAGAGGTACTTACGTAACCATGCCTGTGGGGTCTGCACAGGATTTGGGGGGAATCTCCTCATCTGTCAGAGCTAGATACCTTCCCTACCGAGACTCAGTGCAGGCCGCTCCCCTGCCAACCGCACAGCTCTGTACTACGTAGACATTGGCCCCAGGGGCCTTGGGGGTGAAACAGACCTAAAGACCCTGCTCCTTGCCTGCAGTGCCTTGACACTCTTCGAATTCCATTCTGTGTATGGCTGTTTACACCCAAAGCCAGATACGGTGATCTCAGTTTCACGTGCCAGCAGATATTCCCAATTAATTTAAAAACTAATTGGAGATGGACAAGTGCTATTGAATAAACACGAAGCTCTTTGCCTATATGTTGACATATAAACATATACATATGAAACCGATGCATTTAAAAAGATGTAAATCAGCTTAAGTATTCTTAATACCTTACCAGAAGAGATTCTCATGGAAGAGATCCACTATCACAGACCATGATTAAAAATTACTTATTGCACAGGATTTTTTCAATCAGTGGAATCCCGCTTCATGTTACCATAGAAAGGCATTTTCGATCACAAAGGCTAAGATAATTAACCACGTTGACCCTACGACAACCTTGATAGAAATCCCTCAAGTAATGTCTCCTTTGAGGAGAGCCATAAATGTATTTTTGGGGCAGAGGAAGTAAGACGAGGCTATTTGGTATGTGTTCTCCATTTAGATATCAAATAATGCCTCCTTAATACGGTGCTTTTTATTTTATTTACATATTTTTTTTCAGCAAAAGTTTATTCAGCTACTCTAGTGTCCTAGGCAGACTGTGAGGCACCAGGGATAGTGACTGACCTCATATTAGTGGAGTTCAGAAACATCAATACCTATTCACAAGAGTGGATTATAAATGCTAAAATAAAAGTCCATTACAAAGAAAAATGGCAGGGCACTGGGTCCCTAGCCCAGTCCTGGGGGTTCGGAAAAGTCTTCTCGGGACTACTGTAAGATTTACTATAGTCGAAACATCGATAAGATTATTACTCTGATCATCAATTAAAACACAGATTCAGCTGCTGCTTAGGTCTTGGTTCTTAAGAAAAAACTCAACACAAAACCAAAAACACAAAGGTATATACCATCGGGAAAGAGGACAGTATTTGTTAGATTTAGGTGGAAGGTAGGTGTGTATTAATTCATCATTTTATATAGAAATAAGCTGTGAAGGAGAGGGTCATTTAGACCTGTTTTATGCCACTTGGAATAAGAATTTGATCTCTCTACAGATCAAGTGATCCACCCTATAGAACATCGGTGTTATGGTGCAACTTGTGTAGAAGCAGTAAGAATGATATTTACAATGAACTCATCCACTTGCTTCATAGAACACTCTAATTTAGGGAGTCAAAGACTGATGACATATCAGTGAAGACTGCCAGAAGTTCTGTGTTGAAATTATTTTATTGACAATGAGACTGAGTATGGTGGGGATTGGTAATTAAACACCTGGACCTAAAGTCTAATCATGGACTAGTTTACAACTCATGGAAAATAGGCGATTAGAAGGTCTAATTCTGTAATTGGTGGAGAGGAAATCTCTTGCAGAGTTTTAAAGGGATGTTTGTAGGAATTGGAATTGTAAAGTTAATTAGGATAAATCATTCGCTATGGTGGAATGCCTCTCACTCAATAGCTTTGGAATAGTCTAGTTCTCAAAATTCCCAAAGAAATTCACAAAGAATGGTTCATGGGCACCCACATCAGAAGCACCAAGGTTCTTGTTAAAACTGAGTTTCCTGTGGGGTGCCCGGGTGGCTCAGTTGGTTAAGCACCAACTTCAGCTTGGGTCATGATCTCACGGTTTGTGAGTTCAAGCCCTGCATCGGGCTCCGTGCTGACAGCTCAGGGCCTGGAGCCTGCTTCGGATTCTGTGTCTCCCTTTTTCTCTGCCCCTCCCCTACTCACACTCTGTCTCTCTGTCAAAAGTAAATACATATTTAAAAAAAAAAAAACAAAAACTGAGTTTCCTGTTCCACCACCGAATCGCACTCCCTGCATGGTAGGACCCCCGAGTCTCCATTTCAGCAAGCTCTCTGGCTACCACTTAAGTATAGGAGGGCTTAACGGTTACTGCTATGCACAGTTCGAGGAACAATGGAGAATCTTCTGGATATTTGCTTTTTGGGGTTTTTTTTTTTTGTTTCCAGCTTTGGTTGATTGATGTCCTGGAATCTGAGGAGAGAGCATTACAGGAGGGACAAGTGTAGCAAATAATTTCTTCAGGCATGAGTGAAATTTGAATTTCTCTGTGATTTCTTTTGCAAAAGCCATAAAGTGACAGCATCGTCTGATCTGCATAGTTGTGAGAGCCCATAACCCTTCCACTGAGATTTAGTACTACAGTGGGATTTTTCCGACAGAGAAGTTTGCCCCAAAACTGGCATATCAGAGACACTCATTTATTTCACTATTTGTTGAACTGCAGACCATAAGTCTTGGGCTGCAGAGGCAGAACAAAGTAATGAATTAACAGGGTGTATTTGTGCCTAATGCAGGTGAACTAGCTCTGTGCTTTTGGAGGGGTCGTTTGACTTATTTTCCAATGATAAGGAAATTTAAAACTTTTATTTCTCTAAGGTTTATAATATTGACAATACTGGGATTATAGTGCCTCAAGACGAATAAAGTACATGTGGGTAAATAATTGCATGTTTGCAAGCTTTCTAAATTTCTTCGATGAGCCCTCATTTTAAGAAATTTAAAGTTCGTACTTTTTCTCTGATGTTCTGCTCTATGTGTAATCTCTCTTTCTTTTCTCTAAGATTTTTCAGATCCCCAAATGGCCTTTAGAGAAAAGAAGTACATGTGATTTTTATAGAGTTTTAGAGGTTTTGCTTTAAAAAAAATAGCAAATGCAAAAGGATTTGCTGCTAATCAGAGGCATCCCTTTGCTAAAACATTGTTCCACTGCCAGATTTATTCTCTGATGACAAAGGCATACCTGAGACTTATTCTGCCTCCTTGGAAGAGATCCCAGTATCATCAGTAGCAAAAGAAAATTCACTTTCTAGGGCTAGATTGAGTGAGGAGCATCCTGAGCCCGTGGGGGCTCGGGAATCTTCTGTTAAGTAGTTAAGCTTAACGAATTACCATTATTCCAGAAGCACTTTCTCGGAAACCTGAAGTGACTCTCTGTCACTCAAACACATATTGATTTCGTTGATCCGTTGTTTCAAACTGAAGGAGAAAAGCTGCTTTCCTCGTTTGCGTTGCTCCAGTTGTTGACTGTGCTTAATTTGGGGGGCATTATTCTCGACAGCATCTGTTTTATTTTCTTTCTAAATCTAATCTTCAGTTTCGAAGTTCACAGATCTTTCATGCCACTCATTTTCTAGCAAATAATATTGTTTGATTGCAAGAGCAGTCACAGCATGTCTTCTTATTCGACATGAACATGTATTAAAGAGCCGTAATGTAACATTCTTCATAACTGGCAGTGGTCATACGACCTGTACACAAGTGACCAAATGTAAGAGGACAAAGTCATGAAATACACTCAGACCGGAACTGCTTTACAGATGTGATAGACATTTGTTTTCTTTTTCGTTTTGTTGGTTTGGAAGGTACTTTAATGTCTTTCTTTGACTCAGGACGAGACTTCAATTTTCAGGGGATTTTTTTCCCCATTTGTCTACTTGGGAAAAGCAGTGCAAAGAGTGTTCAAAAAAAAATGCAGCAGCCTTTTGCGTATATTTTGATCCTGCAACAACGAGGATCTACAGTATTTTGCTAGAAAGTAAGGAGATTCTTGACACGAAATGTCTTGTCGGATCGTTTCTAATACGATTTTTGTGGTTGTTCTTGACCTTCGCAGATACACCGAGGAGTTAAAGGCTTCGTCCGGGACCTTCAGGGTAACCCAATTGCCAATGCAACCATCTCCGTGGAAGGAATAGACCATGACGTTACATCTGGTGGGTGTTCTTTGCCATGATTGGGAGGCTCTAGCATTCGACACAGGGCATGGTTACTTCTTATCTTAGTTACAATTTTTATGCCGTTCTAAGCAAAACAGTTGGATGCGTCCTGTCTCTTTACCTCCCTCTCCTCCAGCTTTGATCTAGTTAAATTTCCTTTGTGGGAGCCAGTCAGGCGGTTACTCTGGATGGCTGCTGGCTTAGAAATCAGGGCGCAGCAGATGGCGCCCTTTCCTCAGCTGTCTCGGCCTGGAGCTGCCGGGGGTGCCATCCACTGGAGGTTCTGCGCAGTTCCCGAGGTAAAGGCAGCTGAACTAGCTGGAGTTGAATTATCCGTGTCTTTCCCATCGGTCTTAAGTGCTAATGAGCTGTTAACTGGATGACCTCAGGAGGGAGTGAAAGGAGTAGGAAAGAAAATGGCCAGTGTATTGTGTGTCTAGGATTTCTCCCACATTTCTTTATTGAATCTGTCTGAAAACTCCAGACTCACTCAGGGTTAAACAGGATGTTAACAGAATTGAGGTGGATGTTAGTTATCTCTAAGTTCCAAACCCCATTTCCATTTCTCTCGTTTGGGGACAAGGATGTATTTTCCTGGAAAACCTACCTATCCCCGTTCCATTTCTCCAACTCATTTTAGTTTAACTGTCATTTGTTGGGATCTTTTTTTTTTTTAAATATTTATTTTTGAAAGAGAGAGAGAGACAGAGCATGAGCGGGGGAGGAACAGAGAGAGAGAGGGAGACACAGAATCCGAAGCAGGCTCCAGGCTCCGAGCTGTCAGCACAGAGCCCGGACGCGGGGCTCGAACTCACAGACTGCGAGATCATGACCCGAGCCAAAGTCGGCCGCTTAACTGACTGAGCCACCCCGGCGCCCCTGTTGGGATCTTTCAACAACAACAACATGTTTTGTGTATAATCTACTCACTTATTTCTAGACCTTGTAATTAATGAACCTTTACCTTATTTTCCAAACCACACTCTACCGTTACTTCTCTCTTAACCTCATTTATAACTCGTGTATTTTAAAAATCCTTAACGTTTTCCCCTTAAAGCTCCATTTATTTATCTATTTAACAAATATTTACTAAAACCCCACAAGATGCGGCCAGCACATCCTGCCAACCAGTGTGCCAGACTCCGTGCCAAGACATTGCTCCCTTAGCCGTCGGGGAGCTCGGAGAGGGCACCCCGGCCTTGATCCCCTCGGCCACGTGACGTCTCTTCTGTCTGTGAGCCCTAGTGCCACAGAGACGTGATTGTCTCTGCATTCCATGACGCGAGTATTTTAGGAGAATCTGACCTGGGAAATAAACATAGGTAGGAGTGAAATCTGAGGAGGAGACTGGGGGACACTCCACCTCTTTGAGGGCAGAGTAGCGAGGAGGAAAGGAGTCGGAGGTAGAGGGAGAACCGCGTGCACTGTCCTGGAAGCCCGGAAGTATTTCCAGATGGAGGGACCGATCAGGAGTGCCAGGTAAGCTGAGCCTGTGCACGAACCAGTGTGGAGAATCCGACAGAACCTGTTTCCGAGGACCAGTGGGAGCCTGATCACAGGGCCTAAGAGAGACTAGGAGAGACATTAGAAAAAGAGAGTATTTATTGACAGATCTTTTCAGACCAGCTAGTCCAAAGCGAAGGAGAGAAATGATGCACCTGCTAAAAGGAGATGTGGGGGTCAGAGGAAGACCGGAAGGGGTGGCCATAGGATTTTTTTTTCTGATTTCATTTTCACAGTGAAATAAGGTGTAAAGCATCTCCTGGGAGTGAGGATGCAGAGGATGTGTCAGCGGTGTTAGGAAAAAGGAGAAAGTGTGAAATGTCCACTAGGACCTTGCTACTCAAAGCAGGGCCCACTGGCACTGCCCTGGAGCTGGTTAGAAAAGCAGAATGTTAGACCTTACCCCAGGGCTAGCGAGTTAGAATTCACACAGTACCAAGTTTCCTAGGTGATTGATACGCTCTGGTCTAGGAAGACGGGAGCATGAAAGGACCAGGGAGGAAGGGACTAGAAGGAAAGCAGGGCAGTTCCATGCCCTCGGTTAGGTTGGCGTGTATGCGGTGGAGACTGATGATCATGGAGACCATGCAGCTGGTGGCCGGTGGGGGCTGGAAATTATCCAGAGCTGGCGGCTCGCCGGGCACATATCACTGAGAGGGCAAAGCAGATGAGCCGAAGGCACATGCCTTCAGTGATCACAGGGTGGCCAGGGAATCTAACTAGGTTAGGAGGGAGCTGCGGCCATGTGGGGTGAGAAGGAGTGTGGCCCTTACCTCTGCTTACGAATTCTCTGGAGAACTTATTGAAAATGCAGTTCCTCCGAGGCCAGCTCTCCAGACGACGTATTCTCCATCTTCAGAAATAGAAATTTCTCACAAGTTTCTCAGGGTTCTTTATCCCCGATGGATAAAGGAGATGTGGTAATATATTCGATGGAATGTTACTTGGCGATCAAAAAGAACGAAATCTTGCTGTTTGCGACAGCGTGCATGGAACTAGAGGGTAATACGCTAAGCGAAATAAGTCAGTCAGAGAAAGATTAATATCCTATGATTTCACTCACATGTGGAATTTAAGAAACGAAACAGATGAACCTAGGGGAAAGGAAGGAAGAATAAAATATAAAGAGAGAGGGTGACAAACCATAAGAACCTCAAATACAGAGAACAGACTGAGGGCTGTTGGAGGGGTGTTGGGTGGGGGATGGGCATTAAGGAGGGCACTTGCTGGGCTGAGCACTGGGTGATGAATCACTAAATTTGACTCCTGAAATCATTATTACACGATATGTTAACTAATTGGATTTAAATAAAATTCAAAAATGATAAAATAAAATCCAAAAAGCAAAATAAAATAAAAACAAGTACCTCGGGTTTCTGCTGAGGCTGTCTTGGACCACTCTTGGTGAAGCATCAATCTAGACTTAGACCATCAGGTCTTCATGGCAAGATCCTTGGCCAGAATCAAAACACAGCATCAGATGCCCTGACCCCACGATTGAGGGCTTTACATATCTTTTTACCCGTGTCACGCCTGAGATGATTATGAGGATTCATTATCTGAGAAGATTTACTGACAATTTGACATTAATATCTGTAAACTTGCTATTAGAAGTTTCTTCCTCTAAGAGAATGTGACACTCATTTCAATGGAATTTTACCGAATCCCATAAACATCCACTTTAAAAATAGGGAGTCGGAGAAGGCAACCTGAGGTATACTGGGTATTCCTAAAATGGCATAGCTATGTGACTTGATATTTTGTCTCCTTACAGCGAAGGACGGTGATTATTGGAGACTGCTTGTACCTGGAAACTATAAACTCACAGCTTCAGCTCCGGGCTATCTGGCAATAACAAAGAAAGTAGCAGTCCCTTATAGCCCTGCCGTTGGGGTAAGAAATCAGAATTGCTAAGATTTATTAAGTACTTAATATGTGTCAGGCATATTTAAGTGATTTATATTTAGTCTTCATAATAACACTATGAGATACGTACTGCCAATACCCCCATTGAGCAGATGAGAAAACTGAGGCCTAGCAAAGTTAAGTGACTTAACCAAGGGCTCCTTGGTTGATTTTATACCATTCAATGTGAGGCTCCCTTATTTCTCCTCAGTTTTTTTTAAACTTTTTTAATGTTTATTTATTTTTGAGAGAGGAAGAGAGACATAGTATGAGCAGGGTAGGGGCAGAGAGAGGGAAACAGAATCTGAAGCAGACTCCAGGCTCCGAGCTGTCAGTACAGAGCCCGACTCGGGGCTTGAACTCACAAACTGTGAGATCATGACCTGAGCCACCCAGGAGCCCCCTCAGTTTTTTTAAGACATGCACAAGAAAATAAAATACAACTTACAAAAATTAAACTTTTATTTGCTACATTGATTTCAATTTAAATGAGATTTCTGTTCCATTTGTCTTTTTATTTCTAGCACTCAATATAATACTTAATGAGTATTTGGAAAAATTGATCATGCCTGCAAGGTGATTTTAGGCATTAACCAAACTTTTATTAAGCACATATTATGAGAAAGACCCTCTGCTAAGCGCTATCAAAAAGTGCATCTCATTTAAGTAGGTACCACCTATTTTGCTAGGAAGGTGAGGATTCTACTGCTCCCTTTGCATTACATTTTTGGAACCAGGGAACGGCCTGCACAATTTCCAGTCGAAAGGCTTGCTTGTAAAGAATTTACTGCAATTTTGTTCATGCACCGGTTTGGAGTGTAAGTGCTTGGTTTTGCAAACAGAGTATCTTGAGTTTTTTAACTGGTGCTTTGGTTTCGATTGTGTGTATGTGTGCATTAGGCTGTATATGTATTAAAATCAGGAGGTAAATTTGGGCAAATGAAACCTGGAAAAAAGTAGTCCCAGAAATAGGTGGTAAAACATTCAATTATTTGGATCTTAGCCTTTCTGGCCTGTGTGAGTGATTATATTCCTAAATAACTAGTGGCTTATGTGGAGATGAAGGAACTCTTAGTTCTTTTTTTGAAATAGCATTTTTATTTCCGATTCATTTTTCTATTTATTTATTTAGTTAGTTTTTGAGAGACAGAGTGACAGAGAGAGGAAGCACACTTGTGCACGTGAGCAGGGGAGGTGCAGAGGGAGAGGGAGAGGGAGAGAGAGAACCTTAAGCAGACTCCAAGCCCCTCAAGGAGCCCCACGTGCCCCGTGAGATCCCGACCTGAGTCGAAATCTGAAGTCAGAAGCGTAATCAATGGAGTCACCCAGGTGCCCCGAGGAACTCTTAGTTCTATTTGCAATGCGGACAGAGGTATCTAGAAGGCCTGAGAAGGGTTGAGGTTGGGGAGTACAGATTTTGAATAGCCTTCTGTGCAGACGTATGGATTATCTGTAGACCTGATGAAAACTCCCAAGTCACACAGAGAGTCGAGTTCGTATGTGCCTCCATCAGTTTCTTTAACAGATTCAAGCTTCTAGAAAGCAGAACTTGTGGTTTGGGACCCCAGGACACTGAACTACATTCTTCCATATTTCCCCAGCTATTAGGAGAAAACTCAAGGAGCTTCTCCTAGAAGCTCAGTGAAGAGTCAAAGGTAGAAAATTAATTATAAATTACATCTTCTCAGTGGAGGGAAAACTGACTTTAAATAATCTGCTTTTAAATAATCCTACTAGGCTATTAGATCAAAGCACATTTAAAACATAATGGCTTTTGATTTTTTTTTTCCTCTCAAAGTATCTTTTGTTTATCATGAGAGATTTTTAGGAAATACTGTAATTCAGGTGGCTATCCCGAACTTATCCTATAAGATCTAAAACTGCGGTTTTTAATTTCAGCTTTTAAAAGTACACATGCAGCTGGTAAAAATATATTCTTGATTTCCTCCTTTAGGTTGATTTTGAACTGGAGTCGTTTTCTGAGAGGAAAGAAGAAGAAAAAGAAGAATTGATGGAATGGTGGAAAATGATGTCAGAAACTTTAAATTTTTAAAAAAGCTTCTAATTAGCTGCTTTTAATCAATCTATCTATACAATGTAGTATGATGTAATGTGGCCATTTTCTTTTAGATCTTGTGTAATATTTAACGCCGATTCATGTTTAATCATTTACATATTAATAGCTATCACTTAAAATAAACAATTAGACCTTTAGGTAAAAATGTAAGAACTTGGTCTGTTTCTTCTCATATAACATTCATTTTCCTACATATATTACATGGAGAACTATAGAAGAGGTTTAGCGATCTTGCCATTTTAGACTTAAATGCAATATTCCATGTGTTATTTACGATCCAGACTTTTTGAGTAATTCTAGCTTTTCAAAGCTAATGAAGTCCTTTTAATGTAATTGGTGACAATGCCATGTAGTGAATGCCACTGAAAAGGTCAACGGCTACAGTTTGGCGTCGTGAGCATTATATCACAAGACTTACATAGTTCAGTCTAAATTGTCATTTGTCTTGTGCTGACTAGCTATATAAGCATGAGCTTGTTAATGCATTTTTTGGATGAGAAGGAAATATAAATGTTTAGAAAGGAATTTTATGATGAGAATGGAAATTGACTTCTTGCTTGTACATATGGGGGCGATACTGTTACATTATTCAGCCTGTTAGCGCTACTTAAAAGCTTAGGGTTTTCTCTTGGTTGGAGATTGGTCTAGAATTGCATTCTGAATGAATAAAGGTAAAAAAAGAATTCCATGGTCTTTATTTTAATTCTCTATGATTTTTGATCTAGAGTGGTGATCTTGTGATTAAAACAGTGTATTTCTTTGATAATGGGGTCTCACTTGTTCATCCTTGCTATTTTAAAATTTATCCAGTGATGGCTGTTTGCCAAGCACAGTGCAAACTCTATGGATAGTATCGTGGTGGACAAAAGGTTCTGACTCCATGGATCTTATGGATCATTTGTGGACATAGGCTTTAAATACATGTACACAGAAATGAGTATGTAATTATCCACTGTGATAAGTAAAATGGCAAGAAGGAACAGGAGATGCAGAAACAGAGAATGATAGAGAAATTATACCAGTGGAGGGGACTCAGAAATGCGTGTATGAGCATGCATTAACTGCTCAGGTTAACTGAGCAGGTGTGAGCAATGCAGTAACTGAGTGTAGGTGTGTGTGTGTGTGTGTGTGTGGTGGTGGTGGTGGTGGTGGTGGTGGTTTGGTTGATCAATATATCTGGGTATGGGTTTTTGGTAAGGTAGTGTTAACTGTTGTAGTACTAGATCCCCAAATACATATGACTTAAGCAGAATAAAAGTATGTTCCTAACTCAGACACATATAAGAGATACCTGAAGTCACTTCCACCTACGGCTTATTGCCTAGAGCTAGTCACACAGCCCTGTTGGGTGACAGTCTTTTTAGTGAGCAGCACTGTCACTACTGTAGTTTCCCTTCTGGTTGCCAACATAGGTTTGCTCTCCTTTTTTCCAAATATAGAAGTCACTTAGCCCCTCCACAAGTGAGACAACTTAAATCAAGGCTGTGAGCTTCAAGTCTGGGATTTTTAAGTGATCCCACAAGAACCTCTGTTATCAGATCAGCATGTGGTCCCTCTTGCTCCAAAAATCTACAAACAACAAAAAAAAAACAGGTTATATGCATCCTTCACACGCAACATACAATAAATAGGGTCGAGATAATGTCATGAACGCTCCTACTTGAGATGGTGAGGAGTGAGAGGTGCGTGACATCCATTGGTCTACAGCAGTTCTGCAATCTTGCCAAGTGGTTTTCTAGGCCTCCTCTTCTGGGGATGGAGAATGGTCCTGGTTCCAGAATTGATTCTGGACTCTGGAAGGTGCTTTTCTGCTTTTATTCTGCAAGGCCATGATGTGACGCTCTTGAACTCCTTCTCTGTCATTCATTGAAGACCTAGGTTGATGGAGGCGCACCGTCTGGTATGTGGGACCGGCCCAAGTCACTGAAGCAGATGGAGAGAGACTGAAGGATCAAGAATGGACCTTTTATTGACTTAGCCTGGGGATGACACATGTCAGCTCTTCTCATAATCCGTTGGCCAGGACTAGTGTCGTATGCATTTTCCTAACCGAGCAGGTTGCAGGAGATATAGAGGACCAAGGAGCATGTCTGTCTATGCCATCAGACCAAGTCAGCTATGCATTCAGCTCTTGGAAGGAAGGTGTTAATTCCATGTAGTCTTGCCTTCAATCCATTTGTCATAATACACGGTTTCAAAGGTCTCCACTTTCCAGGCCATACTCTCCACATGCTCTGATTTATCAAATGAAATGCTGTTGGGAGGGAAATTCCTCTTGGTCAGTGTTTCTGTGCTGAAGGACCCCCAGTGGAATAAAACTCCTGGCCTCTATTCCCACGTCTCACTCACTCATTCCTACAGTGAAGTCAATCACTTAATTGTTAGATGATGACAGGTAAAGCTAACCTAATCAGGTGAACAAATCTATCAAAGGACTGTAAGCTTCCTCTTTCCCTGTCTTCTCTGCCCTAGACAGAGGCAACCCAAACTCTCCCGTAGGTGTGAGGTAGGCTTTGGGTGTGTGCGCAGGAACAGGAAGGGCTTATGGGCATAGAATATTCATAGGTTCTTTGTACCACAGACCTAATGTCACTTTCTCCAATTAGTTTATCAATAATAAAGCTGTTTAACCTGTCTGTTGGTTTCCTGTGTCTTACTTTTCAACTGGTTCTGAGCTCAGGAATGGAAGAAATGGGTACTATATGTTAGATCCCTAACATTTTCAAGAGGTATACTACTTCAATAGGTTAGGTGTTTCTGTTTTTGTTTTTGTTTCTTTCCAAAAGTCGAGAGGGACCAGGCGCTCTCTCATTTTGGATACCATACTTCTCTTAATACAGTCTAAGATGGACGGACGTTTTTTGGAGGTTTTATGGCACATTGCTGCCTCATATAAATTTAGCATAAATGAAAACCTTGCATTAAAGTTTTTGATTTGGTTAGAAAGTAACTGATAGAGCAGGTAAGGATGCGGAGGGTAGGAAGGCTGGATTATGAACAAGAGGGCTACATTTTTGTAGGTAACAAAAATCAGAAAGGGAGGGGGCTGGGAAATTGATTTTCATGAAATAACCAATGCATTTCAAACTGCTTTTTTTCCCCTTCATAGACAGTGAAAATCAGACATACTCTGGAAGAAATAGCTAATGTCCACTCACATTTCGATTTTCAGTTCTTCGCATAAACAAAGATAAACATTACTTGCAGAAAGGGAACCATGAACTTTGATATTCACATTTTATTTATACAACCTCTGAAATCTTTCCACAATTTAGTATTGTGGGAGGTTAAAAAATCATCATTGGTTCCAACATATGACTCAACTTCTCTTTTCGAAATCCTCATGAGGATTCTTCTGTGGATAGAACGGGACAGCCTTTGGAGTTTCTGCCTTGCAAATGTCAAGATAGAATGTACTCGAATCTTTGGTTTGAATATAAACACACTGCATCCTGGTCGTGCTGTTCTTAGGTAAATATCATTTTGGGTGCTTACAAATGTTCTGATTCTTTGCCCTTTGCTTCTTTTTACTAGACAGCGAGCCAGTGAATCAATTCAATTCTAGCATGGGTTTCTAGGGTAGTGTATAACTTTAGTTTTATGTGATTAATTTAAAGCATTGAAAAATTTCCTGAGATCCAGTGTGGTTTTTTTTTAAGTTTATTTTTATTTAATTTGAGAGAGAGAGAGAGAGAGAGCAAGCGGGGGAAGGGCAGAGAGAGAGGGAGATGGAATCCCAAGCAGGGTCCACGCTGTCAGCCGGGAGCTGTCCCCACTTTGTGTTGGGGTTTTGAAATATAGTATTTTGAAACCTCACCACAAAGCTGTAAGCTAGAACTATTGCAGCATTCCTGATGAAGAGATGAAGACTCAGTACTTAAGCTAAATTTTTTTTTACCTCACAGAACTGGTAAGTGGCAGACCAAGATTAAAACTCATGTCTGCCTGACTCCAAGTCTATCTGTATTTACCTTACCTCATTTCTCTAAAAAATTTTTTTAATGTTTATTTATTTTGAGAGAGAGAGAGTGCGCTTGTGAGTGCGAGCAGAGGAGGGGCAGAGAGAAAGAGAGAAGAGAATCCCAAGCAGGCTCTGCACTCCCAGCACAGAACTAGATGAGGAGCTTGAACTCATGAACCATGCCGTTGACCTGAGCTGAAATCAAGAATCAGTCGCTTAACCGACTGAGCCACCCAGGGACCCCGACCCTACCTCATTTCTTTAGCATGACCTGGAAAGGACTGTATTCTTGATTAAACATATCTTTGTTTTATATTCCTTTGACTACTTCACGTATGCTGATCACTATACTTTGGGTTTCTGGGCAGTATTTATGACCTGCCCTTTAAAGATAATTTTAAAACATTTTGCAAGTAAATACAACAAGTTCCTGTTTCATGGCTTCTCGCTGTGTGGAATTACTGTGAATCCAGTTAGTTTGATCGAGTTCCCTGTGGACATGGTGATGTTTGGCACGGATATTATGCCTGGCCCCAACATTAATGCTGTCAAGAGACACATTTCAGGATTTACCAGGGCATGGCCAGTAGCTTCACAGCAGAACAGGGCTCGTGAGGAGAGGAGGCTGTGGCATCATAACTGCCTCCTTGTCCCTCACGTCCCCCATGGGGGTAGGGGCTTCTGGGAAGCTGACTAGCTGCAGGTTCTGGTGCAGAGGTCCGCTCTGTCTTGCAATTGTTGTCGGGGCCAACTACAGCGAGGGAGAGCAGGAGAGGATAAAATGAAGCATTAGGGTTCCTGAAATCAGGCAGAAAACTGATGAAGACAATGCTTTAATAAAGGGACAGGCTAAGGGGCCCAGGCCCTTGGTTTCAAAGAGGCTATCTATGGATAGTGAGGCTTTTGCTCCTGGGCTTTAGTTCCTGGTCAGTCTATAATCCTAGAAGGAAGGCTGGCAAGGAGGGGGCCCATGGTGCATACATTAAATTAATTAATATATGTAAAGCACTTAGAAAGCTGTCTGATAGACAGCAAGTGCTCAAAAATGGAATTGCTCTTATTATTACTCACCAATACATCATTATTATTCAAAACAATGTGGTTATTTCTATCGCTACTACCGCCATTACCAGGTTAAGTTATGAGATTTGCTACTTAGAAGCTGGGACCACGGAAGAAACCGAGGTAGAAGACCCAGAGGTGGGATGAAGGCCTAGTTATTATAAGAGTGATGGTGTAATATAGGGGTAGAGACAGGATATAAACATGCCTATGTTAGGTCAAGATCAGTTGGGCAAGCACTGTTCGCCTGAGCCTGCTGATGGGCCTCAGCGGGACGCAGAAATAGAGAGGCATAAAACTGGCTGGACCTCATGCGAAAGGGTCTTCTTTAGTAATAATGTTAGTATCAACTCTAGTCGTATTTGGAGAACTTAAAAATGATTAAATAATTATTTGTATTGTTTCTACTCACTGCTGTGTTTCATCGGCAATAAGAAGGTCATATGGTAAAATGAAAAAGAGAGACAAAACCATAATGAATTTACACTTCAGGATGTGTGAGGTCAGTGTCCAACTTGCATTGTGAAAACTTAGCGTTTCCGAAACGTTATCGGCTAAGTGTCCATCTGGTGATGGCGGTGACCGAAGGTGGAGAGACTGCTCCGAAGTTCTGGGTGATTTTTCTGTGCATGTCTATCTGCGGGGATTTGCAGGAGAAATGAATGCATGTTTAGAGAGGAGAGAACACAGAGACAGGTGAGCAGCATACACCTGAGCTAAGATGTTCCAACATCAACCTCTCAATAAAATCAGAGCTTCCTCAGTAGCACACAATCTGACACAGCTAGAAATGTAGCGGGAAGAAAACACTTCCTGCTGACACGGAGGCAAATAACCCTGCACTTTTACTTTGTAAACTCCCTCAATCCACTTTTACCCACTGCAATTGCTACCAAACAGAAAGAAATGCAGTCTTTTTGTCATAATTATTTCCTACATAATTTTTGAGACTTAAATTTACTGGCTCAGTGTCTTCAAATTGATCTGGTTGAGATCGTATTCATAGACTTAAGAAAACTGACACATGAATTAATGAATTACTAAGACATCACAGGTGATTATTAGAAGACAGAACATAACACATATATAAAATATGTAAACCAGAAAATGATATAATGACTTTTTGTAATAGCTGAATCAGAGGTTGATTAGCCAAATTTCATGAGTTTGAATATTATAATAATACATTCTACCGGGGTGCGTGGGTGGCTCAGTCGGTTAAGAGGTCAACTTCGGCTCAGGTCATGATCTCATGGTTTGTGAGTTGGAGCCCCACGTTGGGTTCTGCGTTGACAGCTCAGCGTGCTTCAGATTCTGTGTCTCCCTCTCTTCCCCGCCAGGCTTGTGCTCTCTCTTTCTCTGGCTCTCAAAAAGAAATAAAAAAATGAAATAATAAATTCTTCCTATTGTCCTGATTCTGTGACTTACAATTTTTCAGTGAACTCTCTGGCTAAAACTGCTTTTCCCTCTTACCCACATTTACACTAATATTTATTCTAGAAATTCCTTTAAACATCACCCTGATACCACCAGGCACACTCCCATTCCCTGCCCTTGCAATGAAATGACCTTAAGGCAGCTGGCCATAGTCATTGGTCTGCAGCAACCGTTTGCTCCAGAAACTTCTCTGCAGCTTTTCCTCTGTGTTTATTTTAAACCTTACATTTGAAGAGCATGATGATGAGAAAATAGCATTGAGTCTAACCAGAGCTTCATAGATTTGTTGCTGTGGCTTATCTGGCTACACGAACCACTGTTACGGGATTTGGGGTCTTGTGAGGGGAGATGAAAGCGGTGGGCGGTGTAGCATTCTTTGCCTCGAACCTAAAATATATTTTCTTATGCATGAAATACACAGAGGCATTTCGAAACCAAGTATGGGTGTAGTTAAAATGGGAAAACGCCAGCTTAATGTGCACACCTCGCGGTCCCGACCACCACACATGCTCTTTGTCAATCCACGGGAGGCGCCAACAGATCCGCAGAGCTGACAGGCAGATGTGAAAAGGGGGATTAGATGCTGGACTTTTGGTTGAGGCCTTTGACAAGTTGAACAGGCCGGCAGGCTCCTGCCAGCACAAGCTCCGTCAAATTACCTCCTCTTCCTTTTATTCACCCATGCGGAGGTGAGAAGACGCCCCCTCACACCCCCCCACCCGCTATCACAGCCCCAGACCCGAACTTCGTAACAGACGCAGCAGTGAACCGCCCAGCCACGTGAGCCGTATATGGCCTGCGTACGTGATTGGAGAACGCGCTCCTTATAGACAGTGCTGTGGGACTGTAGCTCACCAAACACACACATGGCAGGGCAGAAAGGAATTTTATTTTTCCCCACTTAGGAATCATTTTCTAACCCGGTATCATTTTTGAGTGTTTGCAACCTGAAATACGGTGCCCATTTCTCTTGCCTTTCTACTTTTCTGTTTTCCTCATCTCCAGTCTCCTGGATACATTTTATCTGTTTCAGGCTCCATAACTTCCCTTTGCCTGGTGTCTGTCCTTCTCTTCTGCCTCCTTTATCTTCCCTCTGTTGCTCTCTCTCCCTCTGGGCCTCTGGGTCATGGCCACGTTTAGGCAGGAAAGAGACTGAGAGCAAGCTAGGCAGACTGTCTTCTTCTTCCTCCTTCCCACAGGCTTCCCTCTGGAAGGCGCCTTCCTCAGAAAGGGTGTTTCTTACTCTCAGCCCTTCCCAGGGTGGGTTGCCCTCTAGAGATCCCCCTTGACTTCCTCCACAGCCATGTAGCTCCCTCAACCCTGTGAGTTACTCTGGCCTTGCTCCCAAGAGCCTCGATCCTCATTCTGGAATCTGTCTTGGCTTATCTGAAACCGGAAACAGAAATTTCATGAAGAGTTAGGTTGCTTCCTTCACTGGTGACAAATATGAGAAACGGCATCCAGATGGGTTAAACACTGGGAAGGATCGGGGCCACTGTGTGGCTCTGTCGTCGGTTCAGCTTCCGACTGTGGCTCAGGTCATGATCTCATGGTTTGTGAGTTCGAGCCCCGCATCAGGCTGCGCACTGACACTGTGGCACCTGCTTGAGATTCTCTCTCTCCCTATCTCTCTGCCCCTCCTTGACTCGAGCTTTCTCTCTCTTGAAATAAAATAAATAAAAACTTTAAAGTAAATAAAAACTTTAAACAACAACAACAACAACAACACTGGGAAGACGAACGCAGAAGAGCAGGCAGTGTGGTGGAAAAGAAAGAGCCAAACACCAGAGCAGCAACCTCAACTTGTCGAGTGACAGCCTCGGTGAATGGACGCCTTTCAGAACCCCAGTCTCCCCATATTTCACTAGAAGGCAGTATAGTTGTTATGGAGATATTATTGAAGTTCTTTTCCTAATAATCTCCTAAGTCTACGAATAGGAAATTTCCTGTAGAACGTAAGGGAAAGTCAAAACGGAAGGCCCAGGAAAATCTTTCGGTTGTGATTAAAACGGGCCGTGGCTCAGAAATAGCTTTATACTGGCCAGGAAAACGTAGCCATAGAACGTGCTGACTTGTAACTGTTGGTCATGGTGCCTCTCTGAGCAAGACACAGGCTCAGGTCCTTAGACATACTCCCTCGGCCACCACACCCTCACAGAGTGAATCCCAGGAATGGAAGGAAGCCTCTGAGTCAGGTGTAGCGACCTTAGGGGAGAGGAGTCAGTGAAGACTGGCTCTGATAACAGAGGGCAGGAGCTGGGGCAAGAGGGAGCAGGGCGGCGGGGCAGGAATGCTCAGTCGCAGTCAAATCTGAACTGTGGGAGGATGCTCCGAGTCCAACCATATCCTTCTGAAAAGGAACATATCTCATCCTTTCCCCCATCTCTCCCTCCCCCTGCCCCTCATCCTCTTCCTCTCTATCCCTATCTCTACCTCTATAGCTAGCTCTGCCCAGGAGCCATCGCCACCTCATTCAGCATCAGCCGCATCCAAGGTGGTTGGGGGGTAGGTAGCAGAACTCGGAGGGGATCCTGTCCCAGGACCAAGGATGTGGGAGAAGAGACAGGTACGCAGATGGCGCCACTTCTGCCTTCGTCTACTTTCTGTATTCAATGGACCCGCTTCTTTTTCATTTTTAAGAACCTCGTGCTAAAATGCCCACCTCTTAGCGTGAGCCGAAATAAGCGATCTTTAAACTCCTCTTCACGGCTTAGAGGGCATTTCCTGCTTAGTTATGAGAAGAGTGTCAAAAAACAATGAGACTGTATGGCAAAACTATTGTGCGGTGGACGTGTATGCAATTACGAGGATGTTTCCATATATGCATGTGTGCCAAGTAATAGCAAGGCAGTTAAGATGCCTCTGTGGGAAAATTGTGCATAATTTCTTGGGGGAGAAAAGCATTTCTGAATTTTAAAAGGGGCATTACTTTTTTCTTGCAGGAGGTTGTTTTGCTAAAAGACAAAAGGAAGTATGCAACAGCGTCCAAGTGAGAAAAAGACACTCTGCCTGAAGCTGCTTTGCGGTAACATGTAGCCACGAAGATTCTTGAGTATAAACGCTCTTTGTAGAGTTCAGACCACACAAACTCTTAGTTTTAAAAAATTGTAGTTTATATGCACTTCTGGTAATTTTTGAAGGTCAAATTTTGTCCTGGTCTTGCAATTCTTTTTCTCCTTCCTCCTTCCTCTTCTCCTTGCCTTTATTTTTTATATTTGAAACTTTTTTAATGTTTACTTATTTTTGAGAGAGAGAGAGACACAGACAGAGCATGAGTGGGGGGAGGGGCAGAGAAAGAGGGAGACACAGAATACAAACCAGGCTCCAGATTCTGAGCTGTCAGCCAGAGCCCGGTGCAGGGCTCAGACTCATGAACGGTGAGATCATGCCCTGAGCCGAAGTCAGACGCTTAACTGACTGAGCCATCCAGGCACCCTGCAATGTTCTACCCTTTTAAAAGAACTATGCTAAGCAAAAGCGAACTTAAGTATATTTACAGAACTAGGTAACCAGCTTAATTTTACATAAAATAACAATAGAAAGATTTCTTAGACACATATCCGAATAGTGAAAAATCCAGAATTGTTCTGGCTAAACCAAGAAAGAAACAAATCTAGAGAAGGGATTTTTTTCTTTTTATTTACAAAATAAGGAAATGGTGAACAGAAACTTGAGTCTGTCTTGGTAACGATGTGGAGTAATTCAAGGAAATTGAGATTTCCATTTAGCAGTTAGTGGCAGTTTGATAGATTTCTGTGGAATTGGATTTGGGTTTGATTTTAGAAGTGTTGTCTAAGATCAGCAATTCATTTTTCCGGAGATATCATGGAATCAGGTCACGTCAAAACAGAGACAACTCAGAAGCGAGATGGGGCAAAGTGGTGGTGGAACGTGGTGCCCGGGACCCAGGTGGCAGTGATTGTAATAATAATCACGATGATATCGGCAATGATAATAATAATAATCGTTGGCATTGTTGGAGAAGTTACTGTGCAAAAGCACATCTCCTACATTTTTCCCTTTACTCTCCCTAGCAAATCTTGGGAGAGCCCCATTTCACAGATAAGGAAACCAAAGAACAGTTAAAAATGCTGTCAATTAAGGAGTGAGAGGCAGATCGTGAAGCCTATGTTTGTGGTCGCTGGTGACCAGTAGTCATTCAGCGTCTCTGGGATATGACCTTGTAAGCCCTTCTAGTAACAGTATTCCTTAGGATTAATGTGCGTTCGCTCATGGTTTCTGTGGTTACAAATCGTTTTCCCACTTTACAACCCTGGCATATTCCTTTAGATGAGGGCTTCCCAACCTCACACACCACTCACATTGCAGGGGGGAATTCTTTGTCGTGGAGGGCTGGCCAGTGTATCGCAGGATGGTTAGTAGCATCTCTGGCTCTATGCATTAGATACAAGTCGCATTCCCCAACCGTGACAACCAAAAATGTCCCCAGACATCCCAAATGGCTCCTGGGGGGCAAAAGAGGCTCTAGCTGAGAACCAATGCTTGAGAGTCTTTAGAAAAGCTGCTAAGATCATCACTAAAATATCCCGTACAAGGTGGTTATAGGAACTCTTATATCATGTAGGTACTGGTCACCTAAAAACATCATAGTGTTTATGAGCACTGGTGAATGCTAGGGACACTGCCCCCTCTCGTTTTAAAAAGATAAAGATGGAGACGCCTGGGTGGCTCAGTCGGATGAGTGCCCAACATCAGCTCAGGTCATGATCTCACGGTTGTTGAGTTCGAGCCCCACGTTGGACTCTGTGCTGACAGCTCAGAGCCTGGAACCTGCTTCTGATTCTGTGTCTTCTCTCTGTGTCTCTCCTCTGCTCGTGCCTTGTCTCTCTCTTTCTCTCAAAAATAAATAAACAACAACAACACAAAAGATACAGATAACTCATCCTTCCTGAAATGAATACTTCTGGAGACAGTTTTTCATTTGACATATTTTCCCTGAAGAGCAGTGACGCCGGCACATTGGCGCTGTTACAGGGTCTACCATTTACTGTATTCACCGTCTTCTGGTTTTCTAATAAACTGCCACCAATTTGAATGGCTTAAAATGATAGATATTTACCAAGTCACAGTCCTGGGACTAGAAGTCCAAAATCAAGGGAGAGGTGGGGCCGTGGTGTCTTCAGAGCCTCTAGGGGAGGATCCCTCCTTGCCTCTTCCTAGTGTCTGGCGGTCGCTGGCAATCCTGGGCATTTCTTGGTTTGCAGATGCATCACTTCGATCTCTGCCTTTGCAGTCTTAATAGTATTTTCCCTGGGCCTGTGTCCAAATTCTCCTCTTCTTATGAGGACGCCAGTTATTGAATTAGAACCCACCCGAATCGAGTAGGACCTCATTGTAACTTGACTACATCTGCAAAGGCCCTGCTTCTAGATGAGGCCACATAAACAGGAACAAGGGATAGGACTTGAACATATATTTTTGGAAAATCCAGTTCAATACACAACCCATGGTCTGTTCCTGCATAAAACAGAAAGTAAAAATGATCTTTGTCGAACTATTTTTTGTTTCTCCTTCCAGCTCCAGCTCCGTTTTTCACGCTCTGTCCTGCACTGCATCCATGCGCTCCTTTGCCCTTGGACTTGTGATTGGGTGACATCGATGGAAGATGTCAAGGTTGGAGGTCAGGAAGGTGCACATTCCCCAGGCTGTCTCGCTTCCCTGGCGCTGTGGGCTGGCTGCGTTCTTCCACCAGATTCCACAGGTCTCGTCGGGCGGCCCTTGCTGTACAACTGCTCTCTCGCAGGTCTGTCCCCTTGTCCCAGGTGTAGGGTGGCAATAAGTGACTCTGCTGTTTCTGGCTCTAGGGCTGTGTCATGCCTGTCGGTTTCCCTCAAGTCTATCTTCTACCACAGTTAACTCTCCCCCCAAGCCAGAGGGAGTGTGCCCTCTGGTCTCTGCCAGAGTCTGACTGCTCGCAATAGTAAACACAGCAATAATTTGTTTAGAAATAATGTCTGTGCCTGCCTCTTTAAGTTACAGACCAAAACTATGTTCCCAATTCATATTTTTCCGACTTCTCACACGAACAGATGAAGTTTCCGACAGGTTGGCTCTGGGCCACATCAGATGAAGACATACAGACTCTTCTGTTTAGTCTTCGGGAACAATTGCAGCAAAGAGGCACTGGCCTCTGCAGGGCGACAGTCTTCCCTTGCAGGAGCGATTCGTTGTTTGCCTCTGTCCCCTCTTTTGGCTCATGAAATCTCTTTTGCCTTCGGCTGCAGCAGAGCACAGGTGAGGAAAATTGGTCTCCTGGTATTTTGGAACCAGACCATTCAAAGCTTATAAATCATTCATCGAAATGGAAAGAAATTGAATTTCTGGGTTGGCCCATAGCCGCCTGAGCCAAGTCAGGTGCCATTAAGTAGCTCTCTGTGGACGATAATGTCATGTCAGAGCTGGGGCGCTGTGGCTCCTTCTCTCCCCCTGTGAATGGACGTTGCTCCTTGGGGACTAGGTCTGGGCCACATATGACCCCACTCACTCGAGTTTTGCAGAAGTACTGGCGAGAAGGAAAGAATGTCACCTTTTTCATGGTAAAGGCATAATAAATATTCACTTCTCTTTTCTTCCTTTTCCCCTCATTTTCCTTACTTCTAAAAGGCAAGTAAGAGAGGGGAGCTGGGGCAGAGCTGGGAGGGGGGTACTTTGGAAGGAGGAGAGAAAACATTTTAGGTCTTGGAGATGGAAGAGGGAGTGGTGGGGCTGTGGAGCTTTGCTGAAGCTTTGTTGACTCTGGTTTGACAGTGTCTGGAGGCCCTGGAGTGCCCCCTCCCTCCTCCTCTGCTGTCTTTGTGCCTCTCTGGAGGCATAAGGTGCTGGACAGGGCCTGGCAGAAAGGAAGCAGGGGCTAACTGCTAAGAATCAAGGGGAATCCTTCTCTCCCGGTTGCTCAGCCAGCTCACCAAGGCAGGGAAGGGAGCAGAGCTGTGTACTGGCTGGAGCTGGGCTGTTTCTCCCAGGACTCCAGGGAGTGAGGAAGGGTGACTGAGCCCAGCTCAGAGGAGTCTCAGAGTCCCTGAAAAAGCAAAAAGTTATGAGGGTGATGGAATCCCACCCTTATCTGTCAAACTATTATGTACTCTAAAAGAAATCTTTGAGAGTCTTACCATCCGATTGGGTATTTACGATTGAATGAGTGCTAAGGAGAGAGTATGGGAGCAAACGCTGCATAGTGAAGAGACGGAGAGCACACACAAGTGCTGTGGGGAGGTGGAGGAGAAAATTCGGCGATCCATTTACAAACTGTTTCATTCATTTGGATGTGACCTGAAGGACATTTCATATTGACACATCGGCCACTTTGTTCGGCACTTTGGGTCCGATCTCCTGGGGGACAGAAGTTCTAGCACCTGAGGGCTTGGCTTCACCATTACATTCAATACAGTTTGCTCAACACGCATTTTCATGTATATAAATCGATTTTATTTTACAACAACCCTGTGAGATGGACCAGGCACGTATGGCATCTCCATTTTTAGATGAGGACGTTGAGGTTTAGAGAAGTTAAATGGCTTGCCTAGATAGCACAGCTAACGTGGGTTCGAACCAATGTCCTCTACCAGTGCTTCATCCAGTGCACGTCCCGCCGTGCTGTACTATTTCCCCTGAGAGTGGAAAGAGTGCGTGTGCTCCTTTGCTAATCAGAATTGCCAAAGATCTTTTCGGAAAGTAGGGTTTAAACGCAGGAGTTATTTGATGATATTTGAGCCAGACATAGAGAAATTACACCAGTCGAGCAGAAAACTCAAAGGATTCTCTTATAAGGTGGGAGTTTTCAATCTAGAGAATACCTGAATTTTTAAAATGAATTAGAGCTTAAAATTCATGGGGGCATCATGAGTATTCTCATTTTATAGATGACTATCTCTGCCCCTCAAAGATGTTAAGTAATGTGTAGTAAAGAATTTGGTCTTGCCCAAAGAGAGGTCTGGTCTTTGCCTTTGATTTCTGGGAGGTGATCGATATCATACCTGATAGAATGTCTTTGTTTAGGGTGGAGGCTGACCACGCCTGACCAGCTTAGGGTGGTGGCTGTGCCAAAGAGACCAACCATGTGATTTAGGGTGGGGGTCATAGGGTTTCAAAGTATCATTTGGCCTGAAGGCTGAGTTCAACCGTGCAACCAAACAATCAGTCCTGTCTATGTGATGGAGCCTCAATGAGAACTCTGAACGTGGAAGCTTGACTGAGTCCTCCATATATATTGTCACACATCGATGCTGAGAGGGTACCGTGTCTCCAGGAAAATGGTAACTTCACATTTGGAATACTTCTGGACTCTGCCCTATACATAAATTACTTTGCTAATTTTAACTTGTATCCTTGCCCTATAATAAACCACGACCATGGATATAACAGCTTTCAGTGAATTTTGAGTCCTTCTTCTGAGCTGTCCTACTTGAGGTAGTTTTGGGAACCCCCCAAACTTGCAGTTGATATCAGAAGCGAGGGTGATCTTGTGCGGACTCTCCCCTCTAAGATCGTAGTTGGACTCTAACTTCTTGCAGTTGGTGCCAGAAGTCTTGAGCAGACTTGGAAGCCTGTAGGACTGTGTCCTTGAACTTTGCAGTTTGGCTGACTCCAGGTGAGTAACCTGTCCAAAGTCACAAGAACCAGATCCAGAAATGGAACTCAAATGCTTATAACACAAGTATATGTAACTGCTACATACGTAATCCCAAATGCTGTTACTCACTTCCTGTGGGGCGTCCTACCAGGAATGTCTCAACTAGGGCAGAAATCGCCAACTCATTTGGCAGTACCAACAGAGGCAATCAGGGCAGCTAGAAAGTGGGAGGAAATGTGGAGGAGCCAGCGCACCAGCTAGATGAGGCAAGTGGCCACAAAAGGAAGTATTTGGGAGATTTTGGAATTGGATCGGTTGGCATGTGGCAATAAGCAAGGTGGTGGCTCCTAAGTCCTGACCTTTATATACTTATGGGCAGCCCTTAGGTGTACTGAGACAGTGCTTCCATCCGTCAAAAGCGGAAGTGGCTAAGCCCTCTCTAGCCTTTCATGCAAAGAGCTCTTAGGACGAGTTTAGGGAAGTCAGCATTGGATTTTAATACCCATTTTAATAGGCTTCTGGCCTAAGCTAAACCAGAGGGATCGGTTATGAGATTAAAGTGTCACACGTACCGTTTCTCTATATATCATAAATTGTTGCTGCTTTCTTCCTGAAACTTCAATATGCCAGGAAAGGAATCCAGTGGCAAGAATAGCAGAGTTCCGACCCTGAAGCTAGTGTAAGATATATTATAGTACCATGAAGCAATCGCCTTCAACAAGTTTCTGCGCACTGTGCCCAGGAGCCCCAAGAGGGCTTGTGTTCACTTGCACCATTTTTTTCTCTTCAAAAAGAATAACAGAAACCATTGTAATTCTCCATAAAACCTGCTATAATGTTCTGCTTAACTTTGGGGCTTTTGATTAAGCTGTTAGTTTACTCGTTCCGACCAACTTGAAGAGGTAGTTTAGTTCAGCAGTCTGGCTGTATTAAAAACAAACATTCGAATGAGTTATTTGACTATATTATCAGGTGAAAAGCATCTTAAAACTATCAAGGTGGCTGGGCTTGATAGCCATGGGGATTGGGAAAATGGGTCACTGGATACCCCCGTTGTACCGGCCACTTTTCCTACCTTATTTATCCTCACACCAACCTGCTAAGTATGTATTAGTATCTCTGTTTTACAGATGACAAACTGAGGCTCAGGGAATTTAACCAACTTGCCAAAGATTATAAATAATGGCAGAGACAGCACTGAAACCCAGACTTTTTGCTACCAAGTCTCGACCTTCTCACTATTCTACGCTGTCTGCCTATTCGAAATATAATTCAGAAATATATTACACTGTAAGATCATCCCAGGGAAATACTAATTTAGGTGTCTAAGTAAGAAATTCTGAGGTAGGCTCTAAATGTATCTCAGATTTATGGTATACGTGTGGTATATCTTTTTCCCTGATCTTGTCCAAATGTGTAGAATTCAAATAAGTTCAACATCTATTCACTAAATATAATTTGTCCAGCCATTCCTTCTTCTTTTCGTAGGAAAGATTGATTCCAATTTATAACTTGCTGTGGATATAAATACATTCACTTATATTTCCTTTGTATGTTATAGAGTTTACACCCAGAAGTGTGTTGCACTATCTTTTGAATACACACGTATTATAATATACTAAGTGCTTCACTTTGGAGTCGTTTCTGCTTTGTGAGATTTCCAATTATATGTATTAAATGGCAATCTAGACCGGCATGTGAGATTTGACATAATTCTAAATAATTCTACCACCTAGATCTTAAGGGTGGTAGGTTTCACCCTCCAGTCTCCATTCCTGAACCTCACCTAACCCCGTCTCTCCCCGTCTCTCTCTCTCTGTCTCTCTCCCCATCTCTCCCCGTCTCTCCCCTCTCTCTCCCCGTCTCTCTCCCCGTCTCTCCCCTCTCTCTCCCCGTCTCTCTCCCCGTCTCTCCCCTCTCTCTCCCCGTCTCTCTCCCCGTCTCTCCCCGTCTCTCTCTGTCTCTCTCCCCATCTCTCCCCGTCTCTCTCCGTCTCTCCCCGTCTCTCTCTGTCTCTCTCCCCAACTCTCCCCGTCTCTCTCCCCGTCTCTCCCCGTCTCTCCCCTCTCTCTCCCGTCTCTCTCCCGTCTCTCCCCGTCTCTCTCTGTCTCTCTCCCCATCTCTCCCCGTCTCTCTCCCTGTCTCTCCCCGTCTCTCTCTGTCTCTCTCCCCATCTCTCCCCGTCTCTCCCCTCTCTCTCCCCGTCTCTCTCCCCGTCTCTCCCGTCTCTCCCCTCTCTCTCCCGTCTCTCTCCCCGTCTCTCCCCGTCTCTCTCTGTCTCTCTCCCCATCTCTCCCCGTCTCTCTCCCCGTCTCTCCGCTCTCTCCCCCATCTCTCTCCCCGTCTCTCCCCTCTCTCTCCCCGTCTCTCTCTGTCTCTCTCCCCATCTCTCCCCGTCTCTCCCCTCTCTCCCCGCGTCTCTCCCCTCTCTCTCCCCGTCTCTCCCCGTCTCCCCGTCTCTCCCCGTCTCGCCCCGTCTCTCCCCGTCTCTCCCTTCCTCATGGTCACCTAATGTACCTCATACGTCCTTGGGCTGCAAAAGGATGTCTTTCTCCCAAATGATGGAGACTTTAGTTACACACCTACTTATCGTATGCCACATACGGGGAGTGCTCCCCGTGTAAGGGCACAACAATGAACCTAATGGACCCAAATCCTGCCCTTAAGGAGCTTCCGTCCTAGTGGGAGACATCCACATCAAAACTTCCATCGCTGAGTATTTTAGCTGTGTGTGATTATCGTAGGACAGGATGCCAAGGTAGGATGTGAGAGACTTACAGGGAGTCTTTTTCTTGGAAAATAACAAACTGGTAATTTGAACATCCATCTGCTGAATAACCTGTAAGAGATATGTATCTACCTTTACCCCTTTCCCTTCTTCTGAGATGGATTCTTTTTTTTTATTATTATTCATTTTGAAAGAGCGAGGAGGGGTAGAGAGAGAGAGAGAGTGGGGGAAGGACAGAGAAAAAGAGAGAGAGAGGATCTTGACCAGGCTCTGCAGTGTCAGCACAGAGCCTGAGGCGAGGCCCGAACTCACAAACTGTGAGATGACGCCCTGAACCAAAGTCGATCACTCAACTGACTGAGCTGCCTTGGTACCCCAAGATGGATTCTTTTAACTAACAAATAACTAATTATAGAAAGACCGTCTTACAGTGATATTTAAAATTAAACTATTACCTTGTAAGTTCTAACATTAAAGCCTATTTTTAAGAATGTTTCTCATTTTCCTTTTATATATGTACATTATATGTTTCCTGTGGATAGCACTGGGGATAAGACGGTTCCTGTTCACGCAGCCAGCAAGCGAGAGAGTGGAAACTCAAACCCAACCTAATTCCATTCGAAGACCGGTGTTCAAATCTCTAAACTCTGGCTGCCTTTCTATAGTGCTCTGCGTAGTTTTAACACAGCCATTACTATAGATATAAAACTCTGAAACCAGTGCTGTCTTATTTTGAAACTTGCAATGTCAAGGAAGAAGAATACAGAAGAGACATTTCAATGTCACTGTCAGTCTAAAGTGGAGATAACCTGATGGGGGTTTATACACATTTAAGGTATATTTCTGTGGTTCACCTTTTGTACTTGTAGCTAGCTACATATCCGAAGTTCACGAGTCAAAGAAAAAGTCCGTTGGACCTGATGTTGCTGCTTAGAATAGAGTTCTCTTTGGAAACAACTCTTTTGTTATGTTATGTTAGCATTTGTCATTACACACACACACACACACACACACACCCAGAAAACTCTGTTGCTTTAACTTTGTATTTAATTAGACATATAAATTAGCCATCCGGAGGTCGTTGGCATGCAGATCCACTGATGCCGAATCCAAAACTTTGCATAGACGTAAACTTCAAAGAGAGAAAGCTAAAGCCTTAGGGACAACTTAATGCATTACTATCAGTTTGTTTTGTATATATCTGTGCTCTTCTAAAATCTTATTAAGAAATAAGATGATCTCTTTAAAATTGTTGTTGGCACATTTGAAAATAATCGACAGAGGAGACGGTTTTCTCATATGGAAGCAGTGTTCGAACTTCTCACTGTCCTTTTATTGACTTTGGATGTGGTTAGCAGATCGTTATCAGCTTTATCATACCATCTGTTTCTAAATGGTTTAACTAAAGAAACGCTCTGTCTTAACTTGCCTAAAAAAGTTACAAATTGGAAAACGGAATGGGGCAACATATCCCACTTTTTTTCTGGTGAAGATTACCCACACAGATGTTCAGGTAAAGGAAATTTGGCATGGCTGTCAAGGGGCCGTGGGTGAAACAAACCAGAATTTCCACCGTAGCCTGGAATTTGCAACAGACAGTATTACTTTTCCATGGATTAGCGTGTGGATTGACAACATGCTCCTTTATTTTTTGCTAGCATTATAAGCTAATGGTTTTATTGGATAAACCCAGACTACGAGGTGTGAGCATACTTGTATAGTTTAATATTCTGGTCAGATGAAACTCAGGATAAAAATGTTATGCTAATCATATACAACTAAACTGGGTAATAATTAGGCAACTGGTAACCGATTTCCATAAGTGAGATAATTTGTGTTAATTTACTGAGACAAACTCCATTTCTACTTTTTTTAAACTCATTTTGAAAGATCGATTCTATTAATAATTATTCTCCTATTTCCTATAATATATGTAATATTTTAGCATTATTATCTTAATCAGAATGTTCATCATCTGCAAAACACATAACTGATTCACATGAAAAGAGAGAGATTCTGGACTTTCTATCTGGGAAGGCAGTGGAAGTCGGTTGGTGTTATATGGAAAGGGACAGAGACGACACTTTCTGAAACAAGAAAGACTCTCTGGGGTGCCTCTGAGTACTTTTACATTCATTTGTCAAAGTTAATGGAAAACTACAAAAATGGAAGCAGACTACTGGGGATTCAGACCCATCGTGCATGGTTTGGTCACCGTATCGATTAAGAACCCCAAGTAACTGAGGTCCTGGTTGAGGGCAAAAAAAAAAAAAAATCATGGACTTAGAAGTAAAAGAATGAAATTGCAAACATCAACCACACGCCCCTCCCCAAAGTCTCTTTTATTTATTTATTTATATATTTATATATTTATTTATTATTTATTCATTTCTTTTAAAGTTTATTTATTTATTTATTTTAAAGTTTATCTATTTATTTTAAAGTTTATTTATCTATTTATTTTAAAGTTTATGTATTTATTTTTGAGAGCATGAGTGGGGAAGGGGCAGAGAGAGAGGGAGAGAGAGAGAGAGAGAATCCCGATGTGGAGCTTAACCTCACAAACTGTGAGATCATGATCTGAGCTGAAATCAAACGCTTAACTGACTGAGCCACCCAGGCGCCCCAAGTCTTTAACATTTAATATTTTCAAGCTTTTCCCTTCATTTACTTAGTCCTACAGACGGTAATTGCTTCCTGCAGTTATTACCCCATGATGTCTCCTTTTACCCTTTAAGTTACCTAGTTAACAACTTTTTATCTACTAAACTATTCTGTATGTTAAATTCTCTCTGTTCCAACATGGGGAGTAGTTTCTGCCTACCTTAGGCTGGACCCTAACTGATGGAGCTCTCTTATTCCATACTCTCTAAGCGCAACTCCCTTAAAATTCGAGGGGATCTCGGTGGTGAATTCCCATCTTCCTAGTTATCTCAATAGGCCTGGCAGCACCGTTCATTGATGACGCTGCGTTCATTTGTGCCATAAATATCAGAAGGTAGGACTTGGGGAGATACTGAGGAACCTAACAGAGTGCGGGGTGAGAAACTGAGAAAATGGACACAGGAAAGGGCAGGGATCACATCAGGCAGTCTTGTGAGGAGCTGGTTGAAGTTATGTGCAGTGTGGTCACGATCTGTCCGGGGATGGCAGCAGTGGGAATGAAAGTGAAGATACTGAAGCAAGAGTGAAGGCAAAATCTCTGTGACAGAGGACTTTAGCAAAGGGACATGGGTCCTACTTGCCAAGCACCTGCAGCAGGGTAAGTGAGAGTCAGCATCTAGTCCGGGCCCAAACACAAGCCGACCTCTGTGTTTGCACACAGATACTTTCTGAACAGTGTGCCAAATAGACCATCGATAAAGTCAGAACTCAAGAGACAAACTTCTAGGCTGGCATCGGAAATTAATTTATGATACTTTATGACGTAGACTGTAGCAGAGGGAACACACATGAAAGCATGATCAGAAATTCAGCAGAGGTAAGTTAGTTTGCAAGATTAAAGATAAGATCTGAGGAGGCGGGAGTGAGAGAAGTCCCAGAGTACAGGCGCAGAGATTATGACAAACAGGCTTGTAAAGGCATTTCATTAATAGGGCGCCAGGTGTTTCGGAGGAGCGTTCATGAATGCTTATAACACTTGACAGCATTTCCTTCCCCTTCTGTACCCAAGAAAGTCATAGGTCAAGGGAGGCCCTTCAGTGTATATTTTATACGACAGCTTGGTAATAAATCCTCTCCAAAGGTGTGTGTCGGCCCTCAACTACCAGCTGCTAGTGTGTCTGTACCCTATAAGCTTAATTATTGCATTATTTGTAAATAAAGGAAAAGAGGAGATAAAGATGATTTTTAACTGGATCCTTTGTGGTAAACATATGATGCAGAATCCTTTAGTTACATAAATTCTGGTCATGAGGGGTGTTGGGGGCAGGAAACAAGAAACATGCAAAAGTAGCCAATGTCAACAATTTTATACATTACTCAGTGCTCACCGTGATCAGTATATTCATCATCTGTTACTAAACAACATGAATATGATATTATTGACTACATTCTTTATGCTATAATTTTCATCTCTGTGACTTATTTATTTCATAACTGGAAGTTTGTACCTCTTAAGCCCCTTTATCTATTTCAGCCATCTCCTTGCCTCCCTCCCCCGGGGCAACAACCAGTTTGTCCTCAGTGTTTAAAAGTTATTTTGTTTGTTTACTTGCTTGCTTTTTGTTTCTTCATTCGTTTTGTTGTTTACATTCTACATGTAAGTGCAGTCATGGTATTTGTCTTTTTCCGACATTTCATTTATGAGCTTGGGTGGCTCAGTCGGTTAAGCTGTGCTGACAGCTCAGAGGCTGGAGCCTGCTTCAGATTCTGGGTCTCCCTCTCTCTCTGCCCCTCCCCCACTTGTGCTCTGTCTCTTTATCTCTCTCTCTCTCAAAAATAAATAAACAGTAAAAAAATTTAAAATGATATTCTTTAGATTCACCTATGCTGTTACAAATTATGAGGTCTCATTTTTTATGAGAATAAAAATAATACTGAATAATACTCCATTGTATATATGTATACCAGTTCTTCTTTATCTATTCATTTATTGATGGACACTTATGTTGCTTCCATATATTGGCTATTGTAAATCATGCAAAATTTAACTGATTTTTGTATATTGATTTGTGTCCTGAAATTTTACTGAATTTGTTTATTGGTCCTTACAGATTATATTTGGTTGAGTATTAGGTATATATCTATATCACCTATATCTATGTCTATATTTATAATCATGTCATCTACAAAAAGAGATAATTTCTTTATTTCCAACTTAGATGTCTTTTTTTTTTTCTTATCTAATTGCTCTGACTAGAACTTCCACTGATGAAAGAAATTGAAAAAAGACACAAATAAGAAGACATTCTATGTTCATGGATTGGAAGAATTGATAAAAGTGGCAAGATGGGCTTCCTTCTTTTCTTCTTGATCTCAGAGGAAAAGCTTTTAGCTTTTCACCATTGAAAATGATAGAGCTGTTGGTTTGTCATATATGGCCTTTACTTTGTAGAGCTTATGTTACCTCTGTGCCCAATTTTTGGAGAGTTTTATTTTTCTTTTTAATCATGAATGGATGTTGAAGTTTGTCTAATGATTTTTCTGCATCTATTGAGACAATCATGATTTTTATCCTTCATTTTGTTAATGTGCTGTATCACAATGATTGATTTATGGACGTTGAGTCACTCCAGCATCCCTGAAATAAATCCCACTTGATCATGGTGAATGATCCTTTTAATGTATTATTGAATTTGGTTTGCTAAGATTTTGTTAAGGATTTTTGAACTTATGTTTGTCAGGGATATTGGCCTATAATTTAACTTTCTTTTTTTGGAGTGTCCTTGTCTGGTATCAGGGTAGTGTTGGCCTTGAAAATTTAGTTTTTAAGTGTTCCATCCTCTTCTATTTTTTGGAAGAGTTTGAGAAGGAGTGGTATTAATTCCTTAAATGTTTGGTGGAATTCACCTGTAAAACCATCTGTTCATGGACTTTTGCTTATTAGCAGGTTTCTGATTATTGATTCAGTCTCCTTACTAGCCATTGGTCTGTCCATATTTTCTGTTTATTCATGATTCAGTCTTGGTAGATTGTGTATTTAGGAATTTATCCATTTCTTCGAGATTGTCCAATTTGTTGTATAATTGTTCTAGGCATCTCTTATGATCCTTTATATTAGTGTGGTAGCAGTTTTAATGTCTCCTCTCTCATTTCTAATTTTATTTATTTGAATCTTCTCTCTTTTCTTGGTGAGTCTGGTTAAAGGTTTGTCTATTCATCTTTTCAAAACAACACTGCTCTTTAGTTCACTAATCTTTTATTTTTAAAAATTTTTAATGTTTATTTCTGAGAGAGAGAAAGAGAGAGAGAGAGGGAGAATGAGTAGGGAGAGGCAGAGAGAGAGAGGGAGACACAGAATCTGAAGTAGGTTTCAGGCTCTGAGCTGTCAACACAGAGCCTGAGGCAGGTCAGATCATGATCTGAGCCAAAGTCAGACACTTAGCCTACCAAGACACCTAGGCACCCCTCATTAATCTTTTCAATCATCTTTTTACTCTATTTCATTTTGTTTCTACTCAGGTTTTTGTTATTTTCTTTCTTCTATTAATTTTGGACTTTGTTTTTCTTTTCTAGTTCCTTAAGGTGTAAAGTTAGGTCTATAGCCATCTATTTTTTTACCTGTAAGTTAAATAATACTTCTTTAAACCTTATTTCTAAGGTTGGTTGATGAAAATATTTCAAGTCTCTTGTTACTGATTTTTTTCCCCCTCTGATTCACTCAGGGGAGAAACTGCTGATAAAATTAAACATCACTTCGCCTGCACGCTTTCTGGTATATTCTGTTTTAGTGGAAAAGGCTCATCCCATCAAGCCTTTTGTCTGTTTTCTTGGTTTAAGAATCAGCCTTCCTCTTTCATCATTTCACCATTCCACTAGGACAGTATCTGTTTCCATTTTAACAGTCCTTTTTCTTGGAAAGATCCCCTTGATGCGAAAACTAAGTCATTCTAGTTGATTTTAATCTCTTCTCTTTTCATCCAAGCAACATTTGTGAGGTAGTCCTCTTGTGCTAGATATATCCATATGCTAGAGACCGTTAAGGGACCCTAAGAGGTTGTGGTCACAGAGGCCTCAAACCAAGAATGATGCGGGCTGGCAGTTTCTTAGCTTATGTGTGTGCGACATGCTGTTAAGGAGGCAAGGATTGCTCTACTGAGAGTGGAAATAGAGTCTTCGCTGTCTGAAGCAAGGCTGGTGTTCCAAAAGATTATTACCTGTGTATGGTGGAGAAGCTGGCCGCTGCTCGTTTCTCTTTGGAATTTTCCTAACTTTCAATACCTGTAGTGATTTTTAACGTTGTTACGAAAATGTGGTTAAAAAAGAATCATGTATCATATTATACCAGGTAAAATATGGAATTAACCCTTGCTTGTATTTGTACCTGAAGAATCCAAATGAAAAGTCTAATCTCTGAGCAGCTCTTTGATTTTCGCACCCCTCTCTTGTTCCTGGAGAAATGTTGTAGAGAAGAGCTCCGAAGATGCAGGTCACAGAGAGCTATCTGAACGTTTTAACGCCGCACTTCCCCAACTTGTTCGATTTTGTGCCCATTTTTCACACAATTACACCTGTTAATGTCCATGGAACTGTTTGGAGAATGCTAACCTGGAATAATGAATTGTTTTTGTCCTTTGGGGATTGGTGCTCTTCCTTCCATGCATGTCTGTGTAGTGAAATATACATGCCCGGCCTGGAATTGGGAGAAAGGGCTCCTAGAGGTAAAGCCGTTTGCTTGAGACGGCTGTTTAGAGGTGGTCCCTGGTTACAGGGCACACCATGGATGGAGACAAGCTGTTCTTTTTTTTTTTTTTAATTTTTTTTAATGTTTATTTGTTTTTGAGAGACATAGAGACAGAGAGTGAGCAGGGGAAGGGCAGAGAGAGAGAGGGAGACACAGAATGTGAAGCAGACTCCAGGCTCTGAGCCATCAGCACAGAGCCCGACACGGGGCTCGAACTCACAGACTGTGAGATCATGACCTGAGCCGAAGTCGGCCGCTTAACCAACTGAGCCACCCAGGCGCCCCAAGACAAGCTGTTCTGAAGTGAGAACATAAATTGCAGGCACGTGAAAGAGATCTCCCTACTGCTTTAGTCATAGCAGGGAATAAAACATGGAGGAAACAAATGTTTAAAAACTCATGTTCTCCTCAAATACTATGAAAAAAGGTATGAATGCTAATCATGTTATGATGCTATCCTTAGTAAATACTTCAGATCAATTTTATTTTAAAATTTGCTATCAAGAAAAGGCAATATAAAAAATCAGGTAATTCCTTCTTATTTATTAATGAATTATTTCTTTAAGTAGAAAAGATTTAGTCTCTGCTTTTGGAGGTTCTATACACACCTTGTTCACTGTCCCTTCTTATGAAAATATCTTGTGCCCTGAAGGTTTGTCCCTAGAATTTGTATGTTAAATCCTCATGCCCTGTGTGATGCTGTGAGCAAGGGAGGCCTTTGGGAGGTGGTTAAGTCATGAGGGTGGACGCTTCATGAATGGGATTAGTGCCCTGATAAAAGAGGCCCCAGAGAAGCCCCTTGTCCCTTCTGCCGCGGGGGGACGCAGTGAGAAGACAGCCACCTCCGAACCAGGAAGTGGGCTCCCACCAGACACCAATCTCCTGGTATCTTGCTCTTGTACTTCCCGGCCTCTAGAACTGTGAGCCTCGGACGTCTATTGTTTTTTTTATTTTTTATTTTTATATGTTTTATTAACATCAGCATATCAAATATATGATTTTTTAAATTTTTTATTTATTTATTTTTATTATAATAGTTTATTTTCAAATTGGTTTACATATAACACCCAGTGTTCATCCCAACACGTGCCCTCTTTAATGTCCGTCACCCCCTCTCCCCCCTCCCTCACCTCCCTCACCTCCCTCACCCTCAGATTGTTCTTAGTCTTTGAGAGTCTCTTATGTTTTATCTCCCTCCGTCTCTGTGTCTTTTTTTCCTTTCCCCTCTAGCCCTCCCCCTGGTTTTTGCTTAGTCTCACAAAGTCCACCTATTCGTGGAAACATATGGTATCTGTCTTTTTCTGAATGACTTATTTCACTTAACATAATAGCCTCCAGTTCCATCCATGTTGCTACACATGGCCAGATTTCATTTTTTCTCATTGCCACGTAGCAGTCCATTGTATATAAGTACCATAACTTCTTTATCCATTCGTCAGTTGATGGGCACTTGGTCTCTTTCCATGATTTGGCTATTGTCGAAAGTGCTGCTATGAACATTGGGGTACACGTGCTCCTATGCATCAGCATTCCTGTGTCTCTTGGGTAGATTCCTAGCAGTGCAATTGCTGGGATTGCAAACTGGTGCAGCCACTCTGGAAAACGGTGTGGAGATTCCTCAAAAAAATGAAAATAGAGCTACCCTATGACCCAGCAATTGCACTGCTAGGAATCTACCCAAGAGACACAGGAATATTGTTTAGAAGTCACCCAGTGTACGGCGTTTTGTTACAGCGGCCTGAATGGAATGAGACCGGATGCAGTATCTATAATTCCGATGATCCTTTTCATGAGAAACATGCATCTCATTCCCTTGAGTAAAAATGAGAAGTCCTTGCTTCTTCGATGGCAAGGGGTTGCTAGATGATAAGGCCGGCACCACCGTTCTCTGTCCCATCTTGTAAATGTGCTTCCATTTTTCTGGAGAGTTTTCCCTTGGAGGCTAAAGTTGGATGCCTCCTTAATTTCTAGATGTATTCATGCCAGATGTTAGCCAGACAAGATGATCTTACAAGTGCGCACCAATTCCTTTTTGTTTATATGAAAATCAAGTAAGTCAGCGGATCCCAGTGGGATTACATTGTGTCATGTTTTTTTTTTTTTTTCTATGATATCTTTAGAAACGAATGTGGAAACTACTGAGAAACAGATGAGGCTGATCAAACAAGTCACTTTTATTATACAAAGTAAGTGTGATGAGGAATGAAAAGCAAATAAGCCAGCAGCTTGGGCCTATTTGGCAGCTAGAGAATAGTTCTCTATAAATTTTATAGAGATCTACGAATCGTGAGATCATGACCTGAGCCGAAACCAAGAGTTGGCCGCTCAACCGACTGAGCCACCCAGGCACCCCTAAAAGATAAATAATTTTATATAGTTTAGCATTTTCTGGTTACGCTCACTGCCAGAAGAGATGCAGAAATATTTGTGTTCACGTACATCTAAATAGAAAGTGGCTGCCTCACGCCCGTCTCTTACCGCAGTGGTCTAGCTTCTCCATATTCAAATGGTTAGGCAGGCGTTTGGGGTCCACCTGACCTGAAACGTTCTCTGGTTGCTATGAAATAGAAGTGAAAGAGACGTTAATAGAATAGGCCATTTCCTTCACGAGTCCAATTAAAGGGATTTATGAAAGCATATAAACATTGCCTACTTGGAACACAGAAGAGAATAAACATAAAAACATCATTTTCATGCCGGGACATGTCAGCAGCAAGCATTAGTCTAGTCTAGTGTCCCTCTAGGGGCACTCTGATACAGTGGGTTGTCTGGGAAGGGACGGCGACTGGAAGGGGACCTGGACAAGCTGCCTCAGCTACTTGCTGATTGGCCTTGGGCAACTGTTACTGGCCTTTCGGTCGCACAGGTGAGTCATATATTTTGTGGTCACTAGATGGCAGTATAACACCAATGAAAAAACTAGTAAACCCCATTTTTCCAACTTCAAGTTTAATGTATTTTCATGCTATGATAGTTTATAGAAAATTCTCGGGAGAGGTAATCGTGCACAAAAAGTGAAAAGAAAAAATGTATATGGACTCTTTTTTAAAAATAAAAGTGCAAAACCAGGTTACCTTCAAGATTGAAAATTTTTATTTTTCTTCTTTTATCCCTCAGACAGTTCAGATTTGTAACTCGAATAATCTGAAATAATCTTGTAACATTCCTCTTTCTTTTTTTTTTAACTTTTTAATCTTTATTTATTTTTGAGAGAGAGAGAGAGACAGAGCTTTTAATCTTTATTTATTTTTGAAAGAGAGAGAGAGACAGAGCTCCAGTGAGGGCAGAACAGAGAGAAAGGGAGACACAGAATCCAAAGCAGGCTTCAGGTTCTGAACTCCAGCACAGAGCCCGATGTGGGGTTCGAACTCAGGAACTGCGAGTTCATGACCTGAGCTGAATTTGGACACTTAAACTAAAAGAGCCACCCAGGTGTCCCTAAGGGTGATATTCTTCTTTCTTATTCCTAGAAGTTTTGATAACTCCCAGATACAAGCCTTTGAAGAAAGATGATACTGTTTTAGTCATTACAAAACAAAAAAGGAAAAAGAAAAAAAACGAACTCCATACCCAACCCAACACCGCTCAGCTGTACTTAGGTATAACCATCGGCATATTCGTCTTGGCCCCTTGTCACCCACCGGGTTCTCACCTAGGTGTTCCGTCTCTTCCTAACATACATAGAAACCCTCTATCGTCTGTCAGGGCACTTCTTGGAGCCGGCGATCTGTTTGTAATACGGAGCCTGCACAGAACCTAATGCTAACTGCTGCCTAGTCCAGTTCATTAATTCGACAAATATTAGTAAGCATCTACTAAGTAACGGGCAGCCTCCTAATTGTTGGGGATGAGAACACAGTCTCAGATCTCATGTTACTCATAATCTAGCAGGAGAGAGATACGTTAAGTAAACAAGTTCAGAATTAACAAAAGCAATTATAATTATAAAAAAGGTTACAAAGATCCAACGCTAAGTGGTCATATAATGGGTGGTCTGATGCGATTCATTCAGCAAATACGCGTTCACTGCTTGCTCTGTGCCTGGCACTGTTCTAGGTGCTAGGGATTCATTAGTGAACTAAGCAGAAAAAGATTCCTGTCCATTTGGAGATGGTTTTGGTTGTTGTTGAGAGACACAGACAATAAACAAAATACCTTTATAGCATATTGGAAGGTGAGTGCTATCGAGAAATACAGAGCAGGGAAGTGAAAGAAGCAGCACTGAAGAGGTATCTGCACTTTTGAATACTTTAGTCATAGAGAACCTTACTGAGAGGGCAATATATGCTGAAAGACTAAAAGAAAATGAGAGAAAGAGCTGTAGGCAGAGAGTAGCAAGTGCAAAGGCCCTGGGGCAGGAACATATCTGGTGACTTCGAGGAACTGCACTGAGGCTAACATGGCTGGAAGGGAATGTACAGTGGCTTAGAGGACTTGGTCAGAGGTAATGAACAGAATATCATACGTGGTCTTGTAGGCCATTTTAACATTGACTTAGGTTGAGCCAGGGAGCAATGGAAGACCTTTGGCAAAGATTAGATGTCATCTTATTTATAAGATGATTATTCTGCCTGTTGTGTTAAAAAACAAATAAACAAAACTTTTAGAGGGTGAAAAAGGGAAGGCAGGAGACAATTATCCAGGAGAGGATAATAGTAGCTTGGACCTGGTCGGCAGTAGTAAGGGAACTAAGAAGTGACAGCGTTCAGGCTAGATTTTGAAGGTAGAGCCAACCAGATTTCCTGATAGATGGAACAGGACTTAAAGAGATAAAGACAGGAGTCATGGATGACTGCCAGGCATTTGGCCAGACCGGGAAGGGGTCTATCAGAACCTTCTACCGGAAGCTATCAGTCGAGATGGAGAAGGCTGAGAGTGGAGAGTGGAGCGGGTTTCCGGACGGAGACCAGGAGTTCAGTTGAGAGTGTGTTGAGCTAGAGAGTCTGGGAGTCATCTGACGAGGAGTATTTGGTTTCATTGGCTCTGGGTTGGAGGTGCACCTTTGGGAACCGATGGCACCGAAAGCTACAAGGTCTGTTCAATGACTGAGTGGCTTGGCAGGGGTGTGTGAAGTCTTCTCTGAAGGAGTGCCTTTCCGGCAGGGGTCTGCAGGATGAGCGAGTTAGCTGGGTGGGGCACAGGAGGAAGAACCCACTCGCCCCAGTGGCCCACTGAGTCACTAATCTGTGGCAGTGAAAAATGAAGGACCAGTCTAATCGTGGAGATTCTTTATTAAATACCAGGCAAGATTCTCGGGCTGAGAAGGTAGCTGCCTTTTAATACTACTATTTAATACTACTACTATCTAAAAAATTTTTTTTGATGTTTATTCATTTTTGAGAGATGGAGAGAGACAGAGCATGAGTGGGGTAGGGGCAGAGAGAGGGAGACACAGAATCTGAAGCAGGCTCCAGGCTCTGAGCTGTCAGCACAGAGCCCGGTGCGGGGCTCAAACTCACAAACCACGAGATCATGACCTGAGCCGAAGTTGGACGCTTAACTGACAGCTACCCAGGCACCCCTTGGGAATCTTCAAGTGCCATATTAAAGTAGGTGGAAGCCTAGAATATTTCCTGATAGTTTCTGAAACATCTCATCTAAAAATGAGGTGGGATCTTTATCATTGAAAATGACTTTGGGATGCCTGTTGTTGAAGCGGTAGAGTTCTTACAGTGGTTGTTACCAAGTGGTGACAGCATACGTTGTCTCTCTCACTGGGAACAAAAGCATTCTGGGAGCTTAGTGTGTGGCCATCATGGCAGGCACCTAGGAAGGCGACAGTTGCTGAGAGCGTGGGCCCTTGTGCCAGACTGCTCGGGGCTGAGAACCAGGGCTGCCACTTGACAGTCTGCAACCTCAAGAAGGTGGTTTCGTGCTTCGGTTTCTGCCTCAGTAAAGCAAACGGCAACCTAGCTTTGCCACGAGGATGAAATGAGAACATGATAAGTTGCTCCAAGTGCTTGGGGCACAGCAAGCCTTCAGCGATAGTAGGTCATTACCCTTTTCAATCTCGTGAATCATCATGGAATTAGTTTTTAAGATGGAGAAAACAGACGCAATCAGATATAGTTGTGGTTGAGAACAATAGACCATGCTAGATAATAAAATCGCTATTTATCATGGTTTAACCTAGACTCTCAAATAGACCGAAAAATAGTGGCAGGCATTGATTAGACACTTATCGCTACGGTGCGGTATGTGTATCGTCTTACCTCATCTTTACGATCCCGGGCAGGAGCAGAATTTACAGATCAGGAAACTGAGGCTTGGAGTCCTAAATAAGGGTGCAAAGCTAGTGAGCGGCGGATCCAGGATGGGAAAGAAGTTGTCATCTTTCGAGTTCTGCAAACCACTCTCCCAGCTTTCTCCCCGTACAGAGGCCACTGTCGTGGGCAGATCACACCTGACGTCTACTCAGACGCCAAGGCGTTAACACTGGCGATCCACCTTGAGAAGTTGGAAGAAGAAAACCGCGTGAAGAACAGGCCTGTTATTTCAAATGCTGTTGTAGACGGATGCACGGCTTTTTTTTTTTCTTTTTTCTCTTTACTTTTTGTTGTTGTTGTTGTTGCTGTGGCAGAAAACAAGGTAATGATGTTTTCGTATTTGTTTCCATACAGATTTTGATACCTGGGCAATTGTGTCCTATCCGCCAATTTCTAAACATGGCCGAACTTCTCAGATCTCTTAGAGATCTGAGAAGTTGGCTGACAAGACCCTGTTTGGCCAGAATCGTTGAGATGAGGCAGTTGTGGCTGGAGAAGCTGAGCTGGATCCTTCCCTCTCTACCTCCCTCATGCAGCCAGTGCGGTCATTTGCATCCCGTGGTGGTATCGAATGAGGACAACAGGACCTCTTTTCATACTACTATGTTTCAGAAAGATTGGCTTGGGATGCAGTCTATAAGCTCCGTTGGACTTCCATATTATTATTTTCTACAAATGCTATTAGCTCCTTTCTGAAACTAGCCAAAAGCCGCATCTTTGAGCCCTCCCGGGCATTGCTGGAGACTGGCTTAGAGTAGGCTCTGCCGATGTTCCTACCACGCGGGAGTGAAATATCTGTACCCAACTTAGCCGTTGTCTTTGTTTCAGGACTTACCGGGGCCCTGCTTCTTTTGGTAGAGCATCTTGGTTCTCACGGAAAGATAAAATGTCAAACGGTTAATTGCTTGTGAGATTAGAAGTTCTGGGTAGATACTTACCGGTTGACTCTGTGACTTCTCCAGACAGGTTTCTGGGCAACCGTTCTAGGGCAAAGGGGAACATCATTCACATTTTTCTTCAAGACATACATCTTTCGGGGTCCAAAAAGGCCACATTTTGGAGCGGGCCCAACGCACCATGCACCTTTACTTGACCACAGTCCCTCCAATACAGATCAAATTTAGAAGCTTCCCAGAGTTCCAAATAGTCGGAATCTGAACATATGTAATTACCATTTCCCACTGGGATTCATGCCAACCAGGGGCTGACATCGGCCCTCTCCCTGGGACCTTCCGAGTCCTGCATCTTGCCTATTGCCAGTTACTGAAACGAAATCACAATGTTCAGTTTACCAAACTCTTGTCTTCATTTCGCTCATGGTATTGAAAAGGAGACCCAGAAGAGGCTCTCTGAATTTAAGTTGTTCAAGATGAAGTATCTTCAAGTAGAGAGAGCACAATTAAGTCTTCAACATATCTATTACTTCCGAAGCCACCTCATCCTTCTCTTTTTCCCTTGGTTCTGAATCAAATCAATCAAATTCTGAATCCCTGTCATGAGACAGACTCATGTACAGTGAGTAACTCCCCACACATTTATTTAGTATGGACTGTGCTTATTGAACTTTGTGAGCTGCTGTGAGAGAGAGAAAAAATGGGCAAGATGTAAATGTATTCTCCGGGCATTTATACTTTTGCACAAAATCAGGTATGTTCACAACATACTGTTGAGTCCCTCGGTGTCAGTCCTTCTTAGCTATAAAGACGCCGGAGAGCAGCGGGTCCTCCTCCTCCTCCGCCATGCTGGCCCCTCCCTCTCTCATACGACAGGACTCCTGGTCTGGGTCACAAGGAATGAAACAATGCTTTAAGAGAAGCATTGGTTCGGCAGCTCGAATATGCTTTTTCTTTCTTATGTAATTACAAATAATCCAAATAAATTATTTCAGAAAAGAAGCAAAAATCCCCACGATGTAAGGCAGAATGCCATGTATTTTCATACAATTTTTATTATTATTATTTTTTAATGTTTATTTAGTTTTGAGAGAGACAGAGTGCGAGTGGGCTAGGGGCAGAGAGAGGAAGACACAGAATCGGAAGCAGGCTCCAGGCCCCAAGCTGTCAGCACAGAGCCCGACACGGGGCTCGAACCCACTAACGGTGAGATCATGACCTGAGCCAAAGTTGGATGCTTAACCGACTGAGCCACCCAGGCACCCCCATTTTCATAAAATTTTAAACAGAATACTCAGGGGGAGCAAGAGGAGGAAAATTAATTCTACCTGGGAGCACCTGGCGGTTTTGGAGAGGCGGCACCGCCTGAACTGGTTTGATGGCGGAGGTGGAGGAGAATCCCCGTAGGCAGAAAGCAAAGTGCGTGTGGGGGTATTAAGGGGACGTGGGGAAGTAGCAAGGTTTAGAGTTCGGCCAAGAGCAGAGTGGGTGAAGGCAGGGGAATGAAAGCTGACAGGTGAGCAGAGCATTGTTATGAAAGTCCTTTAAAGTCAAGTGAAGGAGCTTAGATTTTATTCTTAGGTCAGCCGTTCCCCTAGTCAGATCTGTGAAGCATCGGTCCCGTGAGACGCACTGAGCGGAAAGATTCACTGAAGACATGAGAATATTTTAATCGAATGAGGTTCCTGCTTTACTTCACTTGATCTGGCATTTTCTAAGGGCTTTTGACCACAAAATCCTTTTTTTATTTTTTAATGTTTTTTTTTAAGTTTATTTATTTATTTTTTTATTTTGAGAGAGAGAAAGAAAAGAGAGCATGCACAGGAGAGGGGCAGAGCGAGAAGGAGAAAGAGAGAGAATCCCAAGCAGGCTCTACACTGTCATGGCTGAGCCCCACGCAGGGCTCAAACTCACAAACCTTGAAATCATGACCTGAGCTGAAATCGAGAGTCAGATGTTTAAAAGGCAGAGCCACCCAGCTGCCCTGAGAATCCTTTAAAAAAAATAATATGGAAAGGAGTACCCTGGGTTTACAGAGTTAGCACTGATACAGAGTAGCATCTGCTAGGCACTGGTTTATGGGTGTTGCATACATTTCCTCTTTATAACCCTCTGCGAGGGAGGCACAATTATTGTCCTCATTTCATATACCTGGAAATTGAGGCACAAGGCGGTTAAGAAATACGTTACAAACTAGTAAATAGTAATTCCGGGACTTGAACCCCAGTGGTCTGAATGCAGATCTGTTTTTAATTAGTGTAAGCACAGCACCTCCAGCGCAGCGAGGTGAATGAGAGCTCTTAAGCGTTTTGAGCAGGAGACTGACATGCTCACCATTAAGTTCAAAGAAGACACCAGAAGGGACGTGGTCAAAGATATTGTAATAGGCTTGTGTGATGACAGACGGTAGCTGCACTTGTAAGGAACACAGCGAAAAGTATAGAGAAGTTGCATCACAATGTTGTGCATCTGAAACTATGTAACGTTGTATGTCAGCTACACTCCAATCAAAATAAATAAAGAAGATAATGCTGATTGCCTTGCAAAGATTTAAAGTATGAAAAAGTTAAATCCATTAGGGAGTCATTTGTCTTTATTTTACTGTGAAGATTTTCAAAGACAGAAGAGTTGAGAGACTAGTACAGCGAGAACGTCTACACCCAGCCCTTAGAATGAATTGGTAACACTTTGCCATATGTATTTTATCTATTTTTCCCCCTAAACTATTTGAAGGAGAGTTTCAGGCATCATGGCTCTTCTCTTCCAAATATTTCAACCTGTGAATCCTAAGAATAGGGACGTTCCAGGAGGTTATGTTAAAGTCCGAGTGAGAGGTCGTGAGCAGCTAAGTTTGGGTAGCAGCAACACAAATACAGGTGAAGTAAGAGAGGTGTGGTTTACTCGTTTGAAAATTATCTTCAGAAGATATTCAACTTGAGGGGCGCCTGGGCGGCTCAGCTGGTTAAGTGTCCAACTTTGGCTCAGGTCATGATCTCATGGTTTGTGAGTTCGAGCCCCACATCAGGCTCTGTGCTGACAGCTCTGAGCCTGGAGCCTGCTTGGGATTCTGTGTCTCCCTCTCTCTGGTCCTCCCCTGCTTATGCTCTGTCTGTCTCTCTCAAAAATAAAAAAACATTAAAAAAAAAAGATATTCAACTTGTGGTGGTTGTCCTTTTATCCTGATAAGGTTCTGAAACATTTGGCCTCATATTGGTCAGTGCGAACTCCAAGAAGTGAGTTAATTTTTAGAATGGGCTTGAGCAAAATATAACTTGGATGATAAGGTTAGTATCAAGATACACTCTATGTAATCGGTATCAGCATCTGATATAACTTCATGGATTCATATTATTGATGCTTCTTTTTATTAATAAGAATAATTTTCCATCATTAGGCATCTACAGCCCTAAACATTGTTTGGGCACGTTATACATTTTGGGAGTGAAAATAACGGGAATTCATTGTTACTTTTAATTCTTAAGAAATTTGGGCCAGAATCTTGGGCCAGAATCATTACCTACCTCCAAATTTTGAAATTGCTTGACATCTTAGCGGAATTCTATCTCTCGCGCTCTCAGTTCCGACTGGACGCCTTCTCAGCATGAGTACAGCTAGTGCCCATTATCCAGCAAAATGAATGAGGGTTCCTTGGAGAATGGCCGGTTCCAGGCCTGGGGTAGGAAAAGTCCGAGTTTAACCTGGAATATCTTACTGGCCAGAAAGCATGAAAATGCTCACAAAATGAAGGAGACATGTCAACAAATCCATGAGCTGACTGGAAAGGAATCTATTAACCAAATCTGGAATGCTATGAGCTTCGAAAACAATACTGACAATGAAGCATAACAAATATAAAAATTCCTTGATTCCATAATATTAGAAAGAGAGGGAGAAAGAGAGAAAATAAAATCTCTTCTTTTTTGTTTTTAAATGTTTATTTACTTTTGAGAGAGAGAGAGAAAGAGAGAGGGAGAGAGGGAGAGAATCCCAGACAGCACAGAGCCCTATGTGGAACTCAACATGGTACTTGATATCATGAACCAGGAGATTCATGACCTGAGTCAAAACCAGGAGTCAAATGCTTAACCGACTGAGCCACCCAGGCGCCTCTAAAATCTCTTCTTTAAAGTAGATAGCCCGCTAAAAAATGCAGAAAGAATGACAGACAATCTCTGTTTCCCCAAGGTAGTAACTGATTTCAGAGAAGAATATCACCGAATACCGAAATCATTGGGTGCCTGGTTATTGAGGGACAGAGCATTCACCTGGTGCAAACACCACACACACTGCTCACTAATTACAGAGGGAAAAAATGCATCTTTACAGAGGAGAGGTCTGTCAGTGACCACTGTATCAGATGGTCGAGCTCGGCGTTGCAGCCATGGCCAGCCCGACATTAGTTGCCGTGATACACGGGAGATATCCAGCACCAGTTACATGGGGTTCTTGCCAGACATGTTTTGCAGAAATCTAATCATGAGGAAACTGTCAAACACAAACGGAAACAACACAACACAAACACAAACAGAAGGCAGGATGGTCTGTGGAATGAGTGGCCTGGACTGGATACATGACCGTGAACAACAGAGGGCGCTGATGGGAGACTACGGAGCTGGAGATCCAAAACCTCATGTCGATTTGATTAGATTCAGAATTGGTTTAAAAAAGGCTCTAAAAGACCTTTTTAGAGACAATTTGAGTCTGGCTTAGACGTTGGATGATCTTATCAAATTCAGTTTTTTGAGGGCCTGGTAACAGTGTCAGGTCATGTGGGATAATACCTTGCTCGTGGGAGATGAGCACTAAAGGATTTAGGGGTGAAGCATCTTGTTCACCACCTACTCTTGGGTGGCTTGGCAGAAACAAATGTTTTTATATCCCTGTATGGAAAGACGAAGCAAGTGCAACAAGATTAATGGTTGGTGTACACAGGTAAGGGGTATACCAATGCCCATTGTGCTGTTCTTTAATTTTTGTGTGGACTTGGATTTTTTTTTCACAGTGAAAACGATATTATATATGGGAGTCATTGGGAGAAAATATTTTTTCCATCCACTTTTCAACCCTCGGGTCCCCCTACATTTACTCATCATTTCAGGAAGTAAAAGTTCCGCTTTGATTTGTTAGTTTTGTCCCTTGTGTGGAATTTAGCTCTGAGGACTTAGACTCACCCTATTTCCCAGCAATGACGAGGATGTTGCAGAGACAGCGAGTTTAGATTTCTAGGATACGCTTTCTTTAGGGACTCTTCTTTGATTAATATATGGAATGACAGTATGGGACCTTGAGAAGGCCTTGGTTCTTGTTATTCTCTGCAGCTGCAGGAGTGGGTTCCAAAAGGCCAGTGAAGAAACGCGATAAAATACATGGCACATTCTTTACGGTTCAGGGGAAGACTTGAAAGATCTCTGGAACGGGTAAGAGAGAAATACCTTGAGACTTTTTACATGCACGTCTGCTAAAGCCATCATGTTAGTGCCTTTTACAGCAGTTTGTCTGTCTCCTTTCGTCGACAGATTTTGGCAGCCTTGCAGAGGTAGTCATGCATTTTGAACTTGCTTGGGATGAAGTTGCAAGGGATGGTCTTGGGTGCCTTTCGTGTAAGATGGTAGACAGAAGAAGGAAGGGGGGATATTTTCTCAAAATTTTATTTCTCTAAAGATAAGACGGAACTCAAGTTACAGCTTTACCGTTGTCATAGACGTTTTTTTGAAAACCTGACTGGCTGGTAAATTACAGAATTTCATCACAAAATTGCTAGATGAAGGAGGACATGTAGTATGATGGGATTTTTTTTTGCCAAATGGAGTTTTTATATTAGAATAGTAGGTACCAATAATGAGTGAGCTTAACCGAATACCTGCTATGTGCTTCCTTTTAATACTAGAATGTGGCGTTACTTTACTACCTTTTTTTTTTTTTTCAGAAACTCAAGAGTACTTTAATGACTCTATCTTGACCTTTTAAATATTTCTGTAAAGGAAGAAATATCTGACTTTTATGTTATTACTGAGTTTAGGGAGTATTTGGGGGATTGCAATTTTGATAAGGGTCTTTGATTTTCAGTTTTTTTTCTCACTAAGAGCCATGAATGACACAGCAGACCGAAGAGTAATGATGGTTCAGAGGGTGCCGGGATACACAGATTGTGTTTAATGTCATTGAGCAAATATATGCATTGAGTATCCACCATGTACCAGGCACTGTGCCAGTGCGGGTAAAAACATAAGAGACGGCACGACACGGAGTCTACTTTGTGACAGTCAGTGACACAAGAAGATGTTTTGGGTGCAGCTTGGCTGTTTCCTGCTCTGATGGTCTTCACGGACTGACGTCACTACCATGTTTTTATAATATATTTAATCCATGGACGAAAGAGCTCTAACCAATCTCTTCCTAGACTATTTAATTTTTGTTTCACACTATTTATTGGGGGAAATGAGTTCCATATGTTTAGTAAAGTTGTTCCAGAACTACCTCCTTTCTGGCTCATTTTTAGCATTTTGGGATTTAGTGGTTTGTGTTTATGGTCAACAAATGCATGGTCTTCATGACTTTAATGTCTTTTGTAACACACACCACCTCTTCAAGCATTCTGTCCTTCAGATGTGAAAATCTTTGCCTTCTTAGTCCATGATAATTTTCTCTTCACGCTTGTGTGAGAAGGGTTGACAATCCTGCATACTGTTGACTTTCCGTCCCAACCCTGTTTTCTGTGGAAAAGAATGTGCAAACTTCCATTAGGGAGCAAGTGAGAGAAACTTTTCTTTCCTTTGCATGAAATGCATGAATATTTAGAATTACCCTTGTAAGCAAAGTTCTAGATCAATCACCCAGGACTAATGCATCACTTATGGAGATCAGCTAGTGGCATTCTCATGACTGGTCATCTGTGATTACAGAGCTACGGCCGTCCCAGGATTTTGCTCACCCTTCGGGACTCGGCATCATTGATCATTTGATCATGTCAGGCTCTTACCTCAGCCATGCTCAGAAGCTCTCAATGGGATAGTATGCAAACTGCATTCTCATTAAATTTCTCTTTCAATTATCAATGACCCAAGGTTATTTGAATGTTATTCATCATTTATTACTCACTTGTATTCACTTTATGAGACCATGATTTGTCTTTCATTAAGAAATTGTTTTGGAAAAAGAAGTCAGAGTTTATTTTGAGCCATTCAACTAGGACTGGACTTGGGCAATTGGTGAGGCTTTCAGTTTTCTTTGTTGACCATCTTTCAAATCTCATTTCCTGCTTGCTTCATTTCTTCAAACCTTTATTTTAAGCCAAATTTCTGACAATAGACTTGTATGTATGACTTAAAAAAATCGTTTATATTTCCATTTAGCATATTTTAATTTTTGGTGTTCATTTCTATTTTTTACTATCATTTAAAAGAGGTGTGCCTGGGTGGCTCAGTCGCATAAGCATCCGACCCACAACTGGTAGGTTTGGGCCCCGCGTTGGGCTCTGCATTGACAGTGTAGAGCCTGCCTGGGATTCTCTCTGTCTCCCTCTTTCTCTGCCCATCCCCTACTCGCTTTCTCTGTTTCTCAAAATAAATAAATAAGCTTAAAAAAATTAAAACAGTATCATTCCACTCAATAAATGTGCCACCACTTAATCCCATGTAGTAGGATATTTCCGCTACATTGTCCCACTGTCCACTATTATAACATTAAAATAAGTATTTTTGTAGCTAGAACTTTCAACATATTCATGATAACTTTGTTAAGGTATATTCTTGAATATGAAATTATTATACCCAAAGTAGACATATGACTAAGGCTTCCTATACTTGTTGTCCAGGGTTATTATGTGAGAAGGCACATTTCCTCTTACTCTTTACAAAACTGGGTGTCATAAAAAAAAAATCTCTGCTTGGATGAGATGTATTAAAACAGAATCTTGTTGTTTGTATTTGCATTTCTTGATTATTATAAGATTGAAAATTTTCATAGATTCTTGGTTTCTATTATTTTATCTTGAAAGATATCCAGTGCAATGATAAATCAGGGCCTGAAATATCAAATTTATAAATTTGCTTGTCGGCATCCAAGGAATACCTCTTTCCAGTGTCTAGAGTTTTTTTGTTTTTAATATTTATTTATTTTTGAGACAGAGAGAGACAGAGCATGAGCGGGGGAGGGGCAGAGAGAGATGGAGACACAGAATCTGAAGCAGGCTCCAGGCTCCGAGCTGTCAGCACAGAGCCCAACGCGGGGCTTGAACTCACAAACCGCGAGATCATGACCTGAGCCGAAGTCCGATGCTCAACCAGCTGAGCCACCCAGGCGCCCCTCCAGTGTCTAGAGTTTTAAGGAAATACGATGTTCAAATATGTGCTTGCGAGGAACACACTAATTTCTGTCTCCCTCCCAGTGTGAGAGTGATTGATTTTGCTGAAGTTGATATCAATATAAATGTCTACTTAAACCCATTCCTTGATTTCTTTGAATTTTCTTTTTGCATATATGCTAAATAAATATATTATTTCAGTATAAATGAATGGAGACTATGATGGCTCATGACAGTTAATGTAGAAATTTATCATTTAGTATTTATTTTAGACCACTGGATTATTGGGTTATACCAGACCACTCCTAGTAGGCAATATCAGATGATCTTTTACGAGGGCCTAATGGCAAAAAGTGGATTCCTTTCAGCTTCTCATATGTAAACCATGTAGATCACTCACAGAAACACTGGCTGAACTTCTCTTCTCTTTCTTTCCTTTCCCTTTCTTCTATAACATTTTATCTCCATCTCTTTCACTTCTACTCTTTCCCTCCTATGTTATCTATTTTTTTCTCTTCTCTGACCTTTCCTTTTTCTATGATAATATAATTGATATTCAAAAATATTAACTAATCATCCTTCCATATTTTTTTCCTTTTTGTTTCTTCTCCATCTCCATTTAGGGACAAGGTCATTCTGATACACTTCAGTAGGGAAGGGGTGTGATAAGAAAGGATTACTCTTCTGGCTTTGAGTTTCGGGCAGGTGCTAAGGAAAAACTTGGTTTAAATCTGAGATAAAAGTAGAGGGGTAGCAGGAAGGCACACCCAACCATAGCATGGAAGGTGCACACCTCCCACCCCCTCCCACCCCAGCCACACACCCATATGTGTGTGTATACACACAATATATAGGTATAGTTTAAAGAATTATAATAAAATGAACAACCACACACCCATCACTCAGCTAAAGAACCAAACGAATTTTAGTAATTTTGAAATGATCAAAATATGCCTGCTTCTACTGCCCTTATGTGAATCATTCCCATGGATTTCCTCACATAAGAGACATATACTTGTGCGTCCCTTAATACAGTGCTTAGTAATGTCAATGTTCGAGCGTATCTAACTACATTCAATGGACTTGATTCATATTCTCTAAGCCTGAGAGCCTGCTTCATCTCCTCACTGGGTAGCTGGGTCAACCTGGGCGAATCGTTTCCTCCCTCGGATTGCAATTTCCTCAACTATAAAGTGAGAACAATAATTGTAAGTGCTCACAGCAGTATTTGGGGTAAAACGATACAGGTATGCCTTGTTTTAATGTGCTTCACAGATACTGCAGTTTTTACAAGTTGAAGGTTTGCGGCAACCCTGTTTTGAACAACTCTTCTTGGCACCATTTTGCCAACAACATTTGCTCACTTTGTGTCTCCTGTGTCACATTTTGGTAATTCTAGCAATAGTTCAAATTTTGTCATTATTATTATATTTGTTATGGTGATCCATGATCAATGTCTTTGATGTTACTATTATAATAGTTTTGGAGTGCCAAGAACTGCGCTCGAATAAGATGGCAAATTAATTGATAATTGGTGCCTGTATTCTGACTGCTCCATAGTCTCGGACCTTTCTCTCAGGCCTCCCGACACCCTGAGACAAAACAATATTGAAATTAGGCCAGTTAGGTTCCCTATAATGGCCTCTAAGAGTTCAAGTGAAAGGAAGAGTCACACATCTCTCACTTCAAATCAAAAGCCAGAAACGATTAAGCTTAGTGAGGAAGGCATGTTGAAAGTTGAGATGGCTGGAAGCTAAGCCTCTTGGATCAGTTAGCCAGGTTATGAATGAAAAGGAAAAGTGCTTGAAGGAAAATTAAAGCTGCTACTCCAGTGAACACTCAAATGGTAGAAAAGTGAACCTTTCTTACTGCCGATATGGAGAAAGCATTAGTGGTCTGGACAGAAGATCAAACTAGCCACAACATTCTCTAAAGCCGAAGCCTAATCCAGATCAAGGCCCTAACTCTCTTCAATTCTATGAAGGCCAAGAGAGGTGAGGAAGCCGAAGAAGAAAAGCTGGAAGGTAGCAGAAGTTGGTTCATGAGGTCTAAGGAAAGGTGTCTCCATAGCACGAAAGTGCGAGGGGAAGCAGCAGGTGGTGAGGTAGGAGCTGCGGCATGTCGTCCAGAAGATCTAGCTCAGATCATTAATGAAGGTGGCTACCCTAAATAACAGATTGTCAATGTAGACAAGACAACCTGTGACTGGAAGAAGATGCCATCTAGGACGTTCATCCTAGAGAAAGTCCATCCCTGGCTTCAAAGCTTTAAAAGACAAGTTGACTCTCTTGTCAGGGGTAATGGCAGTCACTAATGCAGGTAGTGACTTTGAGTTGAAGCCAACATTCGTTTACCATTCCCCAAATCCTAGGGTCCTTGGGAATTATGCTATATCCCTCTGCCTGTGCTCTCTCAGTGGAATAGCAAAGCTTGGACGATAAGCACATCTATTCACAGCTTGTTTACTGAATATTTTAAGCCCACTGTTGAGATCTCCTGCTCAGAAAATAAAAATTCCTTTCACAATATTACTGGTCATTGACAATGCACCAGGTAAACCCAAGATGTTGTTTTCATGCCTGCTAAGACAATATCCATTCTGCAGCCCGTGGGTCAAGGAGTTACTTTTATTTTCAAATATTATTTCAGATATACATTTCATAAGGCTGTAGCTGCCCTAGATAGTTGATTCCTCTGATGGATCTGGACAAAGTAAGTTGGAAACTTTCTGGAAAGGATGCATGATTCTAGATGTGATTAAGAACATTCATGGAAGAGGTCAAAATATCAACATGAGAAGAAATTTGGAATAAGTGGATTCCAATGCTCACAGGTGACTTAGAGGGATTGCGAACTTCAGTGGAGGAAGTAACTGCAAATATGGTGGGAGTTGCAAGAGAACTAGAGTTAGAAGCGGACCCTGCAGATGGGACTGTGTTGCTGTGATCTCATGATCATGCTTGATTGCATGAGGAGTTGTTTCTTATGGATGGGCAAAGAAAGTGTTTTCTTGACATGGAATCTACTCCTGGTGAAGATGCTATGAGGAGTGTTGAAATGGCAGCAAAAGATTTCGAATATTACATAAACTTAGTTGATGAAGCACAGAAGGGATTGAGAAGATGAACTCCAAACTAAGGGTAAAATGCTATCGAACAGCATTTCTACAGAGAAATCATTTGTGAAAAGAAAAGTCAATTGGTGTGGCAAACTTCATTGTTGTCTAATTTTAATAAGGTGCCACAGCCACCACAGCCTTCAGCAACCCCGATCAGTCAGTCATTCTCAACATGGAGGCAGGACCCTCCATCAGTAAAAACATTACAACTCACTGAAACTTCAGATGATTGTTAGCATTTTTTAATAAAGTATTTTTTAAAATTTATTAAAATTTTTTTTGAGAGAGAGCATGAGTGAGATAGAGGCAGAAGGAGGAAGAGAGAGGAAGAGAGAGAGAGAGAGAGAGAGAGAATCTTAAGCAGACTCTACTCTCAGCACAGACCCCAATTTGGGACTCTATCTCACAACCATGAGATCATGACCGTGAGATCATGACCTGAGCCGAAATCAAGAGTTGGATGTCTAACCAACTGAGCCACCTAGGTGCCCTGCATGAAGTATTTTTTTTTTTGTTTATTTATTTATTTTGGTAGAGAGAGAGAAGAGAGAGTGCACATGCATGCCTGAATTGGGGAGGGGCAGAGAAAAAGAGAGAGAGAAAAAAAAATCCCAAGCAGGCTCTGTGCTGTCAGGGCAGAGCTCAGCGAGGGGCTCAATCCCACAAACCATGAGATCATGACCCGGGCGGAAACCAAGAGTCAGATGCTTAACTGACTGAGCCACCCAGGCACCCCTAATGAAGATAAGTACTTTGTTTTTTAGACATAAGACTATTGGATACTTAATAGACTGCTGTAGAGTGTAAACACAACTTTCATACACACCGGAAATCAAAAAATTAATTTGACTCTTTTTCTTGCAATATTTGCTTTTTATTGCGGTGGTCTGGAAAGAAGCCCATAGTATCTCTGAGGTATGCCTGTTAGAGAAAAATTTGGTAATAATGAAGAACTGGTATATTAACTATTACCATTATTATTACTATTGTTATTATATTCTTCAGTAACTCAATGCTCCATGTAATGGTGATGCGTGTAGCTATAGTTTATTGTCGCTGACATATAGCATTCCACTATATATACACACCATAATTGATGTGTCCATTTTAATGCTCCCGGACATTTGGGCTGTTTCCAGATTTTAACTGTTATGAATATTATTGGTAGGAATATTTCTGTACAGGTCTTATTGCACAAGAACAAGAGTTGCTCTAAGATTTTAGCATGTATTCCCGAGAGATTCGCTAGGTCATAGGAGATATGCACATTTAGCTTTACTAGATAATGTGAAATAATTTTCTAAAGTGATGATAGCAATTTACTTGCCTTCTAGAGTATGTAAGTATTGCTTCATATCTTACCAATACTTGGTATTGTTTTACCAATCCCTTGTGTGAAATGCTATCTCTTTTTGGTTTTCATTTCATTTCTTTGATTATAAGTGAGATTGATTCATAGGAGTTGTTTACATATTCTGGACAGTTATCCTTATGTGTCACTTATGTTGCAATCATCCTTTCTTAATTTGTGGTTTGTTTTTCAAATTGTTTATGTTATCTTCTCATGAGCAGAAGTTCTTAATTTAATGTGGTTAAATTTATCAAACTTTTGCTTTATGGTTATGTGATGGTTAACTTTATATGTCAACTTGACCGGGCTGTGGGTATCCTGACTAATTCTGACTTTGGTACCAAGAATGGTTCTAGAGGAATGGAATTTTAAGGATGAATTTCCTAAACTGGTTCTGGTAAAAATTCAAGTTTTCTTGAATTGGTTTCTGGAATTGGCTCACTAATCTGTTTAGATTTAAAGATGTTGATGGCTCAATTGCCAGCAGTAAAAAGGGTACTGATAGTCCATGGTATACTCTGGAAATATAGATACTCAAGATATAGTCATTGGATGCTCTTAATCAGACACTTATAAAAAGCAGGGAGCTGAGTGACTGACTATATAATGCTTTCAAATATTTTTGTCAAACTGACGAATATAATGAGATTGGCTCATTGTTCCTAATGTCACTCGGGAAAGTGGTGAAAGAAAATGAGATGAGCTCAGAGATTTGAAGTCTTAGCTCAAGAACCGCCTAAACGACTTGAAGACCTCTATATGTGCCTTGAGAGAGACCCTTATGTTCTGTAGCCACAGGAATGAGACTGTTGAAAATCAAACTTGCAATCCCATCTTGCAGCTGGCTGAATTACAGCACGGATGAAATCCCAGCTCCGTGGAGGATTTACTGTGAAAGTGGGGGCAAGGTTCTCCACACATGCTCTGAATCAGCACCCAACACGTGACTTTTTTCTTCTATAGCCAGGATTCACAGGTCCTGGAATAGCGAACGTCAGAGTGGCACCACTTATCCTTACCCCTGGTGACCTGTCCCCACCACCCTATGCTCTCTTGGCCTCTAAGAAGAGGATGTCTGGAATACAGAGATTCTCTAGACTATCTCTTTGTATTACCTTGCCCTGTGATTAAGGTCAATGGAAAAGCACAACAGCCCAATCCAGGCAGGACTGCTTATGGCTCAGACCCTTCAGGAATGAAGGTTTGAGTCACCCACCAGGTAAAGAACTGTAACCAGCTGAGATGCTTGCGTAAGGTCACAGGGAATATGGGATGGGTAGTGGAAGAAGTTGTTATAAATGCCAGCTGTGACCACATGTCCATTTACAGAAACAAGGACTATAAGAATATTCCCTCCTTATTTTCTTATGAATATGTCCAGATGTGTGTGTACTACATATGATGCATTAATACATAAATATACATGCAATTCCTTTGTTTTGTGCCCTCTCTTATTCCTTCATCACGTAACATAAGATGTATTGACTCTATTTCATAGTATTTAAACACTAGTAATTTTATACCTTAGCATTTAAGTCACAGAACAGCAAGAAGAATAAACATTACTCAAGGACTTTCCCTCCTCTTCTGGGGAAGGAGTTAGTGTAATTTTGGTTGTAGGCAGAACAGTTGTATTATGTTAAGTTATATTATAACCTTGTTATTGTCTTTATTTGGAGATTAAGTATGATTTAAGGAGATGTGTATGAGTGCCAGGTTGACAAAGGGTGGACTTGTAACAGTTAGGTTTATGTATCAACTTGACGGGTAACAGTGTGCCCAGACATTTGGCCAAGAGTTATTCTGGGTGTGTGTATGGGATGCTTTTGGATGGCATGAACATTTGAATCAGTAGACTGAGTAAAGTAGATATCTCTCCCTAATGTTAGTGGGCCTCACCTAATTAGTTGAAGGCTTGAATAGAACAAATAGGTTGACATTCCTATAAGTAAGAAGGAACTCCTGCCTGATTGATTGCCTAGAGGTGGCACATTGGTTCTTTCCTGCCTGTCAACCTGAATCGAAACAGTAGCTCTTTCTTGGTCTCAAGCCTAATAACATTCAGACTGGAGCTTACGTGATCAGCTCTCCTAGGTACCCAGTTTGCTGATTGCAGAGCTTGCGATTTGTTGGCCTCCTTAATTGGGTGAGCCAATTCCTTATAATAAATTTCTTTGTCCTCTCTCAGCTGTGTAGACATCCTATTGGTTCTGTTTCTCTGGAGAGCACTGACTAATGCAGTTAGCCTTTGTTTTGCTCTAAGAAACCATTTGTTCTCTCAATGTCTCTCAGATGGTTTCCTACATGGCCTTCTAAAAGTTTTGTTGTTTTTCCTTTTAAACAAAAGATTTTCATCTATCTCAAATAACTTTTCATATATTTTGGGAAGGATAGACTAAATTTCATTCTTTTCCGTGTTATAACCAATGAATCTAGAATCTTTGTTGAAATGTCTCTCCTTTCCACACTAATCTTCAGTGTATGCTCTTTCATAAATTAAATTGACTTCTAGCTGTGAGACTGTTTCTACATTCTATAACCCTTTGATTTGGTCACTTGGCCGATCTCAATTAGTGCAGTTTTATAACTGCTTTGTTTGGTTTTCTTCATTTTATTTATTCCACTATGTATATTACATATTTTATTGTTTATTTAATTGTCCATCTCTTCTCATTAGAGCTTAAGCTCAATGAAAACAAATACTTTCTTGGCTTTATTAAGTTCTATATGCCCACAGTCTAGGAGAGTACCTGAAGTATAATAGGTGCTCAGTAAATGTTTGTTGACTAATATCAGAATTGTGCTAAAGGTTTGACATATATCTTATCATTTACATTTCTGAATTGTATTTTGTTTATTCAACTAATATTGATTATTTATTGTTATACCCATCCGTCAGATGGGAAAATTGAGGATTAAAGATGTTAAATAATTTATCTACAATCATGAAGCTAGTAAGCAATAAAAACTCTATTTGATTATATCTTACCTTGGAGTGTTATTGATAAATATTTGACTTTTATTAAAATCTCATGGAAGTAATCAAGTATTATATGGTTCATTTATAAGACCGTCCCTTAACTTCACCAGAATTTATCAGAATGATCTGATCTCTAAAAGTTATGCATAACATGTATTTAGAAACTATCAAATTATTAGAAGAAAGCAGCTTACCAGAGCACAGGCTGAAGTATGACCAGAGAAACATAAAATAGAGGTGCCGGAAGAAGTGTAAGGGATCTTCCAGCCCAGCAGCCGTCGATCAGTTTCTAAATTTGTCTTCACATACGAAGAGGTTACTTGTACAGCACAAATCCTGCCATGCAGATTTAGATCCATAGAAAGTGTAGGAAAGAATAAAGAGTATGAAGAGGAAGCCATTGGTGAAAAATAAGAGGCCATGATCATGACTAAAAGAAATAGAGAAACGTTCCCATAACCAATGGTGGACTAGAAGCCAAGAATGGTAAATGGCAAATACTAATAAAGTATTATTGAGGCTGAGGGGGGCATATCAATTCCGGTTGAAGGGGTTATAAAAGGCACACTGACGGTCAATTCACAAAAGAAGTGAACATACCTAAAACACATCTTTAAATGTGAGTTAAAATGAGATGCCATTTTCCATCTCAAAATGTCAACCATTTTACCAGATGAAGAAATTAACGGGTCAGTATGAGCACGGAGGCACAAACATTTTCATTCACAGCTGATAGAGTTTAAATTATTATAACCTTTCAGAAAGAGAATTTGGTATCAAAACCTTAAAAATGTTTTACCCTTTAGTCTCATAGTTTCACTTCAAAGAATTCATACTAAGGAATAAGGTCACATGTGGGCAAACATTTGCCTCTACGGGTGTTTATTACGGGATTATATGCAATAGCAAAATGTGTGAAATAACCTAATTAGGAAAGAGAACTGGATGAATAACTTATTACACATACATATGATAGAACAAACTTAGTCACTAAAAATGTAGACAATTACAAAGAATTTTACTATAACCCAATATCTACATCTCTGAAAAATCTGTATTTTACAATAGCTCCAAGAAGATAAGAGGGTTTAGAAAAAAATAGCAGTAGGGGAGACTATTTGAAACCTATTGTATCAGTTGGGGTCAAATCAAGAATACAGAAACCACACCAGCTAATTTACAGAAAAAATTTTTTATGAGCTATTACTTACACAAGTATGAGGATCTAAAGAAGTAAAGGGAAACTGAGGTAATACAAAAAAATGCAACAGAAGGACACTAGGTTTGGGGGAAAAGAAAAGAAAATGGGTTCAGCAGACACTAGAAGGGACCAAGTGAGGCTGACACTAAAACCTTGGAGTTTGGGTGAAGATCTCATCCCTTCAGATGGAGTCTCGGGAGCTCAGAGGAGGTGTCCATTACACAAGCTTTCGGATATCTGAGGAGGCATGGTGAGGTTGTTTTGCTGAAAAACTGCGGACTGATCCCAACTGCCGTCCCAGAGAAGGCTGTTGCTGAGGCAATGCTGACAGGAACAGTGAGCAAACAAAGATGGATAAGACCTTTCGCTTTGTCAGCCTTTCTGTCTCCCTTCATGCCCATCACTGGCAGAAACTAATGGAGCCAGATGGCAAGGCGGAAATGTGGTTTGCAGAGTTTCAGCTTCTATATCACAAAGCAGAGTACAGAAGGACAAATGTGGTCGGCAGAATTCCAAGATGGGCTCCAAGAGTCTCACTCACCGTGTACGTGACCTGTATACAACAACTACCCTGGAGTGTGGACAGAATCTACGAGTATGGTGGGATAGTGGCTCCTTTGATCAGGTTATGTTACACGGCAAACAGTGATGGGAGAGTCACTCCTCTGGGTGTGTTACAATTATATAAGACTCCCTCATAGCCAACTGGAGATGGACTAGAAGTCAGGATGCTCCCCGGTGGGCCTTGAACAAAACAAGCATCCATGCTGTGAATGGCATAAAGGAGCCACCCAGCAAGGGCCCGGGGACAGCCTTCAGGTGCTGAGAGAGTTCCTTGATCAACAGCTAGAAAAGAACAGGGACCTTAGTCCTTCAATGACAACATGCCACATCCCTGAATGATCTTAAAAGAAGATGAGCTCCCAATGAGAACCACAGCACTGCTGACACCTTGGTATCAGCCTTGTGAGACCCCGAGCAGAAGGTCTAGCTCTGCCCCAATACCTGACACATGGAGAATGTGACTTGATAAATGAGTGGTATTTTAAGGCACTGAGCTTGCGGTTATTTGTTACACTGCATCAGGATACAAAGGCAGGTGGGCTGGCGCTGAACAGCAGTAGTGTAACAACCTGCCCAACTATTGCAGGTTAGTTCAAAGAGCTACCAGCAACCACAAAAAGTTGCCATCTCAGATGATAACCTCGTGAAGGTAAAACCTGGTGAAATGTAAACCACTTGCTTGTGGTGCCAAGATACTAGAGATGGAAGTGGAGTTCTATGAAGCAGAGCCGTGTGAAGGTGCACCCAGGAGGAATGGTCAGTCTGCCACAAGTGTGGGGTGCAAAGATGGGGTGAGGTTCCCTGGGAAGGCAGTTCAGTGTGCAATTACAGATTTTAAATTTTCTTTCTTTTATTTAATTAAAAAAATTTTTTTTTGAGAAACAGAGTGCAAGAAGGGGAGGGGCAGAGAGAGAGAGACACACACACATAGCATCTGAAGCAGGCTCCAGGCTCTGAGCTGTCAACACAGAGCCCAACATGAGGCTTGAACCCACAAACCGTGAGATCATGACCTGAGCTGATGTCGGATGCCCAACTGAATGAGCCACCCAGGCGACTCCAGATTATAAATTTTCTTAAAGTGAAACTGGAAATTCAGACTTTAAACACCGCCATCGCTTCTCGGCCTTTTGGCTAAGATCAAGTGCAGACTTTAAACGCCAGCAAAGCGATGGCTCCTTCTTTTCCAATTGAAGTTTATCCAATCTCTCAGGAAAAATTGCATATAAATCACCACAATGTCCAAGTTATACTGACATCATTGCCCAACTTACCAAATGCTTCTGAGCTCATTGGTGTTATAGGATAAAGGGGAGAAGAAGCAGAAGGAATGAGAAAGGAAGCTTTGGGACCTTGATGCTGATGCGATACCTGTGACAGGAGGAAGGAAATAAGAAAGTTTGGGTAGGCGGAGTTTCAGGCTGCAGTGTAGCTCTCAGAGTCTTAGCTGGGCTCATGGGCAGCCCCCAGAGCAGACTGTCTGTCAGGGCAGTCCTGAATTGAGTAGTAAAGACCCAACTCTTCTGCCACAGCTCTGCTCAATCATCGACTGGTAGCAGCCTGAGAAAGAGGTGGCTTCAGGTGACAATTCCAGCAGATTGGAAGATGTAGCCGCTAGAGGTTATCTGCCCAACTACCTCCATTCCAGCAAATTCTCTCAAAAGGAGGTCAGAGCAGAGGATTTCCATGGTTAACACAAATACCATTTGTATCTTTGTGAAAGTAATTTAACACCCAGTTTCCCACCGGATAAGTAAGATAGCTCATGACAGTTCCTAATGGAACCCATGCCCGTGATTTGGGACAAAAGATCAGGTAGAAAAAAAAAAACCAACATACTGCTGACTTTGACTAGTGGAATTTTCTGGAAAGAAGGGCATGTTAGGCTCCATATTGATGATTCAAACCACACAGTGGGAGGTGACAGAGCAAGTCTTAATCCATCTGGTAAAAACCGAATTAAAAATTAGAGCCAAGAGCAAATGTCTATTTTTAGTTCAGTCAAATAAATAGAGTTGCTGTTGATATTGCTTGGGTTTTAACAAGCTGAGGCAGAAAAGCCTGCTGATGCAATAAATTTTTGCCACCAAGCTAAAATGCAGCTGCCCCAAAACCAGATTGATCACAGTCCTTTCTGACCTTACGAAAAGAAGTAAGACATGGTCCTGTTTTCAGACTGGTGAACTAATCCAGATGAAAATTAAGCAATCCTTGATAATAGTTGTGGCTTAAATGAGGCATTGCAAGTCTCTGAAAATTAAAAATTACCTTTACTGAAATATAATTTCCCATGGATTCTATAGCTTTGCAGAGTACTTAAAAATAATCTTTTCTTTCTGATTCTTTCAAATATGTATTTTTCCTTATTTGTTCTACACTGCACTGTTTACTCCATAGGGTACTTTAATTTGTGTGTGTGTGCCTGTGTGTATCGGTGCATGTGTGGGTACAGCTTATCAAATTAAATACCATAGTATCAAAGCTTTTCTTTAATATTTTAACCTCATACAATATAGAGGTACAAGCTAAGATGTTAAGGCCTCCTTCCACTCCCAACATTTAGTACTTTTCAAGACATGTGGAGTTTAAAACAAATAAAAACAAAACTCTTAGAGAAAATCTATGCATATTTTTGGACCTTTAAATCTGATTCTATGTTTAGTTTGTGAAAAGAAGGTAAAAAATCTAAAAGTAAACAAAGCATTCAATTTTCATAAAATAATGGTTGGAGCCTCTGACTATTTCAGTTGGTGGAGCATGCGACTCTTGATTTTGGAGTTGCAAGTTCGAGCCCCACACTGAACTTCAAGTTTGTTTAAAAAAAATTAAGTAATGGTTATCTCAATATATGCTTATTCTCATGCATTAATGTTATTCTCACATGATTGTACATCAGTCTTGGAATCAACTGCAAACTGAGGCACCATCATTTATATATGAAAGCTATAGAATGAGCTTATATATTCTATTCAAGAAACAGTGAAGAAGCCAGTGTGGTTGGATGGAGTGAGCAGAGAGGAGAGCAGGAGACATCAGAGAGGTGACGTGGCTTTAAACTCTACAGGAATTTGCAGGTCATGGTGAGATTTTGGTTTTCACTCTGATTGAGTGGGAGGCCATGAAGGAGTTTGAGCAGAAGAATGATGTGATCTGATTTATTTTTATGGAGATCTGTATGAGTCTTCTTTGTTCAGGGAGTAAAGGGCAGAAGCAAGAAGACCAGTTAGATACTGCAATAACCTAGGCGAAAGTGACAGGGCCTTGGGTCACGATAGTAGCAGTGAAGTGAGGAGACGTGGTTGGATCCCAGCTTTGTCAACATCTTTTCCTTCACTTCTTCAGACGAGATCGGGCGCGTTCAGGGTGATATGGCCGTGGACTTTTCCTTCACTTCTTCAAAAGGCATTAATTTTGTTGTTAATATGAGTATGGCACTGGGCTGGGCATTGTAAACTACAAAATTCCCTCTCCTGCCTTCATTGCTTTCTCCGAACAGGCCTATGATCAGAGTGAATGATAAATGAAATACACTTGATTCTAGTCTGAATCTAACCTGACACTAGTTTTGGAGTCTTCAAATCAACATTTGCAATTTTGGCAGATCTTTTACATTAAGATTTTTCCCCCTATCTTATTAATTTTGTTTTGTCATCTTTCCATTGCTCTAGGAGCTCAAAGAAGAGAATGATCACTAGTGTACTTTCTCATGAACATCTTTTACTTATTTTCCAATCTTGGGCACTTAATTTCTCAGTGCTTCAAACTCTTTTGCATGAAACAATCTCTCTTTTTAAAAAATTGTGGTAAAATACACATAACAAAACTTACCAACTTGACCATTTTTACGTGTGCGGCTCAGTAGGGTTAAGTATATGCACACTGTTGTGTAATCAGTCTTGGAAGTCGTTTTTGTCTTGCATACTGAAACTCTACCCATTAAACAACTCCTCCTTTCCGCTTCCCCCCAGTTCCTGGCAACCATAATTTTACTTTTTGTTTCTGAATTTGACCACCCTATATCTCATTTAGGTGGAGTCATGCAGTGTTTGTCTTTTGGGGATAGGCTTAATGTACTTAGCATAATGTCCTCAAGTTTCATCCATGTCGTAGCATGTGGCAGGATGTCCTTGTTTTTAAAGGTAGAATAATGCATGCTCTTTTAAAAATGAAACTCTTTGTCATACACTCCTAAGCTGGAAAGGAGGACTTACTTAAATGATATAGAAAGACACCCAGAATCGAGGCGACTATTTAATACAGACTTTACCACTGACCTATATCTTGGGAATGTGTGAAAGAAGTTGATGAATGCTGTTTGGAAAGATGGGCAGGAGAGACTGGAGAAGATCATAAAAGTGTATTCTAATTTATTTTTTCCCTTTGAATTTGGAGAACGTCATACTTAATAGCTACATACATATTTTTAAATGGTTCTGTAAAATTGGCCTGGATACTCAAAGAATAAGTAATCAAATAACGCTCTGAATTAGCTTTGTGAGCTCAGATTTCCATTTGCCCTTGCTTTCAAGGTTTCCATTGATAATCAGATTTCTGGAAGATAATTTTAAAAACAAACCCTGGGAAGGCCTATCATTTTGATATATCAAGTATCCAAGTGAAAAGAAGACATTTAAACTCAGACTTCAATAGACATTTGTTGCTATTTTGCTGTTCAATATTCCCCTTCCTACTAGTATTTTTGAATTCCCTTTGGGAGAACCACCTTCCCTATTGTCAGCTGTGTGACGCTAACCCACCATTTTTAGCTCAAGCAGGTTGTTACCAGCTTTCGTCAACCATCATCTCCCATAGTCCTTAACCACAGTATTTGATTGGTTCAAGGATGGGCTTGTAACTCAGTCAGAGTTCGAGAGAGGCAAGGAGATTTTTGCTGAAAAGATCAATACTCTCTTGGAAGGTCTGATTTCAGAATCGGAGCTCTGGAATGGGAAGTCATTGTGCATTACAAGAGCTAGTCCAGGTGTGGATGTAGAGAGAAGCCTTACATAAAACCTTGGATAATGCTAATATGGTAGATAAAGCATGAAGAGATCAAGGAAACTGTCCTCACGGACATGATTTGAACCACTGGATCAGGATTCTTCTGAAGACAGAACCACCTCTGGAGCATTTAGTGACTTATTACTTGGACACTGTGGCTCTGACACTAGGATTTATTTCTCCGCTTCCCAGAAAACATAACTATGGGGTCAGAGAGAGACATAAAAGAGACGTAAGAAAGGAAATTTGGTTAATTATATAGGAATATATAAATTAATAAAACATTCAGAAGGACTCTGCAAAATGCTGCCACGACACGTAATCTAAATTAAAGAAGGCAGCCCTGCACGAACTTGAGGAAAGCAAACCCTTATGTCTTTATTCCTTTTGTAAAAACAACAAACACTTGCTTTCATATTTTGGGACAGTAGCAATTAAAAGGGGCTGCTGGTAAGTCTTTGTAATCCTTATGTTCTTTGAGTTGTTGAACCTAACCATCACTCCTAATAGGGTTTGTGAAATTTGTATCTTAAAAAGTATTGGTTAGAATAATTCCCATGATGACTCAATGTCGTAACTCATCTTTGCCTAAGAGAAACGGGACTAATTTTCTTTTTCCCGAAATGAGGAGTAACGTTTCACATGTGAATCTTCCAGTTAAGCATGGTGGGCTGTATATACTTAGTTACTTCCGTTCTCTTTTTAGGCAAAGATTCAGAGAAACGGTACAGGGACACTAGCCAACCCTTGACCCTGCCCCACCCCTTCAAGCAGGAGATTAGATAATTTCCCTGGAGAATTCAATTGGCCTAAGGGAAAAGTCTTGGCGTACTGATACTTGGGAGCCCCCCACTAAGAGAGGGATTTTAGCCTGAAAACCCTTAAGTGACGTCTACATATGGATAAGCCAGAAAGCTTCTATTTGAGTTTGAGCATCTTGTTTACCTCTATGTGACTAGACTATCAGTGGTACCAGGGATCTGAGTAAGGCTCTCATCGAAAGATGAGAAACCAAAACAATCAGAATCAAACAAACACACAAACAGGCCTTACAGAAAAGGGAGATAATGCAAGTAGCAGAAGGGAACTAAAACTGAGAAAAAGAACACAAAACAAAAAAGCTATTTTCAGAAAGAGAAAAGAATGTAGCATTCATGCATGAGAACAGAACAATAAATAGAAAGTTTAGAAGCAGAACTTGAGGAAATCTTCTATGGTATAGGCAAAGAATTGAAAAACAGGAGGGCAAAGATAAGAATATTCGAGAATCAGTCCATGAGGTTAAACATTTAAAATGGAGCCAAAATGAAAGGGAGAAAATGGAAAGGAAAAAAAAAATCATCAAAGAGATAACATAAGAAAATTTCCTAGGACCGAATAACAAGTTTTTCCATTTTGAAATGGCTCGTGGAATGCCATTTCAAAAAAATCCACATAAAGTGACAATGCTATGAAATCTTAGAAACCTGGGAAAAAAGAGAATGTCCTAAAAGCTTTGAGAGAGAGGGAGAGAGAGAGAGAGAGAGAGAAAAACAGAGAAAAAGGCCAAATATGAAGGACCAGGAGTCAGAAGGATATTGGACTTCTCAACAGCAACCCTAGGTGCTCACCAACCACGAAGACATACGTCACACAGCAGAAAGTCAGTCAATAAGGTCAAGAGTAGAAAATAGTAATAGTAATCACATAGCATTAGAAACAGAGAGGTAAGCAATGAAAAAGTAGGTTTGCCAGCAGTTGCCTGAGACAGTGGATTCAGAGATAGGGAAAAAGAGAAGGCAGCTCTGAGAACTGTCTTGTAACACTGGTCAAACTAGAGATGTGTGTTCCTGTGCTAACTCTTAAACTATAAAAAGGAGCAATATGAGAGGTTTCTTCCTAAATTGGTTTCTGTCTAATAAACATTTTATTTCATTACATTTAACCTTTTGGACCCATTTAAAATATATTCTTCCATTATCCCTTCCTTTGTCAAACATCCCATCACCCATCTGGCCATTGACTCGAATGCCGAACTACGTAATACTTTGGATACAGAGGCTAGTTTCCTTTCTCAAAAATCCTGTCTTTCTTTTAGAGAATATTTTGGTGTAGTCGTTAAGTGGGAGGTGGAGATTAGACTCTCTAATGTTATAGTCTCTCCATGCCACTCATTAGCTGTGCGACTTGGGAAAGTTACCTGCTCTCCTGTGCCTCTGGTTCTTTATATATAAAGTGAAGATTTGAACGGCACCCAACTTATAGGGTTGTTGTAATACATTGAGTTAATAGGTGTAAAGTTTTAGAATAGTACTCGGCAGGTAGTGCACACTCTGTATATGCTAATTTTGATTATTACTATCAGGTTATTTTTTAATTCAAACTTAATAGCGATTTTTGTATCTTCATGAAACAGAGGTATACATTTAAAGTATGAATACTAATTGCACACATGCACACAGGCCCTGGGAGCATCTATTAGGAGCAAAACGTAGTATTTTTTGACATAAACAAGTCTCCGCTTAGGTAATATGAACGTCCAAAGTTTTCACTCTTACCATCTGATTTTAATAGTGTTTGTAACACAAGCAACATCCTTCATGCTTCGTTACAAATCCTTTTAGTTTTTCTTTGAGAGCTAGTGTTGAAATATTTGAAATAGTTCTGGTTATCATTTTGGTTTAAAAACTGTTTTATTTTTCTGCTGAGATACAAAACGAAGGTGTGAAGGTATCTGTTATTCTCAAGGCTTTCCTGTCCTTTCTGGTTGGAAATCTTATTTCCTAATTTGGACTCTGAAAAAAAAACCCATTATAGTTATATCACAAGTCTTTTCAATCAACAACATTCATTTGTTACTTATTTTTAAGAAATTTTATTATGCCCATGAGGAATACAAAGAAGTTTAAGAGAAGTGCTTAAGACTTACTGAGTTGATGGTCAAAGAGAAGAAAACAAATGTATCAAATTAAAAGCAATTATAGATATGCCACTGGAAAGAATACGCTTAATTTCCAGTTGAGAAGATAGCCAGTAATGAGATAGTCGTTCCATTTTGTAATGCAGATTTCTAATTATGTCAGAGGAAAAAGCACTCAGTGTAGGAAGTCGCATCTTAAGATGGAGGATTAAAAAAAGAAAAAGTTTGGTATTTTTCTTAACTTTAGAACGACTGGATTTTGGTTCCAGGTTAACAATTTTCTAAAAATCTGGAAATCTTATGTGTGAGTGGGGAGGTGGAGGTTTGGGTAAGGGAAGGTGTTCTCCTGAAGCCTGCTGCCAGTGCGTTGCGTTAGAGACTGGAATTCAGTTTAACCAAGGTCTCCTGTGTTGTCCAATGCAATGCAACCAATCGAGATGCAAAAAGACATATTTCTCTAACAGAGCCCCAATATATTTGGCCAGTATAGTTAGCAGACTTTTTCGGACACTGTTTGAGGAACTTAGAGCTTACCATGCTCAAAACACAATCTTTCTGGCTTCTAGGAATTGCATGGACTCTCTTTTCCATGAAATTTTCACCTTAGTTGACTTCTTGATCTTATGGTTTTGAGTTAGACACCATTTCCTTTAAAAAGCCTTTGCTAACCTTTCCCTTCCCCAGCCATAATCCTTGTAGCAATGGTTACTTGGCTCTATTAGGACATTTTAGTTGCTCTTTTCAAATTGCCTCCTGACTTAGCCTGTATGTTCCCTCCAGACGCATCTACTCAGGTATCATGTCTTGTTGAGACATTTTGATACATTTAAGAAACTTTAAATATCAAAGGGCTGGTCTTTCATATAGTGATTCCCCTGATAGGCTCTGTAATAATTCTTAAGCTTTATATATGCATTTTAAATTTACGGAGTAGGTTAGTCTGACAAATACTGATAACTTTTCCATTTACTTCTTTCTTTATTATCTCCTTACACATAGCACAGTGGAGACATTGACTTTGCGGTATGCTAGTCATATCTGTGTAGGAGATATATTACTGCCTTGACTCAAAGTTTTGAGGAGATAGAAAGTCAACTGGCAATCCTCACAAGTTGGAGACAAGCTTCCTAAGAAAAAATTATTTGTCAGCAACCTTTAGAAGTTGTTTGGACTTCTAGTCTCGGAGTTGGTTATGTTTAGTACTCTTAAAACCTAAACAGTTCTGTTGGACATGGTGAATTAATGTGATGGGTTGGTTGCAAGTCCAGGCACAAACCTCCAGGGACCACATGTCTGGTTGACCATGGCGGCTCTCCTCTTTCCTGGCTCGCGACCAGCACAATGCAATCATGCTGTCATCAGGTAAAACGGCCTTGCAACTGATTTTCCCCAATCCTTACAGCTTGTTTAGAGACATCGGTTAAAAAAAAAAGGAGTCTCAGTGTCTCAGTGGTCCTTGGTAAGTTGTCTCTGAATGTGCCTGCAGGACATTTGCAGCCTCTGAGTCATGTCTGAGGACCCAGAGATGTCTGAGTGTATCGTCCACGCAGCAAGAAGTAAACTCAGCAATTTACCAGTTGAGCTTTATTAGCTGGCTGACTAACCTACTGTTTTTCCTAGGACAGTCTGGCGTGCGTGTTGTAACAGGGCCCTGATTAAAATATGATTAAATAAGTTTGGGTGGAAAATGCTCATGATGTTCTGTTCAAAAAGCGAAATGACTCAAAGTTGACTTTTTAGCGTGGATAAAATCGGTGACATTGCCCTGGTAATGTACTAAACCAGTGGTAGAGTCACAGCCATAGCCTTATCAGGCTGTTAAGAGTCGAAGCCTGGAATCAGTGACAGCAGCAGGAACTGTGATTAGCTGTGAGATGACGTGATTCAGAGGCCGTGTTCCAAGACAGGGTGACATTATTTATAGGTATTTGTAGTGGTGAAATTTTAAGAGCACGGGAAAAATGATCAACAGCTATTGTCCAAGTTAATGAAATGGAAACGCACTGCACATAAAACTAGCTTTGGCACACGTATAAGGGTCACATAAAATAAAGACAATGATAGTTACAGCTGCTGAAGGGAATGGTCAGTCTTCCCGATCAGGAGCCACTAAGGACACTAAACAATTCCGAAATAAACTGTCAAAAACACAATTTTTGACTTTCCTTTGAATTCCCTGTTATCAATAAATGTAAATCTTCAGATTTTTTTTTTGCTGCATCAAAATGCATTGAAGAATTATTATTAATATTTATTATTTGAGTAATAAGGAAAAACCATTGAAAGAACTGGTCTGTATCATTCAATTTTGTTTTCCAAAGTATATTGTAAGCTTCTTAAAGTCAGTATCATACCTTTTACTTTGTTTTGTGTCCCTCTACCTCATTCTTCTATCCCCTTTACTTATCATAATGTGTGGTATAATGTAAGCACTTTAATCATTAATCTTTTTAATCAGCTGTTATTGAACACCTGCTATGTGCAAACATGATGATAAGTGCTGGTGACTCACTGGTCAAGAAGTTAGTAACTTAAATGGGTTTAGAGGGGCATACAGGCAAAGTAAAGAGGCAATTTCAACAGCATCCACTTAGGGTCCTAATAGAACCAATAATGGGTGCTGTGAAGATTATGGTTGGAGAATGGAAGAGATGAGGAAAGACTCCTCAAAGGGAGTGATATCTAATTTGAGGCCAGAATATTAAGAGGACAATGGAAGTGAAGATTTCAGGGAAAGAGGGCAGCCATGTAATGCCTGGAGGCCTGGGAGGCCATGTTTTGAGCTTGGGGAGCTCTAGGTTGAGGACGGTGTGACGTGAGACTTGAAAGTAATTTGTTAGATTTCTATTCATTTGCAACAGAGAAGTTAAAATTGGTGTGAAATAAAGGAAAGCATCTTTCAACCCTTAAGATACTTTTCTTTAAAAATTTTAGTTAACATACAGTGCAATATTGGTAATTCTACAGGGGTAGAATTTAGTGATTCATCACTTACATACAACAGTCAGTGCTCATCACAAGTGCCCTCTTTAATACCCATCACCCATCTAGCTCATCTCCCACCCACCTCTCTCCCTCAACCCTCAGTTTTTTTCTCTATCATTAAGAGTCTCTTGTGGTTTGTTTCTCTCTCTCATTCTTTCCCTCCTTCCCATATGTTCATCTGTTTTGTTTCTTAAATCCCACATATGAGTGAAATTGTATGGAAAATACCATAATTTGAATGCATATTTGAGGTACTCAAAGATCTTTAGGTGGGGTGAAATTTTTAGTGATGATAAAATTAATTTTATCTTGATCGCATATATTATTTTTCTACTTAAATCTCCAAATAAGGTGTGTGAATAAATCTCAGTATTCTTGAAAGGGTGCTGTATGGCCAAGACATAAATAAATCTCCTAGAGGAGATTAGTCATGAGGAGTTGGGCTGGAGAGTCAGACAGGGTTCAAATAATGGAAGCTCTTACCCCAAGGAGTTCAGACTTTACCTACCTAGGAAAGATGTGACATAGATTTATTTTTTTTTAGCAAGATCACTCTTATAGCCATTGATAAATGAAGAGGAGGGTAAAAGGTTGGTGGTGGTGCAAAAGAATAGGAGATTGTTATGTATGCAAAATGAGGAGAGTCCAAATTAAGGACATGAAAGGGCAAATGAGGAGAGGAAGAAAATATGATAAATGAGGGAGATATAATTGAACGTGTGAGGTGAGCAAAAGAGAGTGAAAACGCCAAGGATTTTGGCTTGGGAGACAACATGAATGACAGAGACATTAGGTTGGGAATAGGAGGTCATAGCCAGGGCAAAGATGTGAATTCTGTTTTGGACAGTGTTTGAAGTGCTAGGGCAGATCTGTCCCAGAACTAGACATGCAGCTGTGTCACTAGAAGAGAGATGGAATTTGCAGTAGTGGATTGGACACAGAAGACAGAATTTGGGTGCGTGCTTGTGCTGAAGCTTTAGCCAATCAACATCTAACATTGCTCTTCCCCTGCAGAGTTTGACACCAACATGGAACTAGCAACAGGAATCAGACAGTTGGAGATAAAAACAGTACCTTGATTTCTGATAAAGTTGATTAGAGAACACGGTTCTATTTCTGAGGCCAAAAGCAACTATAAGAATTTCACCCAATAGGTAGACATACTTACTTACTCCTGGCTTTGGAAAGGAGAAAAAATCAGAACATAGGCTATGCTGCCTGTAGATAGGTTAGATAAAAGGAGGGTCCCTCTCACCCAAGTTCACCATCAATAAGCCATCCTTTTTTCCCCCAGGGGGAAGAATGGAGAAAGGCTGAAAAGAACTGGAAATGTTCTAGATGAAATTCCTTCACGTGGACACCTGAGGTCAGGATAAATGGCCTACAGTTGAGAGGAAGGCATGGCATGATGATGATGGTGATGATGATGATGATGATGATGATGATGATGAAGATGATGATGGCTATATGAAAACTGTTAACATGTATTGAGTATTTACATGTGCCAGGCACGGTTCCAAGTTCTTTATAACCATTGACGTCTTAAATCCTTCCAACAAGCATGAGATCCAGGTAAGGAAATGAAAATAAGAACGTGGCAGATCCAGGATTGGAATCCAGACAACATGGTTCAGAAATCAGAGAAGGTGGAGTATAACAAATAGAAGAGTGGGGTGGCATGGGCCAAGAGGGAGGGGGTCACGTGGTTAGCATAACTACAGAGCATTAGCTCCATCTTGTGACCTGTGTATTCTTGACATGATGAACTTCAAAGTATAAACAAAACAAAATAAAGCAAAAACAGTTATTTGTGCCAAAATTTCGACATAGAGAAACAGTTAATAGGAGCATTAAGGTAAACAAATGCCTTAAAATCTTGAATCACTCGGGGTGCCTGGGTGGCTAAGTGGATAAGTGTCCTACTTGGGCTCAGGTCATGATCTCATGGTTCATGGATTTGAGCCCTGCATCGGGCTCTATGCTTACAGCTTGGAGCCTGGATCCTGCTTCAGATTCTGTGTCTACCTCCCTCTCTCTCTCTCTCTGCCCCTCTCCCACTCGTACTCTGTCTCTCTCTCTCTCAAAAATGAATGAACATAAGAAAAAAAAGACCTTGAATCAATTTCTTATATTTTAGGTTTGCTTTTATTACTTAGGTCTATGTACAGTGGTTTCTTCAGTGTAGACAGCATTTAACACCCAGTATGACTTGGATGGTATTAAATGGACATTCAACTAAAAAAAAAAAATCTAATCTGGTTGCCTACAAAGATCAAATGAATTGTATAATCCTGTTTTCCACTGCACTTTTTACAACCAGTGTGAGAATGTGAATTGATACTTAGATATCAAGACATTAGGATTTAGCTCCTGCCTTGGCCTTAAAGAATTAAATAGCATTTCTAATCCTAGTTCTTCTATAATGGGGCAATTAATCTATACATCCCCAATGGTACCCTGCAGTGCTATTAGAAGGATGCTATGAATCACGAACCTTTGAACTGGGTTTGGAGGCTCTCTGAGTTTCATCTTTGCTGTCATTGTCAGTTGGGGATGCTAGTAAAAACACCATCTCGTGAACTAGATGTCTTGGATCTTTCTGCTGTGAAAAATTGGGAAATCGGTCAGTCGTCGCTACTACTTTTGTGAACTATCTGTTTTGAAGAACCCTGCAGCTTAAATTAAAGGGCTTCAGTGTAAGATATAGACATCTACACATGAACTGTGTGCTAAAGCAAACATGTTGAAATCTTTTGACTTATTAAAAACACGATTCTAAATTGTACTCAGTGAGGTAATAGTTTCCTTTATTGCGATGCAGTATGTGCTACTCTTTTGGGTGCCGCACCTGGGCCGTCTGTCTGCAGTTTCTTCCATGAGTCTCACTTGGAGATTTCAAGCTGGTGTATATCTCCTTAATTGTTTCTTGACAGATGAGTTAAGAATACCACAGCATGCTCTGGTCTCTCAGAACAAGCACAAATGGTCTTGTAGGCATTTGTAATTTATAGCATCCTATATCTCTGAAGATCTTTGATACCAACATCTGTAAATTTTGAACTTTCTGTAATTTCTTTTATCTGCCAGATTTTTAAAAAAAGTTTTATTTATTTATTTTGAGAGAGGCGGAAGGGGCAGAGAGAGAGGGAGAAGAAGACACTGTCAGCACAGAGGCTGATGCAGGGCTCAAACTCACGAACTGTGAGATCATGACTTAAGCCAAAAATCATGAGTTGGACGTTTAACTGACTGAGCCACACAGGCGCCCCTTACCTGTTCGTTTTTAATTCACAGACATAAGTGTTTCTGACTATATAGAAAATTAGCAAGAGCCTACCATCTAGGTTTCCAAGAATATGCTTGAAAAAATACTGAAGGCTGTGGTAATGAAATCAGAGTGAAAAACTGCTTAGTCATCCATTTTTATGTGCTCTCTACTACTCTGTGCTCGCAGGTGAACCAACAGAGCACTTGGCTTTTATTGGAGAGCATTTGGTATGTCATGAAATATATAGTACCATTAAGCATTCATTGACTAGTCAACACAATCCAAATGCAACAGGTCTCCTGCACAGCAATAGTGCTCAACCACACATATGTTTACAAAACAGGTCATTTCTGAATATGAAGACCCCTTAAAAAAAAACAATATCAAATTTTAAATGATCCAACGTAAGAAAAATGCTAACTACCATGGTGATAATAATGACCCTGCTTCTGGCTCCCAAGTCCTGGAGGGTACTTATATATATGTATATGTCCCCCACCTCACACTCTTATGCAGTGCACCACCATGGTCATCCAAATTGGCCAAGAGGTAGACTTTCTGAGTAGAAGATCCAGAGGTCACAGAACTTTGTCCTTCTCCCAAGCTCAGCAATAAAGTAGTCCATGCTTCTTCCCCTGGGGAAGAGTGAGGAGGGGATGGAGGGACACTGAAAGGGTTGCTCTAAGTGAAGTTCCTTCACAGGGAATCTTGAAGACTGATTAACTGTGCCCTCCGATGACCAATGTTTAAGAGCAAGGCAGAGAAAGAAAAAGAACAGTAATAGGATGACGATGTGCTCTGCAGGTAGCTTGTCCAAAGTGAGGAAAAATCAAGGTTTTCCCCCAGTTCCTTTGTCCTCTCCTTTCTGAGCCTCCCTCTACCTTGGAGCAGTTGGTGGTGGGGGGAGGAGTCTCCTTTCATAGTTTCTGGCATGAGAATCATAAACCTATCTTGGTGGTTCTAGTGTCTTTTGGAAACATCAAACCAAAAATGGAGGAAGGCAATGGGCCTAATGTTTCAACCCTCTCTAGCTCCCTTTCAGCATCTTTCCCTAATCCAAGAAGGGCTTTTTCTCCTCCCAGTGGGGCAGTAAAATGCTCTTTTGTATTATCCAGCATTCTCCTGTGTGGTCTGGTTAACTTTTTAAACCTCCACGTTCTAGCCTTGGTTCCTTCGGTTACACAAATTTGTTCTTTTTGGTGCAAAGCTTAGCTTTCCCAAGTGAAAGCCTTATCTTTAAATTGGATTTTGAGAGCTTGTTTTTTAAATCCAAAAGATGAACATTTCTCCTTTTGTTCTGGGTCCTGCCTTCCCCTAAGTGATGGATACCTCAGTCCTATCAAGTGGAAGATTCTTCATTAGTAAGAGGTACTAAGTATGAAATCCTCGCATGCTTTTTCACAGGGTATGCCTGATAGGGCTATGTGAAAAACAACATACCCTCCCTCTCAGTCCCTATATAGAAGGTGGTAGGTCTATTACCTCTTAGATCACATCATGGCATCATTACTTCCTTCTCGATCTAATTTCCACTTCCCCTCCTATCAAGTAACCTTGATGATATGATATATATATTTGGCTCAGAACTAAGCAGCCCCAGGGAGAAAAGACTTCCTTGTCCTACATACTAAACTAGAAGAAGTTCAGGACCTCAAGCCTAGTGCTAGTGGTAATTTGTGTTCTGGCTCTTCTATCTCAACCATGTCATGAATCCAAGACTCTTGACACGCCTTCAGAAGGACAGAGGAACATTCTTTATTTAGGCCCATCTCCAGTGCCCTACGGGACTAAACAGAGTAAGCCCGAGACCCGGCTACTTAGCAAAACCCAAACGCTCAGTAATAAAAGTATTGAAGGTGAAGCTCTTTAATTCAGGGAGGGCTTTAGAGAATGTACTTTTCAGAAGCTTCTGAGATCATATCCTGGCTATGTGATCAGCACTTACTAGTATAATTAATTCTTCTGGCAAGGAGTTAGTGGAAGTGGTGATTTTACATCTGAAATCTGCATTAAGGAACGAGTTTTAGGAGTAAAGCATGTAAAATATCACGCAGAACAGGCTTTCCTTTTGCCCTTCTGGATACACACCTGTCAGCTGTAAGCCTGGGCTCTGTGCCAGTTCAAATGCTGGATCACAGATCCACTGGGTCCAGACAGGGACATTCCAAATCCAAAGGCCACTCCCTCTTCTTCTGCTCAACCTCTCTGAAGAGCTGAAGAGGGGAAAGGCTATTTTTGCTTGGTTGTAGGCTAGGATTTGATCTTTATAGATGGCATTTCTATTGCTAACGTACATATTTGCTTTTGAGTCACCTATTTGTTTATAATCACCCTCTAGAACCTTCAGAATAGGCGTCCCAGCTGGGTGCTGTCATATCATCCTGTGTATGTCTTCAAAGCATGAACTTCATGAGGAGTCAACTTAATATCCTCAGTCCTTAGCCCAGAGCCTAGCACCATGTGGAGATGGCTGAGAAAATAATGGATTTTCTTTCATTTACCCTCCATAACATTCTTGGAATAGTCCCTATCATCACTCATAAAAATTGGGTATTAAAATTTCATTGGTCTAACTGACTAGATATGACATTGGGTTGTTTCTTAACATATAAGAACATTTAAGGTACTTTCTGGCTTAGAAGGCTAATAGTCTAAACGTCTAACATGTCCTTCCATATATTCCAATACTGGCCATTTAGAACTAGTTTTCCAGTGATTTTAATAGGATAAAAACACATTTCTCTTCATATTCCTTGAGAAGGAAATAAATGAACATCCCTTGTAGTACTTGCACCCTTAGGAAACAAAAGAAGTAATGATTTTATACTCCATGGGCTCAGCAGTTTATAATTATCAATAATGTTAATGATTACAGCAAGAACATTCTCCAAAGTCCTTTAGTAAAGGATTTTCTTCTGGATTCTCTGAATTGGCATCTCAGAAAATTATCCTTTCAACCTTAGAGTGTGAATCTTATTTTGCTGAGTTTCTTCCTAGATAGTTATTATCTCTTCTTGCCTTCATCTTTTCTTTCTTCTCTTTCTCCTTCCCCTTCTCTTTTCCCTCTTCTTCTCTTTTCTTATTATCATTAAGTCCGAGGGCCCTTATTCCCTTTACTCATTGTATTCACACCGAAGTGACTTTTTGGCACACCTGTGCGTCACACTCCTGGGCTGCTTGCAGTCTTGCTAATGTTTCCATTTTTTCCTTTGTAAGCATAAATATCCCATGTCCTTTACAGAGGGCCTTGTTGCCTGCAGAAACTTCATCCCCGTAATTCTAGGAGCCTTTTACTTTCCTGGGTATTTCTGACCTGAATTTTGGCCAACTGTGTCTTACAAAGTCAGCAGGTTTTCCCCAAATATTATCATTAAGTGTTTCCTATGTGAAATCCTGTCCTTTCCAACGTACTTGTGAGAAGGAAATAGAAAAAACAACGTGGGTATTTATATAGGATCTTTTCTCCTTACAGCCAACTGCCTGTGAATCCTTAGACAGTTTCAATGAATGCAAAGTAAACTGTTGATAGGGGTTGGACAAATAGAGGTTAAGATGGTTGAAGTCTTTTCTAATGTTCCTTGGGGAGTGATTGGGCTTGTGTGACCTTCACATGGTTGTTTGAGGTAATTCTCTTGATGTCAGTGAATAAATTTCTAGAATTCAAGGCATTACTATGCCCTTAGCCCAGAGGAGACATACAAAGCGTACAGATTACCCCCCAGGGCTTTAGGCAAGAATCCAGTGAGTTCTGTACAGTACCATCATCCTGGTAAAGGTTGAGGTGCAATAGAAATTAACAACTGACACCTACTTTTCAGACTCTAGGTTATCTGAAATGGGGGAGACAGGCCGGTTCTTGGAGGTGGGGCCATAAGTTTTCAGAGTCGATGGTGGGTAAAGAAAGGGTCAGGAAAAATGTGAAAAGAAACTGTCAATAAAGTTTCAAATTTAAATAATCAAGCTATGATTAGAGGAAAGAAGTGTTAAATCTGGGATAATAAAAAGTAATATAAGAGTTTCTTGTTGAAACTTGTCTTAGAGACTCAAGAAAAAAATCTTTGAGTTCATTGTATTCCCATGAAAATATTGGATAATTGTCTTTTGTTTCTTAAAACTTTAACTTAATTAGCCAAGAGGATATATTTATTAAAGTATATTTATTAGGTAATTTCTTTGCCTTCTTCCTGAATTCTGTTCACATTTGAAATAATTCTGAAAATTATTAATGAGCTTGACTTTTTTCTATTCTGAGAACCAATTTTTGCCCTAATTGTCTTTGGATAGCTATTCACCAATGGGGATTTCTGATGATAGAAATGTAAATAGAATGAATGTGAAATCATTAAGCTTTTGACATGCAAAGTAACATCATGCTGTGAGATAATATCCTTTCCAATCAGATTATTTTCTTGAATTATTTTGAACTTCTTTATTTTTCCCTTTAGAATATCAACAACTAGTCTTTGAAGAATTATCTCAGAGTTCTCCAACTGTATAGAGAAAATATCCCTATAGGCCAAGAGGCTGGATTCAATAAGAGGAGACTCTAACAGAGGGGAAAGTCCATTCCTTCCAAGCCTGGGTATGTGAAAATGGGGAGAAGAGGGAACGATGTATAGCTTTTAGGTTTGTGTGTCCTGGGTTTTCTACCCATGTTTAGCGTGTTATGAGAGATTCCATGGGGATGGAGCTGCTGTGGTCACCTTACCTCAGGAGTGTGGCAAAGAGGCTGCTTCTTGTGGGATATCCACCTACAACTTGGTTCTTGGGTGACATAAAGGTCATAAGGGTTCTTGGGTCTTAGAAGTAGCTGAGGGGTGGATGGGAGCTTTCCAGGGACACTGCTCTTTCTCCGTGACGTAGCTGTAAAGTAGGGCTGCAGAACAGACTGCCTTGGCCTGGTCTGGCTTAGCCTTTAGAGCGGCCTAATGAATCAGTGGGAGTGAAGATGTGTCTTAGTCCAGGAGTTCTTCAGGAGCATTTCCTGAACAAAAAGAGTGGATCGTGTGATCCCATGTCTGGAGGCCAGCATGGTAACTGTCAACATTGCTGTGGAGACCACAGAAGGAAGAAGATACTAATGCCTAAAGACTCCAATCTTTTCCATCTCACCATGAAGTCATGTGAGCTATGCACTTAGACACTGGCTACTTGGCAGTCTGTGTGTGTGTGTGTGTGTGTGTGTGTGTGTGTGTGTGTGTTCATATGCATGTGCACATCTGTCTGCGTGTGTTCATTTGGTTTCTCAAGAGATAGTGAGCACTCCCAAGGGGTCTATTAAAATTACTAGGTTGGGGAGCCTGGTGGTTTGATTGATTGTCAGATTCTTGATTTCAGCTCAGGGCATGATCTCATGGTTCAAGAGTTTGAGCCCTATCTTGGGTTCTGCACTGAAGGCTCAGAGCCTGCTTGGGATTCTCTCTCCCTCTCTCTCTGCCTCTCTCAGCTTGTGAGTGCTCATGTGCTCACTCTCTCTCCCAAATAAATAAATAAACATAAAAAAATTGCTAGGTTGGGCTAAGTTTAAACTATACAGGACTTCCTTCCTTCCTTTCTTCCTTCCTTCCTTCCTTCCTTCCTTCCTTCCTTCCTTCCTTCCTTCCTTCCTTCCTTCCTTCCTTTCTTCCTTCCTCCAATTGACAAGTGGTGGGAGTTTTGCAGGATGACCAAATTAATTTTTTGCATTCCTGATTTCCCTTTTCTGGGTTAGCACTTCCACCTTTTTTTAGATATAAACCTCTCTCTTAAGATGTCCTAATGCCACCTTTATGCCTTCTGTCTTACATTTGATAAACTAGTCAGCACTAGAGTGATACGAACAAAATTTTACTTCCTTCAGAAATATTTACATTTAAAATAAGCCCAGGAAAGGTTCAATGCTAAAATCAAAGAAAGGGAGGCAATAACAAAGTTTTGGACTTCTTGGGTCAATTGAGCAAAGAAGTTAGGCAATGTTTTTTCTCTCAAAGCTCAACACATGCGCAGACGCCGAGATGGCGAATGAAGTACCTACAAAATGACTGTTATCTATTCCAGACCACAGGCATCCCTACTATTGCAAAAGTTTTCTTTTTCTATAAAATGGAAGGTGTTTATTTAGGCAATTGTACTCAGGAGTAGCTCGGTGTTAGCCAACTGTTCGAGAACAGATGCCAAGTGTGAAGCAGGGAAGGAGAGAACCTGATCAGAAGAGACAGAGCTGACCCTGGCCTTCACCACAGGGGTTTACGGTGCATCTCATACAAGGTGTCAGCAACATTGTCTATTGTTGCCTCCCCGCTGAGAAGCAAAAATCAATGTCATCGGTCTGGGGGTGGGTGAAGGGAGGTGAGGGGGTTGGAATATTTGGGGGACCTATCTTTAGATATCTTTAGCTATTTCCCAAATAAAATCTGGAGAAATTTATGATGATGTGAATTGCAGTTCACTGTCACAAAGTGCAAGTCTGTGTCTGTTGTTGGCCTTGGTTGACTGTGAAAGATAAATCTCAGCCTCAATTATTAGAATGACAGTTATGAGCATCATAAGCAGAGTATAAAGAGTAAAGCATAGTGCTAAGGTAAATCAAAATTTGTCGGGCTGAAGGTATAAACAGTTGTTCTGTCTAGAATGGATGTAGTTTCCAGGTTATAATTACAAAGAACTGCATATTATGGGAAAAGGACAAAGAGGTGGTATTACAGAGCATGTATGAAGGCAGTTATAGGGAAAATAACTCTTACCCAAGTACATTGCCTCTCCATGGATGTTATATGTTACATAATTAATACAGTTTTAGGACAGTATGGCCTACAAAAGTGATTTCGTCTGTGAGCTTTGGGGTCAGAAAGTCCTGGGTTTAAATTGTGGCTCAACCTCCTTTACTGACTGAATGACCTCAGGCAAGTCACTTAAAGTTTCTGTGAGACAGTCTCATCTGCAAAAATAGTGGTAACAATTATCATTATAAACCATTTCTTAGACTTCCAGATTTTAACTTATGTCATTGACCAGGGAGTCATGGGAGGTCCAGAAGCAGATCTCTCGCTCAATTCCACGTGCATGCAGATTAGAGGACTGGATTCAGTGTGGTGGGTTCCCTCCTCGCATGCCTGTGTGCACGCACACACACCCATGCACGCGTGTGAGAGAGTTGAAGACATTCCAGAGAAGTGAATTCAGAAATGATCAGGGGCGCCTGGGTGGCTCAGTCGGTTAAGTGTCCGACTGGCTCAGGTCATGATCTCACAGTTCGTGGGTTTGAGCCCCGCGTTGGGCTCTGTGCAGACAGCTCAGAGCCTGGAGCCTGCTTCAGATTCTGTATCTCCCTCTCTCTCTGCTCCTCCCCCGCTCATGCTCTGTCTCTCAAAAATTAAATAAATATGGGGTGCCTGGGTGGCTCAGTCGGTTAAGTGGCCGACTTCAGCTCAGGTCATGATCTCACGGTCTGTGAGTTCGAGCCCCACGTCTGGCTCTGTGCTGACAGCTTGGAGCCTGGAGCCTGCTTCACATTCTGTGTCTCCCCCTCTCTCTGCCTCTCCCCCACTCAAGCTCTGTCTCTCCCTGTCTCAAAAATAAATAATCATTAAAAAAAATTAAATAAATATTAAAAAAAAAAGAGAAATGATCAGAGCTGGTAAGTGCTATGGAGAAAAATAGTGCAGAAAAGGGGAGTAGAGAGTAATGGGGGGCATAAGAGGCATAAGAGGTTATAATTTTAAATAGCATTTGAAAAAAAATCCTGAGGAAGATAAAGGATTGAGCCATGTGAACAGCTAGGGAAAGAGTGAAGTAGGAGGAGAAATTGCCTGGACAAAGGTCCTGTGGTGCTTGGCTTATTCTAGAAACAACAAGGAGACCCATGTGTTGGAGTGGAGTGAACAAAGGCAGACTTTGGACATAGAGGATATGACATCAGAGAACTAAAAGGGCCACATCACTTAAGACCTTAGAGGCCATTCTTTTGAATTTGGTATTCCCTATTATTGAAATGGCATACTATTAGAGAGTTTGATGTGACCACTTATGTTTTAACAGGATCGTGTGGGCTGTTGCATTGAGAAAAGACTGTACAGGGGCAAAGATAAGGACAAAAAAACCCCCATTAGGATGCTACTGCAATAATCTACACAGGAGACAGTGGTAGGTTCTAGAGAAAGAGGAAGCCAAGCAGTTTGTACTCAGGTGGTAGCAGCATGACACGCTGAGACTGAATGTGTGGTATAAGAGAAAGAAGATTTCAGCCTAGGCTTCTGGAAGGACGGAGTTGATATGTACTGAAACACGGAAGTCTTTAGGAGGAGAAGATTTGAGAAGGAAGATCAAGAGCTCAGGTTTGGACACGTCAAGTTTTAAATGCCTATCAGACATCTAAGTGAAGGATTCCAGTAGGTGTGTTTGGGTATGTGAATCTGGAGACCAGAGATGTCCCTGCCTAAGGTTATAAACCTGAGAATTGTCAGCACAGAGATGATATGTAAAGCCATACAGCCAGGTGAGATCACCAAAGAGGTGACTGTACAAGAAGAGAAATGGTCTGAGGACTGAACCCCAGAGTACATCAATATTAATGGATTGGGGAGAAGAGGAGGAGCTGGTAAGGGAGACTGAGAAAGAGGGCAAGAGAGATAAAAGAAGCAGGTGCATAGGATTTGCAGGACCTTAAGCGAATCAAATGTCAATGAGGGGAAGGGGTAAAGAACTGTCTCAAACACTGCTGAAGTCAGGCGAAAGACAGCTGAGAACTGAGCACTGGGTTTTCATAACTTGGAGGTAACTTGTAAATGAGGTAAGAGCACTTTTGTGGGGATGGTAGCTGTGAAATAATAGAAAAAAATATATATATGGGTCTCTGCCTTTGGCTTTTGGCATAGAGCTCCTAACCATTTGTAATTTCCTATGTTATAAGAGCACAAGGGGCATTGTTTGTTTTAATATTTGGTCTTCAACTCTGGTTCCTGACACAGAGTCTAGGAACAAGGGTTCCTAAAACCCTTGGAATTTTCTGGGTGATGGGAGTGGCTTTTGTTCTAACAAGGAGACTCTAGGTGACCTCCTGAATAGCACGTGGTTGGAGGCTGGTCATCAGAAAGACCAGGTCATGGTTAGAAGTTTGAGACTTTCAGCTATTCCCCACCCCTGCCCCATTTCCTTCAAAAAGGGACAGAGGCTCGAGGTGGGGTTAAAAATCAATCATGCCTATGTGAGGAAGCCTCCATAAAAACCCCCAAAACATGAGCTTCAGAGAGTTTCTGGGTTGGTGGAAACATTTAAATGCTGGGAGGATGGTGCACCCCAACTCCATGAGAAGAGAAGCTTCTGCACGTGGGACCCTTCCAGAACTTGCTCTATGTATCTCTTCATTTGGCTATTCATCTGTGTCCTTTATTGTATCCTTTAACAAACCGGTTAATATAAGGAAGCATTTCCTTGAGTCCTGTGGGCTGTTCTAGCAAGTAATGGAACCTGAAGAGAGCGTTTTGGGAACCCCAATTTATAGGTGATTGTCAGAAATACAAGTGACAGCCTGGGGACTTGTGATTGGGATCTGAAGAGGGGGAGGGCAGTCTTGTGGGACTGAGTCCTTAACCTGTGGGCTCTAATGTTATTTTCAGGTAGATAGTGTCAGAATTGATTAAAATTGCAAGCGCCTCAGCTGGTGTTGGGATACCGCTTGGGAATACAACCCCACACGTTTGATGCCAGAAGTGTTGTGCACGTGCTGGTCGTGCGAGAGCGAGAGATGCACACGGAATGAGTGTGTTTTCCCTACGAAGTAGTCACAAAGTTCGATCAGAGTGGGCGCGATCGTTGAGGAGTGTCGAAGACAGTGAACTCTTTTGAGGTCTTTTGTCATAAAAAAAGGAGACAACAAATAGAGCAGTAAATAGAGGAGCATGTGAGATCAAACAAATTTTTTTGTTTAAGATGGGGGAAATAATTACCTGTTTCTGTCCCTTTGGAAATGACCCAGTACAGAAGGTGAATCTGATGGTGCTGGAAAGGAGTGGGAGAGTCATGAAGGAGTGTGTTCGAGCAGATCAGAGGAAATGGGATCTAACGTGTAAATGGGGTGTTAGTTTGCTTTGCTGAAATAATGGACAGTTTATGCAAAGTTATAAGAAACGGCAGAACATACAGGCACAGCTATAGGTAGCTTGGCAGATAGAATGATAGAAGGTTATCCATCCTGATTGCTTCTATTTTCTCAGAGAAATAGGATGCCTGGGGCTTATTCGAGATATTGGAGTGAGAAAGGGAATGGGCCGGGGAAACCCAGTAGGGTTGTCAGGGAGCGCTAACAGTCTTCTTCATACTAGAGCAATCATCTGTTTGGCCATGTGCTTTTCTCTGGTCCCATTTGTTTAAGTAGATGCAGACATGGTATACAGTTGAGTCAGTTTTAACCAAGAGTAGAGTTTGCCAAGTAAATATCATGTAGGAAGAGAAGAAGGAGATTTGAAAGTGTATACCAAAGACTGTAATTACTGATCACAGATTTCAAACTTTCCAAAGAAATGAATGAGGAGATGATGGAGGGGAAGGATGGTAGGGTCTATGGATCGTAGACCATGGTGGGTCAAAAATTAGCAAAGCTGGGAACGAGAGGGAGTTGGCTAGAAACCAAGAGTGGTAGTGAGTGGTGACTTAATGTTTGCTGTGGGGGTCAGGATAAGGATTTTAGATTTCATTATTAAAGGGAGAGAAGAAGAATGGCAGGATCTGCTTTTTTTCTCCTCCTTTCCTTTCCTTTCATTTCCTTTCCTATCTTTTTTTTTTTCCTTGCCATCCCTTCCCTTCCCTTCCCTGTCCTGTCCTGTCCCTTTTCTCTTCTTTCTTCTCTTTTCTTTTCTTTTTAACTCACTCTAGCTGCTCTGTGTAGAATGGGTCACAGTTGTAGCTGGAAAATATGAGCATCAGTACAAGGTGATGAGAACCGGAGAGATCTGGGATATCTAATGGAATGAAGTTAATGGAACTTGCTAATAAATTGGGTGTGGAGGTAAGCAAAAAAGAGAGAATCAGATATTATTCCTAAACATTTTGGTCAAGCCACTGTGACAGTTGGGGCTGAAAAGAAGCATTTCCTTTAGGAGGGAGGCAAGAGCTCTCTTTTGAAGATATTCAGTTTGAGATGCTTATTAGATACCCACGAAATATCAAATAGTGTGCATATAATTCTAAAGCTCAAGAGAGAGGTCAGGGTTGTAGTCAGGGAGTGAACAAGAAGATGGTATTTAAATTAGTGTGTGTGCACGAGCTCACTCAGGGAGTGAGTCTAAGAAGAGAAAAGAAGTACTGTGTGTTCATCGGTGAGCACAGGGATGAGTCTAAAGAAAAACATCTTTAAACCAATAAAAAGCAAGGTTAATAAGCCATGGATTTGATTTATAAAAAAGACAATCTCTTTTTTAATTCCCCTGGGAAGAGAAAACAAAACCACCTTCTGGGATGTTGGACAGCTGGAAAAAAACTACCTTTCTGCCTCCATAAGTTCCTCCAGTCCTCTGCACAACACCTGCTGTGCCCACGTCAGACCATTGTCAGAATCACTAAGGAAGCTATTGCCTCCCCACCGAACAATAGTTGTGGCAATAGAACAGTTATGACATGCTCTCAACATATTCTGGTATTTGATGAATCAGTGGACATTTTTTTTTCATATTGGTGTGTTTAATACTTTGACCAACCATTTAGAACCATGAAGACAAAGGTCAAAGTTATGTGTCAATTAAAAAAGAAAGTGAGTCACTAAGTGCAGGCCATACTTAAGCAGAGGGGACTCCACAAGGCTGTGAACACCGGGAGGTGGGGATTGTTGGGGCCATCTCAGAGGCTGCCCACCACACACTATGACATATGAAGCCATCACCACAATCAAGATAACTGCCATTTCCACAACCCCCCACATTTTTCTTATGTTCCTTTATAATTCATTCTTGCTTCTACCTCCAATCTCTGGAAAGTCCTGTTCTACTTTTTTCTGTCACTAGAGATTAGTTTTAATTTTCTTGAATTTCATTAAATGGAAATATAGAGCGTGCATGCTTTTTTAGTTTGGCTATTCCTTCAGCATAGTGATTTTGAGATTCATCCAAGCTGCTTATAAGAGTTTGTCCTTGTTATTACTGAGCAGTATTTCATTGTATGAATACACCACAATGTCCATTAACCTCCTGATAGACATTTGGGTTTTTTTCCAGTTTGGAATTATTATGAATAAAGCAGATATGAACACTTGTGTACAAGTTTTTGTATGGCGGTGTTGGTTAATTTTGTGTGTTCCCTCGGCTAGGCTCTGATGCCCAGAGGTTTGGTCAAACAGCAGTTCTAGATGTCTGCTGTGAAGGTACTTTTTAGATGTGATTAACATCTAACATCTAAAAAATCGGTTGACTTTAAGCAAAGCAGATTACATTCCATAATGTGTGGGCCTCGTCCAATCAGTTGAAGGACTTAAGAGCAAAGACAGGTCTCTGAAGATGAAGCAATTTGTCTCAAAACTGCGACACAAGAAAGACAAATATCATGATTTCACTCATATGTAGAATTTTGGAAACAAAACAGATGAACATGGGGGAAGGGAAGCAAAAATAAGATAAAAACAGAGAGGGAGGCAAAGCATAAGAGACTCTTAAATTCAGGGAACAAATTGAGGGTTGCTGCAGGGATATTGGGTGGGTGGTGGATGGACTAATTGGGTGATGGGAAGGCACTTGGGATGAGCACTGGGTATTATATGTAAGTGATGGATCACTGCATTCTACTCTGAAATCATTAGTACACCCTATGTGAACTAAATTGGATTTAAGTTAAAGAACAAAACAAAAACAAAAACAAAAAACTACAACCTAGAAACCCTTCCCTGAGTTTCCCACCCTTTGCCTTATGGAATTCAGACTCAAGACTGCAACATCAACTCTCCCCTGGATCTCCAGCCTGCCATACAGATTTCCGACTTGCTAGCTCTCACGATCGTATGACACAATTCCTTAAAAATAAATCTCTCTCTCTTTCTCTATATTTTGGTACTGAGAATGGTTCTAGAGAAGCAGAGTCTTAAGGATGTGTTTTCTGAACTGGTTCTTAGGTTTCTGGAATCGATTCACTAGTTTTCTCAGGTTTAAAGGCATTAATAACTCTATTTCCAGCAGTAAGGAGAGCACTGATAGTCCATGGCACGATCTGGCAATAGAGATATGCCCCAGATCACCGTTGGACACTGTTAATCAAATACTTAGAACAGGCAAAGTTCCAAGGGACCACGTATTTGAAACTTACCTTAATCAGGTAGGGCTGCCAGTAACAAGATATCATAAACTGGTGGCTTAAACAACAGAAATTTATGTCTCACAGTTCTGGAGACTGAAGTCCCAAGATCAAACTGCCAGCAGGTTTGGTGTCTAGTGTGAGGTCTCTCCTCAGGTTGCAGATGACCGCCTTCTTGCTGTGTCCCTACATGGCCTTTCCTTAGTGCATGTAGGTAGAGCAAGAGATAGAACAAGCTTGCTGGTGTTTCTTCCTACAAGAGCACTAATCCCATCAGACCAAAGTCCTGTCCTCATGACCTTGACTAACTCTGATTTCTCCCCAGAGGCCACATCTCCAAACTCCTCTACATTGAGAGTCAGGAGTTCAACATACGGATTTTGAGGGGGACACAACATTCAATCTATAACAATACTTTAGATCACCTGTGTCAAACTAATGAGTATAATAAGATTGTATGATTTCTCTGGGGCTCCTGGGTGGCTCAGTCGGTTGAATGTTTGACTTTGGCTCATGATCTCACAGTTTGTGATTCAAGCCCCGCATCGGGCTCTGTGCTGACAGCTCAGAGCCTGGAGCCTGCTTCGGATTCTGTGTCTCTCCCTCTCTCTGCCCCTCTCCTGCTTGCACTCTGTTTCTCCGTCTCTTTCAAAAATAAACATTAAAAAAAAAGATTGTGTGATTGCTCTTAATTATGCTGCCTGCACAAAGTCTTAAGGGTCTTAAAATATTATTAGAAATCTTTCCTTTTTATTATTCATTTTCTTTCTCTTGACATTATTTTATTTTATTTATTTTATTTTATTTTATTATTTTATTTTATTTTATTTTAATTTCTTTGGTTGGCTCCATTATCAGGCAATCTCTTCTCTTGTGCTGGTAAAGAGAACCCCTACAGCCAAGGCTTGCTTGGAACTGTCATATGTCATTTTATTTTTAAGTTTACTTATTTTTGAGAGAGATGGGGGGGGGAGGGGCAGAGAGAGGGAGACAGAGAATCCCAAGCAGGCTCTGCCCTGTCAGTTCAGAGCCCACACCTGATGCAGGGCTCGAACTCCCAAATTATGAGATCGTGACCTGAGTTGAAACCAAGAGTTGGATGCTCAACTGACTGAGCCGCCCAGGCACTACACTGACTGGCATATGTCATTTTGAAAGGAGAAAGTGTCTCTTCTTGATGCTCATAGTTAAACAGTATTCTGGGGAGCAGTTGGATTGGCTTGGACTGAGTCACATGCCCGTCCCCATGTTAACCACTGGGGATGTATTGTTCTGTTTGGCTGACCCATGTTCCTCTGCCTGTCTTGGAGCTGGAGATCTTGGTCAATCTTATTAAACCATGTGGACTTGACGGAGTGGGGTGATTTCTGCAAAAACATTATATGAGTTCAATTAACACAAAAAAGAGACAGTGGATCCATGGCACCTTCCATAACACCCCGGGGCACTCTTTGTTTCCTTCTCTGCTCTTACCATAATCGGTGCACGCCTTAATTAAAGTCATTATTGCATTGTAATTGTGTGTTAGTCCTACCTGATTCTCCCTGTGATTATAAATTCTGTGGGGGCAGAAACTGTTTATTTTCTTCTTCATATCTTCATTGCTTAGCAGAGTTTTCAGTTGATAATAGTGCCTGACAAATATTCATTACTGGATTATATCTATTTAATTTTATCTAGTTAATTGCTCTCTTGCCGGAGCCTTCATTGTCCCTGAACACCAGGTTTTCTCCCATCAGGTAAATCCTTCTCAGGTGTCCTTTTTGAGAGACAAAGCCTTTTCAGAAAAAAAATTCATTATTTACCTTTTACCGAAGAGTCTTTCTTTTTCCTTTCTCTTTCAAGTTTCGTGAAATGGGAGTAAAGACTTTTCTGCCTCTCCTTCTCCCTGCCACCCAGTGATTAAACACTTACTTCTCGCTTTATCGTTACCAGTTACCTTTTAGTTGTAAAACCCATTGGCCGTTTTCCAGCCTTGGTCCTTCTTTACCATGCCACAGCACCTGGCACTGGTCACCCTTTGACTCTCACTGCTCTTTTGGTGTTCCTGATTCATTTCCTAAATCTTTGCGTATTAGAAAAGCATTTGGTGTCTTTATATAACGCGGTAGGTACCAGGGATATAAAGAGTACAGATCGTGGCATCGGCAGCTTTTAAACTAGGGGTTCTCTTCTCATTTCCAATAAAATTTATACCTCAATGGCTAGAATATTCTGCTAATTGAATTTTGTAGCTGCGGATGTGTGCTACTCCATTCAAAACACTGTTAAAATTTGATCCTACTGAAGTAACTCCTGCACTCAAGAGCCTTCACGGGCTCTCCCTTTCCACTAACTATTGGAGAGCCACTGGGGAGGGCGTGGTCTCTTTTGTTAGGCCCCACCCACGTGGACAGTTTAACCTCTTCTGCTTTCCCACGGTGCCCAGCTTCCTAGGCAGCCTTAAATGGCTCCTGCCTAAACACTTGCTTTCCAAACATGGCACTTCGGGTCATTATGGTCATTCTACATGTAATACACAGGTATTCGTTTCTCTCACATGTCTGCCTTTTGAGGTACTTTCGACCGATTCCAAATCTAGTTCCTCCGAGATGCCTTTCCTGGACTTCCCATCTCAGAAGTGATGACTCCGCCCTCTAAATGTCAGTAGGATTTAGATGATGTTGACCTTTAGTTTTGGGAACCCAGAGGAGCTGTGCTTAGAATTTAACCCAGATCCCAGGCGGGCAGGGGAAACCGCTCAGTATCTGCCAGACCATAGGTTTTAACTCAATAAATAGGAGATGAGTGAATGAACACATAACTGCTGTAAAACCAGTCCTGCAGGGGTATAGGATATTTGCCCAAGAATGCTTCCATCGGCTCCGCAGAGCCCAGCATGGAACGTTTCCATGTTGTTCTCAGTGTCATGCCAGAAATAATATACAACCTGTCAGCTACCAGTGAGCAATTCTTGATGGACTCTAACAGACAAGATAAGGGAAATCTGGGACAGGGTGAAGCAGGAATAAGCAGACCAACTCCCTCTCTGAAAAAATGAGAGTTCATTACCTTCCACGGAAGGGAGGCAATCAAGTGCAAAAATATACTGCCGGGTAACCATCCATTTTGGTGTGCTGGTTATTTAACCATCTGTCCTTTTATCTCTAATAACTGGGTAAGCGTATAAACAGAATTAATCAAGGGAGCATGGTTACATGCTGGCATCATTTCTATCAACAGGTCCACCTGAGGACTTCTACTTTGGATGCTGAATCGAATAGAGATTTTAAACAATACTTTAATTAAAGGGGATCAATTGACAATAATCAAACTGACTAAGAATTTCATTTAAATATAAGAATAAATCAGCTGCTTTTTATAGAAGTGTCGATTTAGTTTTAAATCATTGTCTCATCAGGGAATTTATAGCAGTTGTCTAGCTCCTATATATTTATTAATAGAATAAACCCTGCAGGCTATGCCAATATTTCAAAGTTGCTTTTGTGACTTGTGTATCTTTATCTATTGTTGTTGCCTTCTCTGTGTTGGAGGGTGCTTTCAGGCCCCTTTTGAGGTTCCTTCAATCTCTTTTCCAACCTCGGTTCTTTAAAACACAGCTTTTGCTGTCTTTGCTGTGACTCCTCATACATTCATGGTCCCTTTGTCCAGTACTTTTTATTACTGGTTGACGTTTTTTTTTCCTTTGGAACGCTCCCTTTCTTACAGTCCCTTCATGCTCTGCGTCCCGCACCACAATAAAACCTCTGCACGTTTCTCTTCCCCGCAGGCTGCCCTCTCCGGGCTTCGCCCTACACACTGTTTTTGTCTTTTTATTTTCTCATCCGCTTTTCAGTTCTAAGCCTGCAAATACCTCTGTCTTTCTGGCTGCTGCTGTTTGTCTACCAGGAGCCACACTTAATTTATGCTGACAGCATTCATCTTGAAGCTATGCACTCCACGCATCTCTCTCTGTCATCCTTCCGTTTGCTCCCCTCTCTGCTGGTGAGTAGATTTACTTCCTTTTTCCCCCTGCGAGGAAACCCTTGTTTTTTTGGAAGCAAGACTGGTTTTGACAGAAGACCTCATGGAGCTCCCAGGAGACACGCAAACAAGCAAACAAACAGACATCTACAAACTTTTTTCTTGGTGCCGTTTTGAGTTTCTTCTTTCTCTTTGTTTACAGCATTCCGGGGTGGCAACAAAACCATTATCAACATATACAACAAAAAAAGACGCAGGCCTCCTCCTTCTGGGGCTTGCGAAGTCCTCTTCGAGCTCTTCACATGGCTTATAAAAGAATTCTTCCAAAGGTGTAATATTCAAGTAAAAACGTTATATAAGGCGGTAATATCTTACGTTTATATGCAGTTTCGTCGTGCACGACGTAGGTTATGCTTGTCCCTCAATGATGTTTTTAAATGCACACGACGTCTTTTGTCCTCAATGAACCATTCACCTGTGAAGTTTCATATTTCAACCCATCCATTTAGAGTTATTGCGAAGCAGGTCAGTGGCTTTAAAACATGTATGTGGAAAAAAAATGTCCCCTTTCATTAATAGCGCGAACTGTTCAGACAGATCCCTCCTAGTCAAAAACCACAGGAAACCGTTCGAAGGTATAGTGAATAAATGAATACGTGAGTATGCTAATACGCACGGAGGAAAGCTGCCCAGGCATTTCATCCTGATCTTTGGGGTAATTTCGAACCTGCTCTTTTTTTCTTTTTAAGAAAAACTGTCCATCAAGTTCAAATAGACAATGGTTAATGTGGATAAAAGACCATCAGGCATTTATATGAAACTACAAGACGTCTTTTCATTAGCCATCTCAATTTGGGATTTAAATCCAAACTCATCAAAGCGGGGAAAAAAACCCTATTAACACATTACACATTCTTTAAAGAGGAAAATCAGTATTTCACTTTTTTGACAGTTGAATGAAAGGATTTAGACATATTTCAAGCAGGAAAAGAAAAAGGGTTTAGTCCCTTTGTGGAATAGGAAGACAGACGTACTATACTGGGAAGACCGCACAGAAAACCGGGAGAGAAACCCCGGAATATGTGGCCCCAGTCCCGTCAGATCAGCGCAGAGCAGCAGCTTGTCTGTTCATTTCTCTTGTCTCAGCCCAAGTCGCCTCCCACAGGCTCTACAAGCACAGAAGAAACTGAACAATTGCAGCTTCTGAACAATTGCTTTCTTCAGACGTGCGCTGAAGTGTTCGAGATGGTTTTGAAGTTATAATGTGGAGGGGATGCTCTATTACTTTAACTAGATTGCAAAACTGAACACAACAGTGAAAGCTTCACAGTAAATAAACCAGGTGGTGATAAGCACACGGGGGCATGGCACTTGGAGAAGAGTAATTTTTTGTCATGTATGAGATGCCACGTTGCGCTCACTGTTCACGATACTAAATGAATATATATTTTAGCACGTCCTTTTTAAAAAACTATTTTTAAAGTTTATTTTTGAGAGAGAGAGAGAAAGGGTGAGGAAGGGGCAGAGAGAGGGGGAGAAAGACTCCGAAGCAAGCTTCGTGATGACAACAAAGAGCCCGATGTGGGGCTCGAACTCATGAACCATGATACCATGACTTGAGCTGAAGTTGGACGTGCAACCGTCTGAGCCACTCAGGAACCCCCAACATATGTCCTTTTATGTGCACATGGAATATAGTAGGCCTGCAACTATTTGTTGAATGAAAATACAGCATATTATATACATATTATATGCTACCGTACAAAGACATTATATTATGTATAAAGAAAAAATTGGTTTAATGTCATCAGAAACGTTTTAGCAACCAGTGCTTTGGACATTCTGGGCCAGACGAATCTTTGTTGTTGGGGTTGGGCCACGCATTGTAGGGTGTTGAGCAGCAACCTTGGCCCCTAGACCCATTAGATGCCAGCAGCAATACCCTCTGTTATGACAATCAAAAATGTCTCCAGATGTTGGCAAATGTCCCCGGGATGGCACGTCTCCTCTGGTTGAGAACCACTGATGAGAAGGGAGGCTCATCACAACTCAGCACAACTGAGTTTCCTCTATGTAGCTTTCTCTGCTTCCTCTCTTCAAGGCTAGTTTGTGGTTGGGTAGGAAGGACTGTTTCATCTTACCTCTTAGTAAATTAATGTGAGTATATTAGCTTCATAGGGCTGCTGGAACAAGGTTTGACAAATTAGGTGGCTTCCACACCAGAAATTTGTTGTCTCACAGCTCTGGAAGCTGGAAGACTGAGATCAAGGTGTAGGTAGTGTTGGTTTCTTCTGAGGGCTGTGATGGAGAGTCCGTAGTAAGCTTCTCTCCCAACTTCTGGCAGCCTCAGGCACCCGTGACGCAGAGAGATGTACTCTTCCAGGGTCTTTGCATTGACTTCTTTTGTATGTATTTCCATTGTCTCCGTGTACGTATTTCCTCTTCCTATTAGGCTGCCAGTCAGGGCCCACCCTAATGACCTCATTTTAACTTGATTACTCTGTGAAGACCCTATCTCCAAATGAGGTCACATTCTGAAGTACTGGGGGTGAGGACTCCAATATATCTTTTATGGTGGAGGAGGGGCGTGCAATGCAACTCATGACAGTGTGATTGCAACTATGGTGCGTTTAGGGCCAGAAACAACTCTTTGGCGTTTAACCATTAACTGCTTTAACTTCTACTGTTTGGTTCACATGTCTGTCACATCTCTGCTTCCTGGGGGACAAAAGTAGTATGCTGTATTTGGTGTGAATTTTTATAGCATCCACAATAGGGCTTGACGAGGTTTTGTTTGAATGAAGAAGAAATGCTCCTTTCTGCAGGAGGGGAGGTGGTTTGTCACTTTAGCTCTAATTGACGTCGATTCACATCAATGAACTTGTCTACTCTCTTCGTAAATCAAACAGGCATAGGGCTGTCTTTGAGTATTCATTATTTTTTTTACTTTCATTTTCATTTTTAATTGGCAAAATTAAATGCACTAACATTAATAAAATGAATGAGTAGAACACATTGAAATAGAACAAAAGGCTGTATAATCAATGATCTCTTCAATTTTCTGGTCTCCTCCAATGGTAACAATAATTGACAGTTTCTTATGTATTCTTCTGTGATATTCTTATGTATAGAAAAAAATGCTCATATTATTTTTTATGTCCTCTGATATATCCCTCTTCAATTCTACTTTTTAAAAAGTGTTTATTTAATTTTGAAAGACAGAGAGAGAGAAAGCATGAGCAGGGGAGGGACAGAGAGAGAGGGGGACAGAAAATCGAAAGCTGGCTTCATGCTGAAAGCAGAGAGCCTGATGCAGGGCTTGAACTCACGAACCAATGAGCTCATGACCTGCGCTGTTGGATGCTCAAACAACTGAGCCACCCAGGTTCCCCTATCACTCTTCAATTCTAAACATGAACTGCAAACTTCCACCTCTAATTCCCTCCACCTCCCACACACTAAAAGAATATCAAGAAACTGGATATGGATAGCACATTGTCAAAGACAATGATTCAGACCTGTGATTTGTATGGGTGTGAAATAAAAGCCATATACTGAGGATTAGCATAGAACCAAATACTTGCTAAGAGCACTCTAAAGGCATTTTTTGGATCTGCCATAAGCCAGAGCCACAGACGTTACCGAATGCTGAGAACACAGTGAGGGCAGTGAGACTGGCTACATAGATCCTCAGAAGGCCCGGATGTAATTAGATGCTGCTAGGAATGCTGGACACTGTTGAGAAGTTCCTGAGCAGCCAAGAGCAGTGCCAGCAAGTCAGTCTCTTCTCAGAGCCAGGGTCCGTTTCCAGCTCATGCATCCCCATAGAACTTGACTGGAATGAAGTGCTTTACAGTGATAGATCCCATGGTGCAAACAGAGCATCCAAAATCCAAGCGGAGGAGGAGAAAAACTGCCAGAATTCTTAGTTCTAACTGAGTTGGCACAAACTGCACACCGTAGAAAACACTAATGGAAAGAAATCTTCAGCATCTGATATAAAGTTCAAATATGAATGCGGTGCCTTCATTTTCAAAGATGAATAAACTACACAAGAATCTATTGAATAGATGCATTGAGCTATTTCTTAGTAGTAGAGCTATTTCTTGGTGGATTTGTGCTTTTTTAAAAATTTTTTTCTTTTCTTTCCTTTTCTTTCTTTCTTCTTCCTTCCTTCCTTCCTTCCTTCCTTCCTTCCTTCCTTCCTTCCTTCCTTCCTTCCTTCCTTCCTTCCCTCCTTTCTTTCTTTCTTTCTTTTATTTTTTTTTAATTTTAGAGAAAGAGCGAGAGCCCAACCAGGAAAGAGGGGCAGAGAGAAAAAGAGAGAATTGTAAGCAGGCTCCATGCTCAGTGTGGAGCCCAACACAGGGCTCGATCCTACATCCTACATCATGACCCAAGCCAAAATAAAGAGTCAGTGCTCAACTGACTTAGCCACCCAGTCACCCCTCGGCCTCTTCTTCTCAAGTTCTTGTGCATGTAGTGGTAGGCACGGGTTACAATTGGCAGATAGAGAATTAGGGTCTGTATCCTGGGGAAGGGTGATTACAATCGACGATATACACCTCGCATCCTAGGGAGATAAGTGACTTAGCTGACACTATCAAAACCATACATATTTAAAGCTCAAAACACAAATGCTATGGGAAAAAATGTCTTTTAATCAGGTAGGGTTTGTGGAAAGTTTTATCTAATAATTAAAAAAAAAGTTAAACAGGAGCAAGTCTACATTTTACATAATGTGAAGTTAAGCACTGCAAAGAGGATATGTGTTCTTGGCACATTTATATTAATCTTCGTTCATGTGTGCAGTCATAGACTGAGTAATTGCGAGCCTCACTAGCCTGCATTTTTAGAATAGTAACAAGGAAGACTATTAATATTTTGCTTTCTTTCAAATATCATAATTTCTCAGGCTAAGCTAAAAATTTTTATGGAGGAGGGTTTATGGTAGGCTGTTGATAATTCACACCCCAAATAGCCTTAAAAGCACTAGACTATTTGAAAGTTTACCTTCTGAATTTTCTCCCTGAAGTTTAATAGAATTACTTGCACAAAGAATCCTCCATGTTTAAATGCTTTAAAATGAAAATACTTAGTGCCCATTCATAAGTTATTAAATTTTCTTGTAGACTTCCAGAATGGTGTTAAGTTTGTGAATAACAGTTCCTTAGGCCTCTCACAGCAAATTGAGCATCCTACTTGGGTCACAGCGTTGGGAAAACGCCCACTGACAATAGCAAGTGTCGCATTTGTGACTTGCCTAACTCCATTAATTGTCCTCTGTGATAACCTCAGAAAAAAAATGGATGACTCATGTCTCTTTAGGAAGCAATTCCTGTCCAAACCATTTTGGGAGGCAGAATTCTAAAGTGGGCTCTGAGACACATCCTTCCTGCTCTCCCCCAACAGGTATACATGTCCTGTGCTTGATTGTGGGCAGGACTGTAAATATGATGGGCTAATCACTCCCATGATTATAGTATGCTATACGAGAATTTGTCTTCGCAGTCTGGAGGGAGAGATTCAAAGTAAGAAAGCTCTGTCTTAATGGCTTTGAAAATGCAACCTACCACAATGTAGAGAAGGCCACATGGCAGTAAACCAGGGATAGTCTTCAGAAGCTGAGAATGGGCCTCAGGAAGAATCCAGAAACAGTTCAGAGATATTAACACCACAGGGAGCTGACTTCTGTCAACAACCAAGAAGCCTAGAACTGTAGGCCTCAGATGAAGCCCCTCTGTGGTTGACAGTTTGCACCTTTGTAAGACCATAAGCAGAGAACCCAACAGAAATGTACTGAGATCCTGGCCCTGGGAAACTGTGAGTTAATAAAGTTGTCTTCTTTTAAGCTGCTCAGTTTGTTATAAGTTGTTATGCAGCAATGGAAAACTAACGCAAAGGATTCTTATCTAGAAGTCCAAGTTCTATCATGTATTCTGAAAGGTTTCAGATTACAAATGTATATTATAGACACTGTTGATAAGATTATCTAAGATTAAATCTTGTTTAAGCAAAATGTTATTGGATGCCATTCATCATTTTATCCAAGGAAATACGAAGTTCCATACAAAATGCATTTTGTAAAGCAGGACACTGAAAATTTCCATTATTTGAGAGATCTCTAAGTGAAATACCATTTTATTTTTGACTTTGTTACAAGTTATTTTTAATGAAAAATAGGAAAGTGGAGATTAAGAAGAGGAACACTTCCTCATGTTGAGGTCAAAATAATGGGAAAGATGTGGCTGTCAGGCAGCTCTAAGGAAAATGATTAATCTCATTCATTAGGACCTGGGGGCAGGCTGGCTGCTTGAGTTCTGGAGAGGGCGGCTTGGTGAATGCCGCCCTTAGGTTTTTATCATTCTCTGGCTTGGGCTCTTTGGGATGGGGTGAAAGCTACATTAACATCTGTGCTCAGATGAGGACGTAAACACTTGCAAATCAGGCAGGTGTTCACTTAAATTCTTGGTAAATTACATTCAGAAGATGTTATCCAACAGTTTCTGTTTTGAACACATCAATGTTACTTTCATGAGTGTGGTGAGTCACCACCACTGAGGGTGTGTGAATGCTTGTTTAGTCTACCATTTTAGGTAATTGACCATCTAGTCAAGGCCTCAGTTTTCCAAACTGTGAAGTGTGGGATAATCATGCATACTTGGTTTGTTCGTAGAGATAGTAGAGAAGACCATGAAGGAATGGGTGGGGAGTAGGTGGGAAAAGAGTTCACTTGATTGATGGCCAGTGAGAAATCAAAGGAAGAACCCATGGTGCAGAAGTTGAACTTCGTATTTTGGCTGAGGAAACCATGAAGACCCGAATGAGGAGACATACTCTGTGTAGGATATTGTGCAAATAGAAAAAAAAAAAAAAAAAGAGTTGGATGATTAAATCAGAGTAATGGCAAGATGTGACTCAGCAAATTGCAGACAGGAAACCGGTTTCCTCCAGGTAACAATGTCTTTATCTGGTGGAAGATAGTGTTGGCAAAGGGGAAGAAGGCTCACTGGGACCATGAGGAAGGAATTGCTGCAATCAGTAAATATTTGGGTGACAAGGTCCTTGTGTGTATATTTGTAAGGAAGGAAAGGTGAAGAAGCCTGGGCCACAGCCTAGTCATTAGAGAAGTGCTCATTGTTTTGGATAAAGGAAAGTGATAATGATAAATGGAGACCTGCAAAGAGGACTAGACACATGAAAAAAATGTGCTGTGATAATAAAGGTTGGAGACCCTAGTGCTGGACCTATTTTCCAAAGAGAAGATGGAGGCAATCTAAGGAGAAAAGTATCGAGGTGAATGAAAAGGATTTGGTCAGTATGTGGAAGGTTGCTTAACATCAATAGCTGACTTTCTGAAGGACAAAGTGGGTGCAGCTTCTATAGGGCATAAAAAGGCAGAGCACAGGTTAACTCCAGGGGACACTTGTACTAAAGATGGGCTATATGGTCAACTCTTCACACTTTGCCTTCCTCTACTCATGGCTGTTTGCCTTTTTAGCGAGCGGATAAGACTGAAAGCCAAATAATTTTGTGAGTGATAGAACAAAAGACTTGTTGAAGAGGAAATTAAAATGATTGTCTAAAAATGAGGTTTATGGATAGATTTTATCCATGTTAGTAGCATCCTCCATCATTATCATCATTGGGAATTAGTTGTACTCCCTTTAGTAAGAAAGATACATAGAAAAACTCAAATCAGACTGGGATATATATATCAGTTATATAGGATAATACACAATACCTAGTTTTAGTCATTCTGATGATATTTTCTTGACACTTCTATAGGGAATAAAGAAAATTTTCCAAATACAGAATCATTAAAAAGTAGAATAAAAAGTTATGAAACCCTAAAAAAGAGTGAGATTTTAGAAACAATTTTAGTCTAGTGCAAGTATTTAAGTTAGCAGTAAAACCTTGGTTGCGAGCATAATCTGTTCTGAAAACATGCTTGTAATCCAAAGCACTCGTATATCAAAGTGAATTTCAAGAACCATTGGTCCAGTTGTGATCATGTGACATTTGGCGTCATGTACTACTCATATCGCTCAATATGTTGCTCATATTGCAAGACATTGCTTGTTTATCAAGTTAAAAATTATTAGAAATGTTTGCTCATCTTGTGGAACACTGAAAGAACAAGTTACACCCAATCCAAGGCTTTAATGTACTTTGAAAGCCAGGACTGATAAAAACGAGGTGAGGAAAGGAATAAAGAATATACATATGTATATCCATGAATATAAAGTTATGGGGCATATTTCAACTTCCCATAACAGATCGTGCTATTGAACAAACTTATTCATTTACTCTGTTTTATTTCCTTCATCTTGACCAACTGGTTAGTCCTCATCTGGCTGTACTTATTCTCTCCCAAGACGTACCCCCACGTCCAGAATACCACCCTTATGATTACATTAAAATTTCATGACCTCCACTTTGACCAGCCTTGGACCTGGGCTAACTCACACAATATGCTTTCCCTTCTCCATAGAACCTAAGTAGAGAAAGACCCCAATCTGTGAGATGCTAGCTGTCTCTAATTCCATGTCCCTAAATGGATTCTTCATGGGTATACAATGTTCTCTTTTTTATTATCTTTAAAGTTGCCTAGCTCAGTCTGTGAAAGGATAATTCAAAAATTCTCTGTGCGGCTCAGGTCCTCAACCCCACCTCTACATCTCCAGTCTCAGCAGAAGACCTGTGTTCCTGGGAGGTGTTACTTATTAACAAGATGGAAGTTGGTTGTGAGGATAATTTCAAAGCTATCAGAAAGTTTGAAAATAATCTTGTCTACATCCTCAGTTTACAGATAAAGATACTATGGGTTAATTCACCAGGAAACCTGGAAAACTTTTGTTAAAAAAGAATTAATATTGTGGCCATTCCTACAGCTTGTTAGAATTTATAGTACATCATCAAAAAGCTGTGGAATTGACTGAGTAATTCATTTTCTGTACCAGCCCTTAAACAGAGAATATAGCAATAGTCTGGATTTCTTCCTTGTTTCCCAATCCACCTCCAAATCCAAAATCACAGTCTTACCTTTAATATCTTAAGTCCCAAGTCTTCATCCCCAAATTTATTTTGCTCTTTGTTTGCCTTGAGTTGATAAAATAGCATTAAAAATTTTTTTTAACATTTATTTATTTTTGACAGACAGAGAGACAGTGCATGAGCAGGGGAAGGGCAGAGAGAGAGGGAGACACAGAATCCGAAGCAGGCTCTAGGCTCTGAGCCGTCAGCACAGAGCCCCACGCAGGGCTCGAACCCACAGACTGTGAGATCACGACCTGAGCCAAAGTTGGCCGCTTAACCGACTGAGCCACCCAGGCGCCCCAAAATTGCATTTTAAAATCATATTCTTGAAAATGCTTTCTACTGATATGTACTATAGTTCTGTAAAGAAAGAATTTCGAAAGTATTTGTAAATACCCAAATGTTGGCTGTTGGGTAGAAGAATGTTTGCTCTCATTTCATTCCAAAAAGCAGAGCTTGGATCAGTGGGTGAAAGATACAGGGATGCCCATTTAAGCTCAATATTCAATCAATCAGCAACTATTTCTGGCATCTACTATAGGCCAGGCATTATTCTAGAAGCAGGGGACAGAGTGGTAAAAAAAAAAAAATACAGTCCTTGATTTCTTGGGGCTTATTTTCTGTGCTGTATCAGATAATCAACTGAAAATCAAGTAGACCTATAATTTAATGTTGGGTGAAAATAAGTATTATGAAGAAAAATAAAGATGGATAGGAGAGTAGAGGGTGACTGGCAAGCTTCCCTGAGAAGAGATGACGTTCAAGCAGAGCGTAGTTAGGGAGCAAGTCCTACAAAAGTCTGCAGGGATGTTGTTCTCATCGGGCATTGGAGGGGCAAGTAGTCTTTATTTGGAAATACGAGAAATCGGCTTCTTTATAATTTCGCGGGTTCACCCTCCTAAAACTGTTTAGAGCCTGGATTACATTCCAGAGAATTTAAGAAGATATTCCTAAATTATTAAGTGATTGAAACTAGTCAACCTTGAGATTTCTTTCCAGCTTTAAAATTCTGTATATTTACCTGACAAAACCATATAGGTTAGAACTTAAAATAAGAAAATAATTAAGAGAAGAAAAGATGCAAAAATGTCTTTGGAGGAGGTAACAGTAAAGCTATAGATTGGAGACAATTGATGCATGACCTTGGTCCTTGTTGACCTTCATGTTTGGGGAGAAAATACAGCTGAATATCAAATAGGATGGGGGCGTGATGAATCAGAAGTTAAAGTAATTTAGGTCATCAGTTATTCACAGATGCGTAACTACTTGCCAAATGATTCAGAAATCATAGGAAATGACTTATAAGAGCTGATACCAAACTTTGTATGGGAAGTAATTTTATAAGAAACAATTGTTTATAACTCTTGCATGATGCATCGTTTTAAATTAGAAAACCAGAAATGGTTGAAGTATTATTTATAACTTTCTTTGTGCTCTTCTGAAGGAAAGCATTGCCACACATTTTCATTTTGGTTCTGTTAAGATTTTAACTTTAATTTTTTAAAAAGTCTGCCAGCACATAAAGATAATTAGGATTAGAATTTATTTACTGTTAGAATGTTAAAAAATGGGCTGATCTACGTTTTTGTGTTTAAGCCTTAGAAAAGGAAATGGAGTTTAAAAATTAAATTGAAGGATTTCTTGGAAAACTTCTAGAATTATAACCTAGTATTTTATCTTTTGGAGTAGAAAGTAAATGCCATAAGTGCTAGGTAAAAATGTGAGGCAATTTAGCATCACAAACTTGGCATTAAAAATAGACTTACATGGATAATATTTGTACTTCATGTCTTGACTTTAATCAAGGAGTTTTGCAAACCAGAAAGAGCTCTATTTTTTTTCCATGTATGTATATCTCCTTTCTCCCACTGAATTGATCACCTATCAAAATCACTGAAAACTATACACAGAAATTAGGAAGTACACACAGCGAGAGAGAGAATGGAGACCAGTAGACGTTACGGAGGAGGGAAATTGAGGGCCAAAAGGGTAAAATATTTGTGAAGCATCACATTGTCAGTCAAAAGAAAGTGCCAGGAATTGAACACACAAGAGTTTCTAGTCTCTGGGCCAACTCCAAGCTAATTCTCCCCCTTAACTGACATTTATGGAGAACAGATGTGGTGCCACTGTGGTGCAAGTGAAATTAGTTCTGCCTACTTCTTTTCTGAACACATATGTGTCTTACACATGTATATTTAGCTAAAGAAGGACCATATTTTGCCAAGTTCTCATCCAACATATTTTTCTAGTAGCTTGGGGGATGACTAGAAGAACTTGGGAATGAGGCCAAGGGATGATAAATGAGAGGGGTCAGGCCAAATTGGAGGTGGGCAGATGTCATGCTTTTAGCATGCACGGTTGATAGCATTGCTCCTGCTTTGCTTTTATGTTTTCAAATGAGGATATTGTCAGGGAGACAATGAACCTGAATTGCATGAAGTATAAAAGATTACAGAAGAGAAACCACTGCTCAAAGCCAAGTTTGCTTTCAGGGCATGTCTTTCACAGAGACCACAGGCCTTCAGTCTAATGAGGAGTGAGAAGAACTTGAACAACGAGTGAAATAAAACAATTAACAGAGTCACATGGGACCAGGCATTATAGATTAGGGAAGAATACTGTACTTGCGGGGGGGGGGGGTGGGGAATTCACAAAATGATACGTATATCATCCCACTCTTCATTCGTGTAGGCTTGTTTCTTGTTTCCTATAATTGTTTGGGCTTTGGAAACTTGTGAAAGTTAGGAGAACCTGGGGAAAAAACTCATGTTGACAGCTCATCTCAAATTCACTCACGTTAACAGGCGCTGAGACACCTCTGGCAATTGAAACTACGGATAAGCTGAAGAATGTTTGCCATGTTTGCAAGGAATTTATTACCTCCAAGCCTTTGCACAGACTGTTTTCTCTGTAAAGAACGCTTGTACATACAACCTTAATCACCCAACCCTTAGCTACCTTTTAGATGCTGCTCTGGACGTTTTTTCCCACAAAGCCTTATCTGACCCTAAGATTGGGTCAAGTGCTTGTATACATGTAGCTCTTACTGTTCTTACTATAGTTCTTGTTGGTATCTTTGAAGACAGGAATGACTGTAACCTTACATCAGGCATCGTGCCTCCAAACCTGGAAGTCTTCAGATTTGCTGGAGCTCAGGGTCAAGGGGATGAGTAAGGGAAAGAATGAAAGCTGTTCGAAGGGATCAAATTATGCAGGATCTTAAAAACTCACTAAAGGAGTTTGGTTATAGTCCAAACATCTACTCAGTGTAGCACAGAGCTTATAAACATCCTAAAGCATAGTAGTAATTTACATTGCTAACAAGCCAAAGCAGAAAAAAAATTAATTGATTAAAAATATATTTTATAGCAGATATTGGGAACCCAAGGGACACCATTTAGTTTCACCAGCACTTTACCCTTCAGGACATACACTTTGACATTTTATGGGACAGGGACAAGCTGTTGTTCCCACTCTTAAGATGGATCCTTAGATGCTTGAGGGATGGCGATTTTGGTGCTGAGGTATGTACTTGTTCTGCAGAACAGCCTGGCCTGTCGTTTGTCCTGCTCTGCAGGGTCTCCGAGGCAGGGGGTACTATTTACCTAAGGGTTCCCTTGGCCTTGTCCCTGTCAACACATTCATATGGACTCAACCATCTGCACTCAGAGGCTCACTGGTAAAACATCCACTTCCCTGAGTGATGAAAACTCTTCCTGTTCTCATATGATATAAAAAATTGCAACCAGAAAGTTGTCCTTCTCTGCTTTAAGCTCCCCTATGAGAGTAACCTTATGATCACCTTCTGAAAACTTTGTCATGCTTCTGTTTTAAAGAACAAAGACATTTCTCTGATGTCCGGTGTTCTAAGCCATGTGTATCTCTTTTGTTTATATCAATCTCAAATGCTAAGCAGTGTTATTTTGGTTTTGACTTCTAATCTGCTCTGGTAGGCTTTGGAGGCAGCAAATTATGGCCAGTTCTATAATTTCCTTAAAAGGATATGATTGTCTCTTAAAAGGTTCTTGCTACTTGTGGCTTAGTACTATTGAATTGGCCATAAATCTTACATGCCCTTTAGACGACAACATAAAACAACAATACAGTTGGTAGGAACAATAGCCCATAAAGGATAAGTAATACTGGAGCCCTGCTGGCCTTGACATTCTGACAGAGCAGGATACCCTGAGGAAGCCCAGATGGAGCCAACCTCTACTGGTCCGTGGGCAGGAAAAGAATGCAAGAATGGCAAAGTCTGAAGGAGCCATTTCATACGTGACAAGCAATTTTAGGGAAAAATAAATAAAGTCACTCTTGGGTTCAACTTGTAAAGTGACAGTTGAGACCACCTCATCTATGGCAAGTGTAGGGTTGAATTTGCACTTTAACCTTTTATGATTTTTAAGACAAGGTAAAATACCATATATAGGTAAATAAAAAAGAAATTTGATGATCACATCTTGTAAAATGTGAAGGCTAACTTGAGACTAACACACACAATATTTTGCAAAAAAGTAATACTATAAAATTTGCAATTTGACTTTGAGCTGTCTTAAAGTAACTTTTAAATTAACGTTAACTTCAAAAATATTTAAATGGGAGGACATATGATAACACAGAGGTGGATAAAGATGTCTGTTACGCATCTTGTTATTGAACTAACTTTTCCCCAAATTAAGAATCGTAGGAGAGTTTAATTTTTTTAACACCAATGTCACATCCTATTTCCGGCTGTTTCAAGTAACGTGTTAAACTGAGATCCAGTAGTAAAGGGAATATGTTTGTCTGCCTACAGGTTAGGCTTCCATCAGTGGGCTTGGAAACTGCGGTGGATCATGTCCCTTGTGTTAGTTTCTTGTGACCTCTGTACCACATGGTCACAAATGTAACAGGAATGTATTCTCTCACAGTTCTGGAAGTCTGAAAATAAGGCATTGGCAGCGCCGCACTCCCATTGAAGGCTCTAGGGAAGAATCCTTCCGTCTGTCTCCAGCTCTTGGTGGCACCAGGCATTCCTTAGCTTGCGGCAGCATAGCTAATCTCTGCCTCTGTCTTCACGTGACTTTTTCCATCTGCCTATCTGTGTCCATTAGTGACTCTAGCAGGAACACTTTCATTGGATTTAGAGTTAACTCTAATCCAGTATGATTTCATCATGATCCTTAACTAATGACATCTGTAGAGATCCCATTTCCAAATAAGGTCACAATATGAGCTTCTGGATGGACAAGAATTTTGGGCGGGCAGGAGGACACGATGCAACCCACCATAATAATGATAAATTAAATCCATTAAAAGGTAAATTAGAACCCTTTGGACTGCTCTAGATTTTCAGGACTCTAGGGCGCTGCATCATAGATATGTATCCCATCATGCTTCAGGGGCTCTCAGAATGAGGACAAAAGTCAATTTTGAAGTGCAAGTATTAAAAACATTAGAAGCAAACAGTCTTTAAAGTAATAGATGCTCCAAATTTCTAAAATCAGACTAGAGCTTATTATAAAGAGGTCAACACACGCATGTTTTCTTTTCTATTAACTCTTTGCTGGATCTTCATGTGCATATTTAATTTTTTAAAAATAATTATTAATTTTGAGAGATAGAGCACATGTGGATGTGTGGGAGAGGGGCAGAGAGAGAGAGAGAGAGGAGAGAAAGAATCACTGGGCTTGATCTCACAAACCATGAGATCATGACCTGAGCTAAAATCAAGAGTGGGATGCTTATCCAGCTGAGCCATCCAGGTGCCCCATGAATTTTTAATTTTCATTTTAGGGAGAATTTGGAGCAGATGTTAGTAGTCTTTTTCTGTATTTAAGTAGAAAAAAAAAAGAAAAATGACCCAGTGTAGATCTGAGCTTCTTATACCCATGTCTAACTATCTGCATGTTTTTCAACACAATTATCAAAGTAGATGTGACTATTTATACAGTTCTTAAACACTATACTTTATTCATCAATACAGTTTGAATAGCATACTTGTGTCTTCTAATGTTGATTATTTGAGAAATGTTTTAAACTTCTTTAATATAAGTATAATACACAGTGTACAAAGCCATGAGTATATTTTTCTTTTTTATAAAATTTTTTAACTTTTATTCATTTTTGAAAGCCAGAGACAAAGCATAAGCAGGGGGAGGGGCAGGGAGAGAGGGAGACACAGAATCTGAAGCAGGCTGTCAGTACAGAGCTTGATGTGGGGCTCGAACCCATGAACCGTGAGATCCTGATCTGAGCCAAAGTCAACACTTAACCAACTGGTCACCCAGGTGCCCCAGCCATGAGTATATTTTTCAAAGGGGAATGTTGGTAATTTCAGTCCTGTAGTTATCAGTGAAGCCTGTGTCTGTCATCTAGACCTTTATGAGGTCGAGAAAGTCTGATCTGAGAGTTTTTTTCTTACTCACTTTTATCTCTTCACTTACCTGTTGCTCTCATTTGGTTCCACTGGACTAGAACTGACTCACATGGATGGTCTTAGGGAATTGATAATTGTGCGGTTAAAAAATCAGAAAATTATTTATAAGTTCTACTCTGGTGAATTCTAATATACTGTTTGTGTGAGAATGTGCATAAGGATGGGTCATTATAAACACTGTTTTTCTCAGATTGTCAGAATATTTTTCAGACATCAGAATTGAATACTTTAATTATTCCTAATTAAAGTATAGACCTAAAATAAATCTTTGTATTTCTATTAAACTTTCAAACTGCTTTGCTACCTATCTATGAATAGAAGGAAATGGTGAGCTCTGTGTACCTCATGTATTCTGGTATCCTATATAGTGCTGAGCATAAGAGTTTAATGACAAATGCACATTCTTTTAATACTTGATGAATGAAAATCGGAAACATAATTGTAGACAGTGCAAGGACACAGACATCAATGGACAGTGATGACTTTGAAATCTCGGAGAAAGGAAGCTTCTCATTCAATCTCCTAAATTTAAGCACTGAAGGAAAAAGCCAATGGTCTGCTCAGAGCCCTGTTTAGGATTATGATGGTGAGGACATACATCCAACCAGAGGAAAACATTTTGGACTCCCTGAAAAAGCACCAATACTCTGCAATGGGTGATTTCTGGTCACGGATGATTTTTATTTTGATGTTTTCTTTGGGGAGAGAGACCGCTTCAGAGACCAGAAGCCGTCTCCTGCTACTGAGCCTTGGAGGGCAGCCGTCTTGCACTAAGAACGTGAACATGACACCCACAGTCCCTGTGGTAGGCCATGTCCTCCCTGGTGCAGCCACACTGTTTACAGAAAACTCTGATGAGTCTTAGATGCTAGCTGTATTATTTATTTATTTGTTTGTTTGTTTGTTTATTTATTTTTTTACTTATTTAGAGAGAACATGAGCAGGGGAGGAACAGAGAGAGAGGGAGAATCTCAAGCAGGTTCCAAGCTGTCAACATGGAGCCTGTCATGGGGCTCGATCTCATGAACCATGAGATCATGATCTGAGCCAAAATCAAGAGTCAGATGCTCAACTGACTGAGCCACCCAAGCGTCCCTAGTTATATTCTTTACAAATGGCACAATCTTTGTGTTTTGGGGGTAGGGATCTTGAATGTCAAGGCATGTCCAAAGGTTAGAGTCAGTGTGGGTGTGGCAGAGAGGGCGCTAGAATCCAGGCAACTTATCTCACAGCCATTACCAGTGAGGTTTAGGGAAGACACGATGTTTTATGGTGAAGTGTGGTATTAAAAGCCCTGGGCACGGAGTTACAACCCCTATGATATCACTGCCCTCTTTTTTCTATTTAGTAGCTGTGATTTTTTAACAAGTCACATATGAACCTTCTGAGACTCAAGTCTCTGTTCTGTTAAGTCAAATCTTGGAGCATTAAGTTTCTTCCAGTGCTAAAGAGATAGACTCTGTATTTCTGAGATGTTGCATTTAGAATATTAAAAGCCCTATGTTGCCTCACAAGCAGTGGATTGACCACCTGGAAGGAATAGCTATTTTATATTTTTTTTATTTTAGAGAGAGAGAGAGATGCATGAGCAGGGGAGAGGGGGAGAGGCAGGGAGAGAGAGAGGGAAGGAGAGAGAGAGAGAATCTCCACGCTGAGCATGGAGCCCAATGTGGGCTGGACCCCACAACCCTGGGATCATGATCTGGGCCAAAACCAAGAGTCAGACACTCAAGTGACTTAGCCACCCAGGTGCCCCATAGCTAACTTAACGACAGACTTTCCTGTGGAGCAGAAACAGGAACAAGCCTCATTCAAACTGCATTCTCTATGAAACAGATTTGCTTGCCTAATCTGACACCGGAATGTAGACTACATCATCAGTGACAGCTTGGCACCCGAAGGGGATCTGTATCAGCCACCCCTTTTGCACCACTTGGCATTCTTTGACCTCCTCTGTTTCTGGATCCTTTGGCCGCTAGTGTTGTTCCAGCCACCACTGTGGCACCCAGCTCTGCACGGACGTGTTGGGCTCTCAGTGCTCAGTTAATGTCATTCTCTTGCGGCCTGCTATTTCAGCTGTTTTAGACCTATAGATGTTTTCAGACCCGCAGACTCGTTTGTGTCCATTCAACACACTATTCTTTCATGTTTCATTATCAGTATATCAGAGGATCATAACTAGTAATGACCACCTAACAAAGCTAAATTCTCTAGACATCATGATGTTAAGCCATGAAGAGTCAAGCAGGTAACCTCACCATTTTTTATTTTTTATTTATTTTTTAAAAATTTTTTATTTTTATTCATTTTTGAGAGAGAGAGAGAGAGACAGAGCATGAGGGGGGAGGGTTAGAGAGAGAGAGAGAGGGAGACACAGAATCCAAAGCAGGCTCCAGGCTCCACGCTGTCAGTGCAGAACCCAATGCTGGGCTAGAACTCATGGACCGTGAGATCAAGACTTGAGCCAAAGTCTGACACTTAACCGACTGAGCCACCCAGGCACCCTGTAACCTCACCATTTTTTAAAAGTTGATTTATTTTGGGGGAGAGAGAGAGAGTGGAGGATGGGCAGAGAGAGGGAGAGAGAATCCCAAGTAGGTTCTGCACAGTCAGCACACAGCCCTGGGAGGGCTGGAACTCATGACCTGTGCGATAGAGACCTGAGCTAAAATCAGAAGTCCCACACTCAACCAACTGCGCTCTCCAGGCGCCCCCCACCGTTTCAGATAGCATAGTGGCTTGGCTTTATTGACTAACATGTTCTGTTAATTACAACATTTATTTTTATATGCAGGTATCCCTCATTTTTCAAAAGATCACGTTAGGGCACTTTGCTTTTATGAAAGACCTGAACTGGCACCCGTTTTCACTAACTGAAAGGAATCTGACGAGGATTTTCACTTTTCTGAAAAAGACAGAGAGGGAAGATTGCGGCCAGCATTTATTTCCCAGTGAGTCATCACAGAGGCGGAGTGCACCTGGTGCAACGGGAGTGTCGCCGCCAAGACCCTTCCTGGGAACCGCACTCCCGCGTCAAGCTGCCAGAGCTTGGAACTGCGTCTGTGAGCATCTATTCATCTCAATTGATTTCGGGCATCCATTAGCAAGGCGTCTCCTAAGGTATCAGAAAAGCTCAAGAGAGGTTGTTTTTTTGAACCCGTCAACACTCAAAAAACTTTTCCCTATAAATTAATGATAATTGCTTCTTTGCTTTGTGTCATTTCAGGTTGTGAAAGTTTTCACAAGAATGCTCCACTTTTGGATAGTGGGGGAAAACTACTTAGAATAATGCAGGGCGAGCAACTTGATTTCTTTTTATATATTGGATGTTAATACTATCATGTTATTAAAAATAATATAATAATTGTGTTCAACATAGTCGCATGTGTAAATGGTTCCTTGAGGTTTTGTACAGATTTAGGGTGAGGTGGAGTTGCTGAAGTCAAGGCCTAGCAGTGACCCCGGAAGTGGGTGGGTGAATAGAGCAGTCTCTGCCAAGATAGATAACACCAGTGCATGGACAAACGGCAAATGCAAGTCCAGAGAGAGAGAAAATCCATCGTAGGAAGGATGAAATATTTATGAACAGATAACTAGAAATCGGACACTACATTATATTGACATAAACTTGCATATAACATCTAGAAAATGACAAATAACGTGGCCATTTTTCTTGCGATCTGTAGACAGTCACAGGACACAAACCATTACTAAACTCATATGACGGAGTAAAGTGAAAATACCCAAAGACTTGGAGACAATCTAATCTAAGGTTGTCTGAGATAAAATTCTCATCCACTCATGGTTCAGCATCATTGAAGAAATACTTATTGAGCCCTTATCACATACAACACATTAAGTTACAAAGAAAGGGTGCCAGAGCGGGGCCTGGGTGGCTGAGTTGGTTGACAGTCCGCCTCTTGGTTTTGGCTTAGGTCATGATCCCAGGATTATGGGATTGAACCCTGCACTCAATGTGGAGCCTGCTTAAGTTTCTCACTCTCTCTCTCTCTCTCTCTCTGCCGCTCTTTCCCCTTTTATGCTCTCCTTCTCTCTCTCAAGTAGATAGATGAAAGAGATAGATAGATAAAAAGGAGGCCATAGATTAAATAATTCCAGACCTCAAAAGATTTACACTTTTAAGTTAAGACAAGCAAAATTATTTCGTTTTATACTAAGTAGAGTTTGATAAGCACGGAAGAGACACAAGTGCAATTTTATCTAACTTCCAAGTAAGATTAAATCAATTTTGGTTGGGGATCAGAAAGGACTTTGCGATAGACAAAAACCCACCTGTTTGCACACATATAAATAATTATCGCCAATAAACATTTGGACACATATTTAACCTCTAATAATTGAAGGAATATGAATTAAAACAAATGTAGTGGAAAGAATTTATCTTAAACTCTTAAATTTATCTCTCCCTATATCAGGCTTGTGTCTCAGGAATGCCTACCTTGCCCACCCGTGTAAGATACGAGCCCCATCACTCTTTACTCTTATCCTGAATTACTTCCTTCATCCTCCTAATACCAAAGGGAATTGTATATATATACACACTATATATATACTACACTGCATGTATACTGTATATATTCTACACATATAATATTTTGCATAATTTATATTAAATACAAAATACATAAAATATAATTTTGCTTCTTTATTCCACAGATAAAATAAAGTATAAGGAAAGAAATAATGAGCAACATTTAACTCATCTGTGAAATGTGAGCTCAGTAAGGGGAGGGACTTCATGTATTCTGTTCACTGCTGTATCTTTAGCACCTGCAGCAAACTTAGCAGAAGGTAGATGCTTAATAAACTTCTGGAATGAATGAGAAAAACGAATGACTGAAAGCAAGTGTTCAATTTTTTCCCTTCATATGGAGAGCCAAAAGATCAGAAGATCTCAAGATTAGAAATCCAATTAGAGGGGAAAGTATTCTTGCTTAGATCTTTGGCTTGAACTGCCTTTTCCAAGCCCTAATTACCAGAACAGAGCACTGAGGGTTCTTGCCCAGCAGCCTATGAAGTAAGAAAGTGAAACTCTGTTTCCCACCCAATATTATTCCTTAAACGCATTGGCTTCAGAAACCTTACAGAGAGGAGGGGGAGTGCAGCCAGCAGAAAAGGATTCAGGCATTCCTCAATGTTACCTAAGATACCATCTTAATGCTTAAAGCCTCCGACAGGCAACCCTAACAACAATAGGATATATTGTGTCACTATCAAACTGGCTACGGTTATTTTAACAATGCCCAAACATGAGCAAGTAGGTGTCATCATACCTGACTAGTGGGAGCATAACTTAGTATAAAGTTTTAAAAGTATCATTTTATAACATTTATCAAATGTCAATACTTTTCATGGTAGAAATTCCCTTATCAGGAATGTATGTTTGTCAGTAATCTGAGGAGGCGGTATGGTGCAATGGTTATGAGCATAGACTTTGTAGATCAGAAGAACTGAGTCCAAATTCAGTCTTCTCCGCTTACCAGCTGGTCTTAGGCAAGTTATTTAACCTCATTAGGATGTTCTTGCCTCATGTATAGATTGGGACTCATGATAATGAGGATCTAAATGGGATAATGCATGTATTTAGCGCAGTGATGGGCACACAGTAAGCAGTAAATAAGGGTTGGCAATTATGATCCTTAGATCTGCAGAAAGATATTAATTTCAGTATTATTTATAGTTGTGGAAAATTAGACACAAACTAAATATCAAGTAGCAGGGAACAGGGTAAATAACCATTTATCATTTATGTTACGGAAAACTATAGAGCAATTTAAAGTCATATTTTGAAAAATCTTTAATGGCATAAAAATGTCCAACTGGGAAAAAAAACTACTATATTTCATACTTACTATATGAAGACCTGTGTTTTTTTAAAATTTTTTTTAACATTTATTTATTTTTGAGAGAGAGAGAGAGACAGAGCACGAGCAGGAGAGGGGCAGAGAGAGAGGGAGGCACAGAATCAGAAGCAGCTCCAGGCTGAGCTGGCACAGAGCCCCACACAGGGCTCGAACCCACGAACTGTGAGATCATGACCTGAGCCGAAGTCGGATGCGTAACCGACTAAGCCACCCAGGTGCCCCCTGTGTTGTTTTAATATTTAAAAAATCTACATAAGAAATCTATAATATAAGCACAGGTTTCTCTATAATTAAAGAAACTAAGCCTATTGAGGTTGAGTAACCGAGAGTACATAGTTGGTAATTGGCAGAATTTGTTGTTGTATTATACTTATAGAGAAACAGATTAGAATTTCATATTTATATGTATCTATACATGTAGAGATACATATGTCTATATAGGTATATGTGTAGATATGTATCTATGTATATGTATGTATGCGTGTGTATATGTATATATATTAACATATATTATATATATATTATATATATATATATAAACAAAGTCCTAGATACTAAGATAAGCAAGTTTAATTATTTTTTAAAATGTTCATTTATCTATTTTGAGAAAAAGAGAGAAAGCACAAGCTATGTAGAGGCAGAGAGAGGGAGAGGGAGAATCCCAAGCAGGCTCTTTGCTGTCAGTGCAAAGCCTGGATGTAGGGCTGGATCTCAGGAACCATGAAATCATGACCTGGGCTGAAATCAAGATGGATGCTACACTGACTGAGCCACCCCGGTGCCCCAAGTTTAATTATATTAAAAAATTTTTTTTAATGTTTATTTTTTTTATTTTTATTTTTTTTTAATTTTTTTATTATAATAGTTTATTTTCAAATTGGTTTACATATAACACCCAGTGTTCATCCCAACATGTGGTCTCTTTAATATCCATCACCCCCTCTCCCCCTCCCTCACCTCCCTCACCTCCCTCACCCTCAGATTGTTCTTAGTCTTTGAGAGTCTCTTATGTTTTATCTCCCTCCCTCTCTGTGTCTTTTTTTCCTTTCCCCTCTAGCCCTCCCCCTGGTTTTTGCTTAGTCTCACAAAGTCCACCTATTCGTGGAAACATATGGTATCTGTCTTTTTCTGACTGACTTATTTCACTTAACATAATACCCTCCAGTTCCATCCATGTTGCTACACATGCCAGATTTCATTTTTTCTCATAATGTTTATTTTTAAGACACAGAGAGACAGAGCATGAGTGGGGGAAGGGCAGAGAGAGAGGGAGACACAGAATCCGAAGCAGGCTCCAGGCTCTGAGCCGTCAGCACAGAGCCCGACGCGGGGCTTGAACTCACAGACCACGAGATCATGACCTGAGCCAAAGTCGGGCGCTCAACCGACTGAGCCACCCAGGCGCCCCTATATTTTAAATGTTTTTATATTTTCCAAATTTTATGCCATAGGAATATATTAGTTTTGATAAAAGAAAAATATTAATAGGTCAAAGTAATAGAAAAGCCTTTTTAAAGAACGTAATATGGAGAGATTGACAGGAGTGAACATGGAAAATACAGAAAAGTAGGGAAACCAGGTTATGTCTGGTTAATCAGAGAAGTCTTGTCTTGCTCAATGAGGGTGTAAGTAGAGTCAAAGTGGCCTTGAGTTTCGTGATCAAGTTTATGTACACACAATTCAGTTAGCAAACATTTTCAAGGAGAATACTAATTTTCTCTGAGTTTAATTGGACACAGGTTAAGGAGAAATGACTTTAATTTTGTCTATTTGGGTTTGAGGTTTCAGGGTGACATATATAGGATTTATAAGGAAAGTGGAAATACAGGGACAGTAGCTTTTGATGAAGAGGAACAACTGAAGTTATTGTTAATATATAGTGAGTGAGCAATCTCTCTGAATGTGAGAGAAAGTGGTCTTGGTGAAAACATCCCCATGTAGGGGAAATGAAAAGGAATCTGAGCCAGAGAGGCAAACCCAGAAGTATCTTTCATGGCAGCGAGAAAGATACTGTACTCCAGAAAATAAGGAAAACTTAATATGTTGTTGAGAGGTGAAGGAGGATGAAGAGTGAGAAAAGGTAATTGGATTTGGTGCTTAGGATTTATCCACAATTTCAGGAAACTGGTGGTGGCAGAAATCGGGTTGTAAACTGTTAAGATTGTACGGATGTGAGTCAAGGTTAAGAGGACCCTACAGTTCAAGAGGTTTGATGATTGCGAAGGGCTCTTTCTATGATGAATGGATAAAGGTGTGAGGCACAGGGAATTAAATCAGTAGCAAAGTAGTTGCATGACAGAGAAAGGGGAAAGGGCTGGAAAAAAATCCCATGCGATGTTGTAGAGAATGGGATTAAAAGTAGAGTAGAGTGATTAGTAGAGATTAAAAGAGAGTAGAGTGAGTGAACTTGGGCAAAGAGAAGAGCATCTTTTTCCCCTTCTGTAGCATAAAGAACAAGAAAAGGATTGCAAATACCCAGTGAGGTTTTATAGACATGGAGGGAAATAGGAAAACTGAGGAAGCTTCTTTCATAAGGTCTCGATTTTCTTGGTCAAATAGGAAATGAGCTCATCTGCCTAGAATAAAAGATAATGGGTGGGAGTGGTTCCTTGAGGATAGTGAAAAAGATTGGCGAAAATCAGTGTAGGAAGACGATATAGATCATCACACCAAGACAGATGAAACGAGATGCCAGGTAGCGGTGTGCCCATGTGATTTTGCAGAGCATGGGTTTCCAGCTCGGGTTCAACAGTGCCTCGGGTGGCGCTCGGGCGCTTGGGACCATGATCAAGAAATAGTATTAATAGGCAGTGTTAATGTAGTGATCTGCAGTTTCTAACATGCCTTTATACACGTTCTCTCTCAGAAACTGGTAGTTGCAATTGATCAAGACTGCCAATGGGTAAGGTAGGAATTTCCCCTACCATTAGGGTGAGCTGCCTTGAAATTGTTGCCCCCTATGCACAGGGAGTATAATGAAATCACGCCAGCATGTGGGGTGAGGAAGCTAGGGATCATATTGAGATTAAAGGGCAGAGCCTGTGGCAATAGCAGGAAGTGTGGGAAATTAGGATTTTGTGGTCAGGCTGAGTTGCATTTTGTTTTGTTTTATAATGGAAAAAAAAAAAACCTCCCAAACGTCTATCTAGTTACCTCAATTAGTGAGAATAAAAAAAAGACTCCTTCCATTGATTTCTGAAGATATTTTGTTGTATAATAAATTATTATATTTAGTCAGATTTATTGGAAATATTTGAAATATTAAAATATCTTTTAATTTTTCTTTTATATAATAATCTGATATTTCTGACTTCTCTGATCAAATAAATTATATGTACAGTTATATCTTTATCTGAATACATCTATGTCTATATAATGTCTATGTCTATATTTCCATCTATATACCCATTTTTGACTGATTGGTCTTATGTTCAACCCATACATTAACTTAAGATAATTGATATTTCATCGTATATAGCATTCATATCCAGAAGTTTAGTATGCTTTATTTCCCTGAATAAAAAAGAAAAACTCCTTAATATTTCAGATCATGTTATTCATGTTTGATGTGTATTTTTTTTAATCTGAACATCTTATTAAATTCTTAAAATAATTCTAATATTTGTTTTAGTAGATTTTGGGGATTTTATAGATAAAATTATAACAAAAATGATTGTTTTTCTCTCCATATTTACATTATTTTATTCATTCTCTTTATTTTATAACCAGAACTTCCATTTTTCCATTTATTGCAAAACCAGAATTTTAAACACAATATGAATAAATTTGTGCTTATATTTTTATTTAAAGGAAGTGCCTTTAAAATGCTATTTCAGTATTTAACATAGGTATTCTTTATTATGTTACTGAATATTGGGAATGATGCCTTGGAATTTATCAGATAACTCTTCCGGCATGGCTCAGTAATTTTAGGAAGCCACTTCTAGCCAAGTAAAGGCCACAAGACTGCACGAGAGGAAAAACCTGAGTGACCGAGGCCTGCGTTTGTAAATCTGGTTCCTAACTGCCAGTCTGCTCACCCTTACTTTGTTCCCATTCCATCCATCTCATAAATAGTAATTCTCATGTTCTGGTTCCTCTTGGTACCAAGTTCCTGTAGCACAATCTGCTATTGGCCATTATCCCAGCTCTAATTAGCTGCCTTTATTCATAGACTCTGCAATGGTTTCTTCTTGGCTTCCTGTACTCAGAAACAAACACATGTCAGGGCACCTGGGTGGCTCAGTCGGTTAAGCATCCGACTTGGGCTCAGGTTATGATCTCATGGTGTGTGGATTTGAGCCCCGTGTTGGGCTCTGTGCTGACAGCTTGGAGCCTGGAGCCTGCTTTGGATTCTGTGTCTCCCTCTCTTCTGCTCCTCCTCCTCCCCTGCTCACACTTGCTCTCTCTCTCAAAAATAAATAAACGTTAGGAAAATTTAAAAAAAAAAAAAAAGAAACAAACGCATGTCAGCAACCTCTTCTTCAGGTCCCTGGGAACCCACTTTTCAGTTTCTTGCTCTCCAGCGTTCTCGATGGGGCACAGGCAGGTCTCAGTCTGTTCTTAAATCTTTTCAGCATCTACTATATTTATTATATGTTTTTCTTGTTGAACTAAAATGCTACTTAAAATGACTTCTCATGATGTGAAGTTCTTGCCCTTCTTTTGTATTGCAAGTTATTTCATATAGTACAACTAAATTCTACATGTTAGCCCATCATTTTAAAAATAGATTTTTCACACCTACGTTTGTAAGTGAGATAGAGTGTTTTGGCATTAAATGGATTTGAGTGGGAAAGACCACATTTGTTTTATAAAATAAATTAGTAATTTCATAAATTTTTTAGCCTTTTAAATGTGAATTACAAGAAAATCATCAATTTGAAAGCCTGAAAGATTTATCTAAAAGCTTTTCAGCTTTAACTGACCTCCTTCTCAACTGTGGTTGAGAATAATTCTTGGATGACTTTTTCAATTTGTTACTGAAATAGTTCTCTGTAAGGCTTTCAGCTTAAATCTGGAGATTTCATATTGAAATTTATATTCTCATGATTTTGATTTTTAGATTTATTACATTTTTAAATATTCTTTAATTTTTATTCACATTTTTCTAACTTTAGCTGCATCATCTATTAAATAATAAGAGAATATAAATTAAAAATTATTTTCTAATAAAAAGGTTTTAACTGCATTTATTATATTTGTATTCAGTATTTTCAGCTTTTCCTAAATATTTTAGACTTTTCTTCACTTCAGTTACTTTATTAGGAAATATTTACATCTAAACAGTTACAAGTATTTTACCTTTAATTTATAAATTGATTCATTGTAGTCAATGCATTAAAAGAATTAATATACTCATATATTTAGTCAGACTTTATTTGTGGCTTAGTAAATTGTTATATCGTAAATATTGATGTACACTGGAAAATAAGATGTATATTGTACATATAATGTGAACATAAACTGATAAGGTATTCTTTCATAAGTATCTAGAGTATATACATTTATAAAGTATAAAATAAAGTTTTTATACAATTTATAAAAACCCCACACATTTTCAGTTTCTTTGATGAGAATTGTTTAAAAATTGTGTAAAACATATCAGACTTCCTGTGTTGTGGGACAAAATCACAGAGCTGCACTACAGATAGTGAATATGTCAGTGTGTGCAGGCTCGTGTTTTCTGTATCCTATCACTAATAAAATAACAAATATCTACCAACCACACTGGAGGAAAGACTGAATTATCTTTCTCTTCTATGGAAATGATAGCAAAAATACACTGCTATACCGGAAGAGTTCTATAATTATCAAAGAAGTCGAATTCATAAACGCCTCCAGCAAAGAAAGCTTTGAGCCTCGATGGTTTCAACGGCAAATGTTACCAAACACTTAAAGAAGAAATAATATCATTCATAATACAATCCCTTCTAAAAATACAAAAGAGGGACGCCTGGGTGGCTCATTTAGTTAAGCGGCAGACTTCGGCTCAGGTCATGATCTCATGGTCTGTGAGTTCGAGCCCCGCGTCGGGCTCTGTGCTGGTGGCTCAGAGCCTGGACCTGCTTCAGATTCTGTATCTCTCTCTCTCTCTGCCCTCCCCCTGCTTATACTCTGTCTCTATATCTCTCAAAAATAAATAAACGTTAAAAAAAATACAAGAGAATTAACTGGTTTTATGCGCTCAGCATAACCCTGATTCTAAAACCAAAGGCATTTCAAGAAAAACAAAAACAAAAACAAACAAACAAAAACCTAAAGACCATGATCTGTTTTGATTATAGATGCAAACATCCTTAGCAAAATACTAGGAAATCAAATTCAAAAATATAAAACACGAAAATACAGCATGACCAGGGGGTTTATCTTGAGAATGCAGGACCAGAAAAACATTACAGAAATCAATCAATACAATTTATATCAACAAATTAAAGAAGAGAAATCATAAATCATTAAAAAAATACGAAAGAGTATCTGGCAAAATTTGACTTCCATTCATGAAAAAACTCTCAACCAACTAAGAATAGCCAGGAGCTTCCTTCATCTGATGAGGGAACTTGCTATAGGAAGAGGAAATTTGGACACACAGAGAAAAAGTTGCGAGAGGACCCAGTGACAAGGCAGCTATGTGCAAGCCAAGGAAAGAGGTCTCAGATGAAATCAAACGTTCCAACACCCTGACCTTGGGCTTCAACCCTTTAGAGTTGTGAGAAATCTATTCTTGTGGCTTTCTCATCTAGTCTCTGGTACTTTGTCATGGCAGCCTGAGCAAACGAATGTAGGTATCCACAAAAAACAACAGCTAACATCACATATAATGGTGAAACATTGAATTCTTTCCTACTAAGACTGGGAACAAAGCAAGGATGCCCCCTTTTAACACCACTATGCAAAATCATAGTGAAAGAGGTAGGCAGTGCATTAATATAAGAAAAATAAATAAGTGGTATACAAATGAGAAAGGGAGAAACGACACTATCCCTTTTTATACACTACAGAATTATGTACATAATCCTTAGGAATCTATAAAAAGCTCTTAAAACTAACAAGTGAGTTTAGGAAGGTCACAGCACACCTGGGAAATATAAAAAAAATTATCTTTCTTTTTATTATTATTTTTTATTAAATTTTTTTAATGTTTATTTATTTTTGAGACAGAGAGAGAGACAGAGTATGGATGGGGAAGGGGCAGAGAGAGAGAGAGAAACACAGAATCCAAAGCAGGCTCCAGGCTCTGAGCTGTCAGCACAGAGCCCAACGTGGGGCTCGAACACATGAACCGTGAGATCATGACCTGAGCCGAAGTCAGATGCTTAACTGACTAAGCCACCCAGGGGCCCCTAAAAATAAATTATCTTTCTATACATTAGCAATAACAATTGAAAATTGAATAAAACTGGTACCAAAAAAATCTCCAAATATACGACACCAAAAACATAAAATAGGTAAAAATCTATCAAAATATATACAGAATCCGTATGCTAAAAGCCACAAAAGCCTGATGGGAAAAATAAAAAAAATGAAAATACACAGAAAGAAATCTATGTTCATGGGTTGAAGATTCAATATTGTTAACATGTCAAAATATTGAAGTGATCTTTGGATTCAATGCACTCATGATCAAAATCTGAAACTATTTTTTTGCACATAGTAACAAAGTGATTCCAAAATTTACATGGAAAGGCAAAAGAGCTAGAAAGGCCAAAACAGCTTTGAATGTAAATAAAAATGCTAGGAGAACTCAGCCAGTTTTAAGACTTACTATAAAGTTATAGAAAGCAAGACTGTGTGGTCCTAGGGTAGACACACGGAGGCATAGATCAACAGACCAGAATAGACAGTCCAGAAACAGACCCACACTGATAATGGTCAAATGGCTTTGAACGAAGGTGCAAAAGCAATTTAACGGAGAGGAGAGTCTTTTCAACAAATGGCACTAAAATAATTAAACATCTATGGCTAAAACAAACAAACATACCACCCCTTCCCTCCCAAAAAAAAAACCCAACAGACCCATGCCTGGCACTCAAAAATGAACTCCAAATAGATCATGGACTTAAATGTGAAAACTAACACCGTTAAATTTCTAGGAGAAAGTCTTTGTGATCTTGGATTACACGGAGTTCTTAGAATTGATTATTTGGTATTTGTGTGATGACAAAAGCACAATTAAAAAATGGATAGGTTAAATTTCATCAAAATTAAAAAATTTCTTTCCAAAAGTCACTTTCGAGAAAATAAAAAGACAGACCAAAGACAGGCTGAAAATATTTTAAATCACACATCTGATAAAGATGTAGTAAATATATATGAAACTCTCAAAAGTAATATTAACAAAGCAAACACTCGCTTAAAAATGGGCAAAAGGAGGCTCTGGGTGGCTCAGTCGGTTAAGTGGCCGACTTCGGCTCAGGTCATGATCTTACAGTCTGTGAGTTCGAGCCCCGCGTCGGGCTCTGTGCTGACGGCTCAGAGCCTGGAGCCTGCTTCATTTTCTGTATCTCCCTCTCTCTCTGCCCTTCCCTTGCTCACGCTCTGTCTCTATGTCTCTCAAAAATAAAATAAAAATGCTAAAAAAATTAAATATATATATGTAAATCCTATCATTTGAAAAAAAATGGGCAAAAGATCAAAGTAGACACTTCACCGAAGAACTCACAAAGCAGGCAATAAATGCATAAAAAGATTAGTTATTAGAGAGAAGCAGATTAAAATGACAAGATATCACTAAATACATATTAGGATGGAACAAAAAAAACAGACAAGTGCTGGTGAAAATATACAAGCGAAGCTCCCTTCTATTGCTAGTAGGAATGCAAAATGAGAGACAGACACTTCAGAAACTAGTCTAGTTCCTTAAAAAGGTCAGCATACGTCCACTGCACTACCTAGAAACTATTCCACAGTTACACTCAAAAGAAATAACTTATGTTCCCACAAAAACACTTTACGGGTATTTTATTCATAATTTTCCCATCTGCAAAGAACCCAAATGTTCTTCAGTGGGAGAATTCGTAAGTGTTTATGGAACTTCCACACACTGGAATGCTATCAAGCAAGACAAAGGAAAAAAAATACTGCTAAATTCAACAAGGTGGATGAGCTTCAAATGCATTAGGCTGAATGACAGCAGCCAGCAAGACTAAGAAGACAACATATTCTGCGATTCCAATTTCTGGAAAAGGTAAAATTAATGGGAAGAGAAAAACGGGACAGTGGTTTTGAGGAGCTGGTCACAGAGGGCATTACTGGGTGTGACCCTATACCTTGATTGTAGTAGTGCCAAAACTGAAGAAGTGTACATCGAAAAGAATACATATTACTGTATGTAAATTAAGAGTATATATTACTGTATGTAACTACTATTCACATTACTGTATGTAAATGAGATATAGGGACACCTGGGTGACTCAGTCGCTTGAGAGTCTGACTTTGGCTCCAGTCATGATCTCCTAGTTTGTGGGTTCAAGCCCCGAATGGTGCTCTGTGCTGATAGCACCGAGCTCACTTGGAATTCTCTCTCTCTATCTCTCTCTGTCCCTCCCCAACTTGTATTTGCTCTCTCTCTCCCAAAATAAATAAAAATAAATATTTTTTATCTTTAAAAAAATAAAGATAACGATCTATAATGTAATACTTAATATTAACTTATGATACATTAAAATTTTTTTTGATGTTTATTTTTGAGAGAGAGACAGAGCGTTAGAAGGGGAGGGGCAGAGAGAGAGGGAGAAACAGAATCTGAAGCAGGCTCCAGGTCTGAGCTGTCAGCACAGAGCCTGATGTGGGGCTCGAACCCATGAACTGCGAGATCATGACCTGAGCCAGACGCTTGACTGGCTGAGCCACCCAAGTACCCCTAACTTGTGATACTTAAAAAAAAAAATGATTAGGGCACCTGGGTGGATCAGTTGGTTGAGTGTCTGACTCTTGATTTCTGCACAGGCTGTGATCTCACAGTGGTGGGATTGAGCCCAGTGTTGGGCTCCACGTTGAGCATGGAGCCTGTTTGAGGTCCTCTCTCTCTCCCTGTTCCTCCCCTGCTCTCTCTCTCTCTTTCTCTAAAAATAAAAATCTGTCAAACATTTTGAATGATATGAATAGCCCAATATATTTTTAATTTTTAACTTTAATATTTTACACATTAAAACACTCCTAATTGAAGTATGTTTATTTTATGTTCAGTGAGTTAGCAAGAAAGTAGGATCCTGAGTATCTGCAGTGAAGGTAGGTCTGTTGGATGGTCCACTCAAGGAGGTTCGCTTCATCCAACTTAATGGAGCCTCTGTTCTTCGCACACTGACGGAAACTGGTGGCACGTATTGAGGCCATATTTATGGTTCAGAAGGCACCAGTTTGAGCAGACGCCTCAAGAACCGGAACCCGGGCCAGATTTCCTGGGACGGCTCCAGGAGAGCTGCTGGCGTCCCATCTTGCTCTCCCGGACGCAATGAGGCCAAAGGCCCAGTTTCATTCTTAAATTGAAGACAATTTTGCCACTAACGGGGATTCTGTAAACGGAAACAAGGAAAAGAAGAAATTGTGTACCAACTGAATTTTGCCTTTCCTTTTTATTTGTCTCTGACTCTTCTCCCATGTATGAATCTAACATTCTGCGGCGACATTCTTTTATGACTTCATTTTGAGACATAAAGTTTAATAATTCTATTTGTTGGCAGTATCTCCTCTTATATCCATCTTCTCATCCCGCGGAGTTTCAGTATCAGCTCAAGAATCATTGTACAGGTGTGCGATAATGGTGTCTTCGCAGGTGTGTTCTTTCTTCAATTCAATCATCAGTTCTCTTGAATGCACATTCATGGTTTTTATAGAAAAGTTAATTAGTAAACTTTTCCAAGGCTTTGTTCAACCTGAAAGTATCTTTCTGTTGTGCAAACAGATGAATAATTTGTCTATATTCAGTCAATATGACTGATATGTTATCCCCAAGAGTTTCTGAAACTGTGTCTCCCTATTTTATGTGATTATTTATTCTGAAGGTTTCTTGGTTTTTAATCAACAAATGTGATATGATTTTGTGCTTGAAACTTACATGATTTTGTTTTTCACTTCTATGTCTCTTAGAACATGCTTGATTTCGGGGCTCTTCCTACTCAGCCATCTTATGATTCCTCCAGGTATTGGTTTTGTTCCATTCATTTTGACTTATTTTATTATTTGTTGGCAATGGATAGTTGATTCCAAGGGCTGCTGGGGTCCTCGGCAGCCGCTTAAGGTCCAGTAGCAAGGGCCCGGTCAGGCAGCATTGGTGGCCAGAGCTAGTGGTGTGCACATACTCTGCTGTGAGGGCCAGCTGCAGGTACCTGTGTAGTGGCGGGGGGGCTGACTGCAGACACGTATGTACTTCTGGGGCCCAGGCCAGGAAGCAAGAGCTGGGGCCGGCTGTGGGTGACACTGGCAGCCGCAGGAGCCCTGGCGCTCAGTGCGCATTACTCTGTTCTCTGGGTCTTGCCACAGTGCATGGCAGTGGAGGCCAGTGACAGAATACAGGGCTCGATCCCGTCCCACCAGCACCTGTGAAGGGTCTGTCAGTGTGCTTTTCTGTGGTTGCACAGTCTCCCTGAAGGTGTGTGCACCGAAACGGAGAGTGGTGGGCATGGAAGTGCACAGCTGGAGGGGTGGTCCTGAGTACGTGCATGGGGTGGGGATCAGCCGTAGTAATCTAGAGTGGTGTCCTGCCATCGTGAAGCTTTAGAGGCCTGGGCTCACGCCAGTGCAGTTCCCAGGCTCCAGCGGGGCTGGGGGCGGGGCAGGGGGTGGGAGATACTCAGATGGCTAACATCAGCAATCGCTAATACCTGTGGGGCAAAAGCTGGCGAAATCTGCCGGGTGTCTGCGGTGGCTGCACTGCCCATCAGTTTCCTCTCGCTGGTCAACAGCTGCTGGGTTTGTCTCCAGAGCACGTCACTGTGAACCATGGGCACTCCCGCTGAGTGGCTGTCCCTGGAACCCCCTGCTTTCCTTCTCATTTCTAGTTGTCTCTATATGTCTCGGCTTTGCCAGTCTGACGTGAGTGAAGTTTAAGAGGAGCCTCTGCGCAGCGCCCTGAATGGCTGGGGAAGCCGGCTGTACACCCAACTCTTCTCTTCCCGGGGAGGGTGACTCCTTTGAGCTGGGAAGTTGCATTTTGGCTCTGAGCAATGCTGGCCTGGTGGACGGGATGAAGAGGCAAAATGAGACTGTTTTCCTGCTCTTCTTGTTCTGTCATTCTTAGACTTTCTGTTTTAATGGGTGGCTAAGGTTTCTTAGGTGGACTCCAGAGCTCCCCCAGTGCTGTGTTGGTTCATGGAAAGCTCTCGAAGTGTTCATCTTTTGGGGGGAGGCAGGTTGGATCTTAAGTTGTTGCCATTTTGTCAATGTTCACCTATTTCCCCACCTCCATCACATACTTTATAAAGCAAACATTTTTTCACCCAGAAATTCGTATTATTCTTACTGCTTTTATTCTAAAGTTTCTTATTGCTGAAGAATATTTACATAGACCCATGATTAGTTTTGCTTGATGATACATATTTGAATATAATTTGTAAATCTTTTTGAATGAGGAATATTTATAAATTATATTACATGGGCTTTAGTGGAAGAAAACTTTTGTCCCTGCTACTCATTCAACCATCATTGCTAAGGCTGCAAAATCACGTGTATTACTCGTTATTAATTTTTCTCATTAGTGTAAAGTCATAATTTTGAATATCCATTATAATTTTGAGCCATAAAACAGTGAAAATTTCAAGGCTTGTTGACTTGTTGGCACTTAATAAGTGGCTACCGGCTAGAATGCTTTGTGACACTAAAATAAATAAATAAATAAATAAATAAATAAATAAATAAATAAATAAATAAATAAAATTTAGAGGTGCCTGGGTGGCTCAGTCAGTTAAGTGTCCAACTTGGGTTCAGGTTATGATCTCAGGGTTTGTGGATTCGAGCCCCACGTCAGGCTCTCTGCTGACACTTTGGAGCTTGGAGCCTGCTTAGAATTCTATCTCTCCCTCTCTCTCTGCCACTCCCTTGCTCGTGCTCTATCTCTCTCTGTCTCTCAAAATTAAATAAATGTTAAAAAAATAGAATACTTTATGAATTGGTGCTTCTGTCATTTGTCTGTTTTTTCCCCTTGCTTTCAATATGCATGTTATTAAAACTATCCTCTTCCCTAAACCTTCTGATGTTATGAGTTTCACTTGTTATGAACCAAGAAAAAGCAAACCAAACTTAATATAATAACACCTAAAATATGAGCAATGGCTTCTGATTAAGAAAAGCAAATGAACGCTGTGACACTTAGTGCTGTGGTTCAGGGAATTATTGTCTTACTTACCTAGTATTTGCTACTCCTTAGATGTTTGGGATTTCCTTATAACTATCATGTTATATAATATTTTCCAACTGTGCCCTGTCAGGCTTGTCTCTGATGCCTTTGTTGATTTCACTACACAAAAGGACAAATCTCCTTTGACAGAGAAGCCGCATCTTCCTTCTCACCTCTTGTAAGTTGCAGCGATAATGAATGTTGCATTTAATGCTAATTCATCCTGACAGTCTTACCCAAATCTTGGAGATGAGCATTTCCCAGAGAGCAGGCCTCTCCGCCCTGTGAAATATGCTGGGACTTCTGGAAGTTCACGTGATGGATCAAAGTGACTCGGCTAAGTGTTTTCAAGGACCGTTTGCCATCTTCTGGATGAAAATCATAAATCCCACACTTCAGGTTGAAGAAATTTTGTGTAAGGCCCCAAAGAGACCGATAGTGAATCACTAACTGATTTTACGTGGAAAAAAAAAAAAAGTGTAGAGACCCAAGGTCACTTAGAAAGATTCCAGTGCCAACACAAAGACTATCACAGACGGTTTCTCCAAAGGGAGTGCCTTCCTATGGAGGCATTTCTTCCCCTGGGCTATGTTTAGCATATGAAAAAAGGTCTAGCTGAAGAAGAAGATGCCAGTTGTTCTAGTAACTACTAGTTAGGGAGGTCATTAAGGATCAGTGATACGGTTTGTTTAAGACAAAATGAAAAGAAAAATATTAATGAATATATTAACAAAGGAAAAATGACAACTAGTTATGGATATTTTATACCGTATTGGATCTAGTGTCATTAATATATAAAATGAAATTGAAGAAATGGAAGGTAGGTAAGGGGAAGAAAGAGAGATAAGAGCACCAGCCTGGTTAAGATGTTGGGGATGGTGAGAAAACACTAACACACACACGAAGACGAGAACATGGACTATCTAGGCAGTCAGGAGATCCACTTACAGGGACCAAGGAAGATGAAAAGATTTAAACTGTGGAAAATTTTATATAACAAGAATATTGGAGACCGGGTCATTACAGGGTTGATTAATTCAGTGGCTTAACAGAATCCTCAAATTCTCAGTTTTTTACATCTTTCTGTTCTGCCATTCTCATCTTTTTGGCTTGTTTTCATGAACTGACTGTCACCACAATCTCAAGAGGCTATTGCAGATATAAGAGTTGAATAAAGAGAAAATCATGTCCAGATAAGGGAATGGTTCTCTTATTATCAGTGAGGAATATCTTTTCCAGAATCTCCATAGAAGATTCCATTTGATCTTATTGGCCAGGGCTGTGTCAAATGCCTGGCTAGGTGGGTGAGATTGCCTCAGTGGGCTATTATTACCAGTGACAATATCGCCTCTGTGCTTGGAGCAGAGCCAACACAGTATATAACATTTTATTATATGATACTCTACTATGTGACACTCTACTAAAGTGCCTGGCATAGTGCCTGTGAAATAATTACTAGATATTACTACAAATTTAGAAAACATATATATATATATGTCCATATATATGTATTTATATTATATATAATATAATGTATTATATATGTGTATATATAGTTTTGAGAGAGAGAGACAGCATACAAGCAGGGGAGAGGGGAAGAGGGAGAGAGAGAGAGAGAGAGAGAGAAAATCTTAAGCAGGCTCCAGGCTAAATGTGGAGCCCAACGTGAGGCTTCAGCCCATCTTGGGATCATGAATGAGCCGAAATCAAGAGTCAGATACTCAACTATGTGACCCACCCAGACTCCCCTAGAAAATCTATTTTTAACAAATGCTTGTTGTATTAAGAATATTCAAATCTGTTATAAAGAATAAGAGAAACAAATAATTCAGGAAGATAAATGAAACTCAAAACTGGTAATAAGCAAGGAAGTAATTTCTGAGGCATACTAGACATAGAGTAAACCAAAGGAGTTAGTAAAGAGAGTATATATGTACAGGACATAGACACAAAAAGAAAAGGAAAGAACTCAATAAAGTTACTGAATATTTATGACTTACAGGTTATATCACCTTGGACATCCATTGGTAACACCCACTCCGATCCTATGTATCCTTCCCTGAAATAAGCAGATCAGATAGCTATGGCTGCTCAGATAGTTATTGGTGAGTCAGAGTTTGTGGCAAGCACTGGTTTTTGATAGAAAAAGACTGTGTTTATTCCAGACATCTTTCGTCTGCTAAACTCTATTATTCAATCTCAGTTCTAGTATTTATAACCCTACTGACTGCGGAGGGAGGATAGGTGAGGGAGGGGAGAAGGAGAGGAAGAGAAGAGTGTACATACACGTTGCCTAACAAAGAACTCAGTAGTGTGTCCTTCTAGTCCACTTGTACGTTGTCCTGTGTGTGTGTGTGTGTGTGTGTGTGTGTGTTTTATTGAGGTATAATTGATATACGACATTATATTAGTTTCAGGTGTACGATATAACAATTAAATATTTGTATGTATTATGAAATGATCACCGCAATGAGTCTAATTAATGTCTGGTCCTAAGTGTTCTAACCTACTCCATCTCATTCTCCACGATTCTCACTATATGTTGTAAAATGATTCAATAAGCTGTGATTCAAACATTTTAATTTGGTCAGTGACTCTTTCTGGAATAGTTTGCCTGGCAGTAATAAACTCAAAGGCTACCATAACATCACAGTAATTACCCATTGAGACAATAAGTTTATATGGAGAACAGGCAAGGTGGAAAGGACAATAAAGATTACTTACCTCAGCTCTAGCATTTCATATCTGGGGAATATGTAACAGTGGACAGATTTTAAAATTTATGCCTGCCCATGTTGAAACCTAAATCATATGATAGTAATTCCAACTAATAATTCATTTTTTCACTGATATTAGTTCATAGTGAATACAGAAAGGAAGGAGATGACTTTAAAAAATAAAAGTAGTAGTGTTTTGGGGTTTAAACACTTTTTAGTTGCAATTCACATAATGATTCTATTGGTTTTATAAAGGAATATATATATTATATATAATAATTCCCTATTCCCTTCATTACTTTCTGATGAGGGCATGCTCTCTGATGATTTGTTATTATTTTTTTGATTCTTTTATATAGGGCTTTTACTCTATAAAATCAGAACTGCTTATTGTGCCTCACATTTAAATTATGGGAACTTCCAAGAAAGAGGTCTTCTTGATAATTAGAGATATATGCTGGTCAAGATAGCTTAGTGATTTCATGTTTTTCTCCAAATACAAAGCAATAATAGATAAATGATAAAAGAGTTCACCAAAAACTAGATAAATCTTAGTACTGATTACTGATGGAAGAGGATAACCTATTAGGCTTTAGATCCACAGGCATGTAGCAGTAGCTTTGAGTTCTGTTCCTGTATTGTAAAGGGGACCAAAGGGTTCATGGGGACAGTGATGAGGGCTTTACACACTGTTGGGATTTGGAAAATAGGAAAATGTTAAGGTACCCACAAAGATCATTACGATCATGAATGAACATATGTGCCCACATGCTCTGTGCCTAGATTTGACGTATCACTGCAGGACAAGTGATTCAAAATAACATTATGAGACCTGGTACTGAAAAGACAGCCCTAGGGCTGGGTAGAAGCATAGAGGGGAAAAAAAGTAAGATCAAAGTAACAGAAATTCGGGTGACAGGCACAGAGGAGGGCACTTGTTGGGATGAGCACTGGGTATTATATGGAAACAAATTTGACAATAAATTTAAAAAAAAAAAAAACCCCAAAGTAACAGAAATTCTCTGATTCACAATAATCCTATTCACATAATTCTAAAAATGTATGAAGAAACCTAATACTAAGCAAGACAACAAAAATAAAGGAATCTTTTTGTTTAAACAAGTAAGCCAAAAATATAGTCAGTACATAGATTCATTTTAGATATAATTAGTTTTAAGGAACATTTTTACATAAATCTGTTTAAACGCTCTCCATAATAGGCAAATTGGCCCCCACATGAGGCACTCACCATGAATGATTATAAATGGTGTAGCAAATTATATGAAATTATGCTTTTCAGACTCTGGATAGAGGGTGCAGGAAGGAAATGATTCCTCAGTTGTGGGTAACTCACAATGGGAGCTGTCTTATGGCCCTCACTTTCTGTTTGGAGATACTCTCTAACCTACTGTGCAAGTAGAGGAAACCCAAATAAAGCACAGTGGTCTTGCTGAGCTGGTGCAGTAGAGAAAGAGTTTGAGGTAGGGGAGGAGCTGGCTTTTCTAAGGAAAGTTACCAGAATGGAGGACACTGCAAAGAAAAGGAGTTCATACAACTTAAGTTGCACATGCTCAGGATAAAATTCCACAAGAATAGGCAAACCAACAAATGATTATTGAGAATGAAAATTGCTGGGGAACTGAGAAGGCAGCAATTTCTGTAGCTTCAAAGGGCTGGGAGATGGCTGATTTCTGACTAATCAGAAAGAGTGGCGCGATCTCGGCGAACATTTAGGATATCAGTAGAGTTCTCAGGTAGGCCACCCTTTAGGAATAGAGCCAAACTATCTCTAGTGTGAAGATAACTCTAGGCCAGTATAGCAAAGTTTACAAACAAACTTGTTAAAGAATTGATCAGAGTTACAAATAATTAACTGCCTGGCAGAACAAACGTTAAAACTCAAGGAAGACAGCAAAATGCAGACATGCAACGATATACATCCATAATGTCCAACATACAATAAAAAATTACTATATATGTGAAGAAGCAAAAAACAATGTGACACGTAGCTTGAAAAAAAATTAACCAAAAAAAACCCAAAATAGATGCAGCATTACAGAAATAATGTACTTGGCAGACCAGGATTTTAAAATAGCTACTTTAAAAATATTTAAGAAATTAAAAGCAAGGATGGACATACTCAGAGAACAAAAAGAAATCTCAACAGAAAAATGGAAATCATAGAAAAGAACTAAATGGAATTTTTGAACTGAAAAATAGGATATATAAAATGAAAAATACCTTCATTTCCACAACTGTAAACTTCAATGTCCTTTCAGTTCTAACTAAAACATTACACAATTCCTTTTATGTGAGCTTAAAAATGAAAAAGAAATATAAATATATAGGAGTTATTCATACCATGAAGGCTTTGGAATCAAGAATTAGAAAATCATCAGAAACTAAGGCAGCCATCTCTCAGCCTAACTGTGATCTAATAGCCTTGTGTTTTTTCCCTTCTATATATGTTTTCAAAATTCACTCTGTGCTGCATGGTTTTCTCCACAAATATGGCTATCCTATAGCACCCAAATTTAAATATTCTGTTCCATCTACAAACTAAGGAAACTATTTTCTCTTGGTCTTGATTCCAAATTCCTATGAAAGAGAATCTAAGTCAGATGTCTACCCCTGGCATAATCTTCCAGGGCTGTGGGAGCCAATTAGTGTTGCCTGAACAAACATGATCACCAAGGCCACCCCCAAAGGATTTTTCTAAGAGGACGAACACTCAACAAATGAGCCTACTCCCAAAGCCAGTATTTCGTGCATATCAAATATATTTTGGTAATTAGTTATGAGAAGTTAAATATGCATTTCACAACGTTTAAAGGTGACATTCAGTAAATACTGTATTATTAGCAAAATTTGAAATAAACCTTTTATAAAGTATAAAGTCCTTTTCCCCCAAGTCCTTTTAAAAGTTTAAAAATGAATTATGCAACTGGTAAAATCAACAACCAGTCTTTGGATTGATTAAGAAGTTAGAGAATGTCATTTTCTCTTCTGGGTAATGACTATGTAAATCACTTAATATACCTTCATGTCAAATGATCCTTCTTTTTAGATCAACTAGAAAACTAAGGATCATAAGACTAAATCGACTAGTCTGCAGCTAGGCAATTTTCTCGAGCATATTTGTCTGCATTTCGTCCACAGGGAGCTGAACTGCAGTCCTCTGCTGTATAAGTTCTGAACTAATAGCAAAAGCCATCAGGTACTCTGAGTTTCAAAGAAAGAGTTATTCTGAAAGATGGAGAAATAAAGGAGCTATATTGCTGACTTTATGATTTTCCTCTTCTTATTTAATTGATTTGAAAAAAAATAGAAAACTCTTCATGTCTGTGAAGCTATGTAAGAGCAGCCTGTAAGAAGAAATCATAAAAAGTAGAGTTTAGAAACGATATGTAGATATTTAAGTAACTAATAATAGGAAGGTGGCATAATGAACAAAGGATGCCAACTGGATTGATTTAAGTGGAGAGCAAGTCCTTTAGGTGAGAAAAGAGAACGTTCTTCAGATCCTTACTGGTTGGAGGGATGTACTTTGGCAGAATTAGAAGAGAAGTAACATCATTCCGTTGTTTTTGTAGGATCGGATGCTCAGATGAGTGAAGACTCAGGGCTAAAATTTTAAAGAAGAGGTGAGATCCAGTCATTTTGGCCTCACTCTTTTGTCATGCTTGCCATGTGAGATCACTTCCCCTTTTTAAATTTTGTTTTGTTGTGTCCTGCTTTGTTTGCATGTTCGGCAGCGCTGTGCATTAGTGCTTCATTTGGCACTAACTATGACCATCAACCGTAAACTGAATATGACACTGCCCTTTTGTGAGTTGGTTTGAGCTGCCCTTGTTTTGCAAATAGAAAAAGAGTATTGACTTCTAATAAAACTTAGGAAATCCTTAGTAAGGGCTTTATCGGCTCATTAAAACTCCAGTAATTAGGGAAATCGGTCAGCCATCATCTCACTTTTGTGTGTGTGCTCTCCCACTATGCCAATTTGTCCATTCACTCATGCATTTGACATGTTTGCAGGAATTTCTGCCTGAAGCAGTGAGAATGTTGAAGCCTGGATTCTTATTAGACTGATAAAATTAGACAGGACAAACCACTTAGAAAAATTCATTAGGAAACAACACTGACTAGGAAAAAAATGGGTAATTATTCTGTAGTCAATCTGTTATTCTATAGAAAACTTAGCTCACTTGTTTAGGTGTCAAAACACTTATTTTCAAATAAAGTATTCTTTCCAGTAAGTTAATTTATTCATATATTAATGTATAATAAGATAACCATCTTTTCAGAGCAAAGGATAACACTCATGTTGTACTATAACCTTCCTTGGGCTATTACAATGATAATTGTGTTAATTTTTATTTATTTACTTGTGAGTGATCTGCAGTTTCAATGCACTCTCAAATAACCCAAATGGTTAATAATAAAGAGAAAAATGTAAAATTATGATTATTCAGTTAAAAATTGTTTCTAAAGATGCTTATTGATAGAAAAAAATGCTTTTTATGGAATTTTAATGAAAAATTAGTACAGCTAATATATAACTGGCATGATGCTAACATAACATGTAATTAGCTTAATGCTTAATGCTAATTATATATATGAATATATCTGCTACCATCTTATACTAGTTTCTATGTATATATATTTATTTATGTCTATAAATAAAATTATATAGTCTAAAAGAACATATATCAAAATTTTAAAGATTAGATCTTGGTACAGTTATTATTATTTTTTTATAGTTTTCTAAATTTTTCATTACTTATAATCAACAAATATTTATTTTATAAGGTGTGTTAGTTACTTAACTCTTGTACTTATCTAATTTAATAGTTGTAAAGAGTAAGGGAGTCTTGAAACATCTTCCACGAAGTCAAGAGAGAGGGTACTTGAGTAGGACGCATTTAAGCTACGCAATAAGATATATGATGATATCCACACCCTTCATGCCGGAGCACAAGAAGAGTGGACAATATAAAGGCCCACTGGGGAAATAAAGAAATTAAGTGATATTATTAAGAAGGTGACATAGGTCATTTCTAACTTCAGTCCCCCTCACCAGAAGACAAGTTAGCAACTCTCCATAGACCAGACTCCATTGTGAAAATCCCAGAATCCGGGAGTAAGGCTAAGGAGCCTCCTGGAGCACAGAGATGGACAAGGACCTCATTAGAAGGATAAGAGGAACAATTTCCCTTTGACCGTATTGTTCCTCCCCTGGGCCAGCATAGCATTACACTGAGAGGGCTGCCCTGGGTCTATACTTTCTCCAGTAGGAAGAGAGAGCCCAACGTGGACATCCAGCTTCCTCAACACTGGTGCATGCTTCCTGGGATGCCCACTTGAGTCTTACCTCACAAGGATCACAGGGGGAATCTACAGGGCTCTACCACTGGGGATCACATAGAGATGAAGTAGGGGAGCAGGGCTTTCAGCAACCAGCACTCAGATCTTGGTAGACTCAGTTCCTGGTTACAATTATGTCTGAGGAGAGATCCCAGCCAGTGTCTCAGGCCATCTGCAGAGCTCAGCAAGCAGTACTGCATGATTTGGTCCCTAGCAAATGGGCCACACTGGCCATGGACTCCATTCTTTCCACACTAAGAAGAAAATTCAAAGCCACATCCAACTTCTGAGCATAAAATCTAGTCTTGCCCTCTGGGAAGTGTGGCCACAGATGACCAACATCATGGAATACATCCTACAGTCTACCTGACTGCAAAGCCCTACCAGACCACAGCCCTAACCAGCTGTGGGTATAGCTTGTGGTCTACCTGATCCCAGAGCACAACCTGAGGCCCTATCCAACCACAAAGCCCTGGCTGCTCCCTGCCTGCACCTTGCCTGAACATGGAGTACAGCTCCAGACATCACCTGGTTGGGGAATATGTCCTAAGGTCCCATGTAACCAGAGTAACTGCAAGCTCTGGCTATAGTCCTGCTGAGTTGTGAAGTTCAACCAGTGGCACTCCCTGCCAGGAGAACAGCCTACAAGATTCCCTCAGCCAGAGATGATTTCAGAAAGAAATCGAAGAAGACCCAAATATATGGAAGGATATCCTATGTTCATGAATTGGAAGCATTAATATTATTAAAATTATAATTCCGAGGTAATCTATAGATTCAATGTAATCCCAATCAAAATTCCAATGGAATTTTTAAAATTTTTTACAGAAATTTATAAAAATTCATAAAACAGAACAGAATAGATAACTTAGAAATAAACCCATGCTTATATGGTCAACTAATATTTAACTAGTTTCCTCAATACTCAATGCGGGGTAGGATAGTTTCTTTAGTAAATGGTATTTGGGAAACTGGATAGGCACATGCAAAAGAATGAAGCTGGATCTCTATCTTACGCCACCCACAAAGGTTAACTCAAAATGTATTAAAAACTTGAATATAAAGCAAGCATTTCACTGCCCAGCTGTGAAATCCATTTGCTGCCTCCCCACTGCCCCGAATCCTAGAAATGGTCCTTTATCTAGTAAAACTGATTTAAAAACAAGCTAAAGTATTATTTGAAGATATTATGAATCAGAACTGTTAGGCTTATATTATAAAGACAATATCACAAAAGAGGCACAGCTCCAGCTCTATGACCAGTCCTCTCTACAGAATTAAGAGGCTTCCTTCAGGTCATGATGATATCATTGTATCATACACTTAAGACTGGCTCAAAGACAATTTAGTATTTGTAAAAAATGAATTAAGTTCAACTATTCTAAAATCGAAATTAAGATTTTCAAGAGACATCTTTGAATATTTACTGAGGATATGTTGAGTAGTTCTGTCCATCGGGTTCATTCATTCAATTATATGCGGCTACATTTGACAATTTATGTATCTAGTAGGAGTCATTAGGGAGATGCATTGCTTAATGTTAAATATTCTCTGAGTGCTTTAGTTAAATGAGTTGTTTATGGCTATGAGGAGTGACTAGTAATAACTCTAGTAATAACTACTAGAATCGTATGTGTATGGTTTTTTCCACTTGAGAACATTTGGTCATAATATCCCAACTAAATTTTGTGAGATATTGTATTAGTCTGTCTTCAAATGGAAGAAAGATCTGTTTTAATTTTGGTTCTGTTCCTTAATTTTAATAAGAAAATGTTCCTCAGTTGATCATGTAAGTAAATGGAATCCCTCACAACTTTTATTAAACTATGGTTTGACATTATAATCCTTATGTAGGCCTATGCTAATTCCTGACAACAAAGAGCCGTGGGAAATTTATCATCTTATGGGTCCAAAGAAATAGTTGGGAGCACAGTGGTAATTTTTATTTATATAGTGCACACTTTTTTTGAGGTCCCACTAGAGATATTTCTCTATTTTGGAATCATAAAAATATTAGTCTCACCTCGGTCACTGATTTGTTTTCATGGAGGGACATCATGAATCCTGCAATTTTCTCTCATTTTTCTGCTTTGGCTTTGATGTCTTGGAATCTAACCACCTTTCCACCAAATGTGTAACCCCTTTCTTGCTACCATTTTGGATATTCTTGGCATGCATTTTCACATGCCGATCTGCTGGCTTTTTCTGACTGTGGTAACTCACATTTTGTCTGAATTTGTACATTATCCTTGCCCACACATACACACAGAAATCTTTTCAAGGCAGGGAGTACATGGATATGCAAATTGATATGTCTAAACACAGTGTTTTTTACTTGATTCTCACAATTCTGTGAGAGAAGTGTGGCTGGTATTGTCCCTGATTTGTTGATAAGGAAACTGAGTTCTGGCTGATTTAACCAAGGTCACCTGGCTGGTAAAAGTAGTGAGGGTTAGAATAGATTCTAGATCTTCTGACTTCGATTCCACATTTTTTTTTATCATGTTTATTTTTTTCAATTTATTATCAAGTTAGCTAACACACAGTGTAGTCTTGGCTTCAGGAGTAGATTCCCGTGATTCATCCCTTACATACAACACCCAGTGCTCATCCCAACAAGTTCCTTCCTCAACGCCGCTCACCACCTCCCCATTCCCCCAAACTCCCACCCCCATCAACCCAAGTTTGTTCTCTGTATTTAAGAGTCTCTAATGGGTTGCCTTCTGCTCTGTAACTTATTTTTCCTTCCCTTCCTCTATGGTCTTCTGTTAAGTTTCTTAAATTCCACATATGAGTGAGAGCATTTAATATAATATGATGTGTTTCTCTGACTGACGTATACCCTCCAGTTCCATCCACATTGTTGCAACTGGCAATTTTTGAAATGACGATTCTACCTTTTTCTGCCACTGCTTTCCCAGGAACCATCCAATGAAGTCCCTTAACTTTATAAGATGACTAGCGAGCTTCTCTGTTGTAAAATGGATCTTACTGGCTTAACAGAGTTAACCCAGCTCCCTAAATTTTCAAAATTTAGAATGGAAAATTCCAACATTTTGTGGTTCACATTATATTTGCATCTATTTAGCTTCAGAAAAATCCTAAATTTCACACTTATTTTATAATTATATAAATGATGGTATAGAAATACTTGAAAAAATTCCTCGAAGACTGTAATTCTCCAGTAGTATAGTTACTGTTACAAAAGTAGGTTACTTTCATGATCTCACTATATTCTGTATGAATTTATCCTTTGCTCTGTGGCAGATTGAAGCATAGAGTTTTAGACATGTTTCCAAGACTAAAAAATGTAAAGTGGGCAACTGGTAGCATCTTTTATTTAGAATAAATACTTTGGTGAGGTAGATAACCATTTCTTTTCCGATTATTGTAGTTTTTGACAAAGATAGTATACCTGAATTTTTTTCTTAATCCAAAATCTATTGAGCATGTAAAAAATTTGTTGTAAACAATATTAAAACAATTCTCTATTGGTAGCAAGAAGTGGAAAAAAGAGAAGAGCGAGACACTCTAAATTGAATTAACAAAGAGAAGGAAAGTGAGTTGACTACAGAAAACCATGTGGTAGCTTTTCTACTACCATGTTGGTCTGATCACTTTCCCGAAATAGTAATACATCACTATTTTCCCTAGAACTCCAAGGCAACATTCATTAAACAAACAGTATACTTTATTTACTTATGTAGATGGAGTTTGGACCATCTCAAACCTTCACAAAGAATTCATAATTCTTATCATAGACCACCCAAGTGACTCAGTTTGAATTCAATATATCGTAGGTAGGTGGGAAGTAGGATACAAACCAAATGCCTTCTACCGAATTTGGATATCCATTAATAAATTTGTGTCTGAGGAGTCAGCACAATATATCAAAGTCTGACTGTATTGGGTTAAATTGTAGAAACCGTTCCATAAATTTGGAAGCCAATCACTAAAGGTCAGTTGGGGCTGCCCAGCACTCAACATTTTCCATATTTGAATCACTTTGGCTTTGTCACTTTCAATATTGGCATGGAAACCTGTTCTTTGTGGTTACAGGGTTTTTTTTTTTTTTTAGTTGCTTATTTCTCAACTCAAGTAATAATCCTCTTTTGCTGACAGCTCTTTAGTTACTGTAGAAATGATTGTGTTGTCATGAACACAGCTTTAGGGTTTCAGGTCGAGGTGGGGGAGGATCAGAGAGTGTTCAAAAAAAAAGCTCATGTTTCCACCCAAACACACCCACCTAAGTACTTTCAGAAGGCTCAAGGAACAGAAGCAGAATTCTTTTCCCTGTCCCACTTTTCAAAGTTCCTTATGTGGGATCAGATGCTTTTAATACATGTTTCAAAAGACTATTCCATTTAACCTCTAAAAATAAACAAACCACAATTCTGCTCCCCATTTTTTTTTTTCAAAATTTAATCATTCGTTCCAATTTTCCTACCTTTGAAATCAGATGATTCAGCTCTCCTTTCTGCCTTAAAAGTTTGGTTTGATTCAAATTTCAGAAGCTAACATTTGATTCTTCAATCTCCCATATTTTAATAGTCTTCACATGTTTTCTACCACTTAATTTCTTTTCTGATTCGTGTCCCTTCTCTTTAAAATTTCCATTAAGCCTATTCTCTCTTTTGTCTGTTTCCGTTTTTTGTGTAAATTGCACTCCCCATCTTGTTCCGAGAAAAGGAACCTTCCGTTCCATGAGTTCACACTCCCTTTATAACTCACTGCCTGTATTGTGTTTTATTCTTGTAAGTCAGTAAAGACATCATCTTATTTAAAGCATGGCTTAGATCTCGTCTTTTAAAAGCATTTCTCCACCTAAGCTGACTTCTAACTGACCCAAGTCCAGTGCTATCTCCAGTTCTTCCCATTCTAATCTACCTGCTCGAGTGGCTTCCTTCCTCCTCTATTTGACTTTGATAGTTTCCGAATGTAGTACTGACAAAAGAGAATGGGCCTTGGGTCTACAGCTGTAGGGGTTTGATGCTTGGTTCTGCCACAGCTGTGTGACCTTGAACAAACTGCTTTGCTTCTGCATTTCCTTCCCTGCCAAATGGGGATGATAATGACTGTATCATAACATTTTTGGAATGATTAAATTAGATCATGCAGTATAGCATTGGATTCATACTACCTGTTCAATATTATAGTGTTTTTTTCAGTCTTTGGAAAAATCTGGCATTGTTTTGATGATAAAGAGATTACTAGAAAATCGGAGTGCTGTCTGTAAATTGCCAGTTTCCAAGAGAATATGTGTTGGGGGTAACACGCTTTCTTTCTCCCCCCACCCCCGCCATCATGCATATATTCATTCATCTTAAATTAAAATCATGAAATATTTCAACATAAAAGTGTAACAATTATGAAACAAATATATGCATATGATTTTCCTTATTAGTTTGAACAAATCTTAGCATTTTGTTATAATTACATCAGATCTGGATTTTTTATTTGTTTGTTTTTTGTAAAGAGATTAAGTATGTTAGATTTGGTAAGAGCCGTCTGTGTCCATTCTGTTATATCTCTCATCCCTCTCCCTTTCCAGATATAAACCATGCCGAATTTGCTTTTGATCATTCTTTATATTTTTCTACCTTTACTATATATGTATATATATCATATAAAATATTATTCTACATATTTTAAATGACATATACATAACGTACTGTATGTATTCTACAACTTGCTATTTGGTTCAACGTTTTCGTGTTAAATTTATCATGTGCGCCATATCATGTTGCTTTGTCCTGTTTATTTCTACTGCGTTTCTATTCAAACTATGCCATTGTTTGTTTGACAATAAATTATTTAAAAAAAATCAACTTCAGTGACAGACTCAGTTGCTTGCTCTAGATATACCTTGGGACCTTAAGGGAATTTGGGTCTCTTCTATAGAGAGGCACATTGCTTCAACTATGAACAACCTAGAAAAGTCACGTATGATCCTCATATCTGGAACTAAGACCACATTAACGAGAGATTACTTGGTCTATCAACAACTCTGGAATCCAGGGGTGATATTTAGACTTCTTTAGGAACTTTCTTCTTAAGAGTTGCTAAGGGGAGTAAAATAAGATCATGCATGCAAAACAGCCTATATCTAGCTGTTTAGAAAATCACAAATGGCTCACAAAATCACAAATGGCTTAAAGAATTTTAAGATGATGGGGCGCCTGGGTGACTCAGTCAGTTGAGCGTCCGACTTCGGCTCAGGTCATGATCTCGCGGTCTGTGAGTTCGAGCCCCGCATCAGGCTCTGTGCTGACAGCTCAGAGCCTGGAGCCTGTTTCAGATTCTGTGTCTCCCTCTCTCTCTGCCCCTCCCCTACTCATGCTCTGTGTCTCTCTGTCTCAAAAATAAATAAACATTGAAAAAAAAAAAGAATTTTAAGATGAATCTCCAACAGGTCCCTACGTAATAGAAATGTGATTCTCTGCATGAGTTTTTTTTTCACAATTTGCAATAGATTAAGAATGAAACATGTTACCATTTTATGATGTTTAACATGTTACATGACCCTTTACATATCTTTGGGTAAGTAGTAGTTAGTTGAAATTAAATGTGTGTTGAAATTGGATTGGACCCACATAGTAACTCTAGGAGGTAAGATTTATTATCCTCATTTCACGCAGTATTGTATCCAAAATAGGCAAAATTAGTTATAAATGCAAAAAGCCCCAGGTTAGTCCTTTAATTAGGTCTCTGCTGTGTTAGTACAGCAGTCGAATAACTGGGGAAAATGGTGAAAACACTAACAGGAGAAGGGTCTGTCTTGTTTAGAAGTTAAAACTAGATTTAGAGAGAATCTGGAGAATGATTGGTTGTTATTATGTTAAAAGACATACTTAACATTTTGCCCCAAGAGTTTTTTCTATACAGATTTGGACTAAACATAAGTAACTCTCTTATGGTATTAATGGGGAATGCTTTGAAGATTTTCATCTCCTGAGTGTAAAATGTTATTTAATAAGGATTTGTTCTTTTTAATTTAGATATAACTGACATATAACATTATATTAATTTCAGGTGTACAAAATAACGATTTGATATTTGTACATATTGTGAAATGATCACCACAACAAGTCTAGTTAACATCCATCACCACACATAGTCACAAATTTTTTTCCTGATGAAAGCTTTTAAGATCTATTCTCTTAGGAACTTTCAAATATGCAGTGTGATATTATTAACTATTGCTTATGCTGTCCATTATGTCCCCATGACTTGTTTATTTTATACTGGGAGTTTGTACTTTTTAATTCTTAAAATGGTATTCAATAAAGATTTGGTTTTGATCAATACTCTCTTGGATAAGTATGGAATATTACTCTCAAGTTCTTTCTTTTTTTAAACTAGCCCTGTTACTGAATTCGAAATTTGGTTGGAAATATCATTTTTGGGAAGAGGGGAAATTTTTTGGAAAACATTAAAGTAAGGCTTAAATGTGTGTTATCTAGTTATTCATTTCAAGAATTATTCAATTGTGAAGAATTTTCCAGGGCTTTTCATTTTTCCTGTTGTAAGTTGTGATCAGAGAAAACCTTGGTAATCAAAATTATGTCCACGATTATAGTAACAACATTAGAATGGCTGCCATTTAAGGGCACCTGGGTGGCTCAGTCGGTTGAACATCTGACTCTTGATTTCAGCTCAGGTCATGATCTCAAGGTGTCTGAGATCGAGCCCTGCATGGAACTCTGATCTGACAGCACAGATCCTGCTTGAGATTCTCTCTCTCTCTCTCTCTCTCTCTCTCTCTCTTCCCTTCTTCCCTTAAAATAAATAAATAAATAAATAAACAAACTTTAGTATGACTGCCGTTTAGTTGCTAATTTAACTCAGTTATTGACTTTATAAATGTGTGGGTGATAGCTGCTGAGTATGGCTATAAAAAGTGTAAATTTTGTTTTTGGTGATAAAAAGCAGTATTTTGGGAATCTTACTGATCCTTGGTCCCGAGAAAGAAATTGCCTTGTATCTAAGTGCTACCCTTGGCAGATTATTTCATCATGTAGATTTGTGCTGTATAGGTAAAATGTCCTGGAAATTTATTTGTTGAAAGAGGGAGAAGGAAAAGTAAAAGGGGAAGGAAAGAAGGGAGGTAACTTCTTGAGTCCAAACTGGATAATAATAAAAATGATGATAATAATATAAAATAATAACAATTGAAAAACATATGCTCACTGCTCACTCTATGTGAAATTCTGTGCTAAGTGTCTAAGTGTTCTACATATTCGGGACTGCAATTTTTTTTTTGTCTATGATCCTAAAATTCAGAAAGTTTGTTTTAAGCTCAATTGGCAGTAAGACCAGACATGATTTGATCTCATCTGGTGGCAAGAACTGTCCTGAATGGACAATTTCTTTAATTTTCAATCTGTATCCCATCAAGGTGCATACTAGAAGTGCTGCAGAAGCATTGTAATTACACAATTGTGATTGTTACCTCACACATGGCATGTATTTTGTGTTCTCTCTCTAAAAGCAAGGTTATAACTCTAAATTCTCAGACACTTTTGTCTATGAGAATTTTGGAGTCATATACTAACTCATGCAGTCTTCACAATAACCTTATGAAGTTGGCATTATTATCTCCATTTTATAGAGAAAGACATTGAACAAAAGAGACCCATAAGAGAATATTTACCAATAGTGGCTGTTTTAAAGTCCACGGCTGTCTGGTTACCAATGTTTTTGAAAAATATTTTTTAAGTGTTACCAGTCTTCATGACACTTTTTAGATTTACCAGAGGAAAGGGAGACTACCATGAACACTTACATGTAAAAACTTCCGGGATTTGTAATATTACTGCTACTATTTCTGAGATGTTCCAAACAGAGTAGGAAAAAGTTTAGAAATCTGTTCTTTCAGGTGGTTCCTACTGCTAAAGTATCATGGCTGCCTGCCATGTGGAAATTCATAATATAGTAATAGAGGAATAACAAGGGAAGAGATAGACAACTCACACTGGGATCATTTCACTGACATCTGGCTTCATTTTCGCTTGTTTCATCTTCCAGACCTCACCCTCAGTCACTTTATGCAATATGCATTACGTGTATCTTACTACACTGTGAAGAGGTTAAGAAAAACTGTGACAACTAGCGTTTACTAAATGTATAGCATAATATTAGCATTTACTCAATGCATGAATACAGTAATAGTCTCATTTAAGATTGCACATCCAGTAATTATTATGGGCTTTTAAATATAGATATTTATGGCGATTTAAGTTTAAACTGCAATGTAGTCATCTTTTTACATCCATTTCAAACATCTTTCTGCATGGAATGAATACCTCATAGGATGGTTCTACCAGTTGCTTTCATGATTTGTTACATAATTTGTTGATCTTTATGCACCGATTATGTTTCATAGACACTGGCAGTACACTCATAACTGTATTAAAGGGAAACTCTCAATACTTTGTTAAAGCTGTTGCCTTTGACACTTTTGCTAACTATGAGTGCAATAGGATTCTGTCTGTGTCTTCAGAGGATATGCATGCAAAAGTTAATGCAAAACATTTTACCAATTGTTGGAGCAGATGGTAGTCTCAAATCATGCTATTGCATGGGAAGAAGCCAATTGTCCATTGGAGGGGTGATACTGTTTGTAATGCATGTAATTGCTGTGACGATAAGCCCCCCAGGAATGTGTGGAGGGGAAGAATGTACTTTTAATTCAGATTGCTTTTGGAATGTTTCAGTTTGCCCCTGCTTATCATTGTTATTTAACATGCTTTGATTGAATCGCTTTAGATCCATCAGGAAACTGCCTGTGTTTGGAGAGAATCTTTCACCTACTGTCATTGTTTGGCCCATGCTTTGTGTGTAGACTCCTACTTCCTCCCTGCATGCCTACACCCATTCTGCTGCCATAAGTTCATGTTCACATACCTGTAAGGAATATAAATATCTTTCTCTGTTTCCTCTCAATTCTCTCTTGCACATGCACATGCGCAGGGGTACACAAACACACACACACACACACACACACACACACAAATGCACAGTCTTAGGCATCTTCTTCATAGACATCCAGGATACTTCTCTACTTAAATTACATTATTTGATGCCTCTCTTTATATTTTATGAAGAATCATTATCCTTTAATAATATTTAATTTTCAAGAGTCTAACTTGAACGTAAGGCTAGAGGAAACCATAATGTCTTTATGTTAGTCAGGGTTGTTGAAATTTCACAACATGTATTAAAACGTATGAAGAAACCACATGTGAATGACAAGCTACTGGTGTGGTGAGGGATTATTAATTTGGAAGGATCTTGATCAATTAAAGATGATCATTGAGATTCGTCAGTGAAGGAATGTATTCAGAATGGAGAAAATAATTCTGTGTCTCTTTCATCAGCTTTGCTTCTGGGGAAAACTGAGAACTATTGTGACCTTCCACAGACGAACGCAGGTTTTTCCTAGATAAATTGTGTGTGGTCAGTTGAGACTCTCTCATTGAAGAAGAAAGAGGATTGGATAGATCGTGTCTAAGAGAACCACAGGTTCTCTTTGGAGCCTCAAAGTAAAGTCAATTTCAAGTTTATTTACTTTTTCAGACCTGAAGGAATGGTCAATTTAAGATGGACCAGAGTGAGACAGTTAAATTGTTAGCTCCTAGTGTTGTGTGACTCGATTGGGATGAGAGATTAGGAACAAAAATTGTTCCTAGATTTTCTCTAAACCCATGATTTTTGAACTATGTGCTCAGGCATTCCAGGGTTGCATCCAACTCTGAGGAATGCCATTGGGATATTTTAAAATTCAAGAGGAAGAGAGTTGATCACCACCTGAATCTTGAGGTAGTTCACAGTGTCAACATTGGACCATGCTACTTCATTTGCTGATGTCATATCTTCATGAAGATAGGCTTTCAGTGATTCCTGACTAGATAATACATAGTATTATTAGCCATTTCTTTTGGCCTAGAGATGCCATGAAAAAGTTCCTGAAGTACTAAGAATGCCATGAATAGAGAAAGTTTTGGAAACTTTGCTCTCAACTTTCTATGTATGTATGTATGTATATGCATAATAGATATACATATATATAATGACATACAATGTACACATAATATTAGATAATATATAACATGTGATATATATAATACAAATATATATAATGGCAGTTAATATTTATATTTATTTTAATACACAGTTTTATAAGATGTTACTGTTAATTGGGGTATTAGACTATATTCTCCTTAAATCCATAAATCATGTTTTACAGAAAGCCTTTATTTAGATTGTAAGAACTTAGACTAGCATTACCATTCACTCAGTGGCACCTTCACCAAAGTACATGTCTAGTGCTTTGGATGAAGGTTGTGGGGCGTTGTCCACTCTTATGGTTCAGAAGTAAAATTATACCTGTATTTCTTTCATTTTTTTCATTCAGTTCTTGAGATTCAAAGAAGCTTAAACTTGTCCAGTTGCATAGAATTCTCTCTGTTTTCAGGGAGTCACATTTAGGGATTGCTCTATATCTAGATCTCATATTTTTATCACATGAGGTAGTTAAATGTTAGGTTAGTGAGTGAAGTATGAACCAAAGATGAACAGAGAGTCTGAAAGTGAAAGTTAGGGAAATCATAAAATTGTCTTTATTCAGGGTATCGGTTTTTTAAAAAAATGCTATAAAAATTTATTATGAGGTATAGTTGACATACAATGTTATATTAGTTTCGGGTATACAACATAGTGATTCAATAATTCTATACATTAATGTTCACCACAATAACTGTAGCGACCATCTGTCGCCACACAATGTTATTACAGTATGATTTGCTATATTCTCTATGCTGTACTTCTCATCTCCATGGTTATTTATTTTACAACTGGAAGCTCCTAATTCTTTTTACCTTCTCACTCATCCCTCCAACCATCTCCCCTCTGGCAGCTACCTGTTTGTTTCCTGCACTCATGAGTCTGTTTCTGATTTGTTCGTTTGTTCATATTGTTTTTAGATTACACATATAAATGAAATCATATAGTATTTGTCTTTTTCTGTCTGATTTATTTCATCTAGTGTCATACCCTGAAGGTTCATCCATGTTGTAGTAAATGACAAGATTTCATTCTTTTTTATGGCTAAGTATACACACACACGCACACATATACACATGTTCCATTATGTATGTATATTCCATGATTCACATATATATTATATATATACACAAACATTGTACTTATGTATACTCCATTATATATATATATAATGAATATATATAATAGAATATATGTATATATTGTACCACATCTTCTTTATCCTTTATATTCATATATTCCGTTATATATATTCATTATATATATGTGAATTTTTTTCTTCCAATATTTTATTTTAAACTCAAGTTAGTTAACACTTGGTATAGTTGTGTATAGGTATATATTATACCATATCTTTTATCTATTTATCTATCAATGGACGCCTGGGTTACTTCCACTATTTTAGCCATTATAAATAATGTTGCAATAAACATAGGGGTACTATATCTTTTGGAATTAGTGTTTTCATTTTCTTTGGTTATATACCCGGGAGTGGAATTACTGGGTCATACGGTATTTCTATTTTTAATTTTTTCGAGGAAACTCCATACTGTTTTATACAGTAGGGTATCCGTGTTATAATTCTTTTCCAAAACTCCTGAGTTCCAGAGCTGGTCAGGGAGTGAACAATTTGATATACTGTAATCTAATTAAAAGCATTTTGTGTTTCCTCGAATTCTACCAAATACACCAATTCCTTCTTCTCAGAGGGAGAATTCGTATCCTAAATTCTAGTTCTTGATGCATCATGGCCTTTGGACAATAGTCACCTTTTGCAGACCTGTCAAAGTGATCACTGTAGCTTCAGTCTCTGGATCAGAAGGATGTTTGAAACTCAATACACACCTACTAGTTTCACGTCACTGTCAATGAGGATGGCTTCTGAGTACTTGCTCAGCTCTCCCTCTGTCTGCGTGGCCCATTACCCTCTTCTCAGCACCCCCTTTGCTGACTCAATTGTGGCTGTCACATGTGATCTGGGCACTGCTGAAAGGCTGCAGCCTCTGCTCCGTGATGCCTATTAAAATCTGTGTCTGAAAAGCTCAAGGGGGCATACTCTTCACAGGCCAGCAAGTGCAAGCCCTAGGGTGACTGTGTCCTTGTCTTGACACTGCTGGCATCTGTCTTCTGTCGTTATTTCTCAGCTCTCTAGGTTTCTTTAGTAAGACACTGGACAAGTGTACAGGACTTCATTTCATCTCAGATAATGATCTTTTAAGGTTTCTAGACATGAGATTCACTTTACACTTGAGGCATCTGTCCCTTTGCTCCTAAGACATAACACAGTTGACCCTTGAATAATGTGGGAATCAGGGCCACTGACCCCGCATGCAGTTGAAAGCCCACATATAACTTTTGACTCCTCCCCAAACTTAGCTACTAATAGCCTACTGTTGATGAGAAGCCTTAGTGATAACATAAGCATCTGATTGACATAGCATAGTCTGTATGTTTTTTGTATTCTATACTGTATTCTTACAATAGATAATATAGAGAAAGGAAAATGCTTTTAAGAAAATCATAAGAAAGACAAAATACATTCACAGTACCATACTGTAAAAAATCGTGTATAAGGGGCCTGTGCAGTTCAAACTTATGTTGTTCAAAGGTCAACAGTATACGATCTTAAGTGGCAAATAGCAGAATTCGAAACAGAGCATGACGAATCATGCTCCTTTTCTTCACTTAAAATATTCTCTTTTCTTCTCCTGCTAAGAAACCTAAGCCTTAAGGGAGCATCTTCTGGAAAAAATAGGTTAAAATTTGCTATTGGTAAATTTAAGAAGAAAGCTCATCTGATTCTAAGGAACATGTTTCTACTTATTATGCATATAAACTACTCTTACTACTCTTTGCAGCTTAGATAACAATTTAGAGTTTAGCATAGAGAAAGAGTTGACAAACTACAACTTGTGGGCCAAATCTGGCCCATTACCTAATTTTATAAATAAAGCTTTATTGGAACATACATTCATTTGTATATTGTCTATGGAAGCTTTCATGCTACATAGTAGAGATTAGAAGAGACTGGATGCCCCACAGAGCCTAAAGAATTTATTGTCTGTCCTTTTAAATAAAAAGTTTGCCAGATAAGTATACTCTGGGAGCCACAAGCTTAGCACTCTATAGGTAAGCAGTGTATATTAACCTACAACTTATGAATTACAAATAACTGATCAAAGATACTCAAGTAATTGGTATGGTTTACATCCAGTGTTTCACAGCTTATATTTTAGCATATGTTGACATTTATTTATTTTTTATTAAAAAAATTTTTTTAACAATTTTATTTATTGTTGAGAGACAGAGCATGAGCAAAAGAGGGGAAGAAAGAGAGGGAGGCGCAGAATCTGAGGCAGGCCCCAGGCTCTGAGCTGTCAGCACAAAGCTGGACATGGGGCTTGAACTTACGAACTGCGAGATGATGACCTGAGCCGAAGTTGGACGCTTAGCCGACGGAGCCAACCAGGAACCCCTAGAACATATTGACATTTAAAGTTGACGTTTATTTTTATTTTCTTTGAAATTCGCTTTATCTTTATTTTATTCCATTTTTGTTCTGATAAGACTTTGTCTCCACATTTTCAGGTTACCTCAGAAAAGGTGAAATTTCTCCACTGACGTTCTGGATTTAAAAAGAGTTTTGCAGATTTTTGAAAGTATTGATATGATATGAAAGTTACTCTGTACCAAGGAAGGAAATTCTCTCTTCCCCAACCCTGTCTTTGAATAACTCCAGATCAATGTGTATACACAGTGTCCTTGCTTTTATCTAATATGAAGAAAGCCAGTGAGCTGATGGCTTCTGAAAGGCTTTCCAAGTTGGCTCAAGATGAAATAAACTCTCCTTAAAGTAAAATAAATGGTATCCCACAATGCTATTGATACAATACATGCCATCAACAATGTCTTTCCATTTTTAATAATACATCATAGCAGAGAGAAAGAGGTTAATAGAAGAATCAGCTTTTACTACTGAAAAAGACCTAAAAGAGATTTTACTCTATTTCGCTTTTAAAGGAATGCTCCCCTTAGGCCCTATTCTTTAAGAAATGCCAATAATAGATAATATAAGAAAAGTGAAATCATTTGCTGGCTTTCTTCAAAGAAAAGTGCTTATTCAGTTGACTTAGCAAAATATTTCAAATTGACTAAGGGCTTGAACAAATGTTTGAGGGTTTTTTTTTTTTTTTTTGATCAATGATTATTTCCATTCTGTAAGCTTCAGCATGTAAAGTCTGTCAAATCTCAAAACATGGTAAAAATTTGGATCCATTGCTTTTTAAGTGTTGTATAGCCTCGAAGAAGCCACATTGGACAATAAAAATTAGAAGGGAAGAAAAATAAAACAATGCCAAGGGACCAATTAATGGACACACAATGGGTAGGTATTGTTGGAGGAAAGTCAAGCGTTAATTGTTGTTGGTCAGTCAGTCACACTTGGTGGATAAACAACTCTATGCAGCTCTCTCTGTGAGCAATACTCTTTGCGTGTGTGTGCGCGTGTGTGCGCATGTGTGTGTGAATTGAGACATGTAATGGATGATGGTTGTATGTTTGACACAATAAATGCAGCCTCAGTCATGTGATTGATTGTTTGGAAGTTTGCCTTTTTCCCATGCAAGAAAATATATCTAGAAGGTAGGAAGGACATTATTATAGTAATAACCTGAATATATTCTAGTGTATCATCCTTGCAGTAATAGTACTTTTTTAGTTGATGGAATTCCAAATGGAACTTTATTGCTTCTATGTAATGGAAAAGTACAGGTGCGAAGCTGGTACTTTTTTCCTCCATCTCCCAGCTCTATTTTCCTCTGTGTTGACTTATACTTAAGTAGACATTTTCCCCTTTCTGGCAAAAAAAAAAAAAAAAAAAAAAAAAGCCTCTGGTATCACAAAGCTTGAATAGTCCTTAGCCACAATGATATTGGAGGACAAGAAATGCTCCTTCAGGATTTACTTCAATCCTGAAAATGCTTCTTGTTGAACTTGTTTAAGCAACTGTCCATCCCTAGACTAATTAACATGTCCAGGCATTTGGAGGACCCTGCGGAGCTCGAGTCATGTGCCCGCCCCTGGGAGGAGAGAACAGCCCACCCAGACAAAGCAGGAGTAGTTTATAAAATGAGAAGAATGATTTTGCACTAGGTGACTGAGAAGGGGTGGTGGCAGGCAGAAAGCACAGACTGTTTCTTCAACGATGTGACCATGACACACCAATTTGTCTTGACGCTATCTCTGAGGAGAGTAATTTTAGTGAGATTTAAAATAAGTGAAAGATGGTTCTTGTCCATAAAAGTCATCAGTCAATTCTTGGAAGAAGTCTTTAGATTATTCACACACTTCTCTGGTGAATTAGAAATGTCAAGGAAGGAAGAGAATTTAGATCATGCACGGAACAATAACTCCTGTGTTTTAGACTGCAATATTTAAATTCTGGGATGTCTTGTATGTAACAGTAGTTATTACTGACATATTATGAGGGCTGAAGAAATTAATGAATTTGACTTTTTCCTTTGTCTATACTTTTTAAGCTACTATGTGGTTAGAGGATGATTTTGTTGGAAGACACTATTAGAGATGTTACTTGTTGAAGTTTTTATGCAAATATCATGCTATTGAATTGTTTGCTTCTTAAGCATGTGAACCAGAATTAGTCTACGAGACCCAAAAGAAGTATCCCAAGTCCTTTTATATAATTTACACCCATGCTTAAGTGGATATAATATATATCATGTAATTTATATTCATATAAAATTCAGATATCTGAAAACTGTAAAGTTAAAGATCTGTGCTCTTACAAGAAAGAAAAAAGCGATTAAGTTATTACAAGTTTGAATAAATCAAATTATTCTGATCATCCATCTATATAAGTAAAAATATCATGAGCATGTATCTCAATATAAACATTTTTAATTTATAAATTATAGAGACACTAATCTATATTTTAAATATAAGGAAGCTTGATTTCTTTCCTATGTTTTAAGATGAAAAATAAGTGTCAATAGATGTTCTTTTTTCACCCCGGTTTCTTGCTATGAAAGAAAAGAAATGAGAAAAGAAATAGATGCTATGTACTTTAACTACTTAAAATTCCATTAAATTGGTCATATAGTGAATTTCCTTTGACTTGTCAAAGTAGAGATTTCCATGGGCTGGTTTGGTTTCAGGTCCATATGGTTCCTTCATGGAATGGAACTTCAAAGACTGTTGAATATAGGGTATGCCACTGTGTGTGCCTATATATGCTAGTACTTTTTTTCTTCTTTAAAATCTTGCTTTTTCCCAATTTTAACCCTAAAATTAGAGAGTTTTTGTGAGGTGATCTTTTGAGCACCTGACCATCAGTAATATTTCTGGATGCTCCAAATATTAGAAAGCAAGATCCAAAATGGACCTTGGAAATGCTGTGAGGTAGAAGTTAATTTCAATTTCTCACATTTTGGCATCCCTCTTCTCTTCCTCGGTTGTGTGTCTCATCTGAATCTTGTTACCATTGGGTCTTTCAGTCAGTTTTTTATTAGTTAAAATATTTAGGGAATAGAGTATATCTTCGTGGTTACATGCCCTTAAAGTATGAACTCTAGAACCCCGAGGTCACTTCAAGGTTTAAAAACAATGATGGTGGGAGTTGGTATATTTCATCACAATTCTCTGCTACTTTGCCTTAAATCTCCACTAGAATGAAGTCCTGAAAACACGTGGGAATTTTTCACACTTTGAGTGGTGGGGTGATGGAAGGAGTTGGTATGGACACAGAAAGGACAAAATATGAACTCCAAGACTTTGTTTTTGCACTTATTATGTCTTTAAAATTTTCTATTCAAGTTTGATCCATATAACATTTTGAGATTTAATACATTTCTAGCTGATAAGAATTTCATCCTTCTGAAAAGCATGAAAATATATTGTTGTCCTGTAGAATAAAACATTTTTTCAAATTTTAATCTATCAAGAATAGAATCCCTTGAGTTTGACTTATTAGATTTGCCTAGAATTTTTCTTTTTCCTCTTTAGCCATGGTCTTGGAAACACAAACTCTGTTGTAATTCTAAAATTATAGGATTAAAATACTTGGGAATGGTCTTGAAGAATAAGTTAGTCTATTTCACTTCAGGCGAGGCTATACCCAAATCATTTTGGAGAGGAGAAAATCTGCTCTGTTATAAAATTCCATCGCTGGGGTAGGGAGTTAAATGGTGGCTCTCAGAAGGATATATCCAAGTCCTAATCCTCAGAACCTGTGAATGTGACTTTATTTGGAAATAAGATCTTTGTAGAAGTAATTAAGTTAAGAAGAGATCATATGGATTAGGGTAGGCCTTAATCCAATGATGAATGTCCTTACAAGAAGGGAAATTTAAACACAGACACAGAGAAGAGACTGCCATCTGAAGACAGAGACGCACACAGGGGACAGCACCATGTGAAGATGGAGGGAGAGATTGGAGTGATGTATCTATAAGCCAAGGAATATCAAGGATTGTTGGCAACTACTAGAAGCTGGGAGGAAGGCATGGGATGAGTTCTTCTCCAGGGCCTTTGAAGAGGGCACTGCTCTGCCAACATCTTGATTTTTGAACCCCTGGCCTCTGGAATAGTGAGGTAGTGTGTCTCTGTTGTAAAAAACCACCCAGTTTGTGAAGATTTTTTTATGGCAGTCACAGGAAACTAATGCAACCTCCTAACTACTATTTAGAAAAACTTACCATTTCACAATTTTGCCGAAGACTGGCTCGGGATCACTGTCATTTTTTACATATGTCCCAACATGCAAAGACAGAGAGGACGTATAAGGAAAGTGACCATGGGTGTAGAAGCATCACAAACTGAAAAACGAAGGCTTTTTAAAGACATACTAATGTTCTATAACCAAATTAGCCAACTTCTTTTAGTGTAAAATCTATCCTTTTTTGTTCTGAGAATAAAGAAATGGAAATTAGAAAAGAGAAACTTGGTTCTAGCTCCTTTCTTTATATTCCAACTTTTTTTTTTTTTTTTTTTTTGGCTGATGTTGCTATTTTCTAAAAGCTAAGCTGGCTCTGTCTTGCATTAGACTCAAAACTCATCACAGCCTTGCACACCAGATTTCTCTTAAAATTTTTGTTACCTAAACATGTTATTCAACGACTCCAAATTTTTAAACTGTAGTGTAAATAAACATCACTGGTGTATTATTATAAAATACAGACTGTTTAAGCCCTACCTCTAGGAATAGTTATTCATTGGGTCTGATGTGAGGCTCAGAAATTGGCATTTATTTTTATTCTTTTTAACAACTTCCCTGTGATTTTAATATTGGGGTCCATGAGCCACACTTTGAAAATCATGCTCTAGTCATTGTAGCTCAGCTGATGGCACCAATCTCTAGTGAAAACCCAAAGTAGCCATGCTTTATGTTTCAATTTATAATTCAAACTCCGTTTTTTCTTAAACTAATGTATGAGACCAAACCTTTTTTTTTTTTTTCCGTGACTCTGAGAACCAATGCCTGTTTCTTTTTTTTTAAGTTTACTTATTTATTTGGAGAGAGAGAGAGAGAAAGAGAGTGCACATGCACATGCTCACACGTGGGGGAGGGACAGAGAGAGATGGAGAGAGAGAATCTCAAGGAGGCTCTGCTCTGTCAGCATAGAGCCCAACTCAGGGCTCAACCTCACCAACTGTGAGAGCAGAACCTGAACCCAAATCAAGAGTCATATACTTACCTGCCTGAGCCACCCAGGCACCCCTTCCATGTCTACCTCTAAAGTTTTCAGGTTCCTCAGCATTTTGTTCTATCTGTCTGTTGGTTTTATTAATTTTCCCTCTTAGAGAGTATTTTGAGGAGCGTGGGGGGACTCTTCCACCTTCCCAGCTCTACCGGTGGTCTGCACAGTCCCTCCATCATCTCTCCTATTCTTCCCTGCATCCCCTGCTGCTAGAAGTGTACAATCTCGCTCTTCCAACCAACCCATGGTCAGGATCTGGCACATGAAAATCACAAGTAAGTAACTAAAGAAATATTAGGCATCTTTACTATTACTAGCTCAATGTTCAGAAATCAGAAGGTAAGCTGTCATATCCAGAATTGTATTTACTTTTTCATTTTTAGTGCTCTAGGAGCTCCTAGAAGGATACTTCTGGCAAAAGCACATTCATAGATTCATCAATATTTGCAGCTTCTTGACTCCTATTGGAAACTCTGAACTCCATTTTGATTTCCAATTTTTAAATGAAAATGAATTTTTTATTTAGATGTGCTGGGATATATTGTTTCAGCTGGCTAACATCTGGATGCTTTCTCAGCACAGGCTGAAGCCGGCGTTTCTAGCATTGGCTAGTTTGTTCCAGGAACATGAAGTGCTCATTATTTACCATTGTTATTTTCTCTGATTCTTGAGAAAAGTCAATGCTACAAAAGTGCAAACTTACAGGAAAAATGAATTAAAGCTGATAGAGTTCAAAATGTTGATATACTGATTGTTATCTCCTGGGTTCATCCTAAAATGATTTGTTTCATTTTTAGAAGAGCATAAAAGAAAGACCAAGTTAGATTAATTTTACTTCTTTTGATGTAGACTATAGCCGGTCATTCATGATTCTAATTTTTCCACTTTATAAGAACCTCTTGGAGTCACAGAATGCATCACTTGATCTTGAAGAGATGTTAGAGGGTATGGAGTTAGGCCTCCCACACAGTTCAGAAATGTCCTCTGCTAAATCTTTGGCAAAGGTCACTCACGCTCTGCTTAATGCACACCATTTACAGGCTGCTCTCCGTGGTTGACCACCAGCCTTTCCATTGGTTTACCGTGAAGGTAGGTTATTAAGCATCGTTAATACGACGGAAAGTAGATGCAATTCATTAATTCGTTAATACACTGCCCACTCGTTAAAAGAGAGATTTAGTACCCTTTATGATGGAAGTAGTGTATGGCTTTGCAGTCAGACAGATTCCATTTCGGTTCCTAACTCTTTCACAAACTTGTGTCATGACATTAAGCTAGTTAGTTAAATTTCTAAGACTATTTTTATTCGTCTGTTACTGGAAACTTTAATAATGGCACCTATTTCGTTGAGTTGTTGTGAAGTCTGAGCGCATATTGGGAAATTGGTAGATAATTCATGTTAATCACTGTTATGAGTTATTAGTTTTTAATTACCCATTGTAGCAGGAAGAAAATTGTCAGACATTAACAGTATACGGGGATGGTAGCAAGACTCATCTGCTTATTTGGGGGACCCTATTAAACTTCCCTTTGTTTAGGCAAAGGACATGTGGGAGTCTGGTCTGCCGTTTCTAAGAAAGTAGATTTGAAAGAATGAGAATGAGTAAGGGTTGTGGCTTATATGACAGCCAGAGGTATTGAAGGGAAACCTGCTACAACAATTTGATGCAAGAGGGGAAAACCATTGACAAGAAGCTAAGTAATTCCCCTGTCCTCTAGAGCATTCACTGTTTGAATTTTGTAAAAACATTCAGCAGTGACTTTATACTACAGTGAGGGAAAGGAAATGGCGATCCTAGAATAATGGAGAACATGAGAATATTAAAATTTATTGTTTTATATAAAGAACAAAATAGCAATTTATTCATCCAACAAATATTTATGGAGCTCCTGTCTCTTGTAGTTTCTGGAGATGATTCAGAAAACAAAGATTAAAAAAAATGAAAGAAATTTTTTTTTTCATAAAGTTTGCATCCTAGAGAGTAGGGTGCAGAAATAGTAAATACACAAATACATCATAGTTAGGCTATAAGTGCAAGGTTGGGGATACAAAGTGACAGAGAATGAGACGGTCTTTTTTGGTAAGGCAAGCAGAAAACTGAGCATTGTAGAAGCAAGCTCTGAGTGCATTTTAGGCAGAAGGAGGAGTAACTGCACACATCCTGGAGCAGAATTATGCCAGTGGGGCTGAAGGGAGCAAGATCCTGGGACTGGAGGAAATGAGTTCAAAGAGGCAGCCTGGGGTAGTTGAGAAAGAAGACAAAAAATGAGAGGGGTGCCTGGCTGGCTCAGTCGGTTAAGTGTCAGACTCGACTTCGGTTCAGGTCATGATCTCATGGTTCAGGAGATTGAGCTCCACATTGAACTCTGCACTGACAGTGCAAAGCCTGCTTGGGATTCTCTCTCTCTCTTCTCTCTCTCTGCCCCCACTGGTATACTCTCTTTCTCTCAAAATAAATAAATTAAAAAAAAAAAAGGAAAAACAAGAATAGCAACAGAAGTTGAAGTCAGGAATGATGCTTTGCACATGATGAAGGTAACATTAAATAAGTGGGGTGAACCAAAATCTATGAGACTTCTCTAAGGAACGCTTATGCATTTGTTTGCAGGTGTAGAAGATAAGGGTCAGCACCAGGATGTCATCAGTGTCGATGAACATAAAGTAATGGATCTGAAACTCTTCAGAAAGAGAATGAAAGTCTTGGTAAATCGGACCGAGACGATGAAGGAGAGGGCTGAACCAAAGACCATCTTAGAGCCTTGAGTCTTGTTGATTGGAAGAACTCTGTGATGGTAGTACTGATGGAGAAGAAAGCTAGTGGGAAACCACAAGACGATGGACGTCAGTGTTCAGTACGCTCCTGGTGAACCGGCAGCAGAATATCTCAGTGGAAATTCTCAATTCGAGGTTAGAGCATGATCTATTTTTATTTAAAAAAATGTTTATTTATTTTGAGAGAGTGTGTATGAGCGAAGTGGGGACAGAGAAAGAGAGAGAGAGAGGGAGAGAGAGAATCCCAAGTAGGTTCCATGCTGTCAGCACAGAGCCCGACTCAGGGCTTAATCCCACTAACTGTGAGATCATGACCTAAGCCCAAATCAAGAGTTGGGCACTCAACCAACTGAGCCACTCAGGGACCTCTAATTTAGAGTTCAGCAATGAATGCAAGAGATAGGACACATTACTTAGGTAAGGCAGTCAGATTAAGCAAATCCATTTCCCAGGTTGCGATGGAGTTGATACAGGATCTCATAAAAGGTGTAAAGAAAAGAGCTATTGGAGATGAATATATTCAACGAAATGTCATTTGGCAGTTGGGGAAGAATAAAATCTAAGATTCTGGGCTGTGAATGGGTGGATTATAAATAAGGATTTTAGATAAGATTAATTCTGCTTGCGGGATCTGGGATTTCTAGATGTATTCATCCTATTGAATAGTTGACAAATAGGAATCTAAGATCACAAATTCCTTTGAGTTTAATTTCAGGAATATAGGAAGGTCGGAATGAAGTTGGTTGATAATTAGCCAGATTCCCACAAATAGAGGACCAACAATTTTATAAAACCGAACCAAACCAAGTGCGAGGTTGGTGAGGCAGGGGCGATACAGAGAAGATGAAGGAGATTACAGTGACACAAGGCTCTGCGAGTTTCTGAGATCCAAACTCATTTATTTCTTCACTCAGCGAATATTTGTTAAACACCCATTAGGCGATGACCACTGTGCTCGCCCGGAGGAGAGTGAAACTGATCAGAGAAATATGCCCCTGCTGTCATGAAGCTGCAGACTAAAGCAGAGAGCAGATACTAAACAAATAGCTATATAATTAATACTGACTATATTAGCATTGTGATAAATGCTATAAGTAGAGCATATATCAGGACAGAGCCCACTTTGGATCCTCAGTATCCCCACCCCACACCTCCCCCCTCATGTTCTCTCTCTCTCTCTTTGTCTCTCTCAAAAATAAAAAATAAACATTTAAAAAAGGAAGTAGAGCACAAAAGGGTGCCCATTATGTTCAGTTTCATAACCTTTTCTGCACAGTGGGAGAGTGATCTCAAGTACAGTCTGCTATAAAATTAGGGGAACTATATTATATATCATTCAATCAATTCCCTGGGGTTAATAATTATGCTGGGATAATGTGTACCAGAAAGGACCAATGGTCCCTGTCTTTAAAGGGGCAGCAGAGAGAGCATTCAAAGTAGAATAGTGTTGAGAAGGACAATGATAAATTTGTCTGGCAAGTAAGCAGTGTTTTTCCTGTGATGAATTAAGGGGTAAAGAAAAGAGTTATTTAGAGAAGTCTGATGGGGTGTAATTAAAACTAATAGCATGAAGCTAAACAAAGGAAAAATTGAGCTAGGTAAAGTACCAAGGAAAAATTTCTAAGACAAGAATGATTATAAAAATTTTTTTAATGTTTATTTATTTTTGAGAGACATAGAGACAGAGAGCGAGCGGGGGAAGGGTAGAGAGAGAGGGAGACACAGAATCTGAAGCAGGCTCCAGGCTCTGAGCTGTCAGCACTGAGCCCAATGTGAGGTTCGAACCCATAAGCCTTGAGATCATGACCTGAACTGAAGTTAGACAATCGACTGAGCCACCCAGGTGCCCCAGGAATGATTATAAAAGATACTCCTAGGGAAAGATATTTTAGCCAACATGAGCTGAAATATTGAAAATTGAAATGGGGAATATATGTGATATATATACTGTAAGAAATACACCTTCACCATGAAAAGATAATTAAACTGAGAGGTCTTTTTCTTATTTATTTATTTTTGAGAGAGAGAGAGCACAAGCAGGGAACAGGCAGAGAGAGGGGGAACAGAAGATCCAAAGAAGACTCTGTGCTGACAACAGTGAGACAGATGCAGGGCTCGAACTCACAAGCCTAGAAGTGAGATCATGACCTGAGCTGAAGTCGGATGCTCAACCAATTGAGCCACCCAGGCCCCCCCTGAGAGGTTTTTTTCTACCTCTAAATTCTTAATATTCTTGAAAAGCTCCTTTTTTTTTTTTTTGAGAGTAAAGAATGCATCTTAGTGATTGTGGTCACTAATTCAAGGCACTGAAAATCCTGAGACCAAACATTGGCACAGCTTCGATCATATCCTACTTTTCATCTGTTCACATTGTTTCTTCCTAAAAAAAAAAAAAAAAAAAAAGCATAGTCTGTGGCTAAAATTCCCAAGAATTCCTTCTTAAAATATTAACTTACAAAAGACATAAATTAAATGAAAGTGTCTTCATTGGGTGCCAGAGAAAGACCAATCTGAGATATCCTATCTCTAACTATATACTTTAAAAAGCAAGGGAAACTGGGTTTATCTGGGATAGGAATGGCAGCAAGGCAGAATTCTAGCTTCTATAAATATTATATAAACCTTTTAATTTGGAAGGAATCAAAATTCATTTAGCCTAAAATATTTGGATACTTGTCTCAGTTACTCTGTTAGTATAAGCCTGGCCTCCGCCATGCTGGCAGGAATTGGCAGCCAAATGAAGTAGTGGAAGTAGCGCTCGTGGCTCAGTGTGAGGTGTTCGTTTTCTCCATGTTGGGGCGCAGGGAGGAGAGGATGCTGAAGGCAGAAGCACTGACGTAAAATGAAGCATCTGATCCTTAAAGATCCCCTGGTATTTGTTGTTTGAGATGTCAGCTGGATTTCAGTTCAGATAATTACATTTTGCTTGTCGAGAGCCCCCAGCCATTTCGAGTGGAATCTTCATTTCCCATCAGAAATCGCTCTGCGTGGGATGCTGTGCTTAATTAAGCAACTGCTGTGGCAGTCCGCAGGTAGTGTTTGTCTCAGTGGTCAGCGAGCTGATCTCTCTACAAGCCCATGGCAGCCATCTTCAGCCCAGGCTTGAATTCTCTCCAGGGAAGTTTCTAGTCTAAGAACCTCAGTAAAGAAAATAAGTCAGTGTTTAAGAAAGAAAGATGAGTTTAGAAATGAAAAAAGACACGTCGGATTTGGGGTATTCGTTGTAGCAGGCTGAATTTCTAGATGGCTACTTAGTATGATTCCAGTGGGCCCATTTGGCCTGGGCTGTGTCTGCTTACTCCTTTTTACAAGAATCTTGGGATCGATTTGTTTTGGTAGAAAATGTGAATGATGAGAAGTTCTCAGGCGATTCGTTGACCTTCATTCCAAGGATTTGGGAGAAATCGGATGATTAAATGGTCAGGGGGTCCTCAGACACATTTTCTTTATTTTACATTTACTGAAACATATTCTCAGCTGAATACTTAATTAAATTAGATGAAAATAAGGTTTAGAATCCAGATGTAAGTCACCCAAGGAAAATACTGAACTAAAGGCTAATATCTCATCTCAGAACTTTTATTGTTCTTTTAAATGTATTTAATTATGATTTTTTTCTATGGGTTTAATTCTACCTTAGAAAATTTCCAATAAAAATGGTGCGCCTGGGTGGCTCAGTTGGTTAAACATCCAACATCAGCTCAGGTCATGATCTCTCAGTTCCTGAGTTTGAGCCCCGTGTTGGGCTCTGTGCTGACAGCTCAGAGCCCGGAGCCTGTTTCAGATTCTGTGTCTCCTCTCTCTACCCTTTCTTCTCCCCTGCTCATGCTCTGTCTCTGCCTCTCAAAAATGAATAAATGTTAAAAAATAAATTAGAAAAATAAATTTCTAATAAAAAAGTAAAAAGTCACTTTTGTATTCTTTAATCTAGCATAAATAGAATGAGTTTTTCTGGGGGGCAAAACATTTATGATCAGCGCAATATAAATATTGTTCAACAATATGTGAAAATGTCAACTTTTTATAAATTAAAGTTACAGAGAGGATATTTTGAATGTCAAAAGACATAAGATATCATAAGATATCAGAAGGCTCATATTTGGAGAAGAGGGAGAAAAATCTGGTAAACTTTGGATCTTGTTTCTGCACAGGTTCACCTAGATACACTACGCTTTAATAATTTTAATAATTTTTTGATAGAGCTGTATTGAAAGAGAAAGCCTTTAATCACTGGAATTTGTGTGGTCCTTTTTTTATTGTGATGAGAACAATATTGACAATTACAGTAATTCTTATAATGTCATATTATTGATGAATTCCAAGTAATTACAAAATGCTATCACTGTTGAAATGGTCAGTAAATAAATCATCGTCTACACTGGAGAAATAGTGCCTTGTGCTGGTTTCCTGACAAAGGAAGGAGAAAGAGCAGAGCTTCTTTGTTTTGGGGTTTTTCTGCAATTTTATTTTAATTAAAAATTTTTTTAATGTTTATTCGTTTTTGAGAGAGAGAGAGAGAGAGAAAGAGAGAGCGAATGAGGGGGGAGGGGCAGAGAGAGAAGATGACGCAGAAACCCAAGCAGGCTCCAGGCTCTGAGGGGTCAACAGGGACCCCCACGCGGGGCTTGAACTCACTAACCGTGAGATCATGAACTGAGCCAAAGTCAGACGCTTAACTGACTGAGCCATCCAGGCACCCCTTTAATTAAAATTTTTAAAGAGAATGCAAGTGTTCACTTATATGCTAAGAAATATACACCGATATACAGTTTTAGAGAGAGAGAAAACTTGGTTCACCTGTTTTGTTCACTGAAGGAAAAACTCAGAAAACAGCAGAAGCAACATGTTGTCTTCTCAGCTTTCCCTCATCCTCACCACCCATTTCCGTTTTGCGTCCTTTCCCGACAGCTTTGGAAGAAAAGCTAAGGTTAAAATTTCCGATTTTCTGTTGAGACGGCAAAGCTTCTTTGTGAAAAATGGAAGTTTAACCATCTGAAAAAGGAATACTACCACCAACATGTCGGTCTCTTGAAATAAATTCTCATGTTGACACTTGTCAATTACCCACTGTATCAGTTATCCGGAATAATGTTTTCATCACAGGGTGACAGCTTTTCTGTGATAATGTCATTCGCAATTAAAAATTTTTTTCTAATGTTTACTTTTGGAGAGAATGAGAGAGAGAGAGAGAGACAGACAGACAGACAGACAGACCATGAGTGGGGGAGGGGCAGAGAGAGAGGGAGACACAGAATCTGAAACAGGCTCCAGACTCAGAGCTGTCAGCACAGAGCCCGATGCAGGGCTGGATCTCATGTACCGCGAAATCATGACCTGAGCCGAAGTTGGACAGTTATCCAACTGAACACTCAGGCGTCAAGTTGTACACATTTCTAAACTATTATCATCCCTTTTTGTTTACGCGTTTATACATTTATCTCCTTTCTGTTCTAGAGAACCTTTCACAACTCTGCTATGGACACTGAAAATAAAACACAATAAAATGACAAACACATTATGCCAATGAAGAAAATGGACTCTAAGAAAATGAGAATGGGGACAAAATGCAGATGTCAGAAAGATGCTTCTGAGGAGATTCCTTAAGATCTTTTTCACTGCTTCAAGAGGGCCGTGAGTTGGGCTGTGCATTTTTCAGTAGGTAATATAAGGCTAAGAATAATCATTTGCTTAGAAGAACCTCAATTACTCTCAATGCTAAGGCTGGCAGTGATATCTCCCGTGAGTCTTCCTAAAGTACAAATGCAATTTAATGAGCAATATCCTTGCGACATCTGTATCTGGTGTGGGCCAGGAGATAGATGTGGGCTGTCTCTAACTGCCGAGAGGCGAATCTGGGCTCTGTACACAGCTCTAGCTAGTTATGGACCCGGGAAACTTATTTAACTTCCACATGTAGCACTTGTAAAGTGTGTCCACCTCATCGACCGAGGTGAGGATAAATAAGACAATGTACATAAAACGCTGGCCCAACAACTGACACAAGAAAAGGGCTCAATACCTTTTCAATCTTCTTAATCTGTGGTCACATGGGGAACACAGACGCTTCAATCGTAGCTTAAATAACTGGGGTTACAAAGGTCATTTGATGTAAGAATATATACTGTGAAGGACTGTAGTCTTGAACGCAAGTTTTTAAACACATACACACACATTTTTGATTTTTATCTGTTCCTTGGCTCCTTTCTATGTCGTAATTTTAGCCTAAGCGTCTGGCCTATGTTGAAGCAAGTTTAGCATTTCATTTTACAAACTCCCAGGTTGGCTATGGGAATGAGAATTTGCAAAATAGCTGGCTGGCTCTGTCAAGTGCCGAGAAGGGACTCAAGGAGTTCCCAAAGTCAGCAAAGATGTGGATCAGGAGATAATTCGGACCAGCTAAGTAGACAATAAATGAATCCTTTTATTGTTTTTTTTCCCCTTTCTACAAATCATTTCCTCATTTTAAGTAAAGAAGGAAATAGAAGGCTGAGAACTTTGGCTGGAAATGGCTTTTTCAAAGCATTTCTCACAAGTGAGAAAAGGAACTGAGGGTTGCCAGCTTCTGTAGGAAGAGCTGTGTAGCCACTACCACACAGAGATGAAAGGGCCACATTTTCCTAAGTATTTTTCTGTGATTGGAGTTACAAAGAGTGACGAATTTAAAAGGTCAGCAGTTGATGCTTGTTTTTAGTGTCGTTCTGGCTGGGAAATGGCATGTTCAGAGACTGGAACTCTGACAAGCGAATTCTAAAGCCTTCCAGTCCAAAAACTCAGAGCAAAAATGTCCAATGGATGAAAAAGGTGACAGATCCATTAGGTTTACTGAATGATCAATTTGGTCTATCAAAACCTGCTAATCCATTAGATAATCTCTTAAATAGATTTTGTTTTAACTTCCAAAATAACATAATATGAGTGACTTTCTTACTTTTCTTTGTTTTCTCAGGGTGTGAAATAACATAAAAACTATTGCGTGTATTTTTCTTCCCTTTATATTGTTCATGTCAGGTGTATTACTCGGTATGTTGCATTTTATTTACTTCAGTCGTATTCCTGGATCTTTTTTATACAGGCTTAAGAGCTTTTTGCTTTCAGAGGATCCTACTCCTCTTTTCCTTTTTCTCATCTGAAGAAGAGAACACAACACAGTGAAGACACTACTGTACGATTCGCTAATAATGTAATACTGTTCGAGTAATGGATCTTCAATTGTTCCATATTTCCTCTTTGGACAAATGTAGTGATTATGCTTTTTAAACTTTTTTTTTAATCAGTAAAAACACTTTTGGAAGTAAAAAAATTCCTCATCAACCCAATATGCAAATTAGAAGAAAGCTGAGTCCTCTTACTGAAATGAGAGGTCTTCCGGTTCTGCCAGCTTCTCCTTCCTCCTGCCTTTTGGTGTATTCCTGAGAGTGTCTGCAATAAATCTCCAGGGCAATGTTTCTCAAAGCACGGTCCATGGAACATGGGTGGCCCCTGATGGTCTAGAGTTGATTCACAGGAATTTAGGTGATTTAGGGTAAGAACATACAATATTTGCTCACATAGATGTCATAAATTTGAAATAAAACAATAATAATGATTTTTGTAACAGAAATTTCTTTATGTTCGGAATAATCATTATGTTTTCAAAGATGGTATATGTTCCACCAGCTCTGATAAATGACTTATGTTCACAGCATTTCTGTATTATTCTTTGCTTATGAATAATCCTATTTTTTTTGTGGTTGAGGCCATAGTGCTGAGAATATACTGAATTCGCAAAATGGATCAACAATTAAAATATGCTTTTCTCAAGTATTAAATTAATGACAAAAATAATCGTACAATTGTTGCAATTAAGAGTATTTGTAATCGTTAAGAATGAAGAAAACTATAGTTTCGTTATGGAATGTGAATCTTTTTCTACCGGGACAAGTGAAATTGCAATTATGATGATTTATAAAAATAGCCAAAGAGCAAAACTAACCAGCAGACGTGTTCACGAATTTTAGAAAATCAGACTTTATTAGACCAATGCACCATTTGACCCTGGTCTCTAGTATGTTTTCTGTTGTTTTTTTTTAATTAAAAAAATTTTTTAAAATTTATTTATTTTGGGAGATTGAGAGAGACCGAGTGAGCATGAGCGAGGGAGGGACAGACAGAGGGTTCCTCACTATCGTTGCAGAGCCCGATATGGGGCTTGAACTCACGAACTGTGGAATCACGACCCACATGGAGATCTAGAGTTTGACACTTAACCGCCTGAGCCACGCAGGCGCCCCTGTTATAGAACTTTTTCAAATAGTAGAAGGAACCACAGTTTTATATAATTTTCAAAATTATTCAGTGAAATCTCTGACAAGTGAATTATTTCCATAAAAGGAAAAAAATAAAAAACCATGTGTCGTCACCAAAATGAAGAATAGGCTAAAGGTAGATTAAAATTTTAGTTCATGTTAAAAACATGTATATATTTTTAGCTATAAAGTTTGTGAAATCTTTCTCAGACTTGGAGAGAAATCATAATAAATATTGCCCAGTACTATTTTATCACAAAATGTCAGTGGCATACTCTGAAAGAGAAATTAATATAGTGTGTCCATAAGAACAGGCATTTGCTTTAAACTGATACCATAATTAATATGCAGAATACGAATCAGTTTTGAGTACAGGTGTGCTCTGATACTTGGAACCAAAAAGATATTTGGTTCTTTACCACCACAGTGAAGCAAATATCACAGTAAAGTGAGTCAAATCAATTTTTTGGTTTCCAGTGCATATAAAAGTTATTTTCATAGTATACTACAGTCTATTAAGGGTGCAATAGCATTATGTCTAATAAAAATACATACCTTAATTAAAAATAGTTTATTGCTAAAAAATGTTAACTTCATCTGAGCTTTCATAGAGTCATGATGTTTTTGCTGGTAGAGGGGTCGATGCTGATGGCTGCTGACACCTCAGGGTGGTAGTGGCTGAAGGTTGGGGTGACTGTGGCCATTTCTTCAAATAAGACAATAATGTAGAGTTTTGCATTGATTGAGTCTCCCTTTCTCTGTAGCATATGATGCTGTTTGACAGCATTTTACCCACAGTAGAACTTCTTTCCAAATTGGAGTCAATCTTTTCAAAGGTTGCTGCTGCTTTATCAACTATATAACATTCTGAATCCTTTGATTCATTTCAACAATCATCACACTGTTTTACCAGGAGTAGATTTCATCTCAAGAAACTACTTTCTTTGCTCAACCATAAGAAGTAACTCCTCATCCATTCAAGTTTGATCATGAGATCGCAGCAATCCAGTTCCATCTTCAGGCTCCACTTTTAAGTCGAGTTCTCTAACTGTTTCCACCACATCTGCACTTAACTTCCTCCACTGAAGTCTTGAACCCCTCAAAGTCACCCATGAGGATTGGAATCAACTTCTTCCAAAGTCCTCTTGATGTTGATATTTTGATCTCTTTCATGAATCACAAATATTCTAAATCACATCTGGGATGGGTGAATCCTTTCCAGAAGATTTTCAGTGGACTTTGCCCAGATCCATTAGAGGAATTACTATCTATGGCAGCTATACAGCCTTACAAAATGTATTTCTTAAACAAAAAAAAGAAAAAAAAAAAGATTTGAATTCAAGAGTCTCTTGTGGTTTGCCTCCTTCCCTCTCTGTTTGTAACTATTTTTTCCCCTACATTTCCCCCATATTCTTCTGTTAAGTCTCTTGAATTCCACATATAAGTGAAAACATATGGTATCTGTCCTTCTCTGACTGACTTATTTCACTCAGCGTAATACCTTCCAGTTTCATCCACATTGCTGCAAATGGCATGATTTCATTCTTTCTCATTGCCAAGTAGTAGTCCATTGTATATATAGACCACATCTCCTTTATCCATTCATCAGTTGATGGACATTTAGGCTCTTTCCATGATTTAGCTATTGTTAAAAACACTGCTATAACAAACTGAGGGTGGATGGGAGCCTGGGGGAGAAGGAAAAATGGGCGATGGGCAGTGAGGAGGGTACTTGTTGGGATGAGCACTGGGTGTTGTGTGTAAGCGATGAACCACGGGAATATACCCCAAAAACCAAGAGCACACTTTATACACTGTATGTTAGCCAATTTGACAATAAATCATATTAAAAAAAAAGACTCGAAAGTCAAAATGACTCTTTTACCCATGGACTGAAGAATGGATGTTGTATTAATAGGCATGAAAACGACATTAATCTCAGTATCCATCTCCATCAGAGCTCTCGGGTAACCAGATGTATTGTCAATGAGTTGTTACATTTCGAAAAGAGTCTTTTTTTCTAAGCAGTTGGTCTGAACAGTGGGCTTAAAATAATCAGTAATTATGTTGTGAACAGATGTACTATCATCCAGGTTTTGCTGTTCCATTTACGGAGCACAGGTGGAATAGATTCATCATAATTCTTAAAGGTCCTAGGATTTTCAGAATGTCAAATGAGCAGTGTCTTCAACTAAAAGTCACCAACTCCATTAGCTGCTAAGAAGAGAGTCAGCCTGTCCTTTGAAGCTTTGAAGGCACACATTGACTTCTTTCTGTTGCAAGATGGCAACTTCTTCCTAGAGAAGGTTGTTCATGTGCACTGAAAATCTGTTGCTTAGTGTAGCCACCCTTATTAATTATCTGAGCTAGATCTTCTGGATAACTTTCTGCAGCTTCTATATCAGCATTTGCTGTTTCACCCTGAACTTTGATGTTATGGAGATAGCTTCTTTCCTGAAACCTCATGAACAAACCTCTGCTGGTTTCCAACTTGTCTTCCACACTCTCCTCTCCTCTCTTAGCCTTCCTAGAACTGAAGAGAGTTAGGACCTTACTCCGCATCAGGCCGTGGTTTAAGGAATGTTGTGATTGCTTTGCTTTGATCTTCTATCCAGACCACTGAGACTTTGTCCATATCAGCAATAAGAATGTTTCACTTTTTTATCATTTGTGTGTTCACGGGAGTAGAAGTTTTAATTTCCTTCAAGAACTTTTCCTTTGCATCCACAACTTGGTGAACTGGTGCAAGAGGCCTATGGTTTAAAGTGAGAGATGTATGACTCTTCCTTTTACTTGAACACTTAGAAGCCACGATGGAGTTATTAATTGGCCTAATATCAACATTGTTGGGTCTCAGGGAATAGGGAGGCCCAAGGAGAATGAGAGAGACGGGGGGAAAGCTGGTCAGTGGATTAGTCAGGACACGCACGCATTTATTAAATTTGCCGTCTTACATGGGCAGTTTGTGGAGCCCCAAAACAATTAAAATAGTAACATCGAAGATCAGTGATCACAGATCACTTCAACAAATATAATAATAATGAAAAAGTTTGAAATATTGTGAACATTACCAAAATGTGGCACAGAGAAATGAAAGGAGCACACATTGTTGGAAAAATGGCACTAGCAGACTTACTTGATGCAGGGTTAACACCAATCTTAGATTTGTTAAAAAAAAAAAAAGCAGAATCTGTGAAGTACAATAAAGTGACGCATAAAAAATGAGGTAGGCCTGTGTGTATGTAGCATGTATATGAAGGAGAAAAGTTTGATTATTTTTTTATCATTAAAACCTCTTTGTGATGGTTAAATTTATGGGTCAACTTGATTGGGCCGTGAGGTGCCCAGATATATGGTCAGATGTTATTGTGAGTATGTTTATGAGAGCGTTTTTGAATATTAACATTTAAGTTGACAGATTAAATAAAGTAGATTTCCTTCCCCAATGTGGGTGAACCACAACTCATCAGGCGAAGACCTAAATAGAACAAAAAGGCTAACCCTTCCCTGAGCAAGAGAGAATTCTTTCTGCTTGGCTGCCTTTGAACTGGGATATCAGCTTTTTCCAGGCTTTGGACTCAAATTGAAACATCAACTCTTCCTGAATATGAAGTCTGCCAGCCTTCAGACCGGAACTGTATCACTGGCTTTCCTCGGTCTCCTGCTCGCCGACTCACCCTACAGGTCTTAGGACTTGTGCCAGATTCCACAACTGTGTGAGCCAATTCCTTATACTAAGTCTCTTTCTGTGCCTTTCTAAGATATATATCTAATATAATCTAATGTTTCATAGATGTGTTATATATTATTAGTTCTATTTCTTTGAAGAACCCCAACTAATACACTTATTGGTACCAAAAATGACTCTAGAGAAATAGAACTTTAAGGATGAGTTTTTGGAATTGGTTCTCAGGTCTCTGGGATTGGCTGTCTAATGTGGTTAGATTTAAAAATGCTAATAACTCTATTTCTAGTAGTAAAGAGATAAATAGTCTATGACATGATCTGGCAATAGAGATATGCAAAATATTACCATTTGATACTGTAATCAGACACTTTTTTTAAAATTTTTTTTTTTAACGTTTATTTATTTTTGAGACATAGAGACAGAGCGTGAGCAGGAGAGGGGCAGAGAGAGAGGGAGACACAGAATCAGAACATAGGCTCCAGTCAGAGCCCGACGCAGGGCTCGAACTCACAGACTGCGAGATCATGACCTGAGCCGAAGTTGGCCACTTAACCGACTGAGCCACCCAGGTGCCCCTGTAATCGGACACTTTTAAGAAGAAAGTATCTGGGTGACTATGTATAACTATTGTTGGATATTTTTATCAAACAAATGAGTATAATCAGGTTGGCTAATGGCTCTGGTCAAAATAATGAAAGAAAAGGATGAGCTCAGAGATACAAATTCCCAGCTTAGTTGCATAAATGACCTTAAAGTTTCTCTGTATTCCTCAAAGGAGACTGATGAATCCAACCCAGAATCTCACCCGGCAACTGGCTAAATTACAATCCAAGTTAAACTCCTGGTTTTTACGTGTGTTTACTTGTAAAGTAAGAGCACTGATGGAAAAAGAGTGGAATCCCAAAAGCTGGAATGGGAACTTGTGGGAAGACTCTGATGAAACTGGGGATATTGAACCCCTAAAATCCGATGAGCCTTCTTTGTTAATTGAAGAGTCCTCTCCACCCTGGCTGAGGGGATTAGCTCTGCATCACTTGAAGAAACTATAGTGGCTTTCCTGAAGTAGTTGCCCTGCAAGGCATGGCTGATTCTCCTCAGGACCACCCCACCAACCATCTTTGTTTCTAGACTCATAATTAGACCCAAGTCCCAACAAGGCCTCTAAAGATGAGGTACAAAGTGTGACTCACACAGAGTTGTGTTATATTTTAAAAGAATGGATTGAGCTTTCTAATTTCTACAAGCAAATTTGCAGAACATTTGTGGGGATGGATATTTAGGGTCTGGGATAATGGTCCAAGAACTGTTAAGTTGGATCAGGCTGAATTCATTGACATTTATCAGACGTCTGATAAGCAGAAGTTCTGCATTTAATATTGTAGCTCAGGGAGTTAGAAGGGGCCAAAGAATTTGCTGCTGAAACATGGACTAATAGGTGGACCACAGTGAGTGAGTTAGAAATGCCTGAGCTGCCTTTATTTAATGTAGAGGAAGAAATTCAAATTCTAGGGAATTAAGACCCACTCACCACTCTGGGAGGGTCCAGAAGTCATGCCTTTCACCACTTCTCTGAGTAATAAATTTTGTGAGGGGAGTCCTAATATCCTTGAAGATCTTTGTGACCATTCTTCTCTGTAAGACAGATCCCATGGTGGGAACGGAGGACACCGAATTGAGAAACCTAAATACGCGGCAGTGGATCCCTGTGTCATAGGGAACAAGTGAGGCAGCACTTAATAACCAAAGGCAAGACGGTTGTGGTTAGTGTAATGGAGAGAAGAATGAAAACAGCAGTCAGAAAAGTCTGATTCACACAAATCTAAGGTGTTGGCTAGTTGGTCATGGTGTTCCTAGAAGTAAAATAGACAGAAAGCTTACTAAATTCTTACCAGATATTTATGAGCAGAAAAATTCTAGTTTAAGTGAACAAAGGTCTAATCTGACTCATACAAACAGAGTATGGCCCCTCAATAAATTCCTAGACTTGAGCCAGACGCAAAGCCCCTTGAATGAAGTCCCCTTGAGGAAGGATCTGGAACACTGCCAGAAATTTATACTGCTAATTTTTCTCCAGCCTTCTCCAAGGGGACCTACAGCCTTTTTCCAGAGTAACTGTATACTGAGGAAAAGGAAACAACAAGACATTTCAGGAACTACTAGATACTGATTCTGATTTGATTCCAAGAGATAAAATATCGCTGTGGTCTACTAGTAGGGGCTTATGGAGGTCAGGTGATGAATGGAAATTTAGCTTCTGTCCATCTCACAGTGGATCTAGTGGGTCCCCAAATAATCCTGTGATTATTTCTCTTGTTCTATAATGCATCATTAGAATAGACATACCTAGCTGACACAATTCTCACATTGGTTTTCTGATTTGTGGAGCAGAGGCTATCCTGGTGGGATGGACCAAGTGGAATCCATTAGAACTGTTTCTATCAAGGAAAATAGTAAATCAAAAGCAATACTGCCCCTGTGGAGGGAATGCAGAGATTAGTGCTGTAACCAAGGGCTTGACAGATGCAGGAGTGGTGATTCCTACCACATCTACATTCAATTTGCCTATTTGGCCTGTGCAGAAGACAGATGAATCTTGGAGAATGACAGTGGGTTTTCATAAGCTTAACCAGGTGGTGACTCCAATTGCAGCTGCCATACCAGATGTGGTTTCATTGCTTGAGCAAATTAATACATCTCCTGGTATTGGATATGAAGCTATTAATCTGGAAAATGCTTTTTCTCCATACCTGTCCCTGAGGCCCACCAGCAGCAATTTGCTTTCCGTTGTCAAGGTCAACACTACCTCTTCACTGTCCTATCAGAGGAGTATATCATCCTCTAGCCCTACACTATAATTTATCTCGCAAGGATCTTGATAGCCTTTCTCTTCCACAGGATATTTTATTGGTCTATTACATTGATGGCATCATGCTGCTTGAACCTAGTGAGCAAGAAGTAACAACTACTCTGCTCTTATTGGTAAGATAATTGCATGTCAGAGTGTGGAAAATAAATCCCACAAAAATGTAGGAATCTTCTACCTCAGTGAAATTTCTAGAGGTCCAGTGGTGTGAAGCATTGAGATATCTTTTTTTTTTTTTTTGAGAGAGAGAGAGAGAGAGAGCACGCACATGTGTGTGAGTGGAAGAGGGGCAGAAAGCAAAGGAGAGAGTGGATCTCAAGCAGGCTCCATGCCCAGTGCAGAGCCCAACATGGGGCTCGATCTCACGACGGTGAGATCATGACCTGAGCCAAATTCGAAAGTCAGACACTTAACCGATTGAGCAACTCAGGTGACCTGAAATATATCCCTTTTAAGATCAAGAATAAGTTGTTGCTTCTGGTCCTTTCTACAGGAAGAAAAGATTCAATGCTTAGCGGCCTCTTTGGGTTTCAGAAGCAACATAGTACTCATTCGAGTCTGTTACTCTGGCGTTTATTTGGCGATCCAAAAAGCTGCTAGTTTTGAGTGAAGCCCAGAATAAGAGAAGGTTCTGCAACAGATCCAGGCTACTGTACAATCTGCTTTGCCACCTGATAGAGATCCTGTTTGGAGCCCCCGTAGGTGAATTGCATCATGGGCCCTTAGGATTTTGGAGCAAAGCCCTATCGTCTTTCACAGCTAATTACTCTTCTTTTGCCCTTAGGACTTGGTAGAGATTGAATGCTTTACTGTCGGTCACCAAGTTATCATGTGACCTGCCCATCATGAACTGTGTGTTATGATCCACCGAACCATAAAGTTGGTGCACAGCAGCACTTCGTCATCTAATAGGAGTGACACATAAATGATTAAGATTGATCAGTCCCTGAAGGCACAACTAAGTTACATGAAAAAGTGACCCAAATGTCCATGGTCCCCACTCCAACTACCCTACCTTCTCTCTTCTAAGCCTTCACCTATGGCCTCATGGGGATTTCCCTGTGACCAGCTGAACAGGAAGAGGGGACTCAGGCCTTGTTTACAGATAGTTAGCATGATATGCAGTCACCACCTGAAAGTGGACAGTTACAGCACTACTGTCCCTTCCCTTTCCGGACAAATCTGAAGGACAGCAGTGAAGTGAAATCCTCCCAGTGGGCAGAACTCCAAGTAGTGCACCTGGCTGCCCACTTTACTTGGAAGGAGAAACGGTTAGACGTGTGATTATATACCAATGCAAGAGCTGTTGCCAATGGTTCAGTTGGATGGTCAGAGACTTGGAAGGAACATGATTAGAAAATTAGTGACAGGGAAACCTGATGAAAAGCTATGTGGATAGACTTCTCAGAATGGACTTACAGAATGCCTTATCTACTGCCATGGTGTTCCACACTGCGTTGCCTCTGATCAAAGAACTCACTTCACAGAAAATGAAATGGGCCCATGTTCACAAAATTCACTGGCCTTACCATATTTTCCACTATCCTCAAAGCAGCTGACTTGATAGAAGGTTGGAATGGCCAGCGAGGACTCAGTTACAGTGCCAGCTTGATGGCAATACTTCGTAGGGCTGGGGCAAAGTTTTCCACAAGGTTGCATGCTCTCTGAATCATTGTCCAATATATGGTGCTGTTTCTCGATAGCCAGGATTCACGGGTCCAGGAATCAACGGGTGGAAAAGGGAGTGGCATAATTTATCATTACTCCTGGTGATTCACAGCAAAAGTTATGCTTCCTGTTCACACGGCCTTAATATGCTCTGCTGGCCTCGAGGTCTGAGTTCCAGCGGGAGGAATGCTTCTACCTGGAGATACAATGGTTTCATTGAACTGAAAGTTAAGACTGAAGCCTGGATATTTTGGGCTCCTCAGGCCTCTGATTAAATAGTCACTGTGCTGATTGGAATGACTTGAAATTGGTGTACTACTCCACAATAGGGGTAAGGGAGAGTATGAATACATTTCTTGATGTTATCATGCCTTGTGGTTAAGGTCAATGAGAAACTACAACACATTCCAGGCAGGACTACCAATGACCCAGACCCTTCAGGAATGAAAGTCCGAGTTACTCCATCAGGTGAAGAGCCATGAACAGCTGAGAGGCTTGATTAAGACAAAAGGAATACAGAATAAATAATACCAGTTATGATCATATGACCGGTTACAGAAATGAAGACCATAATTATCACGATATTTTGTCATTACTTAGTGAATATATTTGTATATAAACATATTCCATGTTACATATTACAAGGAATATATTTATGCGTATACACATAAAAAATAATTCATAACAAAATATTCACAATATATATAGTGAGCGTATTTCTTTTCTTTTACCCCCTTACCATGTAACATAAGAAGCATTGACATGATATCATAGTATTTAAGCATTGTTAATTTAGTCATGGTATTAAGTTACAAGAAGAGTAAACATCACCTAAAGACTACCTCTTCTTTTGGGAAAGGAGTTCATGCATACTTGGTTGCATGCTATTGGTTTTATCATGTTAGATAGGATTATGACCTATTATTGTATATATTTGGAGATTAAGCATAGTTTAATCTTCAAATAATTTTGGAGACGCCCGTATGAGGCCAAGTTCACAAAGGGTGCACTTGTGGTTAATTTTGTGTGTCAACTTGACTGCGCCTGGAGTGCCTAGCTATTTGGTCAAATGTTATTCTGGGTGTTTCTGTGAGACTGTTTTGGATAAGATTAACAAGTAAATTAGTGGTCTGAGGAAAGCAGAGTGTCTTTCCTAATGTGATTGGGCTTCATCCAATCATTTGAAAGCCTGAACAGAACAAAAGGCTGACACTCCCCTAGAGGAAGAGAGGATTCTCCCCGCCTGAGTGCTTTTGAACTGGAACTTCGGCTTTCTTCCTTCCTTCAGTCTTGAACTGAAGTATCGGGCTCTTTCTGGGTCTCCAGCCTGCCAACTCGCCTGTAGATCGTGGAGCTTCAGATTCCATAATCATGTATATATACATCCTATTGGCCCTGCTCTTCTGGAGAAGCCTAATGTAGTCTTGCTACACACAAATATATTTTTTTTCAATCAGTAGTTTTATTATGAGTTGCTTTCCGAATACCAGCATTTTTCAACTGTGGATCTTCTTAACACAGCAACTTGGGAAATCCCCTTAAAAGATATTTCGGATCACAGCACTCACGCTCAAAACCTTCCAGTGGCTCTCATTTCATGCAGAAAGCCAAAGTCCTTTTGTTTACCTAGAAGATCCTACAGAATCTCCTCACGCTGGCCTCCTTCCTCTCTTGCCGCATCTCTCCCTACTCCTCCCTTCTTTGCCTTGCTCCAGACTCTCGGACTTGCCTGTTATCCTTGAAATGGCCGGGCTTGCTTCAGCCTCAGAAACTTCATGCTTGTGCTGAGAGTGACCTTCCCCAAATCTGCATGGCTTCTTACCCTTGCTTTTCAGTTTTTTACCCAAATGTCTTCTACTTAGTAAAGCCTTCCTTGGTATCCTTTCTAAAATTACAAAACTTGCCACCCCGAAACCCTTATGCCCTCTCTTCTTTGTTTCTCTCCTTATCATTTATCATATCTGATGGCCAATTCATTTTAATTTATCTGGTTTAGGGTCTATCTTCATACAAGAACGTAAGCTTCAGGGAGTTTCCCCCACCAAAATAAGGCCTAGGACTTTGGAGACAAATCTTTAATAAGGAAATTAAAAAATGCTTTCAAATTTTAGAGAAGTTCTGTAATCTGTATTTCACTTTTATATGGTAAATTCTGAGAGTTGGAGTCTCAAAGCCATGTGACTGCTGTCTTGATTCTTTTGGTCAGTCGGTGTCGTGAACCGTACTTGGGAATGTATTTTACATCAGTTTATATGGATTCTACACAGAGAGATATTTACTTTTCCAGACAAGGGAATAAATTGTGCTTCATATATCCTTCAATAGAATATCATTTAATTCACATTTTAGTGTATCTGACTTTTAAAAAATTCTTACCTCTCTGAAAGTAAAATAATTAATATGAAGTATTGAAAATTAAGTAAAATCTTTTATACCCAATAGTGTTCTATATTAAACAAAAGTTAAGTACAGCTTATCAGGCTATAAGAAAAGACCAGAAGGCTGGAGTAAAAAGTTTAGTTTCCAAATGTGGTCAACCTATTTCTCATTTACATTTCAACAGCTGCATGTGTCATTACAATCTTCCATACAAGGTCAAGCCAAAAATAATGTTATTCTCAGATAACAAAGTTTTTCTCTACTTGGGAAGTAATAGAAAAAAATCACAAAGGTGCTACCTAAATCTCTGAGAATAATATATTAAAAAAAACAGAAAATCTGAACTTGCTATATCATGTTACAATTAGCTAAATTGTACTGTAGTAACAGATGAAGAAATATTAGTTTTCAAACTAAATCAAAATGGTAAGTGAAGTTTCTCAGGGTTTTATATAAAGATTAATGGGGCGCCTGAGTGACTCAGTTGATCGAGCGTCCGACTCTTGATTTTGGCTCAGGTCATGATGCTAGGGTTGTGGGATTGAGCCCCGGATCAGACTCTGCACTGAGCATGGAGACTGCTTGAGTTTCTCTTATCCCCCCACCCCCCACCCAACTCGTGCTCTCAACCTCTCTATATATAATATAAAAAATAAATTTAAAGAATATATAAAATTAATATATATACATATACATTAACCTAGCCATTCCACTTCTGTTTTTGATAACTTACTCATTGCACAAAATGGAATACAGCTACTTTATTCTATTCTATTTCTTTATTCAAGACAAGAATATTTGATGGCGGTAGTTTGAGTCACAGATTAAGTGAATGATGAACATTAGTGGGGTGTTTTCCTGTTAAATTTCAAGGTAAACCTTTGAACAGTGAGGGTGGCACCCGCAGGAGGTTCTCTTGCTACTTCCCAAGGTATTTCTCAGTGTGGTTATTATTTGAGTTGGTTGTAATGATCCAGAACCTGGCCCTCAGCTTTCTAAACTCAGAGGCCTGTTTTTCAGCTCTCTAAAAGTGGGTTTTCCTCTCAGGGAGAGACTTACACTATGAACTCAAAACCTTGATCTATAAACAGAATGGCCAATTTATTAACCTACGGTAATATTTTAGCTCCTTCCAAGGAAGCTGCATGGAAAGCCAAACTCTACACAGAAGCTTGCTTGTTGAGTACTTGTGGAGTTAGGTTCATGATTTGAACATTTCAAGATGTCCAACTAAGGGAGACTAATGCACCTGTTATCCATTGATTCAACAAGCTGAGACTTTAAGGATAATGCACCATTTTGTCAGCAAGTGCTCACAGCATTTGCCTTTGAAAATATCCTTTTTATTTTTCTTTGCTTCATGGCTAATATTTTCTTTCTCTGGATGTGTTATTACATCTCTTTAAATGACTTCTGCTCTATTTCTGTTTGAATCATTGTGGATTGAATTTACCATTTATTTTCCTTAGTACAGTATTATTTCCTTCGTTTTCAAGTTCTTATAGCAGAGGGTAGGCAGCTACAGGAACCAACATTTTTTTTTTGCTATGCGTATATGTAAATTTGCCTTGCTATTAATTAATTTATGGATCTGGTTTATTTTCAGCCTAGTAACCTGAAGGGTTTTAGAGGGTTTGACAAAAGTGGATTATTTTCCTTGTTGGTTCCTGAATGATCACATTTTCTACTAAACTAGAGGTGACTCTGCTATTTTGGGCAGTATTTTTATCTGTAGGTGGGCTGAGAGAAGATATAGCTGAATACTTTTAAAGTGAACATTATGAAAATAGCCCCAGAATAGCCACACGTACTCACTCTGTGGCTCTCCTTTGACTTGTGAACGCTCACTGGACTCAAGACCCCAAAGTTAATTACTCGTGTTGTAGCCCAGCTGCCAGCTGCCTGGACTTCCTCAAGTCTCAGCATGTGGAGGAATATGATCCCTTCATATTTCAATAAAAATGGCTTGAAGTCCCAATGCGTCCCCCACAAAATTGATGGCAACTTCTCCTAGTCACATTTTCCTCTAAATTCCTTTCTCTTTGAAGTTTCTTTCTCCTTAGGTCTTGCCACTACCTGTTGCCTCCTTTTTTCTCCATGTCAGTGGGAGGCAGCCACGTTTCATTTCCTCAAACACCACTCCTTTAATACGGTAAGAGATAGGTTGATTTGTTGGTCATTTGACAGATGGGGGGGGGAGTGATGTTTAAGAATAGTTGTTTCCTTAGTTGTTAAGTTTTACAGCATACCTTAACATTAAAAAAAAACTTAACACTGAATATTAAAAATCCTCGTTCCTAAAATTCCATCAGCAATCCATTTTTCCAGGGGCTACTGGTCAAAGACTATTCTGTCGCCTGGTGTCCCAGGTCAGCCCTTGCCTTCTGGCTGGTCCAGCTTCACTCCTGCCCACTCCCCTCTATAGGTCTCTGCCCTCCTCTCTACTGCTTCTCCAATCCCTTTTCTCTTGGGCTGCTGCTGGAAATCCAAATTTATTTTTATGTGGCAGTATTTAATATTTTTTTTCTGTCTTCAACCATCTTGACAATGGGCTGAGGGCTGTCCTTTGATAACCCAAATCCGCAGTCAAATGGATTTGCTTATAAAAGGTAGTTCTTCTTGTGAGGAATTCTGCTAGCAGCTTTTATACTTTGTGCCCTTTATGGGCCCCACACAGTGTGGTCAGTGAAGTGGCAAAACCAAGGCCGGATACAGGTGTGCCAATCTCAAATGGGGATGTTTGGCCACTAGGGAGTGGACCCAAATGTGTCTTGATTCTTATGCTCTTGCATATCTGGGAGTCCTACAACTGAATCTACCAGTGCTTTTGATAAACACATGCAAAAAGATTCACTCTTGTTTCTTTTGTGGAAGAGAACAATCCTATAGCATATTCTTCCTTAAACTATTCCTCGTAATGTACATATTTATTTCAACATCATGGGATCCACATAGGGCTTTTGATATGTTGGTAGGAATAGTAAAAATTAGAAAACAGCTGACAATAGCTGTTTGTGCATATTCTTCAATGGTTCTAATGGTGATGATGTTATCCTCTGCTTAGATTTTGGTCCAATTTTCTCCCAAGAAATAGAATAATTTGAGTAATAAAAAAAATCCCTTAAGTACCTAATGATCACCATTAATAGACAGGGGACACAAATCTCTCCACGTCCAAGTGATCTAGAAATGCTTTCCAGTGTCAGGAAAAGGAAGAAATATTTCTCCACTAGTTTTTTATGGTGGAGTAAACTGGGAAAAAAGAAAAAGAAAAAAAGGAAAGGAAGGAAGGTAGGAAGAAAGGAAAGAAGGAAGGAAGGAAGAAAAGAAGGAAGGAAGGAAGGAAGGAAAGACAAAAGAAAGAAAGAGAAAAAGTAGGAAAGAAAGAAAGGAAATAAGGAAACAAGAAAACGTTGTTTCCTAAAGCTGGATGGTACTAGCTAGCAAAATATGCATTTCATTACTGAACCTTGGCGGGGGTTCCACAGAATTCAGCAGTGGGTTGCTGGTCACCCAGAGGAGTTTAGATACACTCTATTCTCAAATTGCTGGGTGGTGAATTGTGAGCCTCAGGGAGGTAGGGGGTTAGGATACCATAACATGATTGGGGAAATAAACACCACCAAGTCAATGAATGAGAATTACACCGAGATAGGTAAGCTTGCCTATATTATGAAAATAAACAATAAGGTTCCTAGGAAATAATCTGGGGAGAAATTAAGTTTTTATGGGCAAATACAATCTCACATCCAAGGGAAACCTCCCTGCATGCATTCAGATGTTTGCCTCGGGGAGTCCCTTAGATAGCAAGGGGGTTGGAACAGGAAAGGCGATTTCAACGCTGGCAACAGAAAAGAGTTATTTTTTGTCGTTTGAGTTTTGGCTGTAATTTGGGGGTGAATTGAAAGGCGTCTATAATGAGTCAAATTATAAAACTTTTAAAGAAATGTTCACAAAATACTTTTTCGAAAAATTGAGATGTTCTTTTCCAAGAGAACATTTTCCCCTAAGTTTCAATAATGTTCATCCAGTTCACTGGCATACCTTGGGCTAAATTACTACCAGTTTTTATTAAAAGCCAATTTTCAGACTTTTATCAACGCAGCATCTGGAACAATGTACATTTAAACTTGCATTTTTCTGTAGGTAGGTAACCCAATTATAATAATTAAATTATGGAAAATTTATTACCTTCTCTTTTGCTGCTCATAATTTATTTTACCTGCTTTTGTAGCTTAGGGTGAATTGTTGACAGTCAGAGATTAGTAAGAAAGTTTTTTTCAATCTCATTGCTATGTGGGTCTGTTATGCTTTAGAATATAAATTCTCATCCATTTTTTAAAATCAAGACAACAAAGCCAAAGTCTGTAAAGACATTACTAGAATGACAAAAAGACAAAAAAACCCAGAACAAAACAAACAAACAAAACCCCAAACTCTCAATACTTAAAATAGAAAATTCAGAAAAGCGGCCTTTTTGGTGTCTATTTCTCTGTCTGTCATTCCTTTGTGTTAAGACCAACTTAAGTCTTTTTTCTCTATTTCAATTTAAAAGTGAGTTACTAATAAGGCAAGAAAGTAAAAGCTGGGGCATAAACTAGATTCAGTATGAAATATTCTAAGAAGGAAAGTGAAAGTTTACTGCACCCTAGGAATAAAACTTTGCGGGGGCTGTTGAACGATGGAATGTTAAATGTCCCCAGATGAATTCGCAGCACTCAGGAATAGGGGTCTATGATCGGGCTCATCTTCAAGAAAATGATTCTCTCTGTATTTTGAGATGCTTCATTCTATGAAATTAAATTAATTTGGGGGATTAGTCACAGTGAGTCGTGATGTGTAGAGGAAGCATAAACGGTGGAAGGCATCTCTACTCTCAGTTTTATGATCACTTGAAAAGTTTTCTGAATACATCAAAATCCCAGAACTTCGAAACTAAAAAGAAGACTGAATGACTCTTATTATTGAAGAGATGACTTAGGTTGCATATGTCAAGTGTCTAGGAACCTTTTACATTTTATCAAGTTAAGCGCTCATGACGATTAACTGGGCATATCCTGTTTAGACTTTAGAATCGTAGAAAACTGAATTCAAAAACTTAGCAGTGTAGAGACCCACAGGCTTGGCAGAGAAAGACTCACTTACTCAGCTGGCATGCCCCAAACACTACATCATATAATGCATCGCTAAATAATTATTTTAGCCCTATACCCTTTTTATTTTTGTTGCTGTCTGTGATTCATTGAAATGTCTCTATATATTCATTTCCTCTCTCCCTATATCAATTAACTCTATATATCTATACCAATTCATCGTATCTCTTTATATGGAAACATACATATATATACACATAAACATATACACATATACGAGCGTATTTATGTGAAGGTGTTCATTCACCTCTTTAACGTTTCATATTTTCACCAGAGACTATTGCATGCCGATGAGAAAATCACATGATTCACAACCTAAAGTTATTTTTAGGAGTGTGAAGCGCATCAGTTTTCACTTCATTCTGAGCATGATCGATTGACTCACACTCCGAATGGATACAGAGCAGGATATTATGAGGTTCCTTGTCTCTCACGGAGCTATGATTTATACCCTCCTGACAAATTTATTTGAAAAACGATCGGATACTTTCCACCCTATATTTAAGCATTATTAGAGGTGATAAATCATACTTGGAAAGACACTCAGGGTACTGGAGAACTTGTCTTCACAAGATGACAAAATTCACTTTTAAGTGGCTTTATCCAGCGCAGTGGTGATCTTGAAGAAGGGACGAGTCCCTACTCACTCATAGAGTTTTAACGGTGTGTGATTGCACCGCTGGCCTTAACATTTCACAACTCTGTTACCAGCCAGAGAGTTTCTTCCAAACAGGTTTCTAAAATGTTACCTGTTTCTCCTTACCTTCCACTCAGGAAGCGAATGACATATACCTAAAGTCTAACGTCTCTGTTTCAGCGATTCAGAATTCTGGGCTACACGGCCATGAAGTATATAAAAAACATGCCGCACAGTGGAATGAAATCTGTTTATGTATACAGGGTGGGAAAAAAAACTTCCTAGATGATCACAGGAGGAAAAGGGCATGTACAAAGAGAAGAGTTTTTTCAACATCTCTGAAAGATTTAAATGATGATCAATACTAAGAAATATTTGACCTTCACATTTTTTGGAAAGTAAAGGAAACGCTGGAATTAACGGACAGGAACACAGCACTCAGAATCTACATGGCCATTAATGTCTGGTATGGATCTCTGTACTTTTCTATATGGTAACTGGGTAACGGCAGCACAGTGCTAGGAACTGAAAGTGAGCTGAAATGGAAGTTCAAACCATATGTAATTCTGACAAATGCGATTGCTTCAAAATGATTTTTGCTTTTCTTTTTTCATAGTAAGTACATACAGCACTCAGACAATGTGTTCCTTTCTGTTTTAATCCGAAAGTATCGTCTCTCAACAACTCAGGATAGAAAGGTCTTTGTTGAGAATAAAAATAGGCCAGTAATGGTCCCAGCCCTCTCACCATGATCCCAAGGAAAGTCTGATTTATGGCTTCGGCTCTGCTGTTGGACAGAGGCCTCAGCCCATTGGAAATCTCCAGAACTGTGGGAGACGGGAGAGGCTGTGGTCCACCGCACTTGGGGAGTTCCAAGGCCTGGTTTGCTTTTGGCCAGATCCAAATGTTAACAGTTTGTTAGGGCCTTATTTACTAACCCTGGCCGGGCTAAGAAACTAAGTATGGATTCTAAATGGTGTCTCTATGATTTAAGAGCTATAAATAATCAGGCTTACTTTAAAATGTATCGGTTTTGTATGACTATTTCATGTGGAAAAAGTTAATTGTAGCATTCCTTATTGTGGGGTGGAGGGAAGAGCCAGGTGAAGGAATTTTTTTTTTTTTCTTTTACAATATCAGTAGAAAATGGAGTATAATGGAAAGCCAAACCGATCAATTGTTATATTTAGGTAAGATGGCTTTAAGACTTGATTTGGGCATGAGGCGCCTGGTGGCTCAGCTGGTTAAGCATCCGACTTTGGCTCAGGTCATGATCTGGTAGTTCGTTGAGTTTGGGTCCTGCATTGGGCTCTGTGCTGACAGCTCAGAGCCTGGAGCCTGCTTTGGATTCTGTGTCTCCCTCTCTCTCTGTCCCTCCCCCACTTATACTCTGTCTCTTTCTCTCTCAAAAATAAGTAAACATTAAACAATTTTTTAAAAGATTTGATTCGGGCAAAACTGTTTCAGTTAACTCTGCTGTCCTGGCATAATTATTAGTAGTGTCCCCTGAGTCTCAAAAGTATACAAGTTTAGACAATAAATGCTATGGTCTTTCTACTTTTAATTATGTAGGATGTTTTGATTTTTAGACAGGCATAATATGTTAAAATGGTGCTATACAGAAAGTAGGTTCGGTTTGAAGAAGGTGTAGAAATCAACTGTCTGAAACTCCTCCCACCAAGTGAAAATCATTCCTAGTACCCCAGCTTCTACAGTTCTAGGAACTAATTCATAACATAGAGAATATGCCAGGGGTGCTGGGTGGCTCAGTCAGTTGAGCATCTGACCCTTGTTTTTGGCTCAGGTCATGATCCTGGGGTCGTGGGATTGAGCCCTCCATTGGGCTCCGCGCTGAGCATGGAGCCTGCTTGAGAGTCTCTCTCTCTCCCTCAGCCCCTCTCGCCCACTCATGCACACACTCTCTGTCAGATAAAACATTTTTTAAAAATTTTAAAAAAGAATATACAAAAGAAGCTATTGTGTTCTTATGCTTACCTTTTATTAATACATTATCTCAATGGAAATACTTAAAAAATTTTTATACAAGAGCAGAGCAAGTGAATTCTCCTCCTCTGTGCATTTTTTAATCCATATATAAAAGAGGAGAGTTTCCTGGAAGATTTGATTCTCACTGTGAAATAAGGAGTTCTTTTCAACCTCAGGAAATACAGAGGTAGCCGAAATAGGAGAGGGGAGAACGGTCAGTACAAGAGGTGAGAATAAAAGCATTCCTATAACAGATCTGACCTGTAGGTAGGATCGGTGTTATTTCTGTCTCAGATCCAAAACTGCTTTTTTCATTTAACATTCATGCAAAGTGGGTATTAAAACAGTTTTCAGATCACTGTTAACTTTTATTTCAAAAGTAAAGACAGCAGTTGTGAGCTAGTATATAGATACCTACAAATAAGAGTAGATTTGTAGGTACAGTACAAGTGTAGCTGTAAGTAAGCCTCTGTAATCCACAACTTGACTAAGCTCTACAATGGTTACACGTAACTTCTTAATTATATAGACTAAAATCAAATTCAACTGTTTGCAGAAAAGATACATTGTTCTTTTATGGGTCTACAGTGGGCATCTATGGTATCGTCTACCCAGGTGTATGTCTTCCCATCTGTGGGGCCACCCCTAGTGTCATTCACATAGTTCAAGGGCCACCTGCTTCCTGGGTACCATCTCCTCTTGGTAAGTGTTGTTTTGTTCAAGTAGAGATGTATGACCCAAACTAAGCCAGCCTGAGATCTTCCTTGGGACCTCTCCTACTATAACTGAGAAGGAATATCTTCCAGGAGGATAAATGTGTAAGGTATAAAATGTGTGAACTGCCATCATCAGGTGAACACAATTGTCTATAAGGATAGAGAATGAAGCTGGACCAGGGAGGGAAATAGAAATGGAAGAGAGGGAAGGAAATCTGTCAGGATTTTATCACTGGTTCAGGGTTTCCTGAAGAACGATCGTCTCCCTGACCTCGCCACCTTCTCATGATTTAGCTCTTTCTTGATCTCACTTTTCTAGCGTAAGTCCCTCCTTTTGCCCATGCTAGCTTGAGTTAGAGTCCCGATGGATGGAGCACTCTTAGGATCTCAGCTGCAGTTTGCTCTGTTTAAAAAATACCCACTCTAGGGGCACCTGGGTGGCTCATTCGGTTAAGCATCTGAGTCTTGGTTTCCCCTCAGGTTATGATCTCATGTTTTGTGCGATCGAACCCCACATTGGGCTCTGTGCTGAGCATGGAGCCTGCTTGGGATTCTCTCTCCATCCCTCACTTTGCCCTTCCTCTGCTTGCATCCACATGCATGCACTCTCTCTCTCTCTCTTTCTCTCTCTCTCAAAATAAATCAATAAACTTAAAAAAAAATACCCACTACAGGACAGTTTAGGGGCAAAAGGTTGTTTTCTATTTTTTCATTTTGTCACATTAGACTGGTAGCTACAGAATAGCTAAGTCTACGTTCTAGTGAAAAGGGGAAGGAGGAGAAATTAAGAGAAGGAAAGAACTCCCGCAAATAGTCCTTGTTTGCAAGGACAAAAGCAAAAGACGGCTGCTTTGTAGTTTGATGCTAAGAAGTCTCTTAAAATCAGAGTAGGGGTAAATGGATTTGTTATGAAAAGTAGAGGAGAATGTAAAGATTTAGAGAGGATTTTTTATAATTTGTTTTGAGTGAACCAAAGCATCCATCGAACATTTTTAATAGTAATTGAAAGAAAAAGCTGTATTTTGGATGTGTGACAGTATTGGGGCCCAGTTAGGTTTTAAATCATGCAAAAATGTTTCAGCCAGGATGAGCTACGTTAGGCTATGGTAATATACACTTAAAATATCTCAGAGACTCCACACGATGAATAATTCGTTCTTGCTGTGGGCCCAGGACAGTTGGGCTCCATGGAATAAAGTCTTGTGTTGGCAATTAAATCCTTTTGCCAGGATGTGATATCACTGGTCATTGGCTTAACTGTTCATGTGGCCATGTCAGGCTTTTCCATGTCTCTGAAAAAGATAGACTGGGCATAGTTTTGAGTGGCAATTCAAAATTTGCCACAACAGATTTGTGAACAGAACATCTGGAACTCCAGATTCAACAGAATCCCAACGTTCCGTTTTAGCTCAATCCACTGGCCTTCCCACTGGGAAAGTTTTCTGTTGATTTGGGGGGATCCTACTACCTCCCAGGGTTCTGTAAGGCTAGTTTCTCCGTCTATAGAGTGTACATAATAATTCTTCCCAGATATTATTTTTGTGAGGATTAAATGCAAGCAATAGTATGTAAAAAGAGGTTTGAAAACCTGGCAGCACTATTTACATATAGAATACATAATAGTGGTAATACTTGGTCTTTAGCCCCAATTTTTCATGAAACACCGTTTTCCTATTGACCATTCATATGATGCTAAGTTTAAACATGAAAATATCCTGTTATAAGAGAACATACATTAAGAAATAAATGACCTTCCATAATATTTAAAACCATAAACTTCTTTACTTATCCTTTACATCAAAATATTTAACAAAAATTTTTAATGTTTATTTATTTTGAGAGAGAGAGAGAGAGAGAGAGAGCAAGCAGGGGAGGGGCAGAGAGAAAGGGAGACACAGAATCCAAAGCAGGCTTCAGGTTCTGAGCTGTCAGCACAGCTGACAAACCACGAACTCACAAACCACGAGATCATGACCTGAGCCGAAGTCGGATGCTTAACCAGCTGAGCCACCCAGGGACCCCTCGCGATATGTTTTTATTTCTCATTCAAACAACTTAAAATTGTAAGTTTCTTCGTAAACACGTATTTTAAATAAATCTCACTTCAATTGATTAACAAACATGAAATATGTCACTAGAGTTTATGTGTCCTGGGTTTTCTCTTCTAAATGCACACATTTCTTCTTTCACCCCAATTTATAAATGAGATTGAGAATTAGTTCATTCTTTTAACAGATAATTAACTGGTTTTCTAAAGAACGTTAAATACACATTCCTCAGCTTTACAAAGAAGAGAAATAAAAGTATTCCTTGCCTAAAATATATTTTAATCCTAGTCTGTTCTTTCAAGATTTCTTTTAATTAGGCTAGAGATAAAAATGGAGCAAACTATTATGTCTTCTTTGAATTCCCATTAGAAAACTTTTGCTTAGTTTCAGGTGGTTATGCTTTGCTATGAATCATTAAGAAAATTTCCACTGATCTGTGACATAATATTTTAATCCCACGGGGCTTTACAACTGTAATTTATAATGTTGAGGTTAAAAGATTAATTTCAATACAGCATTAAAGTTACATATAGATATCTTTTTAATTAAAACAAATACGCAGACAAATGTATCACAAGCACTTTTTGCATACAAGAGAAATTATGTAGCGGAAGTGGTCTTCCTGTAGATGATTTAGATATATCCAGAGAATTAGATAATATGAGGAATGGACTCAGAAAATATTTCTTCTCTACCTCCAGAGTATTTCTGTTTCTATCATTTCCACTTAAAAAAAGCACGTCTGACATTTAACTAAAGTGTGTTTCTTATTGCCCTTTTCTTCTATTCACTAATTCATATTACTCGGTTTACAGACCTTGCTTTTTCTTTACTTGCCTTTCCGCCTACTCCTAATCTCTTATCCTGGACTCCTTTTCTTCTTGGATACTGATATATATATTTTCCTGCCTTAAAATGTTGACAAAGGTAAATGTCCAAAGGCACTTTTTGAAAACTCATAGAATTTCTCTCTTAATCATTTTAAATCATATTACTGAATGTATCCACTTTGTTTTTCTAGGCCTCCATGATCTTTTTCATGGTATTTATGTCTAACTTAAATATACGTATGACACTTTGTAGCTATTCATGTGGAGATGCTGAAAATCCTTAAGACAAAGTGCACAAAGACGAAGTACCATTCCTTCAGTGCTGCCCTGTGGAACCCTGTGACATGAATAGAACTCTTCTATATCCGTTCTGTGTGATAGGGTAGCCACTGGCCACCTAGAGCTACTGAGCACTGAAATTCAGCTAATGCGACTGAAGAACTTAATTGAATCAAATTAACTTGAATATGAACGGTCATTGGCTATCACACTGGACAGTGCAGCTAGATGAGTAGCAAGGACTTACATGTTTTACTAGCTAAGTTTAATTTATACTTCCATCAAGAAATGTTGACCGTGTTACCTAACAACACACTACATTGATGAAGCCCGTATTCTGTTTTTACTCGCTGTAATGTGAAGAGATCACCAAAACAATCCAGAGAAGAATGTTAAGAGATTTATGAATAGGTCAACTAGTGAATTACCAGATTGAGAAAATGCCGTCTCCTCCCCGAAGCTGACACTGACCTTTTCCAGATTTCTCTCCCCTCGTTCTTGCTTCGGTGGTCCCTTCCCTTTTTGAAATTCTCACAGCAATTTATGCCTCTTTCATAGTTCTTGGCAGATTTTACTCCGTATTGCTATTACTTACGCACCTGCCTTATGTTCCTTTCTAGATACTGTGAGTCGCGTAGGACTCAGAACAGAAATCTAGCTCACCTTTGTATTTCTCAGAACGCCTAGAATGATAAGCTTACACAATCAATATTGCACAGTGGCTAGATGTATGAAATATCTACCGTCCTGTGGAGGATAACAATCTGAAGGTGACCATCAGGGGAAGGTCTCCCAGAATCTCCACTGTGTGGCCAGAGCTTAAGTAAGATGCGTGACCTCAGCCTGAAAAGGTTACCTTTGATTTCTGCTCCCGAGTCGCTCTGGTGAACTCTGACTTCACACTCATCTGACACAGCCTTCCTCTGTAACCACTTCGAATATTTCCTCTGCTTTGTTCTATTTCCTCCTTTTGCCGTTTTTACCCCTAAAGTTACTTTTGGTGAGATTAGGATTACTTTTGGTGGAAGAGCTGTTGTCTTCAAGTTTATATTTTTATAGAGTGTTACGGTAAACTACTAGGACCCATTAGAGGAAACTCTGTTAATTTTTTTTTATTTTTAAATCTTCAGTGAATCCCCTTTCCAGATGGGTTTTTCAGCATCTAAAAAGCAATCTGTAGCAATTATGAATTGGCAAATTTGTGGTGTAATTAGAAAAAACAACCGCACAGTGGACATCAATGTTGCAGGCCAGAGCAAACAGGTGACATGCATTGTGTAACGACTCTCTTGTTAACATCACGGTGCGCTGGGATTACAGATGCAATGATATTTCCATGCTGGTTTCTGAACTGTCTCTGTTGAACATCTGTGAGCCCGGAATTATCCGTGCTCTGTCCCTTTGACCTGTTTCATTTGAACTATTCTGGATGTGATTTTTTTTTAGCCATTAAATCTAAGTTCAGGGTGTGAATCACAGCTGGGCGATGATAGGTAATTGGACGGGGAACTTACCAGGGGCATGAGAGTTTCAGAGATCCCATGTTCTCAAAGGAAAGAATTTTTTTTCAGAAAAAAGGGAAGTAATATTGGGAAGGGACCTTTTTTTTTTTGTCCTGGCGACAGTAAGTAGAGTTTTCAAAGAAATTCTATTTCAAAAATGGGCCAAATGTTTTAACAAAGTGCTGAAGGTTACGGAGCCAAATAGTAAATCTTATATTTTTCTCAACACTTAAATTAATGAATCTTTTCAAAGCGCATGTTATGGGAATTGGATACGGGAAGGAGATATCTATCCTTCACCATGGGACACTTTGTCATGATGGAAATCACAGCGCTCAGTAGCTAAAACTCTTTCATGCATAATGACGCAATACAATTTTAGAAAATGAAAGTGGGAAACTGCCTCAGCACTGTCTTTTAGAACTATTCTTTTTAAGTTTATAAGTGTAATAATATGCAGTTTCTTTTGATTGTGAAAAGATGATTTTTTCCGGCCAATTGCAGAAAAGAGTTTCTTTTCCCATGCATGTTATCAAAGTGTTTGCACTTAAAGAGCAGAGCCAAAGTAAAATGTGTATTTTTATTTGTCACACAATGGGGAACACTCCAAGGATGGTGAGATGTGGACGGTTTTTACAGTATGCTAATGGGGATTTCACACGCAATGGACAGAAAGCACTTTCTTAGATTCATTCAGCAATTCACTCAGCCTTGGCCCTGGTCCCAGGATAGCAATTTTAAACCAAGCAAAACAAACAGTATATTAGTTAATGGAAGATACCAGAGTGCTTCACATGTTTCAGTTTTACCCAGTACATATTTGTGCAACAATTTTCAATTAAAATTTCTGATAAAGTTGGGGCACCTGGATGGGTCAGTTGGTTAAGCATTTGACTTCAGCTCATGTCCTGAACTCGAAGTTCGTGGTTTCGAGCCCTACGTCGGGCTCTGTGCTGACAGCTCATAGCCTGGAGCCTGCTTCAGATTCTGTGTCTTCGTCTCTCACTCTCCCTCTCCCATTCATGCTCTATCTCTTTCTCTCAAAGAAAAAAATCTGATAAAGTTTATTAAAAAATTAAATAATTTTAGTCCTATTAGCTATATATTTATGATACACACTATAATGTCAGTCAGAACTGACAAAATTACCCTACCAAATACCATCTTACTCAATTTTATGATGTTGCCAGATGGAAAAAGTAAATGGCCATAAAAATAGACAATTTCAAATGGAAATATTCTATTCTGAAATTTGTGAATCCTGCTTTGATGAGTTAGTTCCCAGGCCTTAAATCTTTCTCATTAGTTTGTTACTAGGAAAAATATTTAGCATATGGTTTAAGAGCCAGTATTTTGGTAAATAGTTGACCTAAGGGTTTCATTTGGCCCCAAGCTTAAAATGAGTCAACAGTGTGACACAGATGGCGAGAAAACAGATCTTAGGCAGCATTAACAGAAGTATCATCTCCAGATGTTCCCACAATACTCTGGAAATACTAAAAGGACATTGACGAGATGATGAGTTTCTGCAGGAGGGGTGACCAAGAGCGTGGGGGGATTTAGGAGCCTTATCATCTGAAGAATGGTTGATGAAATAGGGCATTAGAACTCAGAAAAAGAATATAAATTTACGTGATTATAGTTATAGTCTTCAAATGTATACTGATACATCTATCTATTTCTATATATACACCGATATCTATATCTATATCTTATTAATGGGAGCGTAGACTTATTCTATACGGCTCCAACAGGCGGAAGGGGATCAATGGTTGGGAGAGAGATGTTTCCGCCCCTTTTAGTGAGGTCTCCCTGACCATCCGAGGTAATAAACGGAAAGGGTTTTTTCTAAACAGAAGTGAATTGTGTCAATGATAGTGTCCAGGAGGGAACTGAGGAATAACCTACTGGCGATTTCATAGATAATCTTTACATCTTAGGAGATAGAGCATCCTTGATGGACTCTAAGCTCCCAATTCTAAGATTCTGTTAGCTTCTTTAATAATCTTTTATTTGTCATTTATTTCAGATAAATCTCTTTCATTCATTTTATTAAACTATGGAAAAGAAAAAAATGTAGACAGATATCTTTTATAACAGAGGCAGTGAATACTTAGCAAAACATTCAGAACACCTAGAAATATTTCCGAGTATAGTTCTGGGAAAACGAAGGTAAAACCAACCATAATTGTGTCTTTAACTGCCTTTAATTCAAATCATACCACTAAAAATTAAATTTATAGAACTATATTTTTATCTCTAAGCCTTTTTAGTTTAGTTTTTTTTTTTTTTTTTATATCAGAACTCTGGACGACTCTCGATTGGGGTCTGGGTTAAGAAGTTCCAAAGGAGAGAGACAGATGTGGACAAGGCAGGGGGTTTGACTAGGTGTCAGGTTATGAATATGCAGGAGCCAGGCAGGCAAGCAGGATGCTGAAGAAAACCATGAGAAGGTAAGTACAAGGGTATAACCCAGGAGTCCTTAAATCACGAAGCAACCCTTTGTCCCTGGAAGAAAGGCCCTTCTCGGGCCTGCAAGTGGATGCAAGAAGTGCAAGAGCCGGGTGGCAGCCACTCTGGTAGCCTCAGTCATAGCACTGACTGTGTTTTTATTCAAACATTTCACAATATCGAAGTCCTGCTGAGCACAGTTTCCACCCGCAGCTCCCCCTCATGTCTTCCTATGGCTGTTTACCACACGCCTTTCCTCAAATATCCCACATCGCACCTGACGGCAGGTGTTGAACGCAAACACTAACAACAGCTGGAGTGCCAGAGTGCCAAACGAGGCAACTTATACCTTAAATAACCGTCTTGCACTTTGACTTGAACCTTGGGTAACTTTCCACGCTGTGTTTTATCAGTATGTAGAACCAGACACTAAACAGGAACTATGGGGTCCCGTTGATGGAGGGTAAGACTTCATTTGCCCCTCGTTAATTGATTTCATTCATTGCTCCAATTTAGAATTGGTTGGTACTTTCTGTATAGTTTGCATTCTCAGAGCTTCTTCCCTACTTTTCCCTATTCAGTTCATCTGTTAACACTATCATCAGAGTTCATGTTTTAAAGGTCAGATATAATTATGTAGTTCCTTTGCGAAAAATTATCTGTGGTTCCTCACTGTTTGCTTCTCAGCAAAGCAGTCAAACGGCAGTTCTTTACCACCTGTCTTATGCTTTGCGTTCTCAGATTTTACTCACGTTGCATAAATACAACCTGCAGGTTGACACTTCTGTTTGTTTGTTTTGTTTATGCTGGTTCTTATTCTTGGAATGTCTTTTCCCTCTGGCTTTCTTCCTTGTGTCTTTCTTCTCTGCTTTTCTGCTGGATGACATACCATTTATCCTTCCCAACTGAACAAAACTCTACCTTCTCTGGGAAGCTGTAACTGACTTTAAAAAAATTAGTTATTACTTTCTTTTGTTCCTATGTCTGCGTCTCTCCTGGTGACCATGATCATATTGTAATATAGTTTTGTTCTGTATGAATCTTTCTTTCTTCTAGACCGTGAGCTCCCTAAGAGTAGGGGCAATGAGTTTATTTTTGTAGCTTCCGAGCCTGGTTCATAACGGATATTCACTAAGTGATTTTTGAATACTCATTGAATTGCATTTGTTCAATATTATCATTTCTTGGTCTCTTCTGGCTCTAAATGTCCATGGTTCCCATTGGCACGATGGTGATATAAATATTATTATACAGTTCTGACGGAATTGCTCCAATGAACAAAGTCTTAATAAGTGGCGAGTTAAATTGCCTTGTGGTTTGCTAAATTGAAAACTCCCAGTCTAGAAATTACATGCTTCTAGGTCAGCCTAACATTTACTGGCTTTCTAAAATCTATATGGCTTTTGATTGTTGAAAGAGACTACTGGTCTCTTCCTTCTCTGTAGGATTCAGCTATGGTTTTTGTGGAGACACCATGGGGACGTAGACAGTCAGTGGGTGTACATATATTTTGTGAGATTTCTTCTCCTGCTGCCTCCCTACCCTTCTTGATAAAAATGGCGTATCAGCATGAGAGGTATGTGAGGTTATTTGTCCCCTCCAGCAAAATGAATTCCCCATGAGTGGATATAACATCACAATTATATGAAAGGAGTTGGCTAATGTTTATCAACATCGGTGTGATGTTTTATTATTTCGTATATTATCATTTTAAGAAACATTCTTCACACTAGAACAGCTCTGGATAGCAGCCTAGAAATGAATGTCACCATTAAATCCCAGAAAAAGACGATCGCGTGGCAGTCGTGAATAGCCAGGGAAAATAAGTTCCGTTCTGATAGTCAGCATATACACATTGAGCCTGAAACTCACAGGAATTTACTCCTTCCTCCATCCATGTTCCTTCAAAACAATGGCAAGCTCCTATCTAACATCAAGTGTTTCCTCTTGGGTCTTGCCTAAGCCCCGACTTATTATTTCTGGCATCTTTCTCATCAGTGCCTAGCGGTTGCAGCAGCAGGGTTTGGCCAATAATGGCTCTGGCCAATGGGTGTAACTGGAATTCAGGCAAATTCGGAAGGGTTCATCTGTTTATCATAGCAGCACCCAGCGGTAGGTCTGTTAGCATTTCCTTTGGAAACTGTCTTGCTGAGAGGTTTGAAGTTTGATCTTTTCAATTTTTCGCTGGCTTGAAATTCATCATCAGAGATATTTGACTTTTCTATTAAAATCGAGGATGGTCAAAACTTTTAGAAACACCATTTGGTGAGTAATTCTTCACCGGTTTCAGGGCGCAGGGAAAGAAATAAGATCTACTTAATCTTCGTATTTCTCTTTTGTGTGATTCAAATTATTCAGTGCATAAACATTTTGCCATTGTGTCACTTGGAGGGAAGGAGTAGTGACCTGAAGGAAAAGGTCACTTTTCTTAAAAATTTACACCAAAGCTACTCTGCTGGATGAGGGATTTTAACTATACCCTGTTTATAATCTTGACTACATAACACTAAATTGACAACAGATCCGTTCTATTGTCTAAGAACCAGGACTTTGAGGAGGCTTACTATTCTCATTGATCGGAAAAAAGATTTAAATCAATCTTTCCCATTAAATACTACAGGAATTTGGCAGAGGTATCCTACTGCATGAGTGTGAGAGTAAGTTGTGGCGTGTTCATTTCCAACAGAGCTCACCACTGTGGCTTTAGTTCCACAAGACTAAAAGATCCAAAAATAAGTAGTCCAGATTCCAAACATCCACCAAGGAGTCTCTGGGCCTCTTTGAAAACTCCAAAAACCCTCCTTTTTCTACCACCTTGCACTTGATAAGAACAACCTACTTGTGCACGTCACCTTATGAAATGAGTTTCTAAAATAGTTAATTTAAATTAAAACGTAAGAGCCACCATGTGTTGGGTACTCTCACATTCAAGAAATGGCATGAGACATTTCTTTTTATTGCTTTACTTTATCCTCACAGCACACCCTGCAAGATGGGGATATTAGCCACATTTAGCCAATAAGTCACGTGGAAGGCTCAGAAACTACAGATATGAGTCAAGGTCATAAAGGGGCATGTAAAGGTATAGAGGCAATAAAATGAGGCACAAAAATCAGGATCTCAGTATATTAGACTCCAAGTCCTATTCTTTATCTTCTATAGCAAGCAGCCACTACATAGTGAAAAATTTCATATGTACAATAGAAACTGACCTTTTAAAGAAATCCTACCCCATTTTTTGTGGGCAATTACCAAACTTTTTTTTGTTGTTAAAGATTATTTTAATTTTTTTGAAATGTTGTACACCATATCTTCTAAGATATGATCCGATTCCAGTATTCCTATTGTATTGCCAAAAGACTTTCTTAACTAGGGCCCATGGATGAGCTTCATGGAATCAACAGCATCCTTTGCTGTTGAAAGCCCATTTCATGTGTATTTGCAAAAATGCATTTTCAGTGGGGCCAAACGTCCCGTCTTTCATCATATTCCTTGGGGGGGGAGTTTAAGTATTATTACTCTAAATAGTTGGAAAATTTACTGCTTAAAAATAAAGGGACATCTTTCAAAAAAATTTCCACTACCTCACAGAACTGACAGCAACATTTTACTAATCCTTTCCCTGTTGAAATAGATGGAAACTTGGGGAAGGAGGAAGGAAAAACTGGTAAAAGACACTGAAGAATTTTTAAGATTGCAATAGGTATCAGAGCCACCCAATTCGACCTGGGAATTAGGCTTTATCTCTGTGGTCAAGAAAATTAAACTTGTGTATAATTGTTCACTAGAAAGTTAGTCCAGTAATTTATATAGTACCAGAGCTGGGTTAGCTGCTAACACTTATGTGTAAAAGTGTTGCGTGCAACATTCAAGAAGTCACAGGAGATGTGAGGTTACTCAGTGCGTCTGAAAAGAGAGAGATGGAAGGGTGGCTGGCTCAGGCCACCCAGTGACTGCGATCAGGTGGATTTTGGTTGCAAGACATCCCTCGGTAGGCTGTGGAGCTGCAGTTCTCAAAGTGGGGTCCACAAATTCCTGGAAGTATATGATGATTATGTCAGGGGCATGAAAGCACATCAATAGTTTTATGAAAATCAATTTCCAAATCTTCAATTTTCATTAATCATTCCTTTTTTTTTTAACGTTTATTTATTTTTGAGAGACATAGAGACAGAACATGAGCAGGGGAAGGGCAGAGAGAGAGAGGGAGACACAGAAACTGAAGCAGGCTCCAGCCTCTGATGAGCCATCAGCACAGAGCCCAACATGGGGCTCGAACTCACAACTGTGAGATCCTGACCTGAGCCGAAGTTTGGCTGCCCAACCAACTGAGCCACCCAGGCGCCCCTCATTAATCATTCCTAATGTGGAACAGTCTGAGAACTCTCCTTTCTCCTTTCTTGCCTATCTTTTCAAAGTCACCCAATTCATACTTTACCAAAAAAGGAAAAGGGGGCAGAGTCCTTGCCCATTCCTATTCTCACCATGGTGCATGGTCCAGAGTGGGAGAATCTCCTGAAGGAAAGGAAGGAATGAAGGCACAGAAATACTGCAGTTGATAGTGAGAAAGGGAATGACGAATTGTTATGGACAAACCCTTTGAAATGTAATGGTTTTCCAAGTACAGTAAAAGCGTGGATTATTAGTAACTTGTTCTGCGAGCATTCCATTAAGACGAGCAAACATTTCTAATATATTTTAACTTGGTAAACAAGTGATTTCTTGCAATAGGAGTAGTACATGATGCCAAACATTAATGATCACAACTGAACCAATGGTTCTTCTCTCTCTCTCTCTACCTCACTTTGGGATTGTGGGTGATTGTCTCTCATGCTCAGATGCATGGTCTCAGGCTGTAGTGTTTGGCAGAAATCAGTGATTTTTCAGAGCATTAGAGGTGCCCACAATTGGCACTAGTGTATTTTTTGTCACTTCAAATCACCGATAGACAGTCTTTTGCTTTTCCATACAAGAGTCAGCTTAGGAATGCTTTGCTTCATTCTAGGTCATTGGATAGGTTCTTTGTTAAAGTTGCACCAAAAGAAAAAGATTCCATTGAGCCAACAGATAGCCGTGATTCCATTAGTGATGGTGAAAGTCATCCTACACAATAACCCTCCTCTCTCTTGTCCCCCTCACACCAGCCACGAAGGCTAATTTGTTCATTTTTCTTTACATTTTGCATTTTCTTTATTATTTTGTATTATATTACAGTATTGTAATCATTATCATATTTTTGGGTTGCAGAACAAATCATCTGAGTTTCCATTATTTTTTATGGGAAAATTTGCTTCAATACACAAGTGCTGTGGATGATAAGCATGCTTCCAGAACAAATTGCAAACCAAGGCTTTACTGTATTTGCTTCCAGCACAACTGAAAGAGAACCTAGTTAAGTCATATTATATCAAGTAATTATTTTTTATAACGAGAGTATGGCAGAATTTTTGGCCTATAACTGAGAAGGAATTTAGAGAGTTAAGGAATCCTACTGAATTCTTTTCATTCCTATCTATTTTTAATGAGTTTTTCCCCAGTATTTTTATTAAATAAGAAAAGAGGGTAATAAAACTTAGACTGCAGGCCTTCTAGCAATAGATAATATTTATCCTTAAACACGTAAACTAATTTCAATAGCCCATCCATTTCATGAAAAGATGCATTTCCAAAACAATGCTTTTTATAATTAGCAATTATTCATGATTAATGTGTATATCATTTTAATCAATTGTCTACTACTATTAATAGTACTGATAACTCAATCCAGAAGAAAAATCATTTAAAACTTAGAGCCTTACGATCTTAGAAAATTGAGTTTCAATTTCCGTATATATTCTCTTCAGAGAAAAGTGATAGGATGAAAAATAGTCTCAAGCTTAAAAAATAATATTTAAATAAAATTTTCTGGTACATGTGGAAAGGAATAAAAGTTCAGTGAGAAAATGGGATAGTATAAAATCGTGGTCTGTTAAAGAAGAGATTGTACTCTGTTTTCCACATGAGTAATGGCTAGTGAGTATCCAATATTTTCGGTATTAGATTCAATTGGATACATTTAAAAGAGCAATGAAATAGTACTGAATAAATGTTTATATTTATAACACACTATTCCTTACTCCCCTTAAAACCAGTGGGGGCGGATGGTAAATGTGTAACAAGGACCCCAGGGGTCACATCCCCTGGTTTGTAGCATTTCCTGATTTTCATGGTGTAAATATTTCCACCATAGCTGATTTCAAGCTAGCAACAGTTTAACAACTGAATGGCAAAATTCCCGAACACTTAACAAAGCTGTACAAGCCAGTTCCAGCACACTGTTTATAACATAACACTGAGTGTCAAAATAAAAATGTGCGAAGGCTATATCATTTTCAAATCCCTTCATGTGGAAGCCTCGCTGAAGTTTTTATGTACAACGTTTTTGAAATATAGGTGAATCTTTTGTCCTCGGTGCACCCTGAACCCCTACTTTAAGTTTTTACAGACATCTTGTCTTTTGTTCTGTGATCGTTCCCCAAATTATATATACCTAAAAATTACCAGCGGAGCTTTGAAAAAACCTTGGATTTTAGGGCCCCATCTCATACTTTGTAAATGAGAATCCCCAGTGGTGAGGTCCATCCATCTCTATTTTAGCAAGCGACACAGGTGACCCTGAGGCAGGCGGCCCAGCGCGCCAGCTGCATTGGCAACTACTGGCCTATAGGATCAAAATAAGGAAAATAGGAATTGAGATAGAAATCTTCTTTAGCCCTTTTAATGCAAAACAATTAGAAAATCTCAATAGGGCTGGCTATGTGTTTCTTTTACGAGCGAGTTTGGGAAAAGTTGTGAGACTATTTTCTGCTGTATTCAATGAATAATTAATTCCTGAGTTAAGTATTTTTACTTTTTTAACTTTTACTTATTTTTTTGAGAGAGAGAGAGACTAACAGTGAGCAGGGGAGGGGCAGAGAGAGAGTGAAACAGAGTCTGAAGCAGGCTCCAGGCTCTGAGCTGTCAGCACAGAGCTCGTCACTCACGGACCGCGAGATCATGGCCTGAGCTGAAGTCGGACACTTACCCGATTGAGTCACCCAGGTGCCTCATTTCTGAATTAAGTTTTGAAGCAACCTTTGATTATGGATGGGGAAACAAGACAGGGCATTTTCTGGGATGACTTTAGAAAGGAATGGTAGTGCCTGAAATCTTGACCAGAAGCCAAGGAATGACCCTTAGAAGCGTTGCAGCCTCTAAAAATTCTGATTCTTCACCTTACCCTGGAACTCCCATTCTTGCCCCCCACCTGCCTTTGTGGTTTTCCCCCACAGGGCACAACCAACCATAATGGGAAGTGTAAGAGTGAAACGAAATTTGAAAGTGCTGTCTACAAGTCAAAGACTGTATTTTACATATAAAGAGAATAAAGCATTATTTCAAATACAAACCGATATACAAGAAGAGTGGCAAATGTCCCTCCCTAGATGTGTCCCACACTGAGCTTTCTCTGGGACCCATAATGTGATCACCCACTTGATAAGAGCAGGACTGTTCTATGGGAAGTCAGTTCTAAAGATGATTAACCGTGAGGTTCTTGGGGTCCCTTCTCCACGGCTGCACAGAACCTCAGTCCTGTAACTGGATGTACAGAACTAAGCCTGAACGGGCCTGGGTTTCCCCTGGTCTCTCACCCCATCTTGGTATGCACCCCTCATCTGACACCTTAGTTGTGTGCTCTTAGCATTGTCTGCGTCTCTGGATGATAGCAACTCTGTCGCATTTACTATTAGCAGAAGAGAAATGTATCAAACCTCCAACGAGAACACTGCTCTCCCCGGCTCCCAGTTTCCCGCCACTGACCTCCGGTGCCGGTGTCTGGAAGAGGTTTTTCAGTAAATGGTTCCATTAATTAATCCAAGTACAGGACCAAAGATGGTCTGAGTCCTTTGTGAGAGTGTATGTAATTGCCCCCCACTACTCAGAGTAGCAGATAGCCTGAGAGGACAGGGGCCCGAAGGTTGGATGGGGCTTTCCATTTGAATTTCCTTTGTTGCTCTCAGGAGGCTCTTGGGATATAAAAATGCTTACTCATAATCATTATAGGAGGTTATATTCTCGTTCCGGGCATATTAAAGCATTGTGTGAGCAATTACTATTAGACATTTCCTGCTGAGACATTCCCAGGTGCTAGAGAAGTTGACTGGTTTGTTATGAGAAAACATATTACTCATTTTAAGAAGTATGGTGCCTTTCATCTTAATAGCTAAATTCCTAATTGAGTGTTACAAACAGATATAAAAGGACAGTGAATAATATAACATCCATTATGCTTAGAGTTACGATAAAATATTACAGATTTAATTGAATACCCCGTATTGCTCTTCCTGGTCCCATTTATTCACCTCTTACCCTTTCCAGAAGGGGCCTCTCTAGTGAGGTTGGTTTGTTTTTTCCTTATGCATGATTTTATATTTTCACTATATGCATACATTTCCATAAATAAGATGACACAATAAGTGTTTGGAAACTTTATATATGTAGAAGAATATTGTATGTATCTCAATCTGCATTCTTTTCATGATGTAATTGGAAACATATATATGCTTAGTATATAGTTTTATATAGTGCAATTTTATTAATTTTTCTTTTTTCACCAGAGGTTTAATATACGTGATTGTTTTTATTTATTTTAGCCTTTTTCCTAGTTTTTTACAATTGCGAGGACTTAAAATTGACCATTTTTGTATAGGTCTTCTTGTGCATATGAGTGCAAATTCTTCTAGGTTTCCTACCTAGAAATGAAATTGCTTGGTCAAAGCTCGTCTTTATCCAATCAACTTTACTGTGTCTCAAAGATCTTCCAACGTGTTACTTTCTAAAGCTTTAAAGTTCACTTGGCACATTTTAGTTGTTAATCGATCTAAAGTTAGTTTTTTGTATTGTGTGATGTAGGGATCACTATTTTGTTCAACACGGAAAACCATTTGTCCTAGAAAAATGTATCGACTTTTATCTTTTCCACACTGGATTTTATTACCCTTCTGTAATATACCAATTATCCACATTTCCGAGTTCTCTCTTCTGTTCAACTGGTCCATCCACTTCCGTGCCAATTCCAGAGAATCTTAATTATTCCAGTTACATAATAAACTTTAATAGCTGATCAGCAACTTCTTCAAAATTATCCTAGTTACTCTTGGACCTTTATTATTTTATATGATTTTTTTTACCGTCTTCTGAAGTTTTGCATGTATTTCTCAGAATTTTATCGGATTTGCATGGAGTTATAGATCAATTTTAGAAGAATCATTACCTTAGGACACCAGAATTTCCTATCTCTGTAGGACTACTTTTATGTCTTTCAGCTTTATTTTATATATCTTTCACAGTAGATTTTTGGATTTATTTTTATATATTTGAAGGTTATTTTGTTATGGTCATTGTTTTTCCCCATCACCAGAATTTATTTTACTGTTCCGTCCTCAATAAGCCCTTTTCAGTCTGAGTCCTCTGCCTTTATGTAGCCTAGAAAAATTTGTGTATTATTTTTTATTTTATTGTCTTGGTTCTATCGTTCTGAAGTTTCTTTAAACAGACATTGAACTTGTATTAGTTCTCCGTATCCCTTAGTTCTTCAAGGTCTTTGTCTTTTTGCTCTCTGTTTTACAAAAATTATCTAAAGTTATATTTCAGATTATGAATCTACTCTTCAGGGATGTCCATTCTAAAATTTGTCCTGTGTACTAAATATTTCAACTTCAGTAATCATATATTTAATTTCTAAGAACTCTCCTCTGATTGTTTTTTTTTAATTAGCGGACTTTTCTTCTTTTATGAATTAAATATTATTTTGTATCCCTGCAGGTGCTTTTACATATTTTAAAGTTCTCTCTATTCTCTGTATTCTTTCCTTTTCTTCAGGGTCAGGTATACAGTGTGTTGATCTTTGTTTTTTCCTTTGCTTTATTTTTTTCTCAAAAATGTGTTGTCTTTTATTGCCTATATCTTTGCGTGAAGGACTAGGCTAATTGGGATGGGTAGTGAGCATGAATCTTGTCAACTGTTTGGGATGTATAACTGGACCAAACAGTACCCCACTCAATTTCCAGAATATAAAGGTCCACATGGTACGGCATCTCATGTACTTCCCTCCTAGGTCTACCCGCTTTGCCTTTTTTCCCATCCGTGATTGCTCTTGAGATCTGGAGTGCCTCTATCTAAAGACACAGACCTCTGTAGCAACCTGATCTTCTATTGCAGCTCTACCGCGCATTAGCTGTGTGACCTTGGGCAGGCCACTTCATGTCTCTGTTTTTCATTGAAATGGAGAAAGTAGCAGGATTAACCTTGTATGGTTATTGTGAAGAGTAAAGGAGTCAATACACATAAGCTGCTTAGAACAGGGCTGGCACATAGTAGGCATTTTATTAGCATTAGTAGTTCTTGTTATTTATGTTTTTATTTCAATAATGGCATTAATTGGTATTTATGTTATCACAATAATAACATAAGTTAGGCCCCATTATTCTTAGAAGAAAACTCCCCTAAGATTACCTATTTGTTTTAGAGAACAATTCCTAGGTATTAGCCTGTATATACACAGTGCTGAGCAGCCGAGTAAAAGAGTGAAGAGGGACAATAGAGGCAAGGCTCTTAGACTACTGTTTTAATTTTTCACTTTGAAGTATCTGAAATCTCTATTACTTTTCTTCTGTGTGTCGTTTTGGCCCCTGTTTCTCCATTCTTATCCTCCCTCAAGCCTATCCATTTGCTGTTAATCTTTCAAGAATTCCTCAAATTTTCTGATTTACTTATTATGTGCTTCCTCATTTCTTAATGAAGTGGTAGATTTATCCTCTGTTAGAAGCCTTCATGTCTTCTCAAGAATTACGTTGTGGGAAGTGACATAGAAAATTCCATTTCTTCCATAGCCTTGACCCAAAAGCTCTCCTTAGGATGTTGCCACAAGAAAATCATGAGCGACCTTGGTGGGAGCCTGTTTGACAAAGTGGCGGAAGGAATGCAGGTTTTGGAGGGCCGAAGGGTGAGGAGCAGATGTGGAGGCCATGGCGGCAAGTACGGACAAGTGCCTATACAGTATAGCAACATTTCCACATTAGATGACGGTACTGGACGTGAGGTGCAGCCATGATAGATGTATCAGAAGTATCATTTACTACTTCAGAGGGACTGAGCATGGAATGCAGCATGTGTTCCACGACTGTGGCAACAGAGCCCTCACAGGGCTCGAGAGGCTCTGGTCCCAGCAGCTGTTCAAACACAGACTTGTTAAGTCACTTTGGGTGAATTACTTAGCCTTGTCTATAGAATATTATTTCCTGTCCCCTGCCCACCTCAGGGTTGCTCTGTGAGGATTCATAAGCAAGGCACTTGAGGTTTTTTGGCTCATATTTATATATACGGTCTGCCAAGGTTATACCCTGATTGAGCTATAATTACACATCTACCCTCTGAGAATGCACTCTCTAAGGCCAGTGTTTTTGAGAGATTCATGGACCGCCTATGTTAAAGTTACCTGAGTTTTGCTGTTGAAAAGATTCCTGAGCCACAACCTAAACCTACTGAACCAGAATTTCTATGGATGTGCCTTATAATCAGCATTTTTTTCAGTTTTTTCATTGAGTCTTACCCAGGCCGAGATTGGAGGACCAGTGCGGTAGCCCGGGGGCTCTCCACGCCTGCCAACAAGAGAGCTGGTTAATGTTCCTGTCAAGTTACATTTATTTTTACGTCAAAGGACACCCAGAGTTTAAAATAGGAAACTGATTTTTAAATCGGCATAATTAAGATACTCTTAAATGACAGCAACTAAACTTCTGGGCGGGAAATTGGCTTGCTCTGTTGCATACGCTTACGGACGATAATGTCAAAGTGTGGGAGACTGTCCTCCATTTCTTTCACCTTCATTTTGGAATGTGTTGCTACCACATTGAAGACAATTTTGTGAGGCAAAATGTGATAGCTTGAGAAGTCAGTCCAGTCTTCTTTTTCCCTTGATTTTCCTCTGCAGGGGGAACCCAGTAAGAAGGGACTCGTGTCTCCAGGCCCTTCCATCTATCACTGTAGGCAAAGGATAGAAATGGGGGAAACCACTCTGGCCAACGAAACTTGTCTAAGAGGCCCGGTCTCAGAAACCTCATCGGGAGCTGCCAACAGTTCTGAGACTTAGTGGTTTAAAAAGCCTGGGGACTGGCACCGTATGGACACACGGAGGAAATCCTGTTAACTACCACCAGGTTATTCGTTTGACCCAGGGCTCTTTATTGTGAGAGCGCTGCTTTGCCCTACCCCTCCACGCTGCTGCCACGGCCCACAGAGCCTGGAGTCCACGCGGAGCCTGCGCCCTCCAGGGCAAGGAGATGCACTGGATTCTCCGACACCTTCTTCTTCCTCTTTTGTGCCCCTACCCCTCAACTCATGCCTGAGACCAGTCCAATAACTCGACCCACACTGTGAAGATCTTTGAGTCTTAATGTGAAAGGAAAAGCTTTCAATCCAGTGTCCCTATGCTTTGGTGAATATTTTCTCTGTCATTTACTTCACAATTTTGGTTCTAATACAATCACTTCCACTATATCAAATGTCTTAACAAAAAAACAAACAAAAAAAACCAAACCAAAACAAAAAAACCCCCCAAAAAACAAAACAAACAAAAAAACCAAAAGCAAAACCAAACCAAAAAGAACTCCCTTTTTTTTTTAACGAAATGAGAAGTTTCTTTGAAATGATTACATTAAATTTATTGTTTGTATGCTTTTGAACCACCGATGGAATTTTCATTCCACTAATTGTTTTACTGAAATGTTCTTTCACTAGAAGGATTAATAGTCCTTTAGCTTCCTGTCAGAATCTTACAAATATGCTAATGAGATCATGGGTATTTTTAAAATCACGATTTAGTCCCGAACCAGAAGCAGAACAATTCCATATATAATTATCGTTATAATAGCAAATCATTACCACATATATTGAGCCATGGAACACTGTGGGTCTTACTCCTTTGAGCCCTCTTCTACAGATAGATGAGGAAATACCTAAACATGTGGAAAATGTTTCAGGGAGTGATTGCTATTATAGACAAAAGTCAAGTGCATATTGTACTCCTCTGGGAACTTCTTTATTTGGTCTTTTTCTGAGAACACATCATTGGAACTTCATGAAGTGTGAGCTTCAATTTTGTTTAAGAGTTACAACTAATATTGTCTCATCAGAGACTTGATTTCAACATTTTCCCAGGAATTCTTTAGAAGCAGTAATGAAGAGAGCAGGTATTTTCATTCAAAGTAAAACGGAGAATGGAAGAGACCTGGTAATTCAGAAAGAATTGGTTATTTCAGTGCTGAATACCAACTTGTAATAATTAGCAAAATCTAACATCTGAGAAACAATCACATCTTTGTTTTCATCTTGCAGAGAAGGCAATGAGACCTTAATGAGTCTCTGTGTGTATAAATGTGGTAATTATTCAAGATTTTTTTTCCCAGCCCTCATTCTATTCTTTAACCTTTCAGTCAAGGATTTGGGTTTCCTACTGTCCATGAAGAACTTCTATCAGATAATGGGCGACTGAGAGGCAAAAAGGCACAAACTCAATGAAACTGTCACTATGCTTCCTAAGTCAGAACACAAATGGGTTTTCACCTGACTATTTTGGTGACAAATTGCATAAATATTTGCCAGTAATACTCTTAGCATTTTAATTCCATAATGATTATATGGATTGTGAATTCCTTCAATGTACAAATCAAATTGTATTTCTCCAATCTGTCCATACAGACATGCTTTCTGCCTGGCACACAGAAATTATTTCATGAACACATGTGAATTTAATGAAGTTTTGCCACTCCGTTTCATAATTCATTCAAGGGTGCAACTGCAAAGTTAGGTACTGCCAAAGAGAGTGGTTGTAGCCCTTGAGGAACAAGAATCTGACAGTGAATTTTCCTCTCAATGTGATGTTCATAATCTGAGGTCCTGGGGACTAAGGGAACATCACTTCGGAATGCTTTACAGCACTGAGAAGGGAACATGAAAGATTGGGAACTCTAAGAGTCTACAGACCCCGGGTTGGGGACAGGAAGCCAGTGGGCCAGAGAGGGGTGATGCACAGATAACAGATGTACTTTCCTTCAACAACAAAATATTTTGGTACTAGGGAAATAATTTTCACATAAAAAATCATCTGGAGCTTTGACTTCTCTTGAATTTTACTAGATTGGACAACCCTTGACGATAATCCCTTGGAGACGATGAGAAGCAACTCTCGAGTTGCAATCTCTGTTCTCCAGTCTGATATGTCCCTATTAAATCTATATTCTTTCACTTTAAGCCTTTAGAAATTTGTGGGGGTAATCTCTCCCCCTCGTTATGGAGGCTTAAAACTTAAAATTAACCAGGACAAGTAGGACATTTGCTTTTTGTTGTTGTTGTTTTGTTTTCATTTGTTGTTGTTGTTGTTGTTGTTTTGCATTTAAAACCTTTTGCAGAGGACTTGTACTGAATTAAGTTTGTATTTTCTTGGGACCCCCATCAGGAGCCCCATGCTTCTCTTGAGGTTGCACTAGCATCCCTATTCCCAATGGTGAACTGGAAAATTATTTAAGAGAATATAGTAAATGGCCCTGCTGACAGTACATCATGACGTTCTTGGAATAGACCTGGGGTTCAATCTTCTAATCATTCATAGCTTTAAATATCTGGCCCATGGTGTCAACGGAGATCATGAGGGATACTGATAAAACATGGCAGGGTGCTGGATGACGTTTCTCTTTGTCATCCTTACCCATAACCAAGACTTTGCCTGCCCTCATATATTATATTGGGGCAATTCTTCAAGAGTGGCAAAATTATTCTTATGCTTAATTGTGGAATTAACAATTTAACATTGTGAATGATCCTAAAGATCCATAGAATATAGTAATTTGTAATTGTGTTGAGACTAGTCTTTGATGACTGATAGGACATTAATTACTTTACTAGTTAGTGAGTCTTATAGGCCATACATAGCTACAACTCCATGTGGCAATGCTGTCCCATCTTAATTTTTTTGCACATATTTTAGGGTAGCAAATATGCAGTATCACACTATCATTGTCTCGAAATAGGAAAATGTCACTCTAAAAGTAGCTAAGCAATTTAAGTAGACCCTCAGTTTACCTCAAGTGCAGATTTAAAATATTTTTTCCAGATTTGGGAACTATTGCCAGTAATAAATCATATGGCATGTTGGCAGAAACATTTCTCTAGGCTCTATCTGTCTTTAATTTTGGCTGTTGCTAGTACACTTACCTCACTCCTTCACAGGCTTGCTTCTCTAAGATCTACGAGGTTAGTAATAATTTTATGCGGAGTCACAATAGCCCTATGCCATTCATCCCAGTAACGTGCATGAGCTGAGAAGTTGGCTTGTCTTACAAATGCTAAGAAAAAATGCTTCATGCCAAACTTCTTAACAGTGGCCTCTTCTCAGAGAATAAATCATTCTATGTTTTCTTTACGATTCATTGCCAAAGTTTAAATATTTATAACTGCAGATGAAGCAGGAACCATGGTTTTGAAGTCCTGAAGCATAAGCTAAAATCTTAAGCTCTATAATTAATAATAAACTACATGTTTGTACAGATACAGCAGGTGTGTGGAAGATCTATGTTACCTATTTGACAAGGAGAAGTGAAAATTAAATGTTTAACATGCAGGCCTATGTTTCCATTAGTAAAAGAGGGCTATTTTATCAATTTAATCTCATCATGTAGAGAGAGGTAGGGTGGCAATGATTTAAGGGGGAAAATGAAGAGGCAGGCCAAGAAAAGCAGAGGAGACCAAACCCGAGTGTCAAAGCGGAAATAGTTCAACGGCCTGGTGAATAACCAAGTCCAAGAAGTCACTCAGACTGCCCAGCAAGATGCAAAGTCCAAAGTCCAAGCAGAATGGTTTCCCACTGTGGTGTCCACAGGAATGGAGAGAGCAAGAGCCAACAACTCACTGAAAGAACATGTATACAGTGCCCAAAGTAGGACAAACAACTTGAGAAAATTCGTTTTCCCATCCTCAACTGATTTTTCTCATTCTCTCTGGTTACTGTCAATTCCAATCTAATTTGACAACAAGAATACAGGTGAAGCTAACTGAAAACAATGGGGGGATAGTGCGGACAGGGGTCAGGGGAAAGTCACTGTTCTCCAAGGCCCTTCTCTAACAATTCCAAGAAGGAAGCACAAACTTAGTGTCATTCTTGAATTTCTCCCTTAGGTCAGGTTTATTTCCAGGGTAGAAGGTAACTTGTTTCTGTGCTTCATGGCCAATAGCCAAGAACCTTTCTTTCACTTACAAAGAAACTTCCCTAAGGTTGCAGATTGAGAATCAGAGAGAAAACGGAAGTGAAAAATGTGGAGCCAGAGGCCACTGCTCACCCCTACTCGTCCAATCCCAAAGTTCTACCCTACTTCCAAAGAACAACTTGCCCCGGGCCCAGATCCCAAAGAACTGCCAACCCCACATAAAGTCGGGCCTTTGGGAAGAAGGACTTTCTTCTCTTTCACACAACTCTGGTTATAATCCAATCACCTCTAATGCTCTTCTCATTCTCTTGAAATGTTTAGCTTTCTCTGCTAGCTTCCTCAAATGCGACTTAAGCTCAGAATCTTCCTTCTTAAAGGATCACCGTTGGGCCTTCAGAAGAATAGAATTAAGAATGATTTTGGTCTCCTCCATTAACTCAATCCAGATATGTCATCTGATATTGCCCTGAGGGACTAGTAGAAGTTGCATGTGCTGATTTTAACGCTGTGTCTGGTCCAACGCCAGAGTGAATTCCAAAGATTTAAAGCAAATGTCTCTACTCTTTGGGAAGAAATCACTGCCTGCTTAGGGGCTTTTGGCACAGTCTGGTCAGTCCTCTACTACCCCCCACTATCTCTTCAGTAAACGGCTGTCAATTGGCTAACTTCCTCTGGACTATAATAAGCTAATGTAGACCAGGGATGTCTAACAGAAATATAATAACGTGAGGCACAAATGTGAGCCATACACATAATATTAAATTTTCTACTAGTCACATCTTAAAAAAGTAAATAAAACAAAATGGGAAATTAATTTTAATAACATATTTTATTTAATCTAATACATCTAAAATATTATTATGACATATAATCAATATAAAATTATTAATGAAATATCTTCTACTTTTGTGCTAAGTTTCTGAAATCCATGGTATATTTTATATTTATAGTACATTTCTAGTCCTGCTGTATTTCAAGTGCCTAATAATCACTGTGGCTAGTGACTACTGTGTTGGATTGAATTGTTCAGGACTTAAATAGAGGGTTTGAGGGTGAGACATTCCCTTCTTCAGATCTACGGGGATTCCTTTGACCCATATAGTTTCTTAAAACAAAATGACTTTCTAAATCCCATACGATTTTTCTTTATGAGTTAACATATGCACTGCAGATACTTTTTAAAAAATGTTGTTTATATATTATTTATTTATTTATATATTTATTTATTTATTTATTTTTAGAAAGAGAGAGAGAGTGTGTGCATTAGTGTGCGAGGAGGGGTGAGGCACAGAGAGAGGAAGAGAGAATTCCAAGCAGGCTCCATGCTGCCAGTACAGAGACTGATGCATGGCTCGATCCTACAAACCACAAGATTACGATCTGAGCTGAAATCAAGAGCCAGACACTTAACCAAAATCAAGAGCTGGATGCTTAACTGACTGAGCCACCAGGTGCCCCAAAACAATAGACACTTTTGCACAGTTTTCCATTGGTTGTGATTCTGATTGATTCTAATTTTTGATTTTTTGCCAAGTAGGTGACTGTCTTTGCATCTCTACGTTATTATACCCCATGTTCCCCTTTCCATGCCCTCTCATGCACAGAGGTGAATATTCCACAAATTTAAAGGGCCATACATATTTACCATGATGCTAAGATTTGCTCCACACAACTCATTAGGTTTTTCCTCAATCTACAAAACAGAGAGGTGAGAAAGGATAATTTGTGTTCTTTCTATTTTAATGAATCTTGCTATTATAGTGGTGAGTGGGTGTGTATTGGTTTTTGGCTTGAACACTAGCTATACTATTAATTGGATGGTGGACAATCTATAGACACCTAGAAAAAAATGTTTACTGAGACCACATGATGTGTAGACCAGTTTCCCATAAAGGTGTCCACTTTCTTCCTCAGGCTTCTCAGGTTTAACTGATTATTTGTCTTGGTTTCACGCCCCATCTTCATTTGTGTTATAATCTCCTCCATTAACATATAAATTAAAAATCAAGCTCTTAGTTTACTTCAGTTATTTATTCTTCACTGTTTTTAAACTTAGAAAAAAACCCAATAAATCTCTACACAATTTTAATGAAAATGAACATATATTTCTGAAGTACTTACTGATGATTATCGTTTAATTTGCAGCATTTTGGAAGAAGTGGGGTTTACATCTGAGATATTTTCGTGGACTCTAGATCCTGAGTGAATTGCTTTAGCTCTGAGTATTCAGGCCTTGGAGGTCTGGTAGACTTCCTGATACCCGTAAGGAAAAGTAATCCTGACAGGAGCAAACAGAAAGCTGTTGTGTGTGCAAATACCTTAACTTTCATCAAACATCGTATAAAAGAAGAACAAAACAGAGGGAATGAGTGTCACCTGAACTACTATGCTCGTCTCTGGGCAGGAAATGTCTTATTCAAGAGAAACACACTCTTCTTATGATTCTAACTAGTCAGGAAAGATGAATGCTCCACAGAGAGAACTGAGCATTTTCTTCTCTGGTCACAAGAACGCAGCTCACAGAGTGCCTGGACAAAGGTGAGTATTTTCAAGAGTGTCTTCTAATGGGACAGAGACCACAGAAAAGGAATCTAAGAAGGACTGTGAGTCAAACTTACTACAATTCAGCAGATCTGTCTGGAAATGAATTCAGAAGACTTGAAACATTCAAATTAGAAGAGTTAAACTGGCTTTATTTTAGACTGAGAAGTTAGATAATATCTGATTAGTCCCTTTTTATCCCCAGAAGATGAAGAGTAATATAGGCACGGTATAGGCAGAAAAGAGTAAGAAATTTAGCTGTTAGACTTTCTATACAATTTCCCTCATTTAGTGCAACTCTTTCTGCAGAGGATTGTCTTACTCATCTTTTCTTCTGGGTCTAGCCTCGTGCCGGCACCTGCTATGTCCTCTATAAATATTTGTTGAATCGATAAACAAAATGTCCAAATTTCTAAATTTCCATCATGTGTGCTATGAGAATAATCTTGAAAGATACACATTCAGTTAATATAGGGCAGAAAAATGCACCAGTTCAGCTAAATTGCTATTAGCTGAACGACTATTAAATGATGGTAATATTTTCAAAAAAATTGGAAAACAACCTTCCTTGTCCCCATTGGTCCCATCACTCACCCTCTCAGATCCTTTCTGGGAAGAAGGAAGGTCTGGTGCCCAGGGTTCTGCACCGGCCGTCACTTCTAATTGGGCAGGTTTTGGCTGGCAGTGCCTGGACCAAAACATTTTGAATATAATCCTCAAGTGTGTACGGAACAAAACCCTTTGCAAAAAATTATATGATGTTAAGTGTCTTAAGAAATAGCCATTCTCAGTGAAAAACTTTCCTGAAAGGATCGTTTTAAGTTTTTATTGTTGTTATGTTTTCATAAGACTCTTAAGACTACACTATGACAGAAATGAACTGAAAATAGGGACCCTTTTGTGAAAGCAAATTCCATTCTGATTTAGTATGTGCTCTTCAAAACCTCATTTATCTCTCTTATGATTTGTTTTGTTGTGCTCTTAAAAGGTTTTCTGCACGGAGCTGGCACGGGCAGTCCTAGTGTGTTTCAAATAGTATGGGAAAAACAAAGTGTCAGAGTTCATCAGGAGTGGGGAATATTTACAAATCCTCAATTAAATTTGCAGTGGTTGGTCACATGGAGACAAAAACATGAAAGAATATCTGAGAAAAATATTTGAGACAGGAGAGAAAAATTAAAGCCGTTAGTCATGGACACTTCAGGTACATTGTATCCAGGTATAAATTTTTATACTGGTGTTATAATTTACCTTGCAGTTCAATCTTAGCTTCCATTTTGTGTTTGGGAAGGGAAAACCCGGACAAATTATGAAGAAAATGAATAGCCAATAATGAAGAAAGATATTCAAAGAAATCTTGTAACCCAATTATGTATTCTTGGGCTCTCTCTGAAGTTTTGATATAACTAAATAATTGTTTTGAAATCTTATTTTATACCGTTGGTGAGAACATACTTTATTGCCCAGAGTATTCCTTTTATAGAATGAAACATCAGTATGTGACAGAACACTGAATTTTATTAGGTGACTAAAACCATTAAAAAAAAGTGAGGTTAGGGACACCTGGGTGGCTCAGCAGGTTGAGCGTCCGACTTCAACCTAGGTCATGATCTCACTGTTTATGAGTTCAGGCCCTGCATTGGGCTCTGTGCTGACAGCTCAGAGCGTGGAACCTGTTTCGGATTCTGTGTCTCCTTCTCTCTTTCTGCCCTTCCCCACTTGCCCTCTGTCTCTCTCTCTCAAAAATAAATATACATGAAAAAAAAAAGTGAGGTTATTTTTAGAGAATTGGGTGATAGAAGTCTTGCGAAGGTTTCAGTAGCAACTATTAGCTGGACTTGACAAAAATTTTGGTTAAGCAAGGGAGGAAACCTTTGTGTTTTCGTCACATTCACAATGCTTCCAACAAAAGTTGGTGTTAGGGTACGAACATATACACATATACAAAACTGCTTTGCCTTGGTATGTCCAATCTTAGTATTACCAGTCTCATGAATTTCAATTATCCAGAATAAATTTATAAAAATGCAAAAGACAAATAAAGAAATAGGGCTTCCAGTAAAGGCACGGGAGACTGTGAGGTCCTTATCCTACAGAATAAAAAAAGCAAGTATTTGGAGAATCAGACTTTATTTTTGTAGACCTGGTTTTCTTAAATTCAGTCTGTGCTTTCTCAAATGTGTCCTCCATTTGCTATATTTTTCCAAATTTTGTTCTTTTCTTCTTTCTTCAAAACTTTTCTTAAACGCTCCCCTAAAAAGTAGTATTTCTATTAATAATCAGTGTTGATGATGCAAAAGATTTTTAAAGATACAACATAAAAATTATTGAATGAACTAAAATAAATTCCAGGATTATGATAGTGTAATTGTATTCCAGTTTTAATTGTACTCCCTGTGTTTCACCATATGAAAAGAGCATCATCTGAGAAAAATATATTGAAGGTAATTACAGAACAAACTTCCATGTCAAGGATGAAGATATATGCTCGTCCATCAATTTTCTTAATTCAAAACCACTGTGTAATGGACAAGAAAATAATTTAAAATCTGCCTTTAAGAGTCACAGTGGAATGAGGAGGTTTAATTATTAGAATTAGAAGAGATTTGAAAATCATTTAGTTGTGCCCTTCATTTTATAAATGAGGGAACCGAGGCCCAGAAAAATCACTGACTTTTGCCAAGACCATGAAGCTAGTTAATGGTAAAGCCAAAATGGCTACCAAGGATTCCTGTCCCCCATTCCAGCCCTGTGCACATTATACCGTGCTACCTCTTCTATGTCAGCAACACCTGTAAGTATTGTTATGGAACAACATGTGGTTCTAAGAACAAAATGAGAGTAAATCTTGTGATACAGCAGTTAATAATGTGCAGTTTTTCAGTTAACTCAATTTTTCTCTAGCTAGTCTCTATCTCTTCAGAAAATGTAAATATCATGATGAATATCTTAAACTTTTAAGGAAAAATCACTCTATGGCTAATGTTAGATGAATTGAAAAATGAAAATACATTTGTGTCAATAAGTACGGCACAACATTATAGTAAACTCTCTATAGACTTCTCAATTCCACCCATTCTTGGACTTGTCCCAGGAGGTAGCATGACCTTTGCACCCACAAGGGCATTAGAAGTTTGATTCTTTTTCTTCCAGGGCAACATATCCGTTGAGTGGTGTTCAGTTTTGGTTTGGACGTGAGAGACGATCTTAAGAGGAACATGCGTAACCTTGTGCGTTGCCTTTCCTTCCTCTCTTCCTTGCAGAACCCTCTGAAAATCCCATATGTCATTGCTTTGCAAAACTCAAATTATGTATTATTCATCCTTGAATATCACAGTAGCATATATTTTATTTTCCAGATGGAAAAGTCTTTACCATAAAAATCAATAACTTTAAAAGATATATACTAGTTAAGAGAAACTTGGAAACGATTCAAAGGAAAAATAAGGCTATTTTCACCATTAGTAAATCCAAGTGAATCATAAAACTTTCAGTGGCGTTTGGATCAAAATATGGACTGCTCTCTTTTCAGTATGTTGACGCCACCTAAGAATGTAAGATAATCTGATATGAAAGTTCTTAAAAATATTTCATATTTTTATTATGTATTGCCTTTTGTTTAAATTTCTAGATAGAACTAAAATGGTCAAGGCATGTTTTTAAATCTAACTAACTACACATTCAGAAAAAACATTTCTTTCCAAATATCAAGAGCAAAGAGTGTTAATGTCAGATATCCCAAGCTCAAAAACATTTTTAGGCTATTTAAAGCCTTATGTTAAGCTAATTTATACTTAAAGTATTCTTACATTTTACATTGCAATTTTGGCTTCTTAAAATCTAAACGGAAAAATATTTTTAAAACCTAACAGAAGGATTTCTGAGAAATCATTTTCGTGGAAGTTAAAATATACTAAAACCATTCAGGTATTCAGGAAAAGAGTTGTCACTGCGTTAAATGTTAGAGTTGCCTTTAAAAAATATTTTTTAATATGTAAAACATAATTTCAGAGTGCTATTTAGTTTGGCCTCGTGTTCATAAGAACACTGTTTTCAAAGTGAAATCAATTAATCGTTTCATCATTCAAACTGAGCGAGATACTAAAACAGTAAAAAAAAAAAAAAAAAAAGAAAAAGGTCATGAAATAAAATATGTAGGTGGTGGCTGATTTACGTCTTTTTCAGTCTTAGCCATTTCAGATGACTTGCAGTTTAATAATTTAGTTTAATAGCAACAATTAAACTCTTTCTCTGTATCCAATTTCTTTCTGACCACGCCACTTCCATGTGTTCTGGTAGATATGAGTTAACAAGATAATGAGTGCAGAAACTGTGAGTAGGCTGCAGAAACGAAAGTGCTCCCGGAGAACATCTGTTTTGGGTAAAGCAATTTAATTGCGAAGATCATGGTGGTATTGTCAGGATTTATTTCAAGAGAAGAGCAAGAAGCAAAAGAGGGCGGTGGGAACCCTTGACACCCTCCTTCCTTACAGAATTTTATCATCAGCAACGAAAGGGCCAAGAAAAATCTTCTTTCTTTTGTTTGCCTTTGTGTCAATTTCCTCTTCTGCAATAAGGAAGTCTAAACAAAGTGGTCTGGCTTTTGAAATAATATATTTATTCCATATATAAAAAATACATACACCTAGACATACTTGTACAAAATAGATACACATATACACACACGTAAACACCCGCAGTCCCGTTTTAGGTGTATTTAGATGTATTCTCTAAGCAGTAAAATCTACCTTAGAGAGTTCTAGAGACTGCTAAGTTTTCTGAGCTTCCCAAGCCTATTTTAATTCGTATAATGATTTAACATCCTTGTTATGAATGTGTAGGCTCAGGATCAGTGCTTCACATATGTGCCTTCAAGACTCACAGAGAAAGCTTTCCAAAAAAGCTTATGTTGGGCAAAGACTGGTTTAGGAAATAATAGGAAGTTGATTGTGATTTATGGAGAAATGGTAGTTTACAGTAAAAACAAAAAAGAGAACAGGAGAAATCTGCTATTGTACCATTTGTTTAGATAGTAATTTTAGCATCATTAAAGCATTGATGGGATAATATGTGTCTGATTCATTAACATATTTCTTTCTTTTAATGTTTATTTATTTTGACAGAGAGGGTACACACACGCAGGTAAGTTGGGGAGAGGCAGAGAGAGAAGGAGAAAGGGAATCCCAAGCAGGATCCATGCTCAGCGCAGAGCCCTATGTGGGGCTTAATCTCACAACCGTGAAATCATGACCTGAGCCCAAATCAAAAGTTGAACACTTAAATGACTGAGCGCCCCAGGCACCCCTAACATATTTCTTTAGTGGCAGTATTTGAGATAGTGAATATTCAAAATCGAAGGCGTTTGTCACATCTACCAGGGCAAACAGGCAAGAGCACACAGTGAGGTCAAAGCCTTCAGGAGGTTCACAGGAGTGCCCATGTTAGTTCTTCTCTTTCTCTTTGGCTACCTTAGTTGCCTCTCAGGTCCGGACATGAACCAAGGCCAACTCTTTCTGATCATAGATGAAGAGAAGGAAGAAAAACATGTCTTATGATACTACTTTGAATGAAAAAACTGTGTGTTATATGACAAGGCAAGCACATTCAAAACACGGATTAAGAGACCAAAGTCAGATGTGTCTCTTAACTTGTATTTCAAGGTCCCCCAGTGGGCTGTGTAAGCTCCCGTGAAGGGTTTAACATGGATCCAGACTCACAAGTCCTTTCTTTTTGTTCTTACAGGTAAGTGTTCTGAAGGTCCTTGGATTTCTATTTCTCTGTATAATTGAGGGTTAATTACTGAAACCAAAGGACATTTCTGATAGTCACTAACATAGTACACATAAACTAAAATTAGCATGATAATAAAGTTTGCTAAAGTTTTTAATTCCATAATCTTCATAGACTTCCAGTGAAGTAATGTGATAAATCTCTTCCTATATGGTAGAGCTAATAAGTGGTAAAAGTCAAGACTTGAAAACATTTCTCACACTAGCAGAGTACTTTCGATAGTTCATTCAGCTGAGAATTAGGTTGGATCAAGGAACCCGGTTTCAATACTTTACAGTCTGGAAACAGGATGCCAAATCTAAGAAGAGGAAATTTAATTAGGAGTCAAAATTACACAGTTTTGGACTTCATTTTGAAACACCAGCTGCAAAGTATAGAGTTAGGGAGTCTTTACTTTGTGTATACTCGTGAGAAATCGTTTTAAACTTTAGGAAGGACATTGATGACTCTGAGTTTGTGAAGGGAAGGGTGAATGGTCTGGAAACAAGAACGGTTGAAATAACTGGAGATATACAACCCAGAAGAGGAAGGATTTGGAGTAAATGAAATAGGCGTCAGATGGACGAGGGCTTCTTTATTCAGCAGAGTCCTGTCTTCATTCGTGGAAATGCAGAGGAGAGATCTGTTGGATTATGACATAAAAGAGGACACTTCTGGATTTCAGTTTTCTACTCTGAAAGAGGATAAAGAATAATAAAGAGACATCTAATTAGCATGTGACATCTTCACAGCACGTACGGGATGATGTGGTATCCTTCCCAGTTGCCCTCCTGTCCCCTTTTAGAATGAAGGACTACTTTTCCTAGCTGCTTGGCATGCTGCTGACGGACAGCTCTCAGCTATTATAAGGTTTCAGGCATGATACCTGTAGGGTCAGGTGCAGAAAGGGTCGGGGGGCACAAGGAAGCTGCATAAGCAAGTATCTCAGACCCCTGGGAGCCCCACATCCTCTACCATTGATAGCCCAGTGCCTCTCCCTTCATTCACTCCAAAAGTCATCCGCGGTGGGGGACCCACTTTACAACAAAGGAAGTGAGACAGTGGGCACATGAGATCTAGAAACTGTATCCCATACCACACTCTTCAGAAGCTGTTGGGCTGAGACAGTGATATTACTCAGTGATGAGAAAGAATGAAATCTTGCCATTTGCAAGAGTGCGGAGGGAACTGGAGTGTATTATGTTAAGCGAAGTAAGTCAGTCAGAGAAAGACAATTACTGTAGAATTTCACTCATATGTGGAATTTAAAAAACGAGACAGATGAATATAGGCGAAGGGAAGGAAAAATAAGATAACAGACAGGGAGGCAAACTGTAAGAGGCTTTTAAAGACAGAGAACAAATGGAGGGTTGATGGAGAGAGGTGGGGGGGTGAGCTAAATGGGTGATGGGCATTAAGAGGGGCACTTGTTGAGATGAACGCTGGGTGTTGTATATGTAAGTGATGCATCACTGGGCTCTACTCCTGAAATCGTTATTACACTACATGTTAACTAACTTGGATTTAAATAAAGTCAAAAAATTAAAACAAAACAAAACTTGTTGAAAGCACTGCATTCAGGATGAAGTACATGCTCTAAATCTACAACTGTTATATAGTGGTATGTTTCCACGGGATAGAAATCAGGAGTTTGGGAACCATCCTTCTCTGTTATCCTATTGGTGAGTTTACGCTCCCCTTCCCTATATCTCTTAGATTCTGGAAATTTAGAGGTCTTGGTTCCCAACAAGTTCCAGTAGGAAACATAGATGCATCCCACTAAACTCAAAGTTGCATTTCTACCCAGGAACTTTAGGATTCTTAGGGTAAGGGACCAGCAGACAAGAAGAGGAGTTAACGTCATGGCAGAGATAATTGCCCATGATCATGAGGGAGAAGAACAGCTGTTGGTTCACAATAGGGGCAATGAGGAAGGTGTTTGACATTCAGGTGATCAATTTGGACATCTTTGCTCAATTTTGATGACAAATGGATATGTGCTATGATCCTTTTTTAAGTTTTTCCGTAGAAAAACTTATGTGTTCCATCAGATACACAGAGGAGCTGTTCTCAGAACTTCCATCCGTCTTTGGAGTGCCTGGGTAGTTCACTTGGTTGAATGTCTGACTTGATTTTGGCTCAGGTCATGATCCCAGGGTTGTGGGATCGAGCTCCACTCAGAGTGGAGCCTGCTTGAGATTCTCTCTGTCTCTTTCTCTCCTCTCTCTCTCTGTCCCTCAGCCCTTCTCCCGCTCCTTGCACTCTCTCCCCTACTCCACACAGAAAAAGAACTCGAATCCCTCCTCACACTCCAAAACCATCTCTTGGTTCATGTCACTACTGTTTTGCACCTGGAACAGTGTCTATCTTGTCTCTTGCTTCTACTCTCGCACCCCACATCTTCCGCCACGTCATTCACTAGAGTGAACTTTTGACAACAGAAATCAATCATGTTATTTCTCTGCTGAAAACACTCCAAAGGTTTTGCATTGTCCTCAAAATAAACTTAAACTTCACAGCCTCAGACTGTACAGAACTTACTTCCTCTTAACCACTCTCCCTCTTGCTTACTCTGGCCAACGACATTGGCTTCACTCTTTCTCGATCATGTCAAACTCCTTCCCATATCAGAAGCTTGCTTGACTCTGTTGCCCCCTCTGCTTGGAATGTCCTTTCTCCTAATCTTTACATGGATGGTGGTTTTCACTTTATTCAGGTCCAGGTTCAGGTCCCTGGACAAATGTCGCTTCCTCAGAAAAGTCTTTCCAGACCTATTCTATCTAAAATACCCTCACGCCATCCATCACAACCTATCTGCTTAATTTGCTTTAATTTCTTTCAATGTACCCAAAACACTGTACATGTAACAGTTTCTCATGAGACAGTAATATAAATATTAATTTGTTATTTAGGTATTAAGTGCTTTAGGTATGATTGTCAAAATCTCCACTCAGTGTAAGCCCCATGAGGATGAGCCTTTTTCCTCTCCTGTTTATCTTTATAACTCGAGCACTGCTTGGCATGTTAAGTGCTCAGTAATTATTTGTCGAATTAATGAATGATGAGACATTTATTAAATGTTGACCAACTGATGGCCTCAGGGAATCCGCTGCCTTCTCTTTCAGTGTATCTGGCTTCTTTTTCTATCTAAAAATAAATGGAAACATTCTTAAAGATATTGTGAATGTAAGATCACTATATTCATCCCTTTTTCAAGGAAAAGGTACTTTTGACATGGCGACGTTATGCCGTCTATTGCTCTGAAGAAAAGGTCTGCTCTTGAACTTGCTTTGGGAGGAGTGTTTGATACGCCTGGCCCAGATTTTAATTATAAACTTCCAGATGAGTCATTCTTTCTTTGGGAACATTTGTCCTACCTGTTTCCACCACTTCCTCTGGAGAGGTTAATCTAAATTCTGATAGTACTGAGAAGGGCAGAACTTGAGATTTGTTCTTTTTATTAACAAGTTTAAATGAGTTCTTTTGAAGGTTTTATTTTATTTGAAACACATTAATTATGACTTTTAAAATGGAAGCCGGCCGTTAATACATAATTCACAGTACTGACGTCACTGTTCTCTTTCTCAATAGTACAGACAAAGCACTTTGTAAAGTAAACCTTTGCCTGTTGTTACAATAAAGTTCATGAGGCTTCAAGCCTAATATTTTTAAGGTAACCTTTCAAGTAGCTTTAGATGGTGTGCAGCCATTTCTAAGCAAAAGAACTTACTGGTTTACATTTTATTTAAACCAAAACTCTGATGAAATGTCCAGCTAATCAACCTAAGAGTTCTTTTGCTTTTGTTTTGTAAGAAGTCAAAACTACTCTATTTTCAATTTAGATATTAAATGATGTTTCTCAGAAACATTCAGAATTAGAGAAAATCACAAAAATAAAATTGGAAACAATGTTGCTGATAGCCTTGGTCAGAGATTTCGGGGCACGGTGGTACTGTCTTTAGGAGACTAAAGTGACATGGGCCAAGTAGCAGCTTCCCTTCTCTGGGTCCGTCCGCCTTCAAAGGCAAGATCTTCTCTCAGAGGAAGACCCAGTTAAAATTCAACTCAAGATAGAGTATAAAGGACAGCGTGCAGTCATCTGCTGTGGTAGATAGAATAATGGCCCATAAAGAAAGTCCATAGCCTAATAGCCTGACCCTGTGAATATATGGTAACCTCCATGACAAAAGATAGTCTGCAGATGTGATTAAGTTGAGAACCTGGAGATTGGGAGGTTATTCTTGATTATCCAGGTAAGCCCGCCACAATCATAAGGGTCCTGATAAAAAGGATGCAGGACAAGTCGGAGTCAGAAGAGAAGGTGATATAATGACACAAGCAGAGGTTGGAGTGATGTGGCCATGAGCCAAAGTTTGTCAGCAGCTTCTAGAAGCTGGAAAAGGCAATGAACCAATTCTCCCCCGAAGGCTCCAGAAGTAGCTAGTCATATGAATGCCTTGATTCTAGCCCCATAAGACTCCTGTTGGACTCTGGACCTCCAGAGTTGTAAGAGAATAAATCTGTGTTGTGTTAAGCCACTAAGTCTGTGGTAATTTGTTACAGCAGCAAATAGGAAACTAATATACTTACTGAAGCTAGATGGGACTTGTGTTTCACAGTCTCCTAAAAAATGTCCTGTGCGTCTGGGTTACCAAGGAAAGCTTCCCTGTTGTGGTTACAATGTCAGGTTTGCAAACAGGGATGATATTAATTTAATTTAAAATCTGTCCAATGACAGAAAGTTACTGAGTACTTAGCATGCTGCAGAAATCGTTTTAGGTTGAGGGTACTACAACAAAAAGACATCATAATGTCAAGGAGCCCTACTTATTAAATATTTGCCTGCAACCCAACCTCTAATTTTGGCATAAAGAAGTCTTTAGACTGTGATTTTGAGGCAGCCATTACAGGCGAATAGAGATCCACTTTGGCATGTAAGTTTTAGTTTATGTCTCAGCATACTCTGTATCTTAATTCTTTTCTTTATCTGTTCAAATCTAGTCTGAATCTAGTGCAATGATTCTTGAGCAAAAGACATTCTTCTGGGCAAGACGTACCAAAATCTCAAGAAGTATATGTGTAGTTGGTGTAAAGGCACTTTAAAATTGCCATTGCTTTAAATTTTGTTGTATTATTTGATACATTTGGAATTTTCAAATGAAATTAAATGAGAGCATAAAATTTAAGGTAGAGAAACACTGATTTAGAGTCACTGAGACCTATCAGCTTTTTCTGGGAAATTCCTCTCGTATCTTATTTTCTCTCTTTGCTGTTACTATGACCACTTCCTATTGCATTGTATTTAGTTCCTCAACTGTGTCATTAATTCTTCCGTGATAAGGACCACATCTTAGTCATCTGTGTATCCCACAGCTGGGACAGTGCTTACCGTTTAGTATATACTCAATGCATGCTTAATGAATTTGAGTTCCTATTCTAAGATTTTTAAGATTATTTGCCTAATAATTTTAAATTCCCATAGTAGTTTTCTTTTTACTTTAAAAAAAATTTTTTTTAACGTTTATTCACCTTTGAGAGACATAGAGACAGAGTATGAGCAGGGGAAGGGCAGAGAGAGAGGGAGACACAGAAGCTGAAGAAGCAGGCTACAGGCTCTGAGCCGTCAGCACAGAGCCCGACGCGGGGCTCGAACTCACAGACCGCGAGATCATGACCTGAGCCGAAGTCGGCCGCTTAACTGACTGAGCCACCCAGGTGCCCCCCATAGTAGTTTTCATAATATTGATGCCAGCAAAGACATTCAACGCTTCTGATCAACCAATTAATTATTTGGTTAGATTATAGTTACAACTTTGTATCCTGTGTCAATTTTATCTTTAGATTATTTAATTAATCCTCATGGATTTTTCCGATTTTTTTTTCTGCAGTTCTAATTGAGGGGGTCTTATAAAAATTATGTTATTTTTTCTAAAGTTAATTAATTTGTTATCTTATGAACTGGCTGTTATGTTAGAGCTCTTTTGTATTCTGTGCTTCATAAATCATTAAATTTATGAGAAAATATTTATTCCTTTTTCTTTGACTTCTTTTTTTCCTCTACCAAAGTGGCAATTCTTTGTTTCAAAAAAGCTCTTGATTTATAAATGACTCTTTCCCATATGAATCTATATCTTATTTATCTTATTTTATTTGTAAACTATTATATTAATTTGAAAACTAGACTTTTCTAGTTGCATAATCACTTATAATCTTATTGATATCTCTGTTAGAAAATATTATATTGATAATAAAATTTCAATCTAGTTTATCCTAGAACAGTAATTTTCTTTGAGTTGCTAACTGATCCTCCACCCACACCCTCAGTGCCCCAGTCCAGACGGGGCAGGAGACAGGAAAATCACTTTATCTCTTTCTTATGAATCTTAAAAATAAATATCAAAGCATCACTGGGAAAGATTATTACTCCCATTAAATTTTTAATTTGAATGAATTAAATTTGAATTTAATTGAATTTGAATAATATAGAACAATGAAATTGTGTGAATTCTTTACAGATGAAGTTTTATGGTTTTATCTAAAGATAACTTACTTTGAGGAGCTCCCTCTTTTTATCAGCTGAAGGAGCCTTTTCCAAATACCTATCATAGCTGATAATATCTTGAAATACATTTTTGAGAATACTGACTACCTTGGTTATATGGAAAATTGTGCTGCTGTTGCTTTCAAGAGACGTCTTGATGCCTGTAGTGAAAGCTCACGGCACATAGCAGGGCAATCGTTTTCCCTCTTGCATGAAATAATTGTTGAATGGGAACAGGCATGTCCGCCAAAGGAAAATAGGGGAGGAAAGAAACCTTCCAATAATTTTGTCTATGATGTCAGCAAGACAGCAGAATAGGATGTCCCAGGTCTTATTACCTCACAGAAATACCAATAAATCAATAATAAGGTAAGAACTCCAGAACCTCATCGAGAAGCTGCAACACCTCAGATAAGAAAAAAATTGAGACAAAACACTTTGAAATGATTAAGTAAAGCAATTTCACTTTATTCAGGTCAACCCTCCTCCTAGCCTGTACAGATCAGTGCTGAGAGAGAGATCTACTTGGTTTATAATTTCTTCCTTAGAAGAAGCAGTAACCTTGCAGGATAGAAGGAAGTGGGATGATATGGTCAAAGTACTAAAAGAAAAAACTGCCAACTAGAAATACTATGCCTGGCAAAACTGTCCTCCAAACATTAGGAGAGATAAAGACATTCAGAGACAAACAAAAACTGAGGAAGTACATTACCACTCGGCCCGATTTACAATAATGGCACAGCAGTTCCTCAAGCTGCAATGAAGGGATGCTAATTAGTAACATGAGAACACGAAAGTATAAAGGTAAGTATATAAACAAATACACAATATTGCAATAATGGTGTGTAACTTGCTTTTAATTTTAGAATAGAAATTATAAGATAAAAAATCAGAAATATAACTATAAAAATTTGTTAATGGATTTAAAATATAAAAAGATGCAAGGTGTGTTATCAGTAACATAAAGTGTGTGTGGAGGAAGTAAAATGTAGACTTTAGTATGTGATTCAAATTGAATTATTGGTTTAAAGTAGACTGTAATAACTAGATGTTTTATATAATCCTTATGGTAACCATTTATACCTTATGGTATAATTTAGATGTATAATACACAAAAGAAAAAGAGAAAGGAATCAAAGAACATTGTTACAGAAAATCAACAAAACACAAAGGAAAACAAGAGAAGAAAAGAGGTATATAACCACCACAAACCACACATAAAACAATTAGCAAAATTGCAATAGTCATCTTTTCTTATCAATACTTACTTTAAAAACAAATGGACTAAACTCTTCAATCACAAGACATAGAGTAGATAAAGGAGTAATAAAACAAGACAAAATTGTATGCTGTCTACAAAAGATTCACTTATATATTTAAGATACACACAGACTGAAAGTGAAGGGATAGAAAATGATATTCCAAGCAAATGATAACTAAAAGAGAGCAGGGTTGGCTATATTTACATAAGATGGAATAGACTTTAAATCAAACACTGCCACATGGGACAAAGAAGAACATTATATAATAATAAAGATAATGATATATAAGTATATATTCCAGTTCTTTTGGAAGATATAACAATTATATCTGCAGCCTAATGCCAGAGCACATAAAGATATAAAGTAAATATTAACAAAACTGAAGGGAGAAATAGACAGTAATACAATAATAATAGGTTACTTTGATGTTGTAGTTTTAAAAATATATAGAACATCCAGACCAAAAAAAAAATCAATAAGGAAACAACAGACTTGAACACTATAGATGAAATAGACCTAACAAACATTTGCAGAACATCCCACTTAACAGCAGTAGAACGCATATTTTCCTCAAGCTTGTACATAGAACATTCTCCAGGATAGACTCCATGTCAGGCCACAAAAAAGTCTTAACAAATGCAAGAAGATTAATATTACACCAAATTTCTTTTCTGTACCATAATGGTATAAAACTAGAGATTAATAATGGAAGAAAAATTGGAAATTTCACGCATACATAGAAATTAAATAACATGCTCCTAAACAACCAATGGGCCCAAGAAGAAATCAAAAGGAAAATCAGAACATATGATGAGACAAGTGAAAATGAAAACACAATAGATCGAAACATGTGGGATGAGGTAAAGGCAATACTAAGAGAGAAATTTATGGCAACAAATGCCTACATTAAAAAAGAAGAAAGATCTCAAATAAGCTACTTAAACTTAAACCTTGGGGAACTAGAAAAAGAGGAACAAACTAAGCATAAAGTAGCATAAGGAAGGAAATAATGAAGAACAGAAATAAAACTAGGAAAAAAATGGAAAAGAAAAAAAACAAAACTAAGACGTAGGATCTTTTTTGAAAGATAAAAAAAAATTGACAAATCTTCAGATGGACTAAGAAAAACAAAAAGAAAGAAGACTTAAAAAAATCAGAAATGAAACAGAAGACATTACAATTGATGCAACAGAAATGAAAAGGGTCATAAGAAACTGCTATAAACAATTGTAGGCCAACAAACTGAATAACTTAGAAGACATGAATAAATTCCTAGATAGATACAATTTGCCAAGAAGTCATAAAGGAAAAGAAAACATGAACAGACCAGTAGTGAGTAAAGAGATTGAGTTAGTAATCAAAACCTTCTCACAAAGAAAAGCCTAGGCCTAGACCTCACTGATGAATTCTGCAATCATTTAAAAAGAATCCTTCTTGAACTCTTCTAAATCATTGAGAGGGAGGAAGTAGTTCCAGAATCATATTATGAGACTAGAATTACTCGGATACCAATACAAACTACAAGAAAGAAAAAAAAAAAAGCAAAACACTATAGGCTAGTACCCTGATGAATACAGATGCAAAAGTACTGAATGAAATACTAGCAAACTGAAATCGACAGCAAATACACTGTGACTAAGTGAGAGATAGCCCTAGGATGTAAGGTTGGTTCAACATATACAAATTAATATAGGTGATTCACCACAAAACAGAATGATGGGGGAAATTCATGATCATCTCAACAGATGCAAAAAAAAAAAAAAAAAAGCATCTGACAAAATGTGGCATCTTTTCATGATAAAACCTCTCAACAATTTGAGTATAGAAGAAATGTACCTCCGCATAATAAAGGCCATATATTACAAGTCCACAGCTGATACCATACTCAACAGCAAAAAACTGAAAACTTTTCCTCAAGATCAGGAACAAGGTAAGGATTCTCACAGGTGTCACATCTATTCAATAAAGTACTGGAAGTCCTCACCGGAATAATTAGGCAAGAAACATAAATAAAAGGCATTCAAATCAGAAAGGAAGAAGTAAAATTATCTCATTTTGTGGATGATATGATCCTATATGTAAAAAACCCCACAGACACCACAAAAAACCCCAACAACTGTTAGAATTAATAAACAAACTCGGTAAAGTTGTAGGATACAAACAATCAATATACAAAGGTCAGCTGTATTTCCGTACGCTAAGAAGAATCCAGACCAAAAAAAAAAAATTAAGGAAAAACTTCTTTTGACAATAGCAGCAAACAGAATAAAATACCTAAGAATAAACTTAACCAAAGAAGAGAAAGACTTGGACACTGAAAACTATAAAACATTGACAAAAGAAATTAAAGGATATACAAATAAATGGAAAGACATCCTGTTCATGGATGGATTGTTAAGACTTGATATTGTTCATGGATTGTTAAGACTTGATATTGTTAACGGGCTCATAATACAGATTCAGTATCATCCCCATGAAACTCTACAAGGATTTTGTCTTATTTTACGGATATAGAAAAAAAATTCTAAAATTCATATGGAACCATAAAAAAATAGAAGAGTCAAAACAATCTTGAAAAGAAGAAAGTTGGAAACACCCCATTTCCAGATTTCAAGATATGTTGCAAAACCACAGTGATTAAAACAGTATGGTACTTGCAAAATAGGCATAAATATGGATCAATGGAATAGAATAGAGAGCTCCAAATCAATCCACACATGTACAGTCAATCGATCTTTGACAAGGGTGCTGAGAATACACAACGGGGAAAGGATAGCCTCTTCAACAAATAGTGTTAGCAAAACGGAATATCCCTGTGCAAAAGAATGAAATCGGATCATTATCTTACACCATACACACAAAAAAGTCAACTCCAAATTGATTAAAGACTTAGATGTAAGATCTGAAACTTAAAAGCTGCTAGAAGAAAACATGGTGGGGGGCGGGGTGGACATTTCTTGACATTGGTCTCAGAAATGATTTTTTTTAGAATGGCACCAAAAGTAGAGGCAACAAAAGTGAAAAAATAAACAAGTGAGACTATATCAAACTCATAGAAGCAGAAAATGCAACGGTGGTTACCAGGGGCTCCAGGTAGAAGAAATGAAGAGTTGTTCAATGGGTATCATGTTTAAGTTATGCTAGAGAATAAATTCTAGAGGTCTGTTGCTTAGAGATAACAATATGGTATTATGCACTTACAAATGTGTTAAGAAGATTGAAACAAAACAAAACAAAACAAAAAAACAAAACAAAGGGACATAAAGAAACTTTGGGAGGTGTCGGATATATCTTTACCTCAATTGTGGTGACGGTATCGTGGGTGTTTGCATGTGTCCAAACTCATCAAATCATACACATTAAACAAGTGTAGTTCTTTGCATGTTAATTATACCTTAGTAAAGATATTAAAAAAGAACTTCTGTCAAAAATAATGGTTTACGTAACTGTGGAAGTGTCTCTGGAAGTATTAGCGAGGTTTCTTTAAATTTAATGCTGACCACAATGCTTTGTAATTTTCCTTTCAAAAACTGGATTTTCCCAGCATGACACCCAGTGCTGGCATTAGGAACAGACACTTAAAAACACTCATGCCAAGGAGTTAACAGGAAATATCTTGGCAAATCCAGAGTCAAAAGGAAAGCACAAAACTGTCAGAACACATATCGTGTTTCTCAGAATTATCTGTATCATGTTGGAAGTTTTTATACGGAAGTGTGTGTTGACACAAATGATTAAGGCCAGGATTCCTACAATTGACAGGAAAACGACCTATAAATAATGACCTGTGATGGACTTGTCATACAGTCATTAAGTGAAATATTCTAGTACCAGTTTCCTCCCTTTGGTATCCCAGTTTCCGGCTTCTGTGAAGTACTTTTCCTCTGCAAAGATCACTCACTTTTATCTGAGACCATCAAGTTTTCTTTGGGCTTTATCAAATGATAATTTCATTCTCTCTCTTAGTAGATAACAATATCAAGTAGACATTCACAAGCCTTTTTGGAACACATTTTGCTTGCACAGAAATTTTCTCTGGAGAGGTTCTTATTTCTCTTTCTATATCAGAAGCAAAATAAAATGCTTGAAGTGTGGACAGTTGAGAATTTCTAAAGCTTAAGATAAAAGTTAATTTGTATAAATCGTGAAGCAATCAGTTTGCCGATTATTTTATGTACAACAGCATCTATATTTTGCTATTAAATTAATAAAGTTCAACACAATTCCCTGGGAAATGGTATGTGGAAATATGCAAATAAGTTAAATATTAAAATTACATCATTTTACCATATATATATATGTATATATATATATATATCTACATGAGATTCTCTCATATTTTTGTATTACTCAGATTTCCTTTTAATAGAAATGTTATAGTTTATAACATTTCTCATGACATAAATTTCTGGAAAAATTATTATATTAACTAAACACTAAATCAGAGTTTCTCCAACTGAGGTATATAACTCTCAAGGCTTACAGAAAAGTAATAGTGGGCGCAGTAAATGAAAGTGTAGCTCTCTTCAGTTTTTAGGGGCTCTGGCAGGGCTCTCCTCTGTCATTTCCTCCTTCTCAACCCTAAAACACTCTGTGGACCAGTGGTCTACCTTTTTTCCTTCCTTCTTACCTTCTTTTCTTCCTATCTTTCTTCATGTTGAAGGGTAGAGCATCCTAGTGGAAAAGTAATACCTGGCGAGCACAATCTTCTAAATCCACAAGCAAGATGCATGTTTTTGCCACTTATAGCAAAAGGAAATGGAGAATTTAAAACCATGGTATAATGATCATATTATATTTAATCAATGTACGATATATGATAGAAGTTAATATACAATTAAGGCTAAGAAATGCTTACAAAAATCACTCCCTGTACATACTAAATTCAATGATTTACTATGTTCCTTATTCTAAATGCTATATCTGGAATAACTTTTTTTTTTAAGAACACAAAATGACCACTTGTAAGTCCCCTAGTAAATAATTTTTCAGAAGGCAATAACACATTGATTTTGTACCAGTGTTCAGAGGTTCAGAGATAAAGGCTCTTAGAATTATTTCATTTAAACCTCTCATTTCATAGACAGTGAAAGCGAATTTCAGAGAGTTAGGGTAAATGTGACCTTCCTATGCTTACACGGCCAGACGCAAAACTGGTTTCTAAACAACATGATATATATCTGTAATGCAATTGTGGTTTTGGGACCAGGATTAATATTTTCCTGGAACTGTCAATTTCCATTTTCTCTCTGCCATCTTCCTACACTCTCTTCGGGCTACATGTGTATCAATCAACACTGCTGTGTGATTTACTCTACAGGCTAAAGAATATGAAAAGAGGAGGAAGTCCAGCCCTGTCCTTAAACAAACAAACCAACCAACCAACAACAACAATGACAAAAACAGAAACTCTCATAATCACAGTGGAGAGACAAGACATGAATGTGTGAGAATAAGTAAAGGAAAATACAGTCCTAATGGTAAAGACCAGTTCCTTTCAGCCAAATCCTAAACTGTATCTCTCTCTTCCAATGTATTTACCCCTTCAACCACTTTCACCAAAGCTACATGAAAACCTTTGTTTTTTTAAATATTTTTTTTATTTTTAAATTTTTTAGTGTTTATTTACTTTTGAGAGAGAGAGAGAGAGAGAGAATAAGCAGAGTAGGGGCAGAGGGAAAGGGAGACACAGAATCCAAAGCAGGCTCCAGGCTCTGAGCTGTCAGCACTGAGCCCGACGTGGAGCTTGAATCCATGAACCGTGAGATCATGACCTAATCCGAAGTCAGACGCTTAATCAACTGAGCCACCCGGGAGGCCCCCATGAAAACCTTTCTAACGCACCCCTTTGACTCTAGAAACCACCCTGAAATCGTCCATGGGTGTCCTTCAGAAAGAATCTAGAAGGGTTTAGGTAAGCAGCACTTGGCACACTATGAACCGTCTGGAAAAGTCTCCAAATTACTTTTCCGGGCTCAGGTCTCATTATCCACCTAAAATGGAACTAATCTCCAGACAAACTGCATACTCCCTATGAAAACAAAATGGCCTCTGTGGTCTTATTTATGCCATGCTATATTTGATGCCCTATCCTCATTGTGTTCATCAAAACTCTGCCATCGCCTACAGCCTCGGTTGAGCGCTGCCTTTGCCATCAAGCTTTCCTTGCTCAGTCAGCAGTGACCCTCTGGTGCCTGGAACATCTTTAAAAATATGGTTATATTGTTCTCGAGGCACTTAACACATTCACCCTGGAACTATACTTCTTTTATTTCTCCTAATATACTGCATATTCACTAAGACCTGGAAATATTGACTTCTGATTTACCCATATTATTTAGAAAAATAACTAGAATGTTTTTTTTTTCTTTCATAGAAAATCACAAGAACTCATTAAAAAAATTACTAGTTACGAAGGCGTCACATTTATCTGGCCCCACTTCTCACTCAAAAAGGAAAAAGCGGTGGTGCCTGGGTGGCTCAGTCGGTTCAGCATCCGACAGCGGCTCAGGTCATGATCTCACGGTTTGAGAGTTCAAGTCCCACTTCAGGCTCTTTGCTGACAGCTCAGGGCCTGGAGCCTGCTTCAGATTCTATGAGTCCTCTCTCTCTGATCCCCCACTTATGGGCTTGCTCATGTTCTCTCTCTCTCAAAAATAAATTGACATTAAAAAATTTTAAAAAAAAGGAAAAAAGCAAAATCAAAAGGAGAGCTGGGGGCACGTAGGTGACTCAGTCTGTTAAACATCTGACTTTGACTCAGGTCATGATCTCAAGGTTCATGAATTAGAACCCCACATCAGGTTCTCCATTCTCAGCAGAGAGCTTGCTTTGAATCCTCTGTCTCCCTCTCTCTCTCCCTTCTCCCCCCCCCACTCATGCTCTCTCTCTCTTTCTCTCTCAAAAAAAAAATATTTTTTTAAAAAGGAGAGTATTATTTTTGAACAGTTATAATCAAAGAAAATTTTTGCAGCATTAGGGTAGGCAAATCTTTCTTGGGACAAAAAAAAAGCATGAAGTACACAAAAAATTTTAATTGGACTTAATTAAAGTAAAACATCTGCTCAGGAAAAGACACTACTGAAAACGAAAGCCAAGTCACAGGTTGAAAGAAATATTCACAACACATGTGTCTGATAAAGGACTTGAATCCAGAATACAGAAAGAACACTCATAACTCAACAATAAGATGACCAAAAAAGGGGGGTTAATATTTGAACAAACACTTCACAAGTAGACATACAAATGGCTTATAAGCTCAGAAACAGATGTTGAACTTCATTAATCAACAGGAAAATGCAAATTAAAACTACCAAAAGATAGTACTACATACTCATTAGACAGCTGAAATTATTAAAAACAAACAGGGATGTCTGGGTGGCTCAGTTGGTTAAGCATCCGACTTCAGCTCAAGTCACGATCTCACGGCTCGTGGGTTCAAGCCCCACGTCGGGCTCTGTGCTGACAGCTCAGAGCCTGAGCCTACTCCAAATTCTGTGTCTCCCTCTCTCTCTGCCCCTTCTCCACTTGCATTCTGTCTCTCTTTCTCAAAAATAAATAAGCATTAAAAACTAAATTACACACACACACACACACACACACACACACACACACACTGAAACAAAACCTTAATAACAACACTTGTGTTGCATATGGATACCAACTGAAACTCTGATATACTGTTAGTAGGGGCTCAGAATGATAAACCACTTTGGAAAACAGTTTGGCAATTTCTTACAGTTATGTATACCCTTTTTGTATGGACACATAAATGTCACTCCTAGATGTTCACCCAGGAAAAAATGAAAACATATGCTCAACTTGTACATGAATGTTTATAGCAAATTTACTCAAAATAGCCCTAATATAAAAATAACCCAAACGTCCACCAACAGGTAAATAGACACACAAATCATGAAATATTCATATGCTGGGCTGGACCACTCCTCAACAATAAAAAGAAATAAACTACTGATACAAGAAGGAAGATGGATGAACACCAAATCTTCAAGCTGAGTGGAAAAACCTAGGCAGAAAAGAGTACATATTCTATAATTCTATAGTAGCCAAGTGGTAGGCCATGCTGCCAGTGGAAAGGGGATTCACCGAGAAAGGGCTTGGGGAGACTCGCTGGCATGATGGGAATGTCCTATATATGGAGCGTTGAATTCCTACAACTTCACAGAGAAACACCCACATTGGCTGCAGAGGATGGAGGCACTCTCCTTGGAAGTCCAGTTTTTCACACATTAATAAATTAATCACAAAATATGTCCCATAGTTCAGGCTAATTTAAAATATATTGAGTTAGTGAAATTTAGTATATAAACTTAAGGTAGCTTTTATAGAATTGTGACAGATCTGAACACGAAAGAGAAACGTACGGTTTGAAAGGTCATTCTCCAAAACTCTTGGGGCCAGTTGTGTTTTGGTATTCACAATTGTTCAGAATTTAGAACAGTAATGTGATGTATGTACCATATATCACATACTAGGTGCAGCACCTGTTAGAGTGTTAATATTTTTGTAGTGAAGCACATGAAAATTCACATAAAGGAGGTTAAGGTCAGTTCAAGGCATGTGTATAAGCCAAATAAGTTCTAGTACCACACTCATTCAAAACTTCCAGGTTTTTTTTTGTTTGTTTTGTTTTTAAATGTTTATTTATTTTCGAGAGACAGAGCGCAAGTGAGGGAGGGGCAGAGGAGAGAGGGAGACACAGAATCCCAAGCAGACTCCAGGCTCTCTCTGAGCTGTTAGCACAGAGACTGAAGTGGGGCTCGAACTCACAGACTGCAAGATCATGACCTGAACTGAAGTCTGATACTTAATCGACTGAGCCACCCAGGTGCCCCTGAAAGCTTTCAATTTTTAAAGGTTTTGGATTTGGGAATGACAGGTAAAGTATTGTCTGTAGTTCAATTTACCAGTAATTAATAAAATGGCTCAATGAAGAATATGCCTGCTGTGTTTCGAAGTTATATAAGTGATAAAGTGACAAACAGCTTACTCTTATCATGAATGAAATCTTGGCCAACATTAAATTTACGGCACTGTTCTTTCTGTGGAAAAGATAACCCCAGCCAAAGACAAAGTTTCTGGTTGAGCGGGCTTCCTGTGAAGATGAAGTAACATTTTTTACTTGAATGAAACATCCTTCTACTATTTATTTTCACTTTAAAATTTGTACCTATATCACAAAACTACATGCAGTGAAAAATCTTCCTATGAAAAATCATTTTCTTCATTAAAATGAACAAGACAAGCTCAACACGGAATTAAAGGCAGAAAATTTAGATTTTTTCATTAGAATCATTGCTTCGTTCTCGTTCAGAGAACTAAGACCTCTCATTCAGAGGTCTTACGTCTCTTACACGCTGGCCAGCGCCTATCGTCACGCGCATGCGCGTAAGTACACAGTGCCTCCATCCCCAAGGAAACGCTGGTAACTGTGGTCCGCTATGGAGGTAATGTGATATAGTACAGAGAGCCTGGGGATTGGGAATCAGTAACTCTGGTCTTAAATCTCGGGTGCTTCTCTTAAAAATTTTGTGACTGCAGATAATTTAAATTTTCTGAGCCTGGTTTATCGTCCGTAATTTCGGAGCTGTAAAGAAAACTTTTCTGGATTGTTTTTAGGATAATGTGAGATACTGTCCATCATCCACACAGAGTAGGCCCTTTATAAGTGGTAATTATAATAATAAGTTTAATAAGGTATTGTTAAAACCTTAACAGCAAAATCTATGATTGATTAAAAAGGGAAGCATAATTGTGTCGGAGATCAGCTTAGAACCTCGCCTTGTGAAAATGCTATTCTGCTTCTCCCTGCAAGACGATTACGTGTCTTCATCACTGGAATTTGGCAAGAGCTATATTTGATAAGAGCTATATATGATGAAACTGCACACTGTCTGCTGTCTTAAAACATCCTAGCGGCACCTGGGTGGCACAGTCGGTTAAGCGACTGACTTCCGCTCAGGTCGTGGACTTGCGGTTCCTGAGTTCGAGCCCCACATCAGGCTCTGTGCTGACAGCTCGTAGCCTACAGCCTGCTTCAGATTCTGTGCCTCTCTCTCTTTCTATTCCTCCTACTCTCTCTCTCAACAATAAAGATTTAAAAAATTTTTTTAAAAATTAAAAAACATCCTCTGTGAAGCCTGTGGTCAAGGATTACAATCTAACTAGGATAAAAAAGGTTCAGAATTCTAGAATAGGAGAAAAAATTTTCACTCATACGAAAGATGTAAATTATAACCAGGGATCATTAAAAAATTAAGGCTCTGATTGAATTTTGTCATAGTGAATGAGATTTAACTCATTTTAAGAAAGCGTAGTCATAAAATCTGATGATGCAAATGAGGGAGGGTGTTTTATTGTAAAATATCAGCTACAAATAATCAACTAGAACCCAGTAAGCTGTTTATTCTTGAGATAATTTTTTCAGGTCAATTACTTCAGTATCAAATTCAGTTAAGCAATTGACTTATTCCTCTTTTATTTATTTTTCACTACTCAGTTCTTATGGGAAATCCTATCCAGGTCATCACAGCACAATTGAAAACAGCTGATAATGAAAAGAATGCTAATTGGTTTCCTCTCTGTCTTATCACTGATCCGTACACAAACTAATGCTTCCGCATTCTTCCTCTTGTTTGTATCCAACCTCTCTATATATCTAGACTTTAAAATAATTCGAAAGTAATCATGACCTACCAAAGCAATGCACAGCATTGATAAACTATATTGATTAGTAGATAGTGCAATGAACTTGGGCTAGAGTGTGTTTAAAGTCATTGGAACAAATATTTATTGAACAGGCACTAAGCCAAGTGTTAAGGATAAAAACACGAGACGCAGATTTTACCTTTGGGAACCCAGGGTTTAACAGGGGAGGTTTGTAAATAAACAAACGCAATGCAAAATGATACATGCAATAACAGATTATAGTCCAAGTAATAAATATTTAGATGAATAATAAACATGCTGGGCTTATAGAGATGGGGCCATTACGCCACCTCATCCCTGTGTTCTGCTCAAAGACTCCTGTGGCCAAACCAACATTGCCTCAAGGTGAGCCAAGAACTGCCTATCTATCCCTAAATTCTACATCCTTTAGAGACTGTCAGGACTAAATTCTTGAATTCCCAGGCTCTTAATTCCTGTTTTATCATCCAATACTCCAAGTCTCAGTGACCTCTTTAAAAAATTTATAACCTATTGCAAAAAAAAAGAGTCTATTTCCTACTTCATTATGCTGTTTATCTTCCTGAGACTTCTTCCAGCCCCTCCTCTTCTTCCTTTCTCCCCGCCCATACAAAAGTTCCGCCCTAAAAGATCTACTTCATAACCTAAAAATCCCCCTACACCATCATCTTGTTTTTAGAACATTCCTCCTGCCTCTGCTTCAACTGGATCCTGGCTCTCTCTTGAGAATCCAGTTTCACTTAGAGGCTTCAAGACATAACTTTTATTTTTCTGTCATCTCCATGTATTAAACATCAAGCAGTGATGTTAGCAGATTTCAGATATTTGCTTTTCCCACTGTCCAATGAGGGCACCCACTACTCTGAGGCTTGCCACTTAGTCATAGCACACACTCCCATACTTTACAGGTGGCACCTAGCAGCCATTCAATAATTCCCCATCATTCACTGAACACCTTCTTGACACCTGAGTCACAAATAGACTGCCCCTCCACCTTAGGTTTCTGCTATTATCCTGTAAGATTTCCAGGTCCATGGGCAACCCCTTTAGGACTCTAACTACTTGTTTCTAAAGTTCTCTTCTACTTCATTCTGACATCCATTCTTAAAGCCATAATCTTGACAGGGCCATAGCCTGAAGCTTATATTTATTTTTCAGATAGATCTATGACGACCATTCATTGACCTTTGCTGTCTTTAGTCCTTTGACCCTTCCACCCTCTACCCTACTCTTACTCTATCCTAACCCCACCTCTAACCATGACCATGACCATGACAATGACCATAACCATAATCCTTATCTTTTCTCTCCCTGTTTAGTTTAGATTTCATGGTCCATTATTTAAATTACTTTTTTTTCCTAGTAAACCCCAATTCCTTCTTCTTTTTTTTTCCATTGCACTCATTTACCAAACTAAATTCTAAAGGAATCCATTTTCTGTGTCTTGGGCAGTGAATGATAGAGGAGGAAACAACAATCACAGCAATAACACTATGTTATCATCGCCAACTTCGTCTAGGTAATTAACAAACCTCTCACTGGTCTCAATTATTCCCACAGTCTATAGTTTTCTCAGTCTCTGTTTACATCACACCAGGTGAATTTCAAGCCCAGGTGAATTTACTCCCTACAAGAAAAATAGGAGCTATCAGATGGGCACACCCCCGTTTCCCAACCACTCAACCTAATTGCATTTGCACCCATCCACTTCTCCTCCCCTCCCATCCAAGTAGAAGTATTGTCCTTGACCCTGTTTAAGGTCAGTCCTTCCACCAGTGCCCTAGATTCAATCTCCTCACTTTCCCAAGAAGCATGCATTGTTTCTTATCCCATCACTCTCCTATGTAATCAACCTCTTTTTTTCAAACAGATTCTTTCCATAAATATTTGAAGAGTTCTTTTCATCTTAAAAACAAAACAAAACAAAACAAAAACCCAAAAACATAAAACTAAAACCTTCCTCGACCCCGTTTTACTTCTATCATCTTATCTCTCTTCCTCTTCTGAGCTTGACAGCCAAATTTCTTGACATAGTTTAGAGACTTCATTATATCCTCTTCTTCCCTTCCCATGCTCTTCTCAACATACTCTGAAACAGCTCTCACGATTATCAACAATGACCTTCATGCTACTGAATCCAAAAATCAATTTTGTGTTTCATGCCCTACTTTTCTCTGCGTAGTTATGACCATTTTGGTTAGAAGTTAGTATAAAGTAGTTGTTAAAACTGTGGGCGCTGGAGTCAAATGGGCTGGGATAGATTCCCAGATCTGCCAATTACTAGCTGGGACTGAAAGCAATTAGTTAAAAAATAAATCTCTCTGTGCCTCAGTCTCCTTCTCTATAAAATAGAGATAAAAATAGTACTTACTTCATAGGTATGCTGTAAGAATAAAGTAAATGAAAATATGTGAAGTTCTTAAAACATAGCTTGACACGTAGTAAGTTCTCAATAAATGTTACTATTAATTCTATTGACCACTCCTTTCTTCTTGAATAACTCTATTTTTTGGCAACGAAACTTCACAATTTCTTGGTTTTGGTAGAATGGCTGCCCTGGAGACCATATAAAAAATAAATAAACAATATACTCAGTGGTTTAACAATGTCAATTCAAATACAGTTTCTCTTGTAAACCTAAAAAGAAGTCATTCTTTTGTATATACGTATTTATTTTTATTTGTAAATGTCACGGCAGAAACGACTGAACATTGAACTCAACATTTAGTAGCTGGGTTAGTTATAGGATCAAAATATAAGATGTATGCACAGACTATCCAAGTGCCCTAAGTAAAAAATATGACATTGATTAGAAGAGTAGGGATATTGGGGTAGATATTAACAAGGATGAAAATCTTGAATCTACTTTAAGCTTTCGGTGGGGTGCTTATTCTCCTCAAGACCTATCCTTCCCATCCCTATTGTGTCCAGACCTATAATGGATAGATCTGAGTATATTCCAATGGGGAGAGGTAAAAAATCCAACCTAGGAAGAAATAGTTTATACTCCAAAAGATTGTAATGTTTGTCTAAGCTATGTTGGCATAAACCTAGGGTATACATATGAGAATATTTTAGGAATGGTAGACCTTTAGATTTCAAACAATCTAATCAAAATCTCCACTTAGATATTTGAGAAAGAGAACATTGAAATTCTATATATCCAAAAATAAATTCATCGTTTATCTCCTAGGGATAGTTACATCGGAGTGTTCCTCCTCTGTAAATGACTAAGCTATCCACTCAGTTGCATTCCCAGTGAGAAACCTGGGATTGACTCTTGACACTTCCTTCATCTCCACTGCTCATAACCAATGACCAAATCTTGCCTTTTTACCCACTAAATAGCTTTATGCATATTTTTTTGTTTCTCTTTTTTTTAATTTTATTTTGGGAAATTTCAATAATACACACATGTTGAGTATTATCGTTAACATATGTGTCCATCCCTCAGAATTATCAACCATTCTCAATTAAGTTCCATCTATCCTCTGCCACCATTTTTCTTCTGGACTATTTTTTAAAAAAATTTATTTAAATTCAAGTTCGTTAACATATAGTATAATAATGATGTCAGGAATAGAATTTAGTGATTGATCATTTACATATAACACCCAGTGCTCATCCCAGTAAGTACCCTCCTTAATACCCATCACTCATTTAGTCGATCCCCCCACCCCACACCCCTCCAGCAACCTTCAGCTTGTTCTATGTATTTAAGAGTCTCTTCTGGTTCCCCCCTCTCTGTTTTTATCTTATTTTTCCTTCCCTCCTCTATGTTCATCTGTTTTGTTTCTTAAATTCCACATATGAGTGAAATCTTATGGTATTTGTCTTTCTTGGACTGACTTATTTCACTTAGCATAATACACTCTAGGTCAGTCCACATTGTTGCAAGTGGCAAAGTTTCAGTCTTTTTGATTGCCAGGTAATATTCCAGTGTGTGTGTGTGTGTGTGTGTGTGTGTACACATACATACCACATACATGTTATCCATTCATCAGTTGATAGACATTTGGACTCTTTCCATAATGTGGCTATTGGTTTTTTTAAAATTAAAAAAAAATCTATATATTTTTGAGAGAAAAGGAGAAAGAGACAGTGTTAGAGTGGGGGTGAAACAGAGAGAGAGACACACACAGAATCTGAAGCAGGCCCCAGGCTCTGAGCTGTCAGCACAGAGCCCGATGCGGGGCTCAAACTCACAAAGAGATCAAGACCTGTGCCGAAGTCAGATGCTTAACCGACTGAGCCACCCAGGCGTCCCGGCCTCACTTTTAAATTAATGATCACTAATCTTGTCACCTGATATTAACACTAAATTTCTGTGCTTTATTCGGTCTTCTACTCTCATCTGAAAACATACACCTACCTGGTCTATCCACAAATCCCATTGTCAATACCTTCAAATATACTTTGAATATATATAGAATCTAACCACTCTTTCACAGTCAGGTTCAAATATTTCTACTGAAATAGTCTCATATTTGATCTCTCCTTTCGGTCTTTTCCAACACAGCCACCAGGGTGATCCCACTAAAACGCAAGACAAATTATTCCAGATCTCAAAGCTCTTCAATGACTTTCTATCGCTTAAGGCATAGTCAAAAAAACAGAAACAATGTTGGACATTTCAAACTGAGAGGACCCTCACATAGGTAGGTGTTGGACAACTTGAAGACTGAATGGGTAACACAGCAATTAATAACCATGGGCAACAGGTGCCATCATTGAGCCAGTGAACAAAAAGAGAAGAGCTAGGTTCTAGCGGCTAGGAATTTAGAAGGAGGGCTGTATAGAGCTGGTTCTTATATGTCTAAGGGGGGAACCACTGCTGGGGCACTGCTGGTTCTCTGAGAGCATGCCCCACGGCCTTTGCTAGAAACGTCATAAAATACTGGAGGCTGGAACCAACTGCTGCTTCTGGGCAATGTTAGAAAAGACAGGGAAAACAGGAAGGAAGTCCCTTCCTCTGTCTTCTCTTTACATATGCCGAAGGTAAAATCTAAAAGGAAGTCAGCTGACAAATGTCACTGGGAAATGTAATTTGCAAAATTCCATCTCTAGTCTCAGCACCATAAAGACATCCATTTTGGCTACCCAGCACTCATAAAAACTCCTCTACACATATTTTAACTTCCATGCAACAACAAAAACAATCTCATGGTTCCACTCAGCAGGTCTGACTCTCTTTTATCCAAATGAAGTCACTCTCACACTTTTCCCCATAAAGTAAGGAGACTCAAGTCTTAACATTTACTCCGTCCCATCTCAGGGGGATGTTAAATCATCTCGTTCAGTCACAGTCTCACTAAAAATCCTCACCTAAAGTAATAGGGATAAAATAAAAGATGAAACAAATCACTGATTCCTCTGGACGCAGATGGATTCATTCATCTGTCTGTGGTCAGCTGGTGGGATGGCTGGTCTTTGGACGCTCTTGTGTGTCTGGGGGCCTTGGCTGTCATGGTTTGTCCCTGTTCCATGTGGTTTTTCAACTTCCAGATGGCAAGGACAGGCTCTTTTATGTGGTAGTTGCAGGGTTACGAAAGAGAGAACAGAAGGATACAAATCTCTTGAGACTTAAGTTTAGAATCACACAGTCACTTCTGCCATATTCTATTGACCAAAGGAAGTCACAAGGGCAGCCCATTTCGAGACATGGAAAAATAGATTCTACCTCGAAGGGAGGGGCTGTGGAAATTGCTATTTTGCACTGAGCTACATAAAACGAGGGAGGAAACATACAGAGCTCTTCCTTCCCCACTACATCTTCTCCCTCAGTTGTCCTACTATGAGATGGATCATTTTACCCACTGCCTGGTCATCTACTTTGAACAGTGGTCAAAAATAATTTTTGAGTTCTTATAATTAACATCAACTTACATCTGGTGCACAGTTACCTATTAAATGGGTGCAGTCATGTTTTGGGAAAGCTTGGAAAGGTTTTACAGTTTATATTTGTGTCTATGTTGTAGGGTCCTTTCTCAAAGGTATCTAGCCTTCTTTTTAATCAAAGAACTCCAGGTCAGTGAATTAGCTTAGGTTTGGGAAGTGGGTGAGAAGCCGTGAATGTTCAAGGCAGATTCCTACCTAGAATTTACCTGTTATATTGACTAATTAACACTTCAGAAATCTATCCCTTTATTTTACTCCTAGGATATTTCACTCCTAGAAATCAAGTAGCCATAGTAAAAGATCCCTGCAAGGCAACATATTCAGATTTCCAACCCTTCCTTGGGATCCATTATAGTAATTTTAAAAAATCTTGTTTCTTGAGGTTGCTACTTAACTTCTGCTACTCTATGATCCCATGATCTATTGAGATTAGGGATTTGATTTAAGTCAGTCAGAGAAAGACAGATACCATATGTTTTCATGTATAGGTGGATTTTGAGAGATTTAGCAGAAGGCCAAGGGGGAGGAGAGGAGGGGGGGAAAAGCCACAGAGAGGGAGGGAGAAAAAACATAAGAGACTCTTAAATACTGTGAACTAACTGAGGATTGATGGGGGGTATGGGAGAGGGGAGAGTGGATGACGGGCATTGAGGAGGGCACTTGTTGGGATGAGCGTTGGGTGTTGTATGGAAACCAATCTGATAATAAATTATATGAAAAATCTTGATTCTCGAGGTTGCTACTTAACTTCTGCTACTCTATGATCCCATCATCTACTGAAATTAGGGATTCCTTTTCCATGATAGCACCTCCCACTGCCATCTTTAGCCTTTATAGACGAAAGCAACTATAGACCTTTATGAGATACTGGTGCATGCCTTAGTGAAGGGAATATCCTCTGGCTCTCCAGAGAGACGTGGTGAGGTGGTACTTTTGCAAGTTTCACGAGCCCACTTTTAAATTCCTATGTTATCCCTAAGCCTTTTCTTTATATGAATTTACTAAAATTCTCATCCAACCTTATTGAAAGAGGGCCACCATTGAATCCAATGAACGAAGAGAACTGTTAGGACAAGTTTCATTTGGTCAACCTATCATATTAAATCTGAAATAAGAACACCTATGCTGATTACTTTGTCCTTATTCAGCATCACATTCCATTCACCTGTTCTAACATCCTTATAACATATCTTCACATATAAACCCTACATTCATGCCCATATAATTTAGGAAAATATTTTAATGCTTTTGGGGTATAGCCTGTTTCTTCCTGGGTCAAATTTTTCACCTGTCTCTATTAGAATGAGCTCAGTTTTCTCTAGCTACAGGACTAGGCACAATAGGAATAGTACATCTTGAAGAGAATAAGCATCTCATTGAAAGGAAGGCTCAGAGTAGATTCAAGATTTTCAGCTTTCTTTGTGTCCACCCAGATATCCCTAACTCCTCAACCAGTGTCATAATTTTCACTTAGGACACTTAGAAAATCTGCAAATAGACCTTCCATTGTAGATACATTGTAATTCTGCATCTAACCCAAATACTTAAATATTGAGTTTAATTTTCAGCCATATCTGTTCTTCTATATACAAACTAAAATAAATGCATTCAGACAAAAATCAGAGATTCTTTTAGGATCACAAGAGAAGTTCTGAGATTGTTAAACCCCTGAGCATGTCATTTTCCTTTTGTATGATCCCCAGTGCCGTCAGAAATAGCCATTGTACCCCATAGTCCTCATAGTTATCATTACCACTGTATCAGTCAACTGCAGCAGCCACTTGGTCCCCTAAGATATTTATTTCAATAAGCACTTTATCCCAAGTAACTGCAGGTGGTAATTTAATTAAATAGTGCATGCCATGGCAATATCAGTATCCCATTTTCTATTGACAAGGAACTTAGCATTAATTAAATTCAAGGTCAAGGACATACTGAAAACAATTCTATAATCCCATCTTTGAGGTTTTCCTGGGATTACTCTTGTTACCTGACACTATAATCATCAAGAAAACAGAAAGCACATTAAGCATTTTTAACAGAGGGAATTTATTTTACTTTGTTAAGTTTATTTATTTTGAGAGAGAGAGAGAGAGAGACAGAGAGCACAAGCTGGGAGAGAGACAGAGGGGCGGGGAGAGAATCCTAAGCACACTCTGTACTGTCAGCACAGAGCCTGATGCAGGGCTTGAACCCATGAACCGTGAGTTCATGACCTAAACTGAACCTGGATGCTTAACTGACTAAGCCACCCAAGTGTCCCTAACAGAGAGCATTTAAACAGAGAATTTGTAACATAGGTGTTTGAAAGTGAAGGAACAAAAAAGGAACATTGTAGTAATACAGATGTTAATAACTCAGGAGGGACCTTCCATCCTTAGTCCTGGGAACTGGGGGTAGGTGAGAAAATGACCAGAACTTAGAAGATTAAAGGAGGAGCCCTACTGCATTGGTCCTCAGACCTCAGAGAAATGGCTGCTGCTGGAACCTTTGAGAAGATGCCACAGGGCTGGTCCCGGAAGTGCTCAAAGAAGGTGAAAGTTGAAGCTGTCAGCTGTTGTCAACCAATACAAAGAGAGACAGGAAAAACAGAAGAGTGTGTCTCTTCTCTTTTCCCCTTGCCTTCCAATATCCCTCTATTGCCTTCTACTGGCAAAAGTTAATGGGAAGCTATTTGACTAATCGGGAATTAATTACGGTCTCAGTTCCAGCATTGTAGAGAAGAGTATTGAAAAAAATGGGTAAATAGCTGACACAGGCTTTCTATCTCACCCGGAGGAAAGGCCCGACCTGCAATGATCTCTAGGTTCTGCATAACCCAGGCCCTTGTTAACCTCTCCATTTCACCTCCCATTCCTCTCCCCTACTCCTTCTTCTCACCATACCGACCGCCTGCTCACTGCTGATGACACGAGGCATGTTCTTATCTCACCGCCTTCACATCTGGGGCTCACTCTGCATGAAATCCTCTCCCAGAAACCTTGCAGGCTGGCTCCCTCATTTCCATCCTCTCGAAAGTTACTTTCTCAGGGAGGCCTTCCTTGGACGTTCCACCTAAAATTTCTAGTCGTCGTGGCATTTCAAATTTCCCTTCTTTGATTTCTTTTTTCCTCTATGAACTTATCATTCAGTAAAATACTACATATTTTCGACAGTTATCTTATTGTATACCTTCTCCGGTAGAATTTTAGTTTCAGGGCACAGAGACTTTTGCTTATATTGCTCCCCTAGTGAAAGAGTGCCTGGCACATATTTGACATTCAATAAATCTTTTTGGAATTAATAAATACCTACTAACGTAACTCTAGCCCTAGCCAACTCTCATCTGAAAACATCCAACAGTCTAACTGCTCTTCATCCATTCTTAGCCTGTAGGTCCATTTTCAATACCGGTGCTATAGTGGTTTTTAAAAATTAATTATATATTAAAGTATATTGCAGGCAGCTAGAGGACAAAAGCCTGTCTTATTTATGATTATATCCCCATTTCTTTGATCCAACCATGGTTCTGTATCTAAAATTGACTTACTTAGATCAAGTTGACTCATTCAGAGCCCTTTGTTATATAGACCCAGAATGGGAATGTGTATATTTTATGCAACACAAAAGCTATGATCTTGAAATCTTCCTGTGGACCAGCATATATGTTAAATGCTAGGTTTTTACTTCGAAGGAGTTTAAAATAAACTAAATATGCATTTCTTTGGAAAATTCCTTGGGAATGAGAGATAATAAGATCTTACTTAAGATAAGCAGACATGTAAAAATCAAGAGTCCTCTAAGTCACAAAATATGAATGTGTATTTTATATTTAGCATAGTTATTTAAAGGTCTAAAGAGCAACTGTTTAACAAAATATCTATCAAGTTAGTTTTGTCTTATTTCTAAAAGATAGTAACATGTCCTCTTTTCTCTGTCCAAACTCTACTGCTATGATCTCTGTAAAAGCTGTATTCTTTTAGAAATGAACAGGTTGATAGAGTCTGATGGGAGGGTCAGATACAAGAGTCTGGGCAACAGTTCAGCCCGTCTGCCTGATTGCTTCTTCCAAGCTGATTGCTGGATGGATGCACCTTCTCTTAATGGACTGCAATGGCCTGGAGGTTAGGTTTCATTCACTTTGTGTCCACAGAGACTTTTTTCAGATAGGTATTAAAATTGGCTGATGTAATTAATTTAAAAATTGGACACAGAATTAAATGAAGCAACTCTACTAACACATCAGTGGAACTTATAAAGCGCAGCAAAAATCGTTACATTCAATGCAAAGAATGAAAGCCCAGAGTATTTTATATCAATTATATAAAATTCGGTGTTCTGTGCAATGAAATAGGCTCAAAGCTCTTGTGCATGAGTTGAGTGAGTGAGTGAAGGAGTCGGTGTGAATGCGTGTGTGTGTTTAATGGTTCGAGCTTAATTGAAAGGAGGAGTTTTGATAACTCTCAAAACCATGCTGGCTTTTTTTTTTGTACAAAATACAAACTGCTTTAAATAATTATGAATATTAAGTCATGCATGTTCATTTCCTACCTTCATCCTCTCCCCTGCAGATCTCGGGTCCTAAGACTTTGCAGAGCCGTCTTTTCCTCGGCTCATGCTCCCTTACTTCCTTTGGAGCATATGTTATGCAACGTATTGGAACGCAAATTGTCTATCTTAATCTCCAGGGAAAATGCAGAGTCACACAAAAATATGCACAAACAGCTGCAGTACAGGTTGACATAAGTGAAACCAAACTTTTTTTTTTATATTGGAAAATGTGAGTGAGGTTATTTTTTATAAAACTTCCCTGCTGTTTTCACAGCACAGCAAACAGCCCTACGAGACTGTGCACGCTATATTTTCAGAGACCTTTAAAAAAATGAGCCAGTGTCGACTGTCTAACTTTACAAAATACTTACACCTCCGATGAAAAAAATAAATCCTCCACAACTAATGGTAGAGTTCTCAAAATCAAGTAACATAAGGGCATTTGTTTGAAAGACTGTGTTTCCAAGCATGTGGATAGAAGAAATATTTACTTTTTATCTTAGAATTATTTTCACTGGTTCATCTTGAATATAATTAGTTTTTGCTATCATGACTTAACTTTGCCTTCGTGGGATCTACCTGGCTGGATAGCAGCCACTGTTTATGTTCTTTAATGTTTACTGAGTGCTTACAAATATACTGTCTGACAAACAAGACATTCTTCTTATCCCCACTTCATGAATGTTTGATGATTGCTTTTGCAGGGTAATACAATGACATTAAGGTAAAATCTAAAGATCCAAATAACTTAAGAATATTTAAGAGTTATATTTTCAATAAACTATCAAGATACTTGTGTAATAAAATAAGTATATTCAAGTTTATCATTCTAAACCAATTAAGGTAGGAGGAAAAATAATAATACATCTAATTTACCTGTTTACATGCGATGTGAGTATTTTTTCATTAAAAAGATGTTAAGAATTATATTTTAGTACTAGTGACAATAGTCTAAACAAAGACGTAGAGCTCGGTGTCATGTTAAAGGAATTTGAAGCTAGGAAGCTCAACATGGTTGAGGCAAGCATGTAATAGGTATCATGCTAGTATATTGTATACGAACTATGTATCGGGGAACTAGACTCTTTCTTTCTGTTCTGCTGTACTCAGCACATGTTTTCCAATTTCACACACAGAGTGGTTTCTGGAGCTCACTCTTTCTGCTAGGATACAGGGGGAAGAGAAAGCCGAAACGTTTTTCCAGAAGTTCCACCCAACAGCTTCCACTTCTATCTCACAGGTCTTCCTAGTTGCCAGAGAGAAAGGGAAAGGGAGACTCCTGGCCGCCTCATCACCACAGGAGTAAAACTGGAGACTAATTATTGAATGAGAAATGGAGAATGCATTGGGGCATCTAACTTACTGTTTTTTCCGCTCATCCATAGAGGAACATGGGATTTTCCTACTTTTAAGGACGATATCTACTTAATCCTCCAAAAACTATAACCCCACTTGAAAACAATGCCCCACTAAAGGATTAAAAAGGATCACTGATGAATTTAATCCTCTGATTAAAAAGTAACCAGAGAAAACAAATTGAGTTTAGTGAAGGTGACCGTTGAAAATGGAAAGTCATCTACCCTCGTTCAAAATACTGTATGATCTCAGTAAAACAATGAGCTAGAACTTGAAGACGTGAAATTACCAGTAGTCACTGAGTGCGTGGCAATTTACTAGGAAGTCTGGTAAAGAGTAGAAAGTCTGGCTACATGCAATTTTCTCTATTAAGGAGTTTGCAGTACTGGTTGTTACCCAGTAAAAAGCTTATATTATTTTTAGGAGAAAATAAATGACTATAATTTCTACCTCATTTATTAAAAACCTACACTTTTTCTCTTTAGGGATCACTTGTTGAAAATACCTTGGGACCATTAAGGAACTGTTTAAATTATGACTATTGTTTTCTGGAATTCTGAGAGCTAAAAGGAATCAAATCCTCTTTCCAAAGTCTTACTCATTCCTATCATGGGCATGACTTAAAATATAAAATCCATCAGACTAGTGACATAGAGCATTTAGAAGAACAGTAAATTACTGAAAATAACATTAACTCACCATCTCAAATGTATGTAATAACATGAAAACGTGCTAGACCACACAAGTAATACAGCACAAGTATATTAAACAAAACGAGATAGAATTTACTATATAATTTTATCGAGAACTGGTTAGGAAAAATGATATAAATATTGCCTTTCGTTTCTTGGAGAAGCATAATTGGCAAAATTTTTTGGAAAGATACATACGCACACAAATGCATTTTTAGACATGTGTGAGTACAAATATACACGGAGAGTATTAAAAGTCGTATTCTTCAACAGAGTAATGCCATTTCTGGAAATCTATTTTAAAGAAATAGTCCTAAATACCGAACAACAAGAAAAAAAGCTTTATGCTTAATCTTCGTGGCCCCAATGTTTAGAAGTAAAAAAACTAGAAATAGTAGTTATTCAACACGGGACAATAACTAGGCAACGAATGGCACGTTTACTTATTGAAATACTGCATTGTTAACTTAGTAACTGAAAGGGTAAAAAGAGAACTCTCAGGTATCAATCACAGAGGTACTAACTGCGGGAAACGCCTATCACCCTGGGGCTCCAGGTACAAAGGAAAGAAATTGGAGTTACTGAACTTAGTTCCTACTGCCGTCTTTCTTGAAGTTCAGACCTCTGAAAAGGCAGCCCCGCCAGTCGACAATGATGTTTTAAGGTGGAAGATGACGAAGTTGGCTTTCTAATCCTCGAAACTGCAAACTGGATTCGCCAGCTGCTCCCGGAAGAAACTGCTACTTGCATCTCTACGGCGAAGTTCATGGCTCAGCAGGTAGGAAGCTCTCAGGAAGCTTTTCTCCTCTTGCCTTCCGCTCTTTCTGTAGCGCCCCCTGTTGGCAGAGTTTAAGGGTGAACCAGCGGGCAAAGCACACACCTTCAGCCCCTGCCTGAGCTCCTCCTGCCTGCGGAAGACCTACTGGGGCCCATCTGTGCTCATCCTCTCCCTCATCAGCTTCTAGGACTTCTGGCTTCTGGCAAATCGAGGGGGTGTTGGGGTAGGGTGAGGGGGAAGGGAGCTCCCTGGATCTGCAGGGCTGAGCAGGAGCCTGCGGCCAGCTGCAGTGAGCACATTCCACCCTGGCTAACGCCAGACAACAGCTACCCAGAACTGGCTGAGGAGGGATGACCTCGCGGCCCACCGTCACAAGGCTGGGTGTAGAGGCTGGTTTGGAAATGAGAGACAGTAGGCCAATGACCGACGTACTCCTTACTTACTGCCTGTCTTCCCATCTAGAAAACGAACTCTTTAAAAAAAATTTTTTTAATGTTTATTTATTATTGAGAGAAAGAGACAGAGCAGGAGCAGGGTAGGGGCAGAGAGAAGGGGAGACACAGAATCCGAAGCAGGCTCCAGGCTCTGAGCTGTCAGCGCAGAGCCCCATGTGGGGCTCAAACTCACCCACCGGGAGATCATGACCTGAGCTGAACTCGGGAGCTTAACCTACTGAGGCTCCCAGGCGCCCCAAGAAAATGAACTCTTGAAGGACAGGGTAGCTTTGGTTCTTAAAACCATGACCTATGGCCAGCGCCCCCAAAATATTGTTGAGTTAATGAAGAGAAACTCTCTTTTACTAAAGGAGGAGGGAAAAACTATGAACAAAAATGATGGCATCTTTATTTCTGCCTTTTAGATTTTACTAGTCCAAAAATGAATAAATAAAAGGCATAAGCCAGCGGGGCCCCTCTCCGCTCAGTCATCCGTGTCCTGTCTCTTTTTAAGTGTTTATGACTTTGGGGAGTTACTTAACTTTAAGAATCCCGGTTTCATAATCCGGGATTATGAAACAACACTTACTTTAGAGTGTTATCTAAAGTCAGGTAGGACGGTATATGCAGAATACCTTCCACCATGCCGGGCACGTGTTCGTTCAGTGGATTGTGCTGTGGAAATCAAGACACACGTTCCTGCACCCTCCAGCCAGTGTGCACCTGGCACCATTTCCAAGTAGACACAGTTCCGAGATAATCATAAAGACTAACAGTTACCGGGCATTGATGTTTGTGCCACACATTGTAAGTGTTTTGCCTATAATAACTCATTTAATGGTTCCAACAATTTATGAGGCAGACGCTTTTATTTTTCAAATTTTACTGAAGAGAAAATTAAGGCACAGAAAGCCAGGGAACTATTCTTGGGTTGCATAGCTAGAAAGTGGCAGAGCTAGGATTTGAACTGAATCCCTCTGGCTCCAGAGTCCATTCTCTTAGCCCCTGTCACCTTGTTTCTTTAAGAAGACTACTAATGATATGATTTTTTAAGCTTTTATTTATTTATTTATTATTTTTCCGAGTTTTTATTTAAATTGCAGTTAGTTAACATAGAGTGTAATATAAGTTTCAGGCATAGAATTTAGCGATTCCTCACCTACATACACCCCCCCAGCGCTCATCACAAGTGCCCTCCTTAGTGAATGATGGGTAACAATCTTATTCTTCATGCTGATTCTGGGTATTTGCAGGACTGTCTTGAGTGACTGTTAATAGGCACTTCGCCCAGTTCAGCCAGAAGTTTTAAGGAGACTTATTGGCTTAAAAAAAAACCCACATCTGAGTGAATTGGATACATGGAGTGTGAGAAGAGGTGGTATCTCACGAGGCGCATCTGGGTAAAGCTTAAATCCAGTCAACCTAATTATAAGCTGTTATCCCCCTATAATGGAAAAACCCTGTAATTGGATATAAGACAATCCTCTCTAAGAGCTTGCCCCTCAGGCAAGGTTTAACACTGGACTTAGAAGCTCAATTAAATATGATCAAAACAGAATTTCAAAAAAGTTATACTTAAAAACTTGAAGGTAAACACTCTGCAATATTAATGCAGCGGTCGTTGGATGGTTCTACACAGGATAATTTTTTTCATTGTCTTTTCCTTTTAGAAATAGCTTTTGATAAATTTTTCTGGATGAGAATAAATTATTTGAAAAAGAATGTTTATCTCTTAAGTCTGAGAGGGAGTTGGTGTTACCAGGAGAAAATTTAGATTAATAAAATGAAGGGAATTATGCATAATCACCTCATTGGGTGTTAAAGCTTTTCTATATTTTCCAGACTTTTTCCAGTGTAAGGACATCATATACTGTGTACATGCGCAGAAATTTTTACCAAAATTTCCAGATCATATTATTCATACTGCTTCATACCCTGTTTTTCTTTTCACTTCTCAGAATATTGTGAATATCTTCCTCCATGAATAAGTACACGTATATATTAGGCTTTATAATACGTTTATGTATATTAACATAATTTTTAACCAGTCTCAAGAGTTGTTGGATATTTAGGCAGGCATTTTGTAACTAGTATAGCCCCGAATTGATACATTCATTTTTAACCACTTGTCTGGTAAGTTCCTCAGTATAAATTCCGAGAATTAAAATACTGGTCAGTAGGCAGATACTCTAAGTCTTTTAGGCATGTTGAATATCTGTCCTCCAGAAAGATGACCCCAAGTAACTCTTCTGCCCGTTAGTATATTAGGATGCCTATTTTCTTAGAGACACATTCTGCTCTTTATCAGCTTTGTCAATAAGATAAACTGAACAAAATCAACAGACGTTATTTTTTTTTTATTTCTTTGATAACTATTGAGTTTCATGTGCTTTTGTCATTTTTATTCCTTCTCTGAATTGCCTGTTTTTGTCCTTTGTCCATTTTACTTGCTGGATTTTTTTTTTTTTTTTTTGGTACGAGTTCTTTATCTCATATTGCTTTAATATGTTGCAAAAACCTTTATCACATTTTTACCCCAAGCTTGGTGACTTAATTATATAGAAATTCCCATTCAGATGTGTTTCATATACTCCATTTTCAAGTGAGGATGAAGTGCACATCCAAAGAGTCCTGGAGGGGCCGAAATCCCCAACGGAAACAAGAGCCTGAAAATCCCTGAAACGCAAGAGACTCTCCTGGCTTGGCACCGAAGTCACAGGAAAAGACAATGCTGGGCTCATGACAGACTTTCAGGAAGAAAAGCCAAGAATTCAGTCTGGCTGAGAACTACCCCTTTGGCCACAGGGAAAACATTACTCTTCATCAGTTTTTTCATTGGACAACCCCAGAGATGGATATCCAACCCCACGGTGTAGCCTCCCCGGCTCCCCTCCGCTGGGTCAGGGCCTCTCATCCCTTAGATCTCAGCTCAAACACCACTTCCTCAAGGAAGTCTTCTCTGACCTGGCCCCCAGGTCAAACCTCTTTTTTTGTGTTGTCATGAGACCCCGTACTCCTTGGCGGCATTTCTCGCGGTTGCGATTTTACATTTACTTACCTGCTCGTTTGATTCATATCTCCTTCTCCCCCACGGGAATGGAGGCTCCCTGAAGGCAGAAACCGTCTAGTTTTGCGAGTTGTCATATCTCTGCCCCTAAGCCTGTCACAAAGAAATGCGTGACTAGGATTCGTTAGCCAAACTGATTGCGTATAAATATGTATTGTAAATTACAATTAAGATTCATAGAGAGTGAGTTCAGCCATTCTCCGTTAATACTTGGGATGTTTTCACGAAGTGCTGACTTTACGAGCCACTTCTGATATTATTAAATAGAAAAATCTAAACATGGGAGATCTAGGTAAAGAAGGCTTGTGTAAATAGAATGACTTTCAGTTAACCCCTCATGACTTTTACAAAGGCTACTGATTAGATGCACCGAGACCTAAAGATGAAAGGAAAAAAATCCTCTGTCCTCCCATAGTGCAAAATGATAGCCACCAGCCCCACATGACTATTGAACAGCTGAAAGATGGCTAGTTGAAATTGACAGATGCTGAGTCTGTAAATTGTGTACGGGATTTCAGAGATTTAGTATAAAAAAAAAAGTGAATAAAACCCTCAATGATTTCTATATTTGAAATGATATTTTGGATATATTGGGTTAAGTAAAATATAATACTAATAACTAATTCCAGCGTGCCTGGGTGCTCAGTCAATTGAACGTCCAACTTCAGCTCAGGTCATGATCACATGGTTTGAGCCCCGCACCCGACTCGCTGTCGTCAGCGCAGAGCCCGCTTCGGGTCCTCCGTTCCTCTCTCTCTCTGCTCTTCCCCTGCTCATGCTCTCTCAGAAAAAATAAATAAATAAATAAACACTAAAAAAAATAGTAAAATTAATTTCAGCCATTTCTTTTTACTTTTTTATTGGATCTGTTAGAAAAGTTACAATTAAATATATGACTCACAATATATTTCCATTGGAGGGTGCTGCTCCTTACTAGAGTCACAGATACAAAAGACTTCACCGAACTCAAATTAGCCCTACACCTGCTTGCTCTGTTTAAAAGAAGTGAAACCTTAGAATCCTGCAAAAGAGAAAAGTTTGAGTAATAAAAATACATTATAAACATCTAAATACTACAACTTCCTCAATAGAAGTCTTCAAGTTGTTACCTAACATTCATTTTCTCCCATTTTCTCCCCAATTTAACACATTTCCCTAGTCACCTTCGAAGGTTCAAGAAGGCGACTGCAAGTATTGAGCAAAGCAACCAATAGCCAGCACACATATTTGAGAATTCAAACTCTTACTCCTTCACATTTTGTGAGGCTGACAGCCTGGTGCCACGGAAGGCAATAAAAAAAATACTATGAAAAGACTACTATGAAAAAATACTATGAAGGCAAGGTAGTACAACAAATCTAAGTTGTGGGAGGGGGTGACATGGGGTGCTTTGTGCAAGAGCAAGAGTGTTACACCCTCTGTAGTCTAATATAATTGATGTAAAAAAAGCTAAGTGACTGATCATAGGGCATACTCTATTTAAGAAAACCTAGGATGAGTTCTCTCCAAAATTATCAAAAGGAATCATTGAAGTTTAGTGATTTCAACTGCTAAGAACAGCTATTCACTGAAGATAAAGGGGGAAACGGTGACAGGTGGAGAGAGGTTATAGGAGATAAGAACGAATCGGGGTTGTGTGCTGGTTAGTCAATTTTATTATAAAGGAGCTTACTTTAAAAATCAGTCACCTTTTATTGTATAACGTAAGGAAATTTAGGACAGATAGAGATTTGATAAAGAGAATGTTGCGAAATAATATCTTAATATTGATACCAGTTATTGCAACCCACCTATTAGCAGGAAAATGTTCTGCCCTGCCTCCTGTCAAGTACTGTCCTTCCCGTGTTTTTATGACAAGATTTTAATGGAGCCTTTGGATTATTATACGCTTTGGCCTCAGTGAGTGAATGACCGTTAGGTCTGCTCACTGACTTCAAATCACATGTTATCAGTGAAACCTTCACTGCTGAGTTTCCTTTCATTGTATCTCCAGGCTGACCATTTCCTGTCAATGTCCTTAGAACGGAGAATATACTAAAAACTGGGGTCAGCCACTATGCCGCTAACTCTACACTTCTGGCTTTGAAAGATAAAGCAGTTTTTATTTTGTTTTGTTTCAAAATATTATTTTTTTTCTTTAAAAAAAACCCAGCATTAGACTTTTCTGTGATTTGTTTCGTGTTAAAAATCAGTAAGATACATTTTAAACAATATACAGTGTTGTCCAAAGACTCACTCACGGCAAAATGAAATAATTTCTCATTGTTCATATTGTGGTTCATTCAAGAATTTTCAAGCTCTGTCCAGCATAGTCTTTGAGACTGCATAGAACAGGAGCAACTCAAATCTGACTATGACCTTTGTAATATTGGGACGTAGGAAAACATGAGAAAGAGTATATAATGATTGGCTCATGGAAAATAACTAATTTTTTTAAAAGCCCACAGTGTATTAATTAGAACTAAAATGTAATATATTTCAAATAGCTATCTACAAATTTGTGTTCGCAAATTGTGTTCTTTTAGAATAAACATTTTTTTTTATTTCTTCATCCTTTTATCTTTGAAAGTATAGCTGAGTCATTATTTTGACCATGTTGGGGGAAAATGAGCATATCAATCTATAAAAGAAAGTAAACAAAACCCCAAATCTAAATATCAAAATAAGAAGACTATAACTGTGTCTGGTGACTGAGGACAGTTAGCACAGCTGCTTGAAAGTGTGACAGTCACCCTCGCCCTTTGGATTTCTCACATTATTAATAGACTGGCTAATGACCAAGGTGTGAAGGGTTAGGATTCTGGGCTCTAAGTAATGAGCAGTATACAACCTGTTTTTATTGGAATGACAGAAGGAGATGGAAGCCACGTATATGTGGGGGGAAATGGGATGGAAAAGGACGTAGTTAACTGCTTATTTTTGAAAAGGCTTGTTATTGTGTTGTTGTCATTGCTACTATTAAAGCGAGTTCCTTCCCTGTCAGCTTCGGAACACACTTCCTGCTCCGTGAGGAGACAGCTATCTTCATGAACAATAAAATAAACTGATAGTTGCATACAGTGAAAAAAAAGTCACTTGAACCAAGGGCTAAAATGGTCCAACTGTTTTTGGTAGTCACATGGTGAAGAATGTTCTTAACAACTCCAGTGTAACTGGCAAGAGTCACAAGCAAGGCTGGATTCCCACACAGTAGATTAACATAATTCTGACAGAGGAAGACCTCTTCTCTGGCGAGAGGGCTTGGACAGGATTCTCCGAGCAGGTCCAACCCAAGGACATAGTGTACCGTGAGAAGAGAAAAGATAAGAAGTGACAGTAAATGGAAGCCTGAAGAAAAGATGTCCTACCTTTTGTTTTAGTTTCAATAAGCTTCTGAGCAGGAGTGAGAGACAGGGAGAAAATGTATCAGTTGTAAGGTTGTTTTCAAATTGTTTTTTGTTATTATTATTTTGTCTTTATTTTTTCACCGATTTGGGGTTGGTTGCTATTTTAAACTAAGCCAGTCACTTAGTTTTTCTCATTGATTGACTGCCAGTTGAGTCACTTTTGGCTTTTAAATGGAAATTTTTGATTCTCTTGCAATTGTCCACACTAGTATGACCTTCCTTCCTTCCTTCCTTCCTTCCTTCCTTCCTTCCTTCGTTCTTTCTTTCATTCTTTCTTCTTCTTTTTTTTTTTTTTTTTTTTGCAAGTTCCAGGGTCTCTGCCTCTCTGTTACATGCACTCCAGGGACAGATGGCAGAGGAAGACACCACCTGTCCGACAAAAGACGCTACCTGGTTGGTGCCCTGCATGTCACGCTGAGAAGCAGTAGCTGTCACCGAGGAAGCATCAATTGTTATATAATTGTGCATTCAAGCACTAGGGCATATTCAGATATGCTGTTAATCATGTACTGCCTTATATTTTTAACATTGGGGCCTATGTGGCTGCAAACTGTGGACTCCTAGAAGACAGAGATGTCATGCTTCTTTTATAGCCTAAAAATGACAAGAAATGTAAGAGAATGAAACACATATTTGACAAATTATATTCCACTCTGGACCATAATATTCACGAGGGCAGAGCTGTTACCATTTTCTTTACCATTGTATCCCTAACTCCTCGCACGGTTCCTGACATATAAAGTGCTTCACCAGTATTTGTTTAATGGACAAATCAACGAGAAAACAATTTTTTTTTAATTCATGAATTGGGTTGTCAGCTGAGACTGAGGTTGCCGTGAAGGGCAAGAAGGGTAGAGTGGAAAAAACTTCCTGCTCTTGGCTGATTACAGACTGCTAGCTGTCAAAGGAAGCCCATCTTTTTACAGTTGGTTTTCTCTACTATATTGGCCAATGGTGAAAAAGAAGGGCAGATTCAGAGAGCTCTGGATGGGATCTAGTTATGCTTTTAAATCTTCTGAACCGGGATATATACCACTAGCCATACCCCATTCCCACCTCCCAATTGCCCCATCAGAGAATGGACTCGGGCCGAGCACCTCATTTTGTTTTGGTTAGCAGGACCAGCTTATATTTTCTCATCAAGTAATAGTATCCTTCATGAAATTCACCGCATATGGTTTTGATTATTTTACGCTTTAAACTCAGAGGACAAAAAGAAAAAAACAAGCACAAAACCTCTTGTCTGTAACATTTTTTGCAAGGCCAGTTACAGCGTAGGGCTCCATGAGAACCTAGATTCATACCCGAGGCCTGCGGGGTTCGCCCACAATTCGTTGGTTCTACTATTTCAACACGTAATTCCCTTCCTCCTCTTCACACACCCTAGATTAGGAATTAGGTACCATGCTTTAGCCATTTTTCTCTAACCTGCTTGGCCTATGGTGTGTGTTCAGGAGTGTTTGTTAAATAAGTGAATGAATGAATGGCCTGGCATTTTCTCTTACTAATCCATTTCCTTTTTCTCCTTGAGAGGAGCTGCTATTTTTCAGAATACATCCATTTCTCCTCTGATTCACGTTCATGGTCTCTATTTTAAGACCTCATGCTGGGAAATCCTAATTTCCTATGTCATAAGGTTGATTTGACTACTCAGAATCTTCTTAACCTTGGTTTGTTACAGCAAGTTCCCAGCATTCTGATTCATGATCGCCTCATTAAAATCAAAACAAAATATACAGACACGCCTTAGGATATATTTATTATTATTTTTTTAGCTCTCCTTTTGGCTCCTGAATTGAAACTATAGTTAAAATTTTTTTTTAATTTTTAAATTTCCTTTTCTTTTAATGTTTATTTGTTTTGGAGAAACAGAACACAAGAGGCAGAGGAGAAGAGAGAGAGGAGGACCCAGAATCCGAAGCAGGCTTCAGGCTCTGAGCTGTCAGCACAGAGCCTGATGCGGGGCTCGAACCCACAGACCACGAGATCATGACCTGAGCTGAAGTTGGTCGCCCGACTGACTGAGCCACCAAGGCGCCCCCAATATATTTTTTAAGCAGCCGAATGGATATTTCAAATTATAATTTGACTTACCTAGAGATAAATACAAAGTTGAAAAAGCAGACTAACCACAATCACAAAATATAGTTAAGAATATATTTGGGTATCCATTTAAAGGATGCAAATGAAAATAATAAATATATATATTTAATGCCATTAGGATGTAATGTCTAACATGATGACTATAGCTAGCATTGCTGCATAGTATACGGCAAAGTTGTTAAGAAAACAGATCCTAAGAGTTCTCATCACCAGGACAAATTTCTTTTTTCTTTTGTTTTTATTTATCTATATGAGATGATGGATGTTAACTGAACTTACCTGGTACTCACTTGACAATATATGTAAATCACACCATCGTGCTGTATGCCTTGAACATGTATGATGTTCAACATGTGATGTATGTTAATTACTTCTCAATAAAACTGGGAAAAATCTCTTTAACCCTTGAGCTCATAACTTAGGTCTCTTATATTTATTTTCCATTACCAGAAAGATAACATTTTAGATTAACATGCCCTTTAAAAGTTTTTACTGTCTTTCTTTGAAGTAGGCCATCAGATAAAGTAGTACAGGATGTTTCACCTCGTGTTTAGAAACAATTAGAACAAATTAACTGAAGGGTACTATTATGAAAATTTCTGATTCTAGTTCTATGCCCTTTGAGATTCCCAAGACTATCCTATGAAATGTTTGGAATATTTTTCTTTTAGAACTTTTTCCTTTTTGTTTTAATCTGCAAATCTGATTTCCTGAGATAGTTTCTGAATATACTCTTTTTCCCCAGGTTATAACAAGAGGAGATGAAATACTTTATCTTGGAATAACTTTAAGAACTTTCACAATTATCACAAAGCTAAAACTTGACCTTGGTCCCATCCCTCTGTCTATCCCATCTGTTTGGCCCCAGCCCTCAAAGCCTCTCAAGAGCCAAAGGACCTCACTCTGAGCTGGTTATTAAATAGCCTGGAAGAGGTGTTGGCTGGTCACTTAAATGGTATTACTTACAGTAATATATTTTACCACAGGATTTTATACACAGAATATCCTTGAGTCTAGGAGAAATGGTTGCTAATGATGCTATTTCTTGGGGCAGTATTTTTAAAGTGTCCTGTGACAGCCACCTGCTTCAGTCAGGCCCTGTGAACAGATGCCTTAGGAAGCACTGGGGCTGGTGGCAATGTTGAAATAGATGTTGTAAAAGCAAACAAACAAATATTTTTCACAACAGGCACCAATGTATGAAGATCAGATAGCACCCCTGCAAATTACCCGCATCTACGCCTCAAGATCTTCAGTGGATGGTTGTGTAGATAAATAGGAGGGATAGGTTCTAAAAGACGCAAGAATGAGAAAGGAATTTTTTGGTGTACAGCCATTTACATACAGGATGAGTCAACTACCAGATTCTAGAAACCCAACCAATTTTCTGAAGGAGAGATGTCATACGGCGAGTGTCCCTAAACATGGTGCAAGTCATTACTAAGATGTATGGATTTAACAGCTATAGCTACAGAGTCGCCTATTGGGCTAAATGACCTAAGGCTTTAGATTTCAATTCTTCAAACTTACTAGCTGAAAACTAAAATTGCCTTTTAAATGTACACTTTTTAAATGATTTCTATCATCTTATTTTAAGAGGCAAGTTTCCTAGAATATTATATATATATATATATATATATATATATATATATATAAAATTTATCCATATCTATGTGAACATGTTAATTTTTTAAATTTGTAGATACTTGTGTTTATTTACATTTTATTCAGAAAAATTAAAAAGGGCTTCTACTTCATTATATATATTAAAAAGACAGAAGAATATACATAAATATGAATAATAATTACAATATACATGAAAGTTAACATTAAAACACCTGATATTTACAAATCCAGATTATAGTGTGGATATTGACATCTGATTTGTTTCCCTTGTCATTCCACAAAAATGCTCAAGAAAACACAAAAAAACACACAAAGACTCAAAATCAGTTTTATCCTTTCAATTTTAAATTCTGCTTTTTGATCTTTGTAGGTAGCTCTTTTTTTTAATGTTTATTTATTTATTTTGGAGAGATAGCATGAGCAGGGAGAGGGTCAGAGAGAGAGAGAGGGAGGGAGAGAATCCCAAGCAGGCTCTGCACTGACAGTGCAGGGCTCAAACCCATAAACCATGAGATCATGACCTGAGCTGAAATCAAGAGTGGGACTCTTAACCGACTGAGCACCACCAGGGACCCCCATTTTTTTTTAATGTTTATTTATTTCTGAGAGACATAGAGACAGAGTGTGAGCAGGGGAAGGGCAGAGAGAGAGGGAGGCACAGAATCTTAAGCAGGCTCCAGGCTCTGATGAGCTGTCAGCACAGAGCCCGATGTGGGGCTTGAACCCACAGACTGTGAGATCTGACCTGAGCTGAAGTCGGCCGCTTAACCGACTAAGCCACCCAGGTGCCCCAGGGACCCGCATTTAATTTAAGCAGTTCTTAACACTATTGTATTTTAATTTTTCTTTTTTCTTCTCTGTGTAATATATGTTATTCTAAAGAATGGATGTGACATAGATTTAATTTATTAACCCTACTGATAAAATGAATGACCACGTGCTCTTTTCCTACCCCATCTCCTCCCTCACCCCCTTGGCATAACCACTAGTCTGAATTTTCTGTTTGCCATCCTCCCCTCCTTTTCTAGTTTTATTGCATATGTTTACAGTCCTAAACATCATCTTGTTTATTCTTCATCTCTTTCAAAATATTATCACATGGTTTTCTGAGGTTTGCTTTTTGCACTCAACATTATATCTTTAAGAGTCATCTTTGTTGTATGTAACTGACTTACAGTGTTTAGTCATATGCATAAACCATTATTTAATATCCATTCTCCTGCTGATGAACATTTGGCATCTCCCAGCTTTTGATACTGTAAGCTGATGCTCTGAACATTCTTTTACTTCCAGTGTACATGAAGAAGCCTTTCTCTAAAATAATTCCCTAGGAATTGCTGAATTGTAGTGTATAAATGTCTTCCATTTTACTAGGAAGGGTTAATTATTTTTTTCTAAATCTTTTGCTTACACATCCTCACCAATACTTGCTATTATCAAAGTGATTTTTCCCAATTTAGGAGAATAAAATAGAATCTCATGATGTCCTTAATTTCCATTTCCTTAATCATGTATGAGGTTGGATATGTTTTCATGCATCTACTTACTATTCTTATTTCCTCTTCTGAGAAATGCATGTCAATATTTTCATCCCATTTCTTCTCTATCATATGCTCTGTCTTTTATTGATTTGTAGGACTTCTTATATATTATGCATACAAACTATTTATCGGTTAGAGTGTGGCTTGTTTTTTCACTCTATGGTCTTTCGTGATGAATACAAATTCTTAATCTTTAATGTAGTGTAAGTTATTAGCCTTTACTTTTATAGTAGTGCTTTTTCTGACCTCTTTCAGAAATCCCTCACTGCTCCAAGAAGACTGGACTTTCCCAGGACAGTATTTTCCTGTTTTTTGCCCTAAAAGTTTTAAGTTTGTCTTTCACAGCTAAATCCTTAATCTAGCTGATAATTATTTTCATATGTATTGTGAGAGTGGGATCCAATTTCATTTTTTCCACATGGATACCCAACCGTCCTCGCACTATTTATTGAATATCTTTCCTTTCCACAGTTATTAAACACACTTCCTGCTTCATAGAGTAAGTGTCCAAATAAACAAGGGTTTGATTCCGGGTTATCTACTGTTTCACTGGTCAATTGATGTATCCCCGTGCCACACCACACTTTCCAAATTAGTACAGTTTATGAGTAAATCCGAGGAAGTAGGAGGCAGGTTCTCCTCCTTTCGTTTTCTGCTAAAAGAGTGTCTGTTTTCTTGGCTGTTTGTTCTTCTGCATTAGTTTTAAAGTCAACCAGTCAACTCTAAGGGATTTTGATGAGAATTATATAAAATCTGTAGATACATATGAATGAGAATTAAAACTTTGCGACATTGAGTCCCCCTAGCAAAAGCGCTGCTTACCTCCCTATTTGTTTAGGTCTATTATTGTTATTTTTTATCTTTTAAAAGGTTATTTATTTATTTTGAGAGACACGGACAGAGCACATATGTGCAAGAGGGGAAGGGACAGAGAGAGAGAGGACGAGAGAGAATCCCAAGCTGGCTCCGTGCTGTCAGCACAGAACCCAACATGGGGCTTGATCTCACCAACCATGAGATCATGACATGAGCCCAAATCAAGAGTCAGATGCTTAACCGACTGAGCCACCCAGGTGCGCCTAGGTCTATTATTTTTAACTGAAGTATTGTTGACACACAATGCTACATCGGTTTGAGGAATTCGACATAGTAATGTGACAAGTCTATGCATTATGTATGCCCACCACGTGTGTAGCTGCCATCTGTTACCATCCAACACAAGGACCATCGACTGCATTCCCTGTGCTGTATTTTTCATCCCTGTGACCTATTCATTGCATAACCGGAAGCCTGTATCTCCCACTTTCCTTCGCTCATCTTGCCCCTCCCCCTTACCTCCTCTCCTCTGGGAACCATCGATTTGTTTTCTGTATTTATAGGTCTGTGTCCGCTTCCGCTTATTTGTTCATTAGTTTGTTTTTTAGATTCCACATATAAGTAAAATGATACAGTATTTGTCTGACTTATTTCACTCAGCATAACACCCTCTAGGCCCATCCATGTTGGTGCAAATGATAAGAACTCAATCTTTTCCTAGCTGAGTAATATTCCATTGTTTGTAGATGCCACATCTTCTTTATCCATTCATCTATTGATCGACACGGGACGCTTCCATATCTTGGCTATTGTAAAGAACACTGCAATAAACATGGTGGGGGGAGTTAGACTAGACTTTTGTACCTTTCATAAAAGTCTTATAATTCTCTAAAATATTTTTGCAAATTTGTTAGAATTATTCTTAGGTATACATTGTATTTTCTTCCTATAGTAAATGTCAGTAGTTTTAAAACTGGATTTTCTTAGTATTTAGTGCTGATAGCCAGAAATACAATGCATATTTTATTATTTGTCATATCACAGGCAGCTTGCTAAGTTTGTGTTGCTAATAATCTGTAAATGTGTGGGGAGGTGTTGTTTTGTTTTATTTTGTTTACAAACAATTATATCATTTGAGAATAATGACAAGTTTGTTTCTTTTCGGTTTGTATAACATTTATTTCTTCTTGTATTACTATGCGGGCCAAGACTTCCAGCATCATGTTTAATAATGCATGTTTAATAATGCAGTCAGATCATGTGTCCTTAACTTGTTCATGATTATAAAAGGAATTTTCCGAATGTTTAACCATTAGCCGTGGTGTTTCTTTTAGACTTTTTGTGGCCTCTCATCAGGCTGAAGAAGTTCCCTTTAATTCTAGCTGCTAAAAATTTTTATCATTTGCAATGCTGAGTTTTAACAAATTTTTGTTCTGTATATATTTGATTCTCAATGTGATAACTAATCTTTATAGATTTTTAAGTGCTAAACTATATAGGATTTCTAAGATAAATTCAAGATGGTCATCTGTGAATTATGTTTTTTGTCCACTGCTGTATTCATTTTGGGCCTATTACATTTTTAGGAGACCAATGCCTTATCCATTAGGCCACTGGGGCTTCTGTGGGCCTGTTGCCTTTTTGTTCATGATTGAAACAAGACTATAATTTTCCTTTCTCATAAGGTTCTAGTCTGATTTTGGTGTCAAGGTTAATATAGTGCCAAAGAAAGAGTTGGGAAGAATTTCTTCCTTCCTCATCAACTATCTTTAAAAATGTATGTATATAATATAATACAAATATTGTATATAAGATCAAACAATTAGTACCTTAAAAGTTTTGTCTAATTTGGCTGTAAAACTATTTTGGCCTAGTGTTTATTATATACATATTCTAACTACTGATTCAATTATTAATATATATTTAAAGTATTCTTTTTCAAATCAGTTTTGTAAGTGCTATTTTTCTCAGAATTTGTTCACTTTACATATATTTTCGACAATTTAAAAGTTTACTTGGGGCACCCTAGGTGGCTCAGTCAGTTAAGCATCTGACTTTGGCTCAAGTCATGATCTTGTGGTTTGTGGGTTCGAGCCCCACGTCAGGCTCTGTGCTGACAGCTGGGAGCCTGGAGCCTGATTCACATTCTGTGTCTCCCTTTCTCTCTGCCCCTCCCCATGCTAACATTCTGTCTCTCTCTCAAAAATAATTAAATATTTAAAAATGTTTAAAGGTTTTCTTAGTATTTTCTTACTCTCTTTCAATCTCTGCTTGAACTATAATTTTGTTGTCTTTTTAATTCCTATGATTGGTTAGTTGCTTGTGTTTTCTCTCCTTTTTCTTGAACAATCCCTCTAAAGGTTTCTCTTTTGGTTTAGCTGGTCCTCTTAGGTCACTTACTTCTAACATTTAAAAAAGTATCTTTTAACTTCTACATTCTGTTCTTCTTCTGTTTTCTTTTCTTGCTTTTTTTTTTAAATGTTTATTTATTTTTGAGAGATAGAGAGAGAGTACAAGTTGGGGAGGGGCACAGAGAAGGAGACACAGAATCTGAAATACGCTTCAGGCTCCAAGGTGTCAGCACAGAGCTTAAGGTGGGGCTCAAACTCACACACCTCACACACCGTGGTGTGAAAGCACAAGTGGGGAGGGGCAGAGAGAGAGAGGGAGACAGAGGATCTGAAGCAGGCTCTGAGCTGACAGCAGAGAGTCCCATGTGGGGCTCAAACTCACGAACCATGAGATCACGACCTGAGCCGAAGTCGGATGCTTGACTGATGCTCTTCTGTTTTCATACACTGGATAATTAGCTTATTAATTTTCATTTTCCTTTATTTATAGCTATAAACATCTCTACTTCAAAGTATGGCTTCCGCAGCAATTCCCAGGGCTTGAGTTGCAATATTTGTGTAATTATTGACTTCTAAGTACCTTGAAGTTCCCATTAGGATGTGTCTTTTTAACCCACAAGTCATTGGAGGACACTTGTTGGATGAGCGCTGGGGGTTGTTTGTAAGTGATGAATCATGGGAATCTACCCCCAAAACCAAGAGCACACTGTACACACTGTATGTTAGCCAACTTGACAATAAATTTATTAAAAAAATAATAAATGTGTTTTTAGATTACAAATATTGTTATTATTGTTTTTTGTAATCATACCTTAATTCCAGTGTCCAGAGAACATGTTCTTATAAAATGAATTTTTAAATTACTTTAGCCCATATTTGGGCCTAATGTATAATTAATTCTTATAAATGCTTTATATATACATTAGACAATGGATATTCTCTAGTTATTACATGTAGAAATCAAACTTGTTAATCCTGTGGTGCAGATCTTCTCTGTCTTTACTAATTTTTGACTATTTGAGCTGTCAATAATTGAGTCAAACATGTTGAAATTACTTCCCCTGATGGTGGATTTGACAATTCTTCCCTTTTGTTCAATATACTCTTATTTCCTATATTTTAAGACTATTTTTTTTCCCCCGCAGAGATCTGGTTTAGATTGATGAGATCTTCTTGATAAATTAAAACTTTATCATTATTTAATAATCTTTTTTAACCTTTAACAATGGTTTGAATTTGAAGTTAATTTTGTCTAATACAAACTTTGCTACCCCATCTTTCTTTTGACATTATTATTTTGGTGTATTTTTATTGTAGCCAGCCTGCCAGATGGCCCCCAATGGTGTCCAAATTCTGGTAATCACTTTCTCGCATAGTCCCCTCCCACAGTGAATAGGATTGACCCACATAATCATTAAGATATTGCATAAATGGCAGTGTGTGGTTTTGGGTCCAGGTTACAAAGGACACCATAGGTTTTTGAGTCTCCTACTCTGAGGGAAGCCACATGCCAAGTGTTGAGGCTACTAAGCCTATAAGAGGTCTTTTAACCCCAGACAGGCCTTAGGATAACTGTAGGCCTAGCTTACATCTTGACTACAATTTCTTGGGAGACTCTGAGTCAGCATTATGCAGTTCAGCCACTTCCGAATCCCTGATCCTTAGAAAATGTAAAATACTGTATGTTTATTTTAAACCTTTAAGTTTTAAATATGTATTGATAGTGAGGTAGATAGAAGGTAAAATCTAATCGCATCCTTTTACTTTGGCCTGCCCATGTTTTTATATTACAGGTAAATAACATATAGCTATATCGTGAAATCCAATCTAATAGTCTGTCATTTAATTAAAGACTTTACTGATTTACTATTGTTGATTTATTTTCACATTTTCCTACTACCTATATTTTTTTAGTTTTCACACTTTTTTATGCTCTTTTCCTTTTTCTCTTCTTAATTAATTGATTGAGTTCTTATTTATTTTTCCCTCTTTGATGTTAGCATTTGTATCTTACTTTTTCCAGTGGTCTTTATAGAAATTTTTGCCATTCATATTTAACTTACAATGTCCAAAGATATCTAAAGTCTTGCCTGAATTTTATCAGGCAGTAAGAACACAGTAACACTGATTACCCACCTCTCTGACATTCTATTTTTGTCTAGTATTTTAGAGTTGTCCTTTTAAATAACACCACAAATAATTGGGTGATATTTTTATTACTTTATGCAGACATTATCTTTTAGGTTAAGATACATGTCTTCCACCTTATCATTATATTTTTCTTGTGTCTCAGAATGTCCCTCTGTAATAGTTTGCTATTTTGCTAAAAGACATCTTTTAGAAGTTCCTTCATTAAAAAAAAAATTGTTAGTGTAAATACTCTCTGCTTTTGTATATCTAAAAAAGACTCTATTTCACTCCTAGTTTTGAAAAATAATTTTTTCAGGGCAGAAAAAACTTGATTAGTTTAGTTCCTATTGTTGAGAATTCTGCTGTTTAACTTTCAGTCTTTATTAGGTGATAGGTCCTTATTCTCTTAATGCTTTAAGAACTTCTCTTTGATTTAAGTGTTCTGCAACTTTTCCAAAACACGTCTCAGTGTAGATTTCTTTTTATTTATACAGCTAGACGTTCATTATGCTTCCTAAATCTGTAAATTCCAATTTTTCATTTATTTTTCAACTTTTCAGCAATTATCTACTTACGTATTTCCTCCCTTCCATCATCTATATTCTATTCTATTCTGGCTGCCAACTACACATATCCTGAAGCTTCTCAGCTTCTATCTTCTATATATCTGAACTTCTTTTTTATGTATTCTATTTCCTTTTTTCACCTCTGCACTACATTCTGGGGAGTTTCATTAGATATATATTCAGTTTACTAATTATTTCTTTAGCTGTGTCTAAGAAGCTGTTACCTAGATTATGGAGATTTTTTTAATTCAAGAATTGTATTATTTATTTAAAGAAATCACATTTTGTTTTTGTAAAGTCTTCTGACCATTACTGACGGTTATGTATTACTTACTCATATTTGGGTCTCCGTGTTTTATTTTCTTAAGCACTTATGATATAGCGTGTAGTAAGGAGAATAATGACCCACAAAATCACCCATGTTTTAATCACCAGGACCTATGAATATGTTAGGGTACATAACAAAGGGGAATTAAAGTTGGAGATGGAATTCAGATTGCCAATCAGTAGTTAGGGAAATTGTCTTGGATTATCTAGGTGTGCCCAATGTGATTTAAGGATCATAAAAGTGGGAAAGGGATGTAGAAGAACAGGTGCAGAGGAAGAGACGTGACAGCAGAAGCAGAAATATCAGAGAAGTGCAACACGGCTGGCTTTCGGGGTGGACAAAGACGGTCATGATCCATGGAATATAGGTGGTCTCTAGAAGCCGGAAAAAGCAAGGAAATAGATGCATCTTTAGAAATTTGAGAAAAGCACGTAACCCCATCACACAACAATTCTAAGACATCTGACCCCCAGAACTGTAATACAATAAATTTGTGTTCTTTCAAACTACTAAGTTAGTGGTAATTTGTTACAACATCCGTAAAAAACTTATGCATAGTAATTATAAGTTCCGTATCTAGCTACTTCAACATCTTAAGAACTTCAACTCTGAAGTCCTTAAGAGTTAAAGGCAATTGTTTCCGACATCTGCTGGCCATTACTTTTAAGGCTTATTTCTTCTTATTCTTTTAAGTTTATTTATTTATTTAAAGAGAGAGAGAGAGAGAGAGAAAGAGAGAGAGAGAGAGAGAGAGAGCGAGCATGCATGCAAACATGCAAGTGGGGAAGGGGGAGAGAGAGAGAGGGGGAGAGAGAGAATCCCAAGCAGGTTCCACACTGTAAGTATGGAGCCCAATGCAGGGCTCAAACTCATGAACTGCATCGTCATTACCTGAGCTAAAATAAAGAGTCAGACACCCAGGTGCCCCTGTGGTGTATTTCTTCTAACTGTTGGTGATACTTTTATTTTGAACTTATATTTTCTTGATCTTAATTTGTAGAGTTTCTGTAGGACTCACAGGTTGTATTTTCCTCTGCCTCTCCCAGGCGTCTGTGGACAATAAAAACCCGGAAATTAATTTAATTCTCCAGACAAATGATTTGTATATGCAGACACAGCTATCAAACGATTTCTTTAAAATTTAAGGAAAAATAATGTACATAGATATCATTAAAAAAATTTTTTTAACTCCTTGTTCCAATTTGCTCATTGTAATTGTCAGAGGTAAAACCAAAACCCCAAACCAAAATATGTCTTTTCTCTTCAATTAAAATGTTCATGCAAACGAGATTATAGATTGTGACCTTTGTTTATAAGATATTTACATATGGCAAAAGGAAAGCTTGAAAGAGTTGGGATATCAGAAAATGTTGACTGTGTGTATAATTATGGAGAGATCTTGTGTAGGCTTATGAATCTTTCTAGTTAGGACTTAATTCTACAGGATTTGATCTTGGTTATCCAAACTATGGATACAAATATATTCAATTTTATTTATTTATTAATTATTTATTTTTTAATTAAGAAATTTTAATGTTTATTTATTTTTGAGAGAGAAAGACAGAGCATGAGTTGGGGAGGGACAGAGAGAGAGGGAGACACAGACTCCGAAGCAAGCTCCGGGCTCTAAGCTGTCAGCACAGAGTCCAACGCGGGGCTGGAATTCATGAACTGCGAGATCATGACCTGAGCCAAAGTCAGACGCTTACCTGACTGAACTACCCAGGTGCTCCAAGTTTATTCAGTTTTAGTTAGTTGTTTTCATTTATACGTCCATGAGATTTAGATAATGGAAAGCAAAAACATGAGAGGCACTACCAGTCAATGAATTTTGCCGTCACAAACCTGGATAAGAAACTTGGAAGGAAGGAATTTAAAGCCAATGATGGTAATTCGATTTTATTTCTTTATTTATTTACCATCGATGACTTTCACCAACCGAAGTTCTTCATATATCTTTTCTACACAAATAAGGTAGAAGAGTTTACATTTCATATCAAGTGATTGTATGACTAATTTGTAAGAGTATTCTCTAGCTATATTTAATTGCCCGACGGGAAACACATTAAAGTTGTCAGCACCGTCTTGTTTTATGTACACTATAATCTATTGCAAATGCAAATTGTGGTCATCTGTGGGAAATAATTTATAAGTGTATGAGGTAAAATTTATTTTATTTGTTTTAAAGTAAATGAATTCACTTTGAAAATGAAATCATCCTGTTTATTCCTCTTCAAGATTTAAGTATGAAATTGAACTTGCCCTCTCTTTCATTAGTCATAGCACATGTGAGGATGACATATAAACCTTCCAGCAACTGGATCAAAGTCAGAGGTAGCAAGTACATATAGATGTCTGTTAGGTGCATGTGTGAATATCAGACAGAATTATGTTTTAGGAACCCAATGATCATGGGACACTTGGGTGGCTCAGCCAGTTGAGCATACAACTCTTTTTTGTTTAAATTTTTTTAATGTTTATTTATTTTCGAGAGAGACATAGAGACAGAATGCAAGCAGGGGAATGTCAGAGAGAAAGGGAGACGCAGAATTCGAAGCAGGCTCCAGGCTCTGAACTGACAGCAAAGAGCCCGACGCGTGGCTCCAATTCACAAACCAGGAGATCATGACCTGATCTGAAGTCAGAGGCTCAACTGACTGAGCCACCCAGGTGCCCCTGGTGTACAACTCTTGATTTTGGCTCATATCATGATCCGAGGCTTGTGAGATTGAGCTCCCCATCAGGTTCCACACTGAGTGTGGAGTCAGCTTGGGATTCCCTCACTCTCTCCCTCTCTCCCCCCAACCCCCCTGTCTCCCCAGCTTGCATGTGCTCTCTCTCTCTAAAAAAAGAAAAAGAAAAGAAAAGAAATCCAATGATGATTTTGACCTCTTCAGTTGATACTTCAGAACAGAGTCTTGCATCCCTGCCTGTCTTATATAACTTAGAACGCCTTCTCCTACAATATCCTGAAGTTTCACCTACACTGGCTAAACAGTAAAAAAAAAAATCACTAACTTTTAATAACAAAACTTCAGAAGTTCAGGCAAATCTCCAGGATGGTTATTTGAATGCTCACCAAGCTCATCAAAGACCAAGGTTATTTCACCTCTTGTGTCTGACACCCTTACTTTTAGCTGCTTCTTAAAGTTTTTGGAAACTGCCTGCAGCTGCTTCAGATATCCCATTTTGAACATGAAAATATCAGGGGAAAAGAGGAATGACTTTCCTGTGACTTTCTCCTAGGATAGAGGGAACAGTTCCCATACAGCAGACATCCTTCTTGTCTTATTGGCAGGATGAAACAAAGTGCCCATTCCTGAATTGGTCATTGGCAAGGAGATTAGAGTTAACCATGCAACATTCAGGCTCACTCTGAAATCAGAGGGTGGGGTCAGTTTCCAATGAAGCACTTACATTAGTGGGAAGGTTCTATTAGGAAAGCAAAAGGGGGGCACCTGATTGGCTCAGCTGGTTAAGCTGTCCACTTAGGCTCAGGTCATGATCTCACAGCTCTTGGGTTTGAGTCCTGCGTTGACTCTGTGCAGACAGCTCAGAGCCTGGAGCCTGCTTTGGATTCTGTGTCTCCCTCTCTCTCTCCCCCTCCACCATTCATGCTCTGTCTCTATCTCTCTGTCAAAAATAAATAAAAAATTTAAAAAAAGGAAAGAAAAAGGAAGAAAGCAATACTGAGTAGGTAAACAAGTGTCAATTGCATCACTAAAGTATTCGATTTATGTCTTTAAGATTTCAGATTGTTACAAGAAAGTCACTTAATCTTTAAATTAAAACTTCTAATTTATATTTTTAATAAAGACTTTAAACAGCGAATATCTGAATAGCTACCTCTCTTGCTATATGATTGAAATAAATTCTTATGACTGAAAAACAGGGTAAATCGGTTAACCAGACAATTTCACAATGAGTCGAATCATGGGAATGAAACACCAAAAGTATATTAGCACTCCTCAGTATTGTCGTTTTGTCCAGGCAAATGTTCAGATGCACCTGGGACTAAAACCAACCTTATTTTCTAAGCAAAGTATGAATTCTTCTGGAGGAGAAAATAAAGCAGCCATTTTTAAAGGTGTTGAGGCATTTGTTTCTGGTCATTAACATCCTCACAGGGTGCACTAGACAGCAGCTTAGAAAATGTGTCTTAACCTACTAAATAGCAGAATAGTAACAAAGAAAAAAAAACATGAAAGGTCAAGGGAATGGCCAGACAATTGGAATAATGTACAGCCTCTCAAATCGTATTTTAAAGAATACTAAATGACACAGAGGAATAGATATAATGTAACATTAATTAAAAATTAGGATGCAAACTATTCATATTATGATCCCATCAGCAAACCAATGGGAAGGATGTCGAATTTCTCACTGTTTTCTCTATGTATTTTACAGCTTTCCAAAACTTCAAAGTTGGGATAGATTGTAGTGTTATTGAGTATTCTCTGCCCTCCTTGTCAAAGAGTTGTGCTTTTCAACCCCAGCTCTTAGATGACTTGCTTTGATCAATTAAACGTGTGTGGTGTGATGTCTGCCACATTCGAGCAGAAGCTTAGGGACCACTGTGAGCCTCTGTCAGTGCTCTCGTCTCCTGCTCTGAGCACAACACGACCAGATAGGGGTCACTTGTCATTCTGCATCCATGAATTAAGAACACACATGGAGCTCACCCGTAATGTACAAAAGACAGAAGCTATTGATATTTGGGAGCTCTTTATTACATCAGATAACTTAGCAAAAGTTACCTAAGAAAGAGGTCATGGGCTTTGTGTTTTCATTCAGAAAAATAATAAATATAAAATCACACTATAAAGTATGAATGTCGTTTACAATTACACCAGAAATGCTTTCAGGAGGAGGAACGTGAATATGCCATTGTTTTCTGGACCTCAGGGAGAAGAAAAGGAAGAGGATTTGTTCTAAGTCCATTTGCACAGTCCTACTGAGCAGTGTTGAAGCTTTCCTTTCTGTTTGATATGAGCATCCTTTATTCCTTTGGTTCTCTGCCTCCTGTCCCCAAACAACTGTAAATAATCCAGCAAAATATCGAGATTCCTGCTCCTCTTCTTCACCTATCCTGTCCTCTCCTACCCACTTCAGCCTGATCAAGGTAACCGTCACTGTCAAATCTAATGGCCTTACTTGAGTGCTCATTTTCTTGTCGTTTTGCTTTGTTTTCTAGCCTTCGATTCAGGTGTACGTGCCTGTCCTTCCTGAACCTTTTTCTCACGTGGCTCAGGAGGCTCTGTAATCTTGTCTTGTCTGCTGAGACCATTCCCGTCTGTTCACTTGGCATTTCTTCATTTTGCCTTCTCTTATATGAATGTGTGTCTTAAGTTCTGTCTTCATAATTCTTTTCCATTCCTTTTTTTTTAAAACCTTGTCTTCTTTGTCACACATATCTTTTGGGAATGAGCAATGTATCTGTAAATTGCATGGATCTTTCTCATCAGGAAACAGTGGCATGGCTGTTGGTGTATAAATCCTTTGGAAGAGTGTATTGCATCTCTGAGATTAGTATAAAATTACACGACAGGAGTGAAACCTGTCTTTGTTCATTGGTGAAAAATCTTCTCATTGGTGAAATTCTTCTCAAAATTGTCCCATGGCAATTTTAATATCTAACTTCATTTTCCAGGGCCTTTTCTGGTATGATATATGATCACTATTTCTCATAAACCACATTCAACAACAAGAAATAGTACTGATGTTGGCAAGATCAATAAGTTATGTAATTGCTTGGGATTCCAAATATGAGTTCATGGACTGTGACGTTCGTGTAGAAAAAGAGCCAAAATGTAAGCTAACAATTTTATAGAGCTTGCAGCAACACTTATGCTAGAAGATGTTTATTTTCTGTGAGGCAATGAAAGCTTCTGTAAAACTCTGCTTGTTTTCCCAGTTGCTCTACTGGAATCTAATTAATGGATTTTTCCATCTTAACTAATTTTTAAAGAAATAAAAAATCTTACTCGTAGTCAGAAAAATTCATATTCGCCCTGAAATCATGTCTTGTGATCATCCGTCTTCACACACAAAGCTGTCCTGAAGATATGAAATGTATCTTGTTTTAAAGACCTCTAGAGAAAAAGATTTTAGAGCTTACTTTTGGTGACTTATCCCAATGACTAAATCCCCTCGGGAAATTATTTCTCATCTAACCTGAGTATTTCACAATATGCTTAAATGTTTCCTTTTTCTATGTTGTCACTGAAGATATCTGTAAAGAAACCAGTCTGAACTGAAAAAGCATTTTTAAACTACTCCTTGCCAACTTTCTTCAATCGAACTCAAGTCTCTTTAAAAATAATAAATCCTAAATCATTTCTGAGATACTCTGAACGCTTTCCAAAGAAGGTTCTCACTTAATCCCCAATGTTTAAGTTATGCGTTACACATATTTGTTTTCTTAATTTATAGTTCTATAATTCAAAATATCCTATATTACGTCCATTTAAATATACATTATTACAAAATGTGTGCATTTAGTTAGGCTTACAAAAAGTGCTCTTTGAACAAACAAACCCTCCATCAAGTTCATACCAATAACTGCCAAAACAAAAAGATGGTCTAAGAAAAAAAATTTTCTGTTAATTTTTTTTTAACTTCCTGACTTTTGTGGCTGCTGGTAACTCTTAGGCCAGATTATCACAGTGTAACATAAATAGGAGATTAACTTTACAGTCACTCTCCATTCACCATAAAACTCCTTGACCTACTCAAGTCCAGTAGGGTCAGCGTTTTCTTTGGCCAGCTTGAATCTTTGGCCGTGGTACCGTGGGGCTCACGCCATGGAATACTGTCAGCACAAGGGATATCCTTTGGAAAACAACACATACTCGCTCGCTCTCTCTCTTTTTTTTTTTTGCATACAACTGTAGGGAAACTCTCATTCCTCAATTCATTAATGTCAAAGAGTCTAAAGGAGTTTGTAAGGACAAAGAAAAGCCCTGCTAATTAACCATTGTGTTGCAATCATAATCAAGATTTACAAAGTACTTTTTGTGCCAGGTAGCACATAGTTTGCACAAAAGACAATTTCTGCTGACAAATTTTCTGCAGGCTCTGTATCTCAGGTCTCAATAGTTGGACTCTTTGTGCCAAAGACTTCTGATTAATTAGGAAAATTCAACGAGCAATTATGAAAATAACGCTCCAAGTCATTTAGGCACAAGGTAGTGTTTTCCTGTTATACTTCAAGTAAACAAAGGGATACTGGTTGATTGTCGGAGAGGAGTTGATTGCAACCTTTGACTCTAAATAATGAGCCTGTTTCTTAATTCCATTTAATGGTTTAGAATTCCAAAGCTATGGAGTTCATTAGGGAAGCAGAGGAAGTAAACACATGGAAAACAGGGAAAGAGACCCATTGACTCCCAACTGGCTTCCTTTCCCTAACATTAATTTGCAGGTGGACTAAATCCATAGCCACTTATCACCTACAGACAAACGAAATAACGTTTAGCTCTCCTCATGCTATTTTTCAACTTAGAAGCTGGTTGTACGTACAGTCAAGTGAACCGACGATGGGAGCGGTGCTGAGGGACTTTGGACTACGTATGAGTGGAATTACTGAGAAGTTGATAGAGACGGATGTTTTCAGTTACAATTTTAACTGGACACAATGGCTTCCCCACAGGAAAGCTCATGGATCCAGAAACCTAGTCCACTGCTCCTTTACAGGAAAGGAACTGTTTATTACTACATCCCATGCCACCTGCTCAGCTATCAAGTGTTCATTTGTTCTCTTGGGAACAACAGGGTGGGGTAGTTACTAGAAACAGGGCTGAAAGCCAGCAGTATTCCACTTCCAAATTCTGGCTGACTCCTCTAGTGACCTCTGTCTAGTCCTTTCAATAAAGCTAACTAACCGCTGCTTGTTTAAAACCGTAGCCAGATATGTAGTGCCATGGGAAATATCCACACTTCACTGGTATTTTTGGGGCACAGAATGCATACAAATTATCCTTGTCACCAATAGGTATTTATTGAGCATCTTCTATTAATGTGTGATAAATGAGTTAAAAGGCATCTATGTAGTATGCATGGATTTACATATATGCTTCTAAAACCTGAGTTTCTTATAAGGGGATTATTTTTTACATTGTTTTTTGTAAAAATAATGATTTATGTAAATTAATGTACAAATCTAAAATGTACGCTTATGTAAATCTAAGATTTCCATAAAGTGAATTAGCCCTGTCACAGTTAATTATTAGGTGTTATCTGTGATACACAAAATCAGTTTTAAAGGTAACCATCAGTGACAAAAAAGAGCACAGAAGTTCTCCCCAAAAAGAATCAGAATGCTAACACAGAATAATAGTAATTTATTATTATTATTATTATTAGTATTATTTACTGTTGTTATTAGAAGAGAGCAAGAAAAAGGTAGCTGCCCTTTGGACCATGTATTTGCACAATTAGAATCATGAGAGGGTAGAATGACAAAATATCCCCCGTACCCCCTAAAGTGGGTGGCAGCTCCTGGGTAGGGGGATACTTCATAAACGGCCCACATGGCTGCACCCCACCACCCCAGCAGCAGACCTCTCTGGTAGCTGATGATTGCATGTACTGTCCTTGACTTCGACAGTTGGCAGAGAGAGAGAAAAAAATATTCCAGAAATTAGAGACGTTTGATAGCACGGACGTCCAGATGTGGAATGCGGGGTAAGAGAAAAGCCCCTTTCGCACTTTAGTAAGCTTGGGAAACAATGAAGTGATCGTTCCAGAGATCCCAAAGGTTTAGAAATACAAAAGCTAACAAAATCTCCTGATATTTGAAATCACTCAGCTTAGATTCTCAAAGAACTTTAGTGTAAGTGTACCATGCAAGAAAAACAGGAGCAACCCTAATAACAGTGAAACCTGATTGGAGGCTCTTCAAAACACTCAAGAAAACTATTAGGACGAGGACAAGGAGCCAAGTCCTGCGAGGTGGCTGTGGACAGTAGCACTCAGCCACAGCACCCAACCCCCCCAACCCCCCACCCCCAGGTTGCCAGCATAAGAGTCCTGTTTTTCTCAAATGCTTAATGAAGTAATTACTTAGTTGGAGTTGAAGATAGAAGAGAACAGAGCGGAAGGAACACAAAACATGAAAATGTACTGTTAGAGCTTCTGTTGTCTAGCAGGTGATTTTTCTATGACTCGGTTCACCATTTTTAGCATGGGATCACCCCAAATATTTTCTTGGTAACAATTACCTTGTTATTGACAGTCTCAGGACAAAGCACCCAAGAGAGGAACTATAAAGAAGGAGATCTAAATTAATTTGCAATGTATACCAGTCTTTTCCTGTCATTTTTTAGGGACGCACATAAGGTGTTTGGTTATCTGAGAGAGTTCTAAGTTCTGCCTTATGGATGCAATCTGTTCTTCTCATGATTTTGCACTTGTGATATCATTGTTCTTTGATGTCATCAAATCCCCATCAAGAGTGATATATTAGTCAGCTTGGGCTGTCACAACAAAATGCCACGGAGTGGGTGGCTTCAACAATGGAAATTTAATTTCTCGCAGTTCCGGAGACTAAAGTTCAAGATCAAGGTGCCTTCAGGTTTGGTTCCTGGTGAAGACTCTGTGGCTTGGGGACAGCTGCCTTCTCACTGTGTGCTCACACGACCTTTGCTTCATGCCTATCCCAGGAGAGAGAATTCAAGAAGGAGGAAAATCTTTGGTGTCTCCTACTGTTTTTATAAGGATATCAGTCTTTTTGGATTAGGGATCCAACTTTATGATTTTATTTAACCTTAATTATTTCCCTAAACGTCTATCTCCAAATACAGTCACATTGGGGTTAGGGCTTCAACATATGAATTCGGAGGGGGGCGTGGAGGAAAAATTCAGTCCAAAGCGAATAGTAAGTATTGATTAGTATTAATCAGGCTCATGCACAGGGCACTAGTATTGTTCAACTAACTTGGTAATGCTAGATAATAATTGTGTAGATTAAGCTAATTGATAAAATAAGCCAATCGGGAACATTATGCTAAGTGAAATAAGCCGTGCAGAGAAAGACAAACACAGTATGATGTCACTTATATGTGGAATAAAAATTAAAAGAAAAAACAACAACAACACCTAGAAACAGAGAACAAATTGTGGTTGCCAGAGGTCAGGAGAAAGCATAAACATGGTCACTGTGTACAAAATTCCAGTTATAAGATAAGTTCTGGAGTTGTGATATACAGCATGGTGACTCTAGTTAGCGGTGCTGTATTGTGTATTTGAAAGTTGCTAAGAGAATAGATCGTAAAAGTCTTTATCATAAGAAGAGAAGTTTGTAACTGTGTGAGGTGATCGACAGTACCTAAGCTTACTGTGGTAATCATGTTGTAATATACATCAAACCATGTTCAAGACGTTAAAATGACACAATGTTATATGTCAATTATATCTCAGTATATCTGGAAGAAAAAGAAACTTAGCAGATAAGACCTCACTTTATGCCATACATGAATCTAGCAGGAGATACGTCATAGTATTTGTTGGAATCAAACAGACTGACTTAGAATCCCAATTCTATCACTTACTAGTTATGGGAACTTAGGCAGATAGCTTAAAGACTTTGAACCCCAGATGTGTAGTATGAAAAAGGTTACTGTAAGGATTAATATGAGATACTTTATATTAAGTATTTAGCACAATATCTGGTGCATAATAAATGGTACTTAATATGAATTTTTATTCCTAGTATGCTAACATAAATATCGAAATCAAATGAACTTTATCAGCAAGTAAACATTTATCAGAATTCCATGGTAAGTTAAAACCTTCATATTCTTCACACGGCCAAGAAGGAATTTTCCTGGTCTGCCTTAGGGTTGTAATTCAGGGCAATGTTCTCTATGGTGTACCTAAAGCCCCCTAAAGGCTCATAACTTGCTTTAGGCTCAGAGAGGGACAGCTGGCACGGTGTCCACGGGATGTCAGAGGCTCAGGTGTCTTCTTGAGGCTGTACTCAAGAGAAGAGTCATGGGCTATGACAGCCCAGAGTCCTGAGAGACAAGTCAGTGGACAGCATAGAACGAGTGACTGTTGTATTCTTGAATGTGACACCTAAAATCACAGGCACTGCACACAGCCCGAAAGAGTCCCTCAACCCATAGGCCAGTATTTGCTTATAAATGTGAGCAAAGTTGGATGTTTTGATTTTCAGCTATTAACCCTTCTATTTTGGGCCACATTGGCTTCAGGGTACTTTAAATCTTCTGAGCGAAGCAGTAGAAGATTTGATGCGATCATTTTTAATTACTACTTTTCACACAGCTTTTGACATTTATAAGCAATTTGGTTCTTTCCTAAACATGATTTTATAGATTTTTCTAGGTTTGGCATTGCCCTTGCTTCTTGGCATGACAGTATGTTACTATTTTTAAAAATGGGCATGACAGTGTAGATACTGAAATGGAAATTTTGAGCCAAAACAAAGTGGGAAGGACCCAAGAGGCTGACATTCAAATGTCAATGGATTCCCCTACTCACTTTTTTTTTTCACATCGTAAGATTTACTTTAAAATCTAGACTGTTGTCACGTCAAACAATGTCAGTTTGATTTCCAGCATGGTGAATATTTATAAGTGTGTTTAATTTCCATTTCAGTTGCCTCTTAATGATTTTAGTTTTAAACATATTGTTAAAAATTATGCTATTCAAACAATTTATCTCTATCAACCTTCCTCTTCATAAAAAACTTAAGAGCACGAGACATCGTAAAACCCTGTGTCACATAAGGGTGTGGTGGCTATGACTACATAAAATTAATGAAGATATTTTAATTCCTAAGTTGCTGTTGCCGTCTGGATTATCTGTATTTGATTTTTCTCAAGTTAAACTTTATGTCCCTTTAGTGGCTCTCAGTGACATTATTATTTAACATGTAACTGGATAATCTTCTAGAATTTTCTTTTTTTTTTTTCCTGTTCTAAAACCTAATGTTTTTCTTCCGTTAAAACCTGATAAGGTTAAAAGTGGTATCTGAGTTTATTGGTCTCAAAATCAGGCAATTTACTTTCTGCAAAGAAGAAAATAAATATCAACTCCTTTGGAAATGAGTGCAGTGAAATTTTGGCTGGTCATTTTTTGAGAGACCAAGAAAAATGCTGTCAACTATAATGCTAAATTTGGAAGTGCAATGTCGAGCCAACGGGTATTTTAGCAAGGCTGATGCTATACTTGGGAATTTGTCAAGTGCATAAATAATATTTCATAGCACATTTGGCTGTGTGCAAAGTAGATACAGAATTTATTCTTCACCCTAACAACGAGAAATACCACACATTTAAAAATGTATTAGGGTGAGTTCCTCCATTCTGTTCTATTTATTTTCATAGTGTTTATTAAGGAAGCACCTAGGCTTCTTTTAAAATGTCATATCTGAGCTAACACCGCGGGGTTTTATCCATCACATGAACTTTACTTGTATTCAGACAGCTAATGGAAAAATAAATAATTTAATCTGTACTCATGGACGGCTATTCCTGTGGGTTAAACCAGCTGCAGGCTGGTCCTTTGAGCGTTTTTTTCCCAACTGTCTATCCTTAAAACACTCACTTCACTCTCTCTCTCTCTCTCTCATACCAGTAGCTATTGCTCTTTCAGAAACTCTGGTGAAGACAAGGGCAAATGTGCCGGGATCATTGAATGCACGATCATGTCTCTGGTGAAAATACAGTCCACTGAGGAACGACATTCTTGCTCCTAAAGACTCAGCATTTTGGAGCTCATACCTGCCTTGGAAGAACAGTTTTGACCCAGGCTTGCAGGAGCAGACACAGAGTTTAGACACGTGAAGTCAGACCCTGACTGCCATCTGATCTGGGGTCCTTTCCATTGCTCCCCAGCGCCTCTTACCGGCAAACAAGTTGTTTTAATGTTTGGGTTGACAAGGAACTGTAATCATTTATGGAGGTTTGCATTGATTTGTTTATACCTAACCTTCTGTGTTTTAACGGTCATGATTGAAAAAAGAGAAGAGGGACTCTGTTGCCTTCCCACAGATCCAGAGGAAGTTGAAAAGGGATTGACTTTTTTTTAACTGTTTATTTATTTTTGAGAGGGAGAGAGAGAGAGAGAGGGAGAGAGAGAAACAGCGAGCTTGTGCAAGTGGGGGAGGGGCACAGAGAGAGGGACACAGAGAATCCCAAGCCGGCTCCAAGCTGTCAGTGGGAAGCCTGATGTGGAGCTTGGACCATGAACCGTGGGATTATGACCTGAGCTGAAGTCAGACGCTCAACCGACTGAACCACCCAGGCGCCCCTAAAAAGGTTTACTTTTTAAGGGAAAGACATTTTGTTCCTCTGAACACCCAGAAAGAACACTAGGTTTGAGGCCCCGTTAAGGAACCCCAACAGTGCTGTCAGGGCCCTCTGTGAAATATTCATTTTGGAAACCAGCACCGCCGAGCACCATTTGTCCTAGTCCCCACGTGGCGAGGAGGAGGAGGAGAGCTGTCGACAGGACAGACACAGCCTTCCAAGTAATCTTTCACTGGTTTGATGATAAAACCTACTGAGTATTTTGCACATTTTAAACTGTACAACAACTCATGACTGTTCTCATCCTTATTGCACAGAGAAACTGAGTAAATTGTCCAAAATCATACAGCAAGTAGAGATGGGAGTCGAATTGACCCAGGAAATTCAGTTTCTCAACCTCAGCTTTTAACAGTTTCTCAATCCCTTGTCTTCTCTCTCTAGAACTGGTGACATCAAAAGCCAGCCATGTTCTAACTAACGGTGGTTAGTATCTTTTATGTTTTAACACCTCTCATAATAAGGAAACTTTTCCATTATGTTTGCCTTATGACAACATAATTGTAACTGAATAAATCACCCCTTTATATATTATGGAATTTAGGCAGGTAAATTAACTGTAATCCTTCATTTATAATACATTATAATAATTTATCCATGTAGGACTCTGGTTTTTGTTTAAAGTTTTATAATGATTATCTGGGGACTTATTACTTACTCAACTTAAGAACTAGGATGCTACCAATAATTTATACCTTCACTGACCCCTCCCCTCCCCTGCTACCAATTCTACTCCAAAGTAACCTTTATCTTGAATTTCATGTTTGTCTTTTTTTCCTACCTTTTAAAAAGTTTTATCATATATATGATAAAATATTTTTTAAAAATCTTTACTTGTTTTTGAATTTTCATTAGTTTCCTATTGTATTAAGCTTCTAGTAGTGGATATATATGGATATAGTTGTAGCTCATTAATTTTCCCTTTTGTAAAATATTTAATTCTAAATATATTACAATTTATTTATCCATTCTTCTACTGATGGATATTTGAATTATATCCAGGTTTTGATTTTTAATGAAATAGTGGTATAAATGTTCTTACAGTCTTCTGGTGCACATATGTCTTCTCAGTTATAAAACTGGGAAAAAGAATGTGGTTATAAGATATGTAAATATTAAAGTCTACCTGAAAATGCCAAGTTGTTTTTTAAAGGAGTTGTACCAATTTACACTCCCACTAGTAATTTGTAAGCAATACCACTGATTTATTTTTTTCTTTAAAATTTTTTATTGATAATCAAATGGTAGTTCACTGTGGTTTTGATTGAATGTTGCTAATTATTGAGAAGCTGAAAACTTTGTATTTTATTTGGTTTATGTGTTTACTTTTTTTTAATTTATTTTTTAACGTTTATGTATTTTTGAGAGACATAGAGACAGAGAGTGAGCAGCGGAAGGGCAGAGAGAGAGGCTGACACAGAATCCAAAGCAGGCTCTGAGCCGTCAGCACAGAGCCCGACGTGGGGCTCAAACTCACAGACTGTGAGATCATGACCTGAGCCTAAGTCGGCCGCTTAACCAACCAATATTTGCCTATTTTGAGAGAGAGACAGAGAGGGCGCATGCATGGGAGAGGCAGAGAGAGAGAGAGAGAGAGAGAGAGAGAGAGAGAGAGAGAGAATCCCAAGTAGGCTCTGTGCTGTCAGTGCAGAGTCTGATGGGGCTGGAACTCATGAACCATGAGATCATGACCTGAGCCAAAATCAAGAGTCACATGGTTAACCAACTGAGCCACCCAGGCGCCCCCTTTGTGTTTATTTTTAAGCTAAGCGTCCCTATCTTTTCCCATTCTCCTACTAAGTTGCTTAGTAGGAATTCAGTATGTAGTCTATAGCAATTATTTTGTATTGCTTATTGATGTTTCAAAATCATCGTATTGTTTTATTCTTTTAAATATTTTCTCTGATCAACAGTTGTTAGTTTCCTTGTAGACTAATTTGCCATTATTTTATGTTTAGAAATTTTTATAATTGATGCAAGATTGGATACACATTCTCTAATTTTTTTTAAATTTTGCTTTTGATATTTAAGTCAAAATTCATTTAGAGTTAATGTCCATGTGGGCTACGAGATAAAGGCACGTTTTTGTTTTCCCTCTCAGTGTTAACTATTTCCTCAGCTCAGTTATTTCAATAGCCTCTCCTTTCTTCACTGATCCTCCATGGTACCTCTGACAATATTAACATTCTTTATATTTTTATGTTAGGGTCTTTCTACTATTTTCCACTGGTTAATTTATTTGTTTCTGTGCCTGTTCTATACTTACTTAATTACTATAGTTTACAATAGGGCTTGCTGTTTGGTAGAAGTCTTTATTTCATTTCCTCCCCCTATTTTAGATGTATTCTGGCAACACTTAACTGTTTGCTTTTCCAAATGAATTTTAGAAAAAGCAGGGTAAATTCCATGAAAAATACTCTTGAAATCTTAATTGGAGTTACTATGGATTTCTGAGGCAATCGTGAGAATTGACACCTTTTTTTTTAAAGTTATTTATTTTTTTATTTTGAGAGAGAGAGAGAGAAAGAGAGAGAGAGAGAGAGAGAGAGAGAGAGAGCTGGGAAGGGCAGAGATAGAGGAAGAGAGAGAATCTCAAGCAGACTCCAAGCTAATAGTGAATGGAACCTGACTCAGGACTTGATCCCATGAACTGTGAGATCATGACCTGAGCCAAAATCAAGAGTTGGACACATTACTGACTGAGCCACTCACTTTCCTAGTCATGGACATGAGCCACCTCTCCACTTTTTTAAGTCTTCTGTAATTCCTTTAAGTAAAATTTTATTCTTTACTTCGTGGAGATCTTGCAACTCTTTTCCTAGGTATTCTCTTTGATACTTTAGTGCTTCTGTTGCTCATGTAAATGGTGTTATTTTATTTATGTTTTGTATGTTTTTCCTGTTGAATAAAGCTATAGTTGACTTTTGCATATTGATTTCATATCTGGCTATCATGCTGACCTAGATTATTATGTGTAGTGATTTTTAAAGATTTTGTAGATATATAAAAATATATAATAAATGGATATTAAGCAGTAACAATTTTTTGCCTTCATTTAATAAGATAATTTATGTACTTTTCTAACCTGTTAATCTGGTTGAAGACATTTATAGGTTTTCTAAAATTAAAATGACTTTGCATTCTGGATATAAACTAACAGAGTCTTGGTTTATTATCTTTGTCTACCCACCTGCTGGTTTCAGATTGCTATTATTTTGTTAAGCTTTTCTTTAACAATTGCTATGAATAAAATAGACTTACAGGTTTCCTTTTTAGTTTTAACTTCATTGAAAACATAGGGATATTTTTCTAGTTTGTTCTCTAGAGAGTTTATCTAAGATTAGAATAATCTGTTCCTTGACAATAACTCGTAAAAGTATCCCATAAAATAGTTTGATCCTGGCATTTTCATTGCAGAAAGATTTTAATTATTGTCTTAAATTTATTAATAATTATAGCACTATTTGAGTTTCCTATTTATTCTTAAATCAATTTTTGAGGTCATGTTCTTCTATAAATGTATTCATTTCACCTAAGCTTTCAAATCAATTTACCAAGTTATTGATTAATAACATTGCCTTTTTAATCTCTTGTACCTGTATATTCTTCTTTTAACTGTATTCTTCCTCATTTATACCTTTGGTGCAGAGTTTAGTTAAGCTACTCCATGACTTTGCTGCCGCAGCATCCATTTTGTTTGCGCAAGTGACTTGCAGGGGCCTTGAATGGACACTGGACCCTGAATAGTGGCCACAGGGTCACAAGCAAATGTAAATTCCTAATATGACTTCCTCAACAGCCCTTGTGATCAGATCAACAGTCTTCCTTGTGTCCCAGCACCTGAATGTCTTATGCACCTCTTATCTGAGAGGCCAGTGGAGCTACCCACACCCCCACTCTATTGGTTGGAATTGACCAAACTCTAATAAAAGACAGGTGTCCCAGATCCTGCCTCTCTGTCTATACTCTGCATTACCCTCTCTCAGTTGCCCCTTGAAGGGTGATGTGCACTTCCTCCAGGACCTGTGAGTAACAAACTGCTCTATTTTAATTCTTCTTGTGATCTGCTCACCATTTGGCACCCTGCGCTCCACTTAACCAATGTTAATTTAACAAAGTTGTAACATTTTGTTTATATTTTTCCTGAGGAGTCTAAGAAAAATCACCATTTTACTTTCATTGTTCTTTTCTAAGGTATTTTTTGTTTTCTATTTCATTGATTTCTCATCATATAGTTATTATTTCCTTTTTTCAAATTCCTTAGGGTTTACTTTATTGCTTTACTCCCCTAACTTCTTAGGTAGGACTGCTTATTAATTTTCAATATATTTTACTTTGTCCTTAAGGCTATAGTTTTACTTTGTATCACAACTTTCACTATACCCACCCACCCCAGGTTTATATATTTATATTTTTTGTTTATTCAATTATTAATATGTTAAAATATCTGATTTGATGTTTTCTTTAATATATGGGTTTTGAGAAGTGTATTATCTAATTTCAAATTTTCAGGGATTTTTAATACTTTTATCTTTTTCTATTACTTTCTAACAAAATTTCCTTCTGATCAGAGTGCACAATCTTTTTGAAATCTATTTTCTGACATTTGTTGAGACTAACCTATATTCTCCTATTTGGTGAATTTTGGGCACTTTCCAATTCTCTAATTATTCTCTAATATGGCATGCAGAATTTTATACATGCCTATTAGATCAAATTTCTTATTTGCGCTATTTAAATCTTCCTCATCTTTGCTAATTTGTTTGCTTAACCTATTAAAAATTCATAAATGTTTTGACTTTTTCAGTTTGAAAGTAGATATGTCAATTTCTTCCTTAAGTTTCTAGCAATTTTTGTTTTGCATATTTCAAGTTTATTTTACTAAGTATGAGAGTTTAGAATTGTATTTTCTTAGTGAATCGCATTTCTAGCATTACGTAGTAAACATGCTTAAAGGTTTTGAGGGAAGTTTTTTGGCTTAAGATCAATTTTGCTCAGAAGTAAAATAAATATGCTCTCATTTCTTCTTGGTCTTTGCCAGATACATATTTTTCAGGGTTTTTTTTCCCAATATTTTTGTACTTATAGTTTATGTTTATTTCTTGAAATAGACAAAAAAGCCAACATAGAATCGGATTTTTCAGAATCAAATCTGAAAAATTCTGTCTTACCCCATGAATATATTTGAACTTTTTTTTTCTACTTCCTTACTTCGGATTTTCATTTGTCCAGATTATTATGTCTTTTTCTCACTTTCTTCCATTAACAAGAATGACTGATTTTTTTGGTTGTTGTTTTTTTCCTATTTTTTTTGTTGTTGTTACTACTGTACTTGCTTGAAATGTATAACTCCATTTCTATTCTGTGTGTGTGTTTGTGTGTGTGTGTGTGTGTGTGGTCACCTTTGAAATTTTACCAAGAATTTTAACTTGACAATGTCCAAAGTCTAAAATAAATAAAATTAAAAAAACTTGACCACAAAAACAGTAAGATATTTTAGAGAATTTTAGCTTCAATATTTCAGTGTGCTTTTTTTCTAAACCCCACAAAGTAAACACCACCATCTTTTTTTTTAAATTTTTTTTAACGTTTATTTATTTTTGAGAGACAGAGAGACAGAGTGTGAGCAGGGGAAAGGCAGAGAGAGAGGCAAACACAGAATCTGAAGCAGGCTCCAGCTGAGCCATCAGCACAGAGCCCGACGCAGGGCTCAAACTCGCAGACCGTGAGATCATGACCTGACCTGAAGTCGTCTGCTTAACCGACTGAGCCACCCAGGAGGCCCCCCCACCATCTTTTTTTGATGCAGAAAATATTGTTTGGATTTTTTTTTTTTTACTTTAAATACATTGTTTAGAAATTTCTTTACAGCAGTTCTCTTTAAGCTGTTCTCTTAAAGTATTTAACTGTAAACATCTTTATTTTGCCCTCTGAGGGTTCTATTGAGAATAGATTACAAAAGGGCATGAATGGCAGTTAGCAGGGAATCAGCTAGAGGCTCAGGTAATCGTACAGGCAAGGGAGGAGGGGTAGACTATATAGCTTGACAAGGGCGGAGCTGGAGAGGAGGGTATTAGTTCTAGTTGAATTCTCAAGGTCTAGTCAACAACATTTCCTGATTGGATGTAGCCTTAGATAGAAAGAGAAGAGTCAAATTTGAGAAGGAGTCAGGAGGACGTGAGAAACTGAAAAGGTGGATTTGCTATTAACTAAGATAAGGAACTTCAGGTGAGTAACATTTGGGGAAATCATTGGGGTTTTAGTTTGGAGTATGTTCATGTCATACAGACTAGTAACCAAGGGAAATTTTACTTATACGAGCCTGGAGTTCAGGAGAAATCTCAATTTCCAGGCATTTACATAGAGATGATTTTTTAAAGCAAGGAAACTGGATGAGACCACCAAAGGAGTGAGTACATAGAAAGGAAAGGACTAAAAACCAAGTCTTAGGAGACTCTTAAACCTTAAAAGGGAAGAAAAAAAGTGGAGGAACCAGCCAAGAGATGGAAAAGGTGCACCCAGTGAGGTAGACAGAAAGCATCCTTGAATCCAAGTGAAGCAAGTGTGTAAAAGAGGAAGATTTCATGATCTGTGTTTCATGCTACTGATAAAACAAATATGTAGAGAACAGAGAAGTGACCATTGATTTAACAATGTATGTGAAACTAACAGTGACCATGACCCAAGCAGCTTCGGTCGAACAATTTGAAGTAAAGGACTAATCGGAGTAAATTAAAGTGGTGTAGAGTAAGTTGAAACAGCAGTTTGTGAGAAAATTCTCTCCAATTGACAACAAATTTGAGAGAAAAATCCCATCTGTAATAATTTTACAGCTAAAGAGAAATGTATCAGCAGCTGACGGTGTGGTAGAGACTTGAATCTTGTCTCGAGCTGAGTAGTGTAGTAGTCACTAGCCACAGGGACTGTTGAGAACTTGACATGTGATTAGTACTAACTGAGATGTGCTGTAAGTACAAAATATACATTAGACTTTGGGGCACCTCGGTGGCTCAGTCAGTTCAGCGACCAACTTGGTTTTTGCTCAGGTCATGATGTCACAGTTTGTGAGTTCAAGCCTGCGTCAGGCTCCACGCTGGTAGCACGGAGTCTGCTTTGGATTCTCTCTCTCCCTCTCTCTCTGCCCCTCCCCTGCTTGCATGCTCTCTCTCTCTCTCTCTCAAAATAAGTAAACTTTAAATATACATATATTTATATACATATATATGTATACATATATACATACATTAGATTTCAAAGATTTTAACCAAAGGAAAGATAAAATATTTTTATATTGATTATGTGTTGAAATGATAATACTTTGGATTTATTAGATTAAAAATACATTATTAAAATTAGTTTTGTCGGCTTTTCAGTGTTTTTTGAAATGCAGATACTAGACAATTTAAAGTTACATAATGACCCAAATTCTATTTCTACTGGACAGCGCTTGTCTAAGCATATGTATCATCTAAGCAACCTCTCTATGCCCAAGGGTATAAGGTGTGAGGGATACAAAAATAACGCAACTCCTATCCACTAGGAATTTAGACACTTGGTGAGTAAGCAGTCTTATCTCAAATCTTTGTTTCTGGACTCTATAATACCAATTTATGCATAAATAAAGATAATAAATGAAAATCTTAAGAATAAGAAAGATATTTGAAGCAACAACGAAAAAGCCTCCTGCCAGGCCTTTGAGATGTTTGTTTTAAAGCTATCAGCAAGATTTCACGGAAGAGAGGCTACGATTTTCTCAAGGTCTCACAGAAATTAGTAGAATTTCATAAAAGTGTTAGTTGCTATAAAATTTTATAAATATTGAGTCCGTTTAAATATATGACTGCATAAATATGAAACACTTTAGCTAATAAGTTCCCCGAATATTTTGTGCCATTGATATTTTGAAATTAATTTGATTTCATGGTACTTCAAGCATGAAAGGAATGCAATTTTCACTAAAAACTGCTTAATCTAGTTATTATCTGACTATTTGTATTCTCATTGGATATTGGATGAATGCTTGCTAAAGATACGGCTTCATCCCATGCCCAGTAATTGCATAATTACTAAGGATGGAGGAACCCAGCTGTGTTTTGGTTTCATCAAACATCTTGAACTATTATTCAAACATTTTGGGTAAAATAAAATCTAAAATGCATTTTGCCAAGGACTTTTTCCATTTAATTTTAAACCCACGTACATTTCAGAAGGAATTTAATCCATATGTTTCTGATTCGTTTACAATTAACTCATCAAAGTTTTTGCTAAGTAAGAACTGTATAATGTTCAAGAAGCTAGATAGACCATTTAATGATGTTTATTCATCTATTCATTTTTTTTCATTCTTTAACAGAATGTCACCTTTGTGAGGCAAACACCATTTTAAGCCATTTGTCATAAAACAAAATCTACAATGTTTTAGTTGTTTTAACTGTGTCCAACAAGAAGTCCTCTTTTATTATTGTAAAAGAATTTTGGAAAGCTGAGTTATCATTAGTTAGAAAAAAATTAACAACCTAAGGATCGAAACTTCTGGGGTTGTGTAATACTCCCTTACACTGGCAACATTAACCAGAGACTGAATACTTACTAAATGACTATTTTGTACACTGATTTTAATTTACATAAAGTAAGCAATGGCTATCACAAAGACTGGCATGAAACAGATACTTTCAAATGGATGAATGAAAAAAATTATCGAATATATTAAACTCAACTGAACCTATGCTACACAGACTTTAGATTCCATTTAATAGAATTGTTACATAGACAAAACAATGTGATAATATCATGTTGGTAATTAAAAAAATTGCTTGTGTTTAAAACAAGACATATTTCTGCAAAATGAAAAATATATACATTCATTTGCTCAATCATCTTGAATGAAGTGCGCATATTATATGCACATATTACATGATATGCATAATATAAATGTAATGTAGCATATGTTATGCATATATTACATATGTCCTTGTTATACTATATAATGTATATATACAAATGTGCACATATACATATAGTATATAAAATACACATATTAGAATTATATATACTATATCTTATTATGTTATTTGTATATATATTTGTGTTATATGTAATATATATATTTGTATTATACTTATGTATTATATTAAAAATAAAATTTAAAATATGTAACTATAATTTAAAAATATAGATAAAAAAGAATTAAGACACCTGATGAGTAGTCTTATCTCAAATCTTCGTTTCTGGCTTCTATAATACCAATTTATGCATAATTAAGGATAATAAATGAAACCTTAAGAACAGGAAAGATATTTGTAGCAACAATGAAAAAGTCTCCTCCTGGGGCGCCTGGGTGGCTCCGTTGGTTGAGTGGCCGACTTCGGCTCAGGTCATGATCTCACAGTTTGTGGGTTCGAGCCCAGTGTCCGGCTCTGTGCTGACAGCTCGGAGCCTGGAGCCTGCTTCAGATCCTGTGTCTCCCTCTCTTTCTTTCCCTCCCCCACTTATGTTCTGTCTCTCAAAAATAAATAAACATTAAAAAAAAAAAAACAAAAAGCCTCCTCCTAGGCCTTTGAAATGTTTACTTTAAAACTATCAGCAATATTTATATATGTGCATATACTGTTATATTTATATATATTTATATTTATATAAATATATATAAATACATATTTATATACATATTATAAATTTAATTTATAAATATATATTTATATTTATATAAATGAATTTGTGTATTATATAAATTATATAATGTATATTTGTATATTATATATAATATATCCGTGTGCATAATATTATAATTATATTATAATTATATTATATATAATACACAATAGTGTGTATTATATTATTACAAATATGCATATTTGCAATATGTATGCAAATATAAATATATATTTACACACATTAATACACAAATATATATACAAATAATATACTATATAATAGGTCATAGTATATATAATTCTAATAGTATTTTATATACTATATGTATATGTGCATATTTTATTTATATAGTATAACATGGATATATTTGATATATGTATTGCACATATATTTTGTATGCACATATATGCATATGCATGTATTTATATATATTTTGTGTGTGTATATACATATCCATATATACATCCTTATACTTTTCCTTCTGATCACCACAGTGATACCATGATATATTAACTTGATTTTCTAGAGAAAAATACAGAAGAAGAGGCTATCTTGTATATATAAATAATCGAAATATATTTGGAAAATCTGAAGTCTTTCTTTGAAAACACCTCCGAGATATTACCATTTCACTGATTTTCTGGCTTGCTTTGGGTGTATTCAAAAATACATATTCTCCAGACCTGTTCTAGATTCTCCAGCAGATTTATACATTAACAAGATTTACTCCACACAAGGGATCAGATAATGGAGGTCGTATAAAACTCTTGAAATCTCGCCAGGCCAAATTCTTGAAGCCACTAATGTAGGGTATTTTCCCTACCTCCGAGCTATCTCAGCTCTTCCTCATCCTTTCCTATATAGCTCTCTCTGGTCTTTTTAACTTCACAATAAGTTCTTGCTGTGTAACTGTTGCCATAGGTTTCTCTATCCTTCAATTACTTTACACTTATTATATTATCTACACCTACTGTTTATTTTACACTTTAAATCAGTAATACAATTTTTAAAAACCCTGTAAGGTTATACATAAATAAATTCCACAACATGTGCATCTATTTTGCTTTGTGTGTGTCAGTTACAAGAAATAAGCAATTAAAAAAAAAAGAAAGAAGCAATTTTTAGTATTTTTCTATATCTTTGTACTCCAGGCTAACTGTCTTAGTGACTGTGAATGAACACCCAGAGGAGTGACTATTTTGCAGAAGCTTGTGCCGCCTGATCTGTTTTATAAGTTGGAGGACATGGAGGTTAGATATTCTTAGAAAATTTTCCTCGTTTTCCTTTTACTCTGTGAGTTACGCACTTAGGGGGCATTGAAAGACCCAATTTATCTCAATCAAGCTCTCACTTCAGTTCATCAAACGCTCATATCTTTTCTCAATTCATTACCACATATTAATTTTAGTTGAAAATGTGCCCGGAGACATATGCATTGTATGCCTTTTCTTAAACTAAAAGATAAACAAATAAGGAGTGGATTCTGTTAAGTGAACAGATGCCGAATATCCCATATTCTATATCTGTCACCAGACTGTGAAATCCTCGCGTCTTTCCGAGAACTGTTCGAACTTCAGTTCTGGTCTGAAGTGATACTGTACTGGCAGGCTTGCACACGCCATATGAATTTTATGTACACATGTGATGCATGGGCTGTGGCTTTGCTGTCAGAAAATAAACTGTTCGAAGACATGATCGATTTCTGACGCTGACAGCATACGGATTGGCTTTCTGTATACAGAGCATAATATGTAGCGCTGTTCCATCTGACATCTCTTTTTAAGACTGAGATCCTGTTACGTTACTCCAGACTATATGCTCAAGACGAATAGATTGGCTATTCTCAGTTACTTCAGTTGGATTCTGGTTTAGATGAACTTCCCTAGCAGGGGTAGTATCTCTTGGGTTTGTACTGCAAATTGTCGGCAATTCCTTTGCCAACGTTTGCTAGAACAGAAGCAAAGAACTGCATCTTGCTAAGGGTCCCTCCATAGCCTAAAGGGGGAGTCCCACCTTTCTCCCCGCCTCCTCGAACCTATCCGTGTGAAGAACTCACCCATACAGGAAATTAATCTAGCACGCATTGACCACACACACTAATCATGTAGCTTTTCTTTTTAAAATAAACATTTCATTGCTCTCTTTGGTTTTGGGTCAGTGAGGAGCTGCCCATGCACACACAGAGCTAGGCTGAAACTGACTTTCCCACTCAACTCCATAGAAAGGGCAAGCGTGCCTGCACAGATGGTGGTGTGCACCGCGTGTGCAATCCGTTTCCATGTCTGGGCATTTCGGACTTTTCAGAAGCAACTTCAAAAGTATTTGAGAATAGAATATGATGCAATGGCCTGTGCCCTAAGGGTTTACATTAGGCAGGCAAATTCTTTTTTATTTTCCTGCTTTAAGGGCTAAGAAAAGTTAGGTAAGTGAAATCAAGTTATAAAGTAATATTTTGTGCTTTGTGTGTATGTGGTGGGGGCCAGTGGAGTTTACCCTAAGTAGTTCTCACTGAACTTCCACCTTTACCACCAACAATCATTTGTGAGGCAGGAAAATGTGGTGACAAAGCTGTCTCACAAGAAAATATGTTAGCTATTATATTACATAAAATATTAGTCAGAAAAGGAGAAGGAAAAAAAAGTCACTCGACAAAAACAAGATCTACAGTTTCCAGTCATGTCTTTGCCATTACTCAGCCACTTAACTCCTCTGGCTTTTAATCTAGCACATAGAATAAGAATTCAATTTATATTGGCAATTTTAAAATAAACTGCTTGGAGCCTAGCTTCTCACGATCGCCAGTAAAGAGTTTTCTGATCAAAGAAGTTCAAGAAATTCAGATACTGTATTCTCTCCTTGAACAAATTTAGTGAAGAAATTTGTGTTTTGAAAAATTTGGAGAATTCCAGCAGTCAGAAACCATGTAACGTTGTCTGACTCAGTGTTTCTGATTTTATTTGACCTTGAGACGTTATACTATTAAAATGCTGGTGGGGCGCCTGGGTGGCTCAGTCGGTTAAGCAGCCGACTTTGGCTCAGGTCATGATCTCACAATCTGTGAGTTCGAGCCCCGCGTCGGGCTCTGTGCTGACAGCTCAGAGCCTGGAGCCTGCTTCAGATTCTGTGTCTCCCTCTCTCTCTGCCCTTCCCTTGCTCATGCTCTGTCTCTCTGTCTCTCAAAAATAAGATAAAAATGTTAAAAAAAAATGCTGGGAGGCTCACTTTGGGCATCAATGCTTTAAATACTTTCTAAAATTATGTTGTTCTGAGTTTTATGGATATTTACATTTCACCCGAGTTGATGGCAATATTTAAAAAATGATATTTTTTAATTAATATAGCACTAATTTGATGTTTTATCACTCTAATTTCACTCTCTCATGTATTGAATATCTTCTACCTCAGAAATGAATGTGAATAGCCTTGAGGCAATAAGCAAACTCTGGTCTTCAGACCCCATAATCATGTTCTTTATCCTCATAAACTTGTGTTTTTGATGTCTTTGATCTTCCAATTAACTGGCTATGTAGGGTAGCAAATTGTTCCACTTCCAAAACGTGTCTCTTTGGCATATGGATTATTTTAGGTTGATTATTTTTAAGAACAGAAGGATAGGGAAAAACCCTTGACCTTGGCCCCCAAACAAGTGCCTAAAATTTAGATAGAAGATCTGCTCCAGAAAGAAGCTATCACTACAGATAACTGCAGTATAATGTGAACTAGGGGTAGTAGACACAGAAGAACTTAGCAAAGTCTGTTAAAATTCCTCTCCATGTCCCAATGTCTCTGGATGGCCCAGCAAACATTTGTGTTTACCAAACATTTACTCTTTCCATTCTTCCTATAAATTGCTTTCCTTCCCTGTGAAGTCCCAGACCCCTTGCCCATTCTCCTTAGTCTAGAATGACGTATATACCTCGTTTTGCCTTCCTGTCTTTGGAATGTCTCAGGTTTATGTGCATTCCCCACAGGTATATAATTAAATTTGATTTTCTCCTGTTAATTTGTCTCATGTTTTAGTTTAATTCTTAGAACACTCGGAAAAACCTTGAAGGGTAGAGCAAAATTTTTCCAACCCAACAACCAGTTTAAACTTAGATACTTTATAGGCACTTTGTACATTGTTAATTTGACTATTGCAATCTTAAATGGCAAAAGAACTTAAGGTCCAGTAAATATCTGTCAACGTTAGAACTCAAAGTTCAAATTCTTCGCTGTGTGTCTTAGCTTACTGGACTCTGTACCAACCAAATGACTGACGTGATCCAAACACTTTAAAAGAAAGTAATAGATAGCTTGTGTTTAATGCTCTAGACGAATCGCTTCAATGCTTAGTTCGTGGGCAAAGTTTGCAGTCGAGGAGTTGAGGAAATGCTATGGGATATAATTAAGTACAGCTTAAGAATGGTACTCTCTATGGTTACATGACAAGAAAAGAAAAATATTTGGGAACACCCAGATCACATCAGATGCCATAGAGCTTTGTTACCTTGAAGTGACTCAGGCAATCATCTGTCAGCTGCCACATTGGGCGCCATATGTCTGGTGATCTCACAGAGCTGAGATGCTGCCTTCTGAATCAGTTTCATAGCTATGATTCATTCTGTGCAAGATAATCTCCCCCTACATTCTTTTCTTCTCATGCTATTTCAACATGAGGAATAGAAGGAAATAGATCTTCCTTTTCTTTTTCATCAAATCTGCATTGAAAGGTACATATAACGAGGAAGTTGAAATAAGTCTATGGATTCTTCTTTTCAACATTACACCGAAAATTCAGTCATGACTGTTTAAGTGAGTCTATAGAGATAGAGACTTAACACAGATATGGTTTATTCCACTCCTGAGGAGTTATCAGTATCTTGTGGCACAAATGGACACAAAAGTATTATCACTGGTGCTAAGTAGGTTTTTTTTCTTGTGTTGGCTAAAGTCAACAGGTTGTAATAGAATATTATCAAACGTCTCATTCCACCTGAGTGTCACAAGAATTTGTGGGAAAAAGAGTCATGCCTTAGCTATAGTCTTGATAACTTTTAGGTAGAAAAAGTAAGCACTGTTATGCATAATATTTCTACAAAAAGGAGATTCTGATTTTAAATTGTTTCGAGCTGGAAATATCAGTACCATAAGTGCTAAGTAAAACAGAAAAAAGTGAATTAAGCGCTTAAGACAACATTAAAAACTAGATTGATAATCTAATACAACAAATAGAGCCGAATTAACAAAATACTTGTAAGATTTTACGTCACAGCATACCCAGCTTTTAGGTCATGAAACAGAGACCGCCTTAACAAAGTGTGAAAATATCACACATCTCTCATAGTAAAATAATGAATAAAATAGATGCATTTTAGCTATTATGCATTTCACTATTACGAAAGGGCTAAATCGTGAGGCAGTGAAAAACAAGTGTCCCAGAACCCCACCCCCTCCGGGCCCACCCTAGACCTCTGCCAGTAACTTCACACATCTATACGGTGTTAGCAGCTCCAAGAAGGCATCTGAACACCAAAGAAGGGAGTGGACAGAAGAGTCCATCCAGGTCTTATAATATTCTATTACAACCTGTTGACTTGAAACGTCTAGTTTCAGGAAGGAGCATATTTTTGGTAGCATAGGAGACAGGAAGAACCTGGAAGCATGAGCCGGAAGTCTCAGTACTTTACATACAACTTCGAACTGTCGGAGAAGCACATTGTAGGATGATAAGAAGCAGCAGCAAAACAGAGCACAGGATCAAATATTGAATGTTCATATTGAGAACTATGCATATTGATCATTTCTTCACTGAAACTTTTGAGAAGACTCGACTCTCCTGCAATCTAATCATAATTCACAGTCTCTAACAGCTGATGAGAATTAGACTGGATAAATTTAACCTCGGTAAACACGGGAAAAATTAAACCACCTTAGAACCTATGAAGAGTCTGAGAAATAGCAAAATGAAGGGAAAGTGATTATGTTCTCAAGCTCAAAGTAAGAACATATCTCTGAACGTGATTTTTACATATCAAGAAAAGTAGGTTGGTCGGGCATTCTCCGAAAATACATACAGTGTAGAGAAATGCAAATGAAAATGTGAATGATAGATGCAAATGGAAAAATAAAAACACACAAGTTCTAGAAGGGGGTGTTATATTTCTCTATAGTCTCAGAGTAGGGAGAACTTTCCCAACTATGACTCAAAATCTAAAATCAATAAAGCTCTACTTGCTGGCTCAATTGATAGAGCATGCATCTCTTGATCTCAGGCTAAGACATATACTGATACATTCCTATAGTGATTCCTCTGATGGATCTTGGCAAAGTCCATTGAAAACCTTCTGGAAAGGATTCACCGTTCTAGATCCATTTAGAACATTTTTGATTCATGGAAAGAGGTCAGAATATGAACATACACAGGAATTTGGAAGAAGTTGATTCCAACTCTTAGAGATGACTTTGAGGGACTAAGGACTTCAGTGGAGGAAGTAACTGCAGATGTGGTAGAAAAATCCAGAGAACTGGAATTAGAAGTGTAGCCCCAAGATGGGATTGAATTGCTGGAATCTCATGATCAAATTGAACAAATGAGGAGTTGCCTCTTATGACAGAGCAGAGAAAGTGGTTTCTTGAGATGGAAACTACTGTTGGTGAAGATGCAGAGAAGATTGGTGAAATGACAACACAGGATTTAGACTGTTACACACACTTAGTTAATAAAACAATGGTGGGGCTTGAGAATATTGACTTCAATTATGGAACAAGTTCTACTACTACAGAGAAATCATTCATGAAAGGAAGAGTCAATCAATGGGGCAAACTTCACTGTCACCCAGGCCTTCAGTAACCACTACCCTGATTAACCAGCGGCCATCAACATAGTCTGAGACCTTCCACCAACAAAAAGGACAAATTCACTGCAAGGACAGATGGTCAGCAATTTTTAGCAACAAAGTACTTTTAAATTAAGATAAGTTCATTGTTTTTTTTAGACATAATGCTATTACACACTTATTAGACTACAGTGTAAACATAACTTTTATATCTACTGGAAAACTAAAAATTTTATTCATCTCACTTATTGCACTATTGGCTTTATTTTGGTGGTCTGGAACCAAACCTACAATATACGAGATGTACCTGAATGTCACTTTACTGCTTCCATCATTACTTATTCAGTAAAATAAAATTATTGATGTTTTCATTTCATATACATATGAGTTAAAATTTCACCTTTATTTAAAAATTCTTTAACATAAGCTTCTATCACTTTTTTCCTCAATAAACTATTTTGAATATGAATCCACTTGGCTAAGACAACTTTTTCCAAGCAACAGAAAATATTTAATGATATGTAAACTCTTTACAACACAAGTGAAAAAATAGGTTAAAAAACAGAATGTACATGTTTTCTTACCTACATGCTCAATAAACTTGATAGGGTTATTTCTCTCTTCTTATCTTTGCCTCCTGGCTGCTGTCTTGAGCCTTTTTGTTTGTTGACTTTTACATTTTTTAGTGTGTTTCCTTGATTGACTTCATTTCAAGTACGCACAAGAACTCTCTCCTTAATTTTTCTAAAATCCACCTAACGACAGGCATGGAGTTTGACAAAATGCTGTCAAAAGCTTGAGTGAAAACAAAGGGGGAATTAAAATGCCAAGAAAAGGCTAGAAGTCTTTGCTTTTCCATTTTTATGTTCATTTTTTTAATTTTGAGGAAGAGAGAGAGAGAGCACGCACACATGCACATGCTAGTTGGGGAGGGGCAAAGAGAGAGGGAGAGAGACAATTCCAAGCAGGCTCCTCACTCAGTGCGGAGCCCATTGTGGGGCTCCATCTCACAAACCGTGAGATCATGACCTGAGCCAATATCAAGAGTCAGATGTTTAACTGACCGAGTCACCCAGGTGCCCCATAAAAGGCCACAAGTCTTAATGCTAAAGATTGTTCATCACTGTACATAGAATCTACTAGGAACAATGCTCCCAAGAGGGCCATTCACCATTGGCCATTTATCTTCTCAGCTGTATCCTGCTGCCATGTTGCAGAAATTCTCCCACTTTCCTATGAGAAAATGCCACTTTCATAGCAATCTCTAAAAAGATCTGATCGTGTCTCTAAAGAATAGGTTTCTTTATGTTTCAGCCAGAATCCTCTACATTTAGGATTTCTTTATTATTGAGATTTTCAGAAGGAGCCAAGCTACCATCTTCATGTCTAATCTGTCTTAGAAAAAGGGGAGAGAATGCCCCAAACTCCAAGTCTATCTTTCAGCCTAAGAATAAACAAATTATCATGCCCCTTCAGGCTATTTTCTGTCTTCCACCATGTTTAATCTCCACTTACCAAATTCAGCAACAGGAGGAAATTGTTTACAGCATAAAAAAACAGCAGCTTCTCAAAGTTACATATATTTGTAATATTGTCTTCAAGCCCCCAATAATAATAGTAAAAACAGCAACAACAAAAATTACAACCAAGATAATGATTATCATGGAAGTGAACTAAATACAAGGGAAAGAACATCTAAATGAAAGGGTTTGAGTGATGCTGACAAGGTTGCTATATAACAAAATATAGTATTTAGTAAAAATTGGTTACTTCTTATTAGTTATTATTTGTATTATAGCAATATAGTCTCTGAAAAAGTCTAAGGCTTAAGCTACAAACCATCTGATGATCATTTAGACAGAATAAATGTATGTTCTATTTATTTATTTATTTATTTTAATTTTTTAAAGTTTATTTATTTATCCTGAGAAAGAGAGAGAGAGAGAGAGAGAGAGAGAGAGAGAGGGAACATGCGAGCAAGCGAGTGGGGAAGGGGCAGAGAGAAGAAGAGACAGAATCCCAAGCAGGCTCCACACCATCAGCTCAGAGCCCAATATGGAGCTCAAACTCATGAACCATGAAATCATGACCTGGGCCGAGATCAAGAGTCAGACGCCCAACCAACTGTGCCACCCAGGCACCCCTAAATGTAAGTTTCATTTGCAAATAAAGAGAAAATCCGAATCCATGTATTTATATTTGCCTTTCCAGTGAATATTTTTCCTGAACAGTTGTCTGGGCTCTGGTGTTGTACCACCGCCAGAATGGTGAGTGTTTTCCAGCACAGTTAGGTTAGATATGGGCAGGATGATCTAACAAATGTCTCACTAAATTTTAGCTACCTTATTTGAGGTTTCATTTAAAATGCTTTGATACGCTGAGATCTTAGTATATAGTGAGGCCAGAAAACCATATATCCACACACACTGTTTTGTCTTACTTTCTAATCTTTGTCTTTTTTTTTTTGGTAACAAATTGGTGCCATAGGTATGTTTAATCTTGTTCAGATCTCCTCAATTTCTCTGACTAGGGTAAGACGGTTTGGTTTTCTTGGTCACTATTAATAACTCAACTTTCTGAATTCAAATACATAATAATTTATTCTCCTTAAGGCATAATTTTTTGTGTGTGATTTGCTTGATATGAGAGTTGGATATTTATCATATCCTACTGAGAAGACATATCCTTTGGAAAATCATTGACAGAGATGGCTTTTTGCCTGTGTTACTTAGAAGTACTGTCCTTCGGGACATTTGAAGGGTCTGGAGCAATCTTGGGGAAAAAGTCCTTTAGTTCCAACTATCACTTTAAATTAAGAGAAAGTCGTAGGCGTGCCTAGGTGGCACAGTCAGTTAAACATTCAACTCCTGGTTTGGGTTCAGGTCATGATCTCATGTTCTGTGCGTTCGAGTCCTGCATCAGACTCTGTCTGCACTGACAGGGAGGAGCCTGCTTAGGATTCTCTCTCTGCCACTCCTGCTCTCTCTCTCTCTCTCTCTGCAAATAAGTAAGTAAACTTAAAACAAAGAATTAAAAAAATTAAAATTAAAAAAAATATTTAAGTTAATAGAAAGTTAAGAAAATTAAATCGGCAGAAGGTTTACAAAGTAAAGAATTTACCCAGAAATTCTTTCTGCTTTTGAGTTGTAAGAAAAGGGGTAATTTACTTTGTCTTTGTCTTTTTTTTAGTTTTTTTTTTAATGTTTATTTATTTTTGAGAGAAAGAGAACAGAGTGCAACCAGGGAGGGTCAGAGAGACAGGGAGACACAGAATCTGAAGCAGGCTACAGGCTCTAAGCTGTCAGCACAGAGCCTGATGCAGGGATCGAACTCATGAACTGTGAGATCATGATCTGAGTTGAAGTCAAATACTCAACGAACTGAGCCACTCAGATGCCCCTTATTTTGTATTTTAAGGCACTATAAGAACAGTTTAATTTTTGGTCCTGTCCAAGGAAGGCAAACTGGGTCAAATTTGGTCATTCTTATTTTACAAATTGAAAATATAAAATGAAAATTTCGTGCAATAATATGAGATGGTTCAGTAGGTATGAAGCCTTTTGACTTCTATGTTTGATTTTTATTTGTTTTGTTTCTTGCCTGGTATTTTACACACGCACATACACACACACACACACACTTGCACACACTATACTAACAATATAATATGAAGTCCAATTGTTGATGAGGAAAGTAATAAACACAAAGAAAATTTATTCTCTCATGAATCTTACTCAGAGTTTACTATGAAAGAATCGGTTCTAAGCCTGGTGCTTTTTGTCATACTTGTGTTTATTTATTCGGACAACGTATTTCTTATTTAATCTCCAGTGAAGGAGGAGAAAGCCTTCTTTAACCTCAGATTACTCTTCTCTCACTTCAGAAAGATCTCCAAATATTTAGAATTTAGAAGGATTCCAACTAAAATACTGAGTAGTGATGGTAGTTTCTCAAAAATTTAAAAAAATTATAGGAAGTCCTTTGTTGTGCAAGCAATGGGTAGAATTGTTTGAAGTTTAATAGATATAAGAAAAAAAGATGACAGGTTATGGACACAAGGGCTTTGAAGGATACTCTGTATTTAATACACTTAGTTTTAAAGAATTTCATTCTTGTTGAACTCTGTTTTTTTACTTTTTCACAAATTGCTATTTGATGGCCTTCTTTTAATTTGATAATACAAATAAATGTAAAATACGGAGTATAGATTATGACTTAATTCTAAGATAATTCTAATTAAGATAATTTAAGTCTATTGCACACTACTTTCTCTTTCTTTATTTTGTACTTGTATCTTTGTAATTAGGTATTTGATGGAGCATTTATAAAATAACTCTCCTTAAAGATGTTTTATTTATTTTTGAGAGACAGAGACAGAGCGTGACCTGGGGAGGGGCAGAGAGAGAGGGAGACACAGAATCAGAAGCAGGCTCCAGGCTCCAAGCTGTCAGCACAGAGCCCGATGTGGGGCTCGAACCCACAAACCGTGAGATCATGATCTAAGCTGAAGTCAGACGCTTCACTGACTGAGCCACCCAGGCACCCCTATAAAATATTTTTTGTAGAGAGTATTACCTTCTTAGGGCAATAGTATTCTTTAGAAAAATATTGGGCTTAGGCACTAGTTTTGTGGGCTGCTATAAAATGAAACAAGTAATATGAACACTTTCACATTAGTTTTTTTCCTGCAGTGATTTTCTGCATCTAAAACCTGACCAATATGTAAGCAATGGGTGATCCTCCTATAGAGATGAAAGTGTATGTATTGTCATAGTATAGACTTGTTTGAGTATATGCTAAAAAATAAACTTGCAATGTATTCATTATTGATGTCTATAAGGCTAGCACTGAGGGATTCAGTCATGTCTCTTAACAGTCTGGATTTAAAATAGACGTACACGTGCGTATCATTGTCACCGTTACTTGCTCACTGTTGATAGCAGAACACTGTCTGAAAGACAATTTTATTTTTAGCTTATTTACATCACAGGCCTATTCTTTCTGATTTGGCAAAGTCTAACCATCCCACACAGCTGAAATATTCAACTTGACATTTCACAGATAAACTATTATTTGAAGCAAATAATGTAGCATTCTTATGGAAAACATTTTTTTTTTATAATTCAAAGATGCTTGGACTTTTTCACATTCTAAAACCAGAATTACCTTTGTGTAGGTTGAGCGAGTACTTACTATTATTTTAGATGAGTGCTTCTAAAAGTTACAATCATTCGAAAATATATCCTATGTAGAAATCGCATGGATAATTTTATCCTACCATATACATTGTCACTGTTAAATAATATACTTTACAATTATAATGGTAGCGGAAAGTAAGACTGATTCTTTATGGTGTTAAATCAACTGTCTACAATGATGGAGTGGGAAAGGGTTCAATAGCTAACATTTGGTAGGTGAGGGAATTGAAGTTCAGAGAGAATGGATTGTTTGCCCATGGTCATGGAAGATATTATGTAGAGTAACTATGATTCCAGTGTGGATCTGTTCGACACTGAAGTCCATACCCCTAAAAGACTTACTATAAAGACAGACAATTCAGCGCTGGAAGACACCATGTTTTAACCACTCGGGAATATGTTCAAATGTAGGCTGACCAGGTCAAGAATTGGGTCTGGGGGTGCTTGGGTGGCTCAGTTGGTTAAGCAGCCGACTTCAGCTCAGGTCATGATCTCACTGTCTGTGAGTTCAAGCCCTGCGTCGGGCTCTGTGCTGACAGCTCAGAGCCTGGAGCCTGCTTCAGATTCTGTGTCTCCCTCTCTCTCTGCCCTTCCCCTGCTCACGCTCTGTCTCTATGTCTCTCAAAAATAAATAAAATGTTAAAAAAAAAGAATTCGGTCTAGAAGGCACTTTAACTTTACAGTTTAATGCACTTTATTTAATTCAAGTATTTAGTGTTCCCTTCCATATGGGCAATACCGAGAGTGCCTTGTTGCATGGTTCCAGGGACGTTCACATTGCCTTCTATGTCATTTGGATTTCTAGGAGTACATCTACTTCAGTGTCATTGATCTGATGAGAGATATACAAGAATTACAATAGATGCTTGTTTAAATATGCTTCTAATCTTTGTATACAGTTCTTCCCCAAACAAACAAACAACATGGTGAATGCAAAAGAATTAAAATAATTTATCATAAGTTAAACATGTGGTGAAGGCACAGCTGTCAGCAAATGTGCAGACTTCCATTTTCCCTTTTCTCTGCTTGCTCTACGTATACCCCCTGTGCCATCATGCTGGCCTCCGCAATTGCTCATCATTGCCGGCGTGTTACAGCCTCTAAACTCATTCCTTCTGCCTGTGGGATTCCATTAAAGTTCTCTCCCCTTATCTAGTCTTTCTGGTGGAGAAGATATTAAGGGAAGGAAGTGATACCTGATTTACCCAAAAGACTAGAAGACCTCATCCTTTCTGGGAGTGTCTGAAAGTCAAGAAGAAATAAGATTTTAGTTCTGGAAAGGCTTCCTAGGAGGAAACTTGAACTTGATCTGGAAGTTTGAGTTGGATCTCAGAGGCAAAGGAGGAGACAAATGCTATTCTGGGAGTTGGGAAGAAATAGGCTGGCAGACCCGGAAAAATAATAAATATTTTAGGTTTACAGGATATACTGTTTCTGTCATAACTACTCAACTGAGCTGTGTAGCTCAAAAGTGGCCAAAACAATACATATATAAATAGTTGTATGTGTGTTCCAATAAAACTTCATTTACAAAAGCAGATGACTAGTTCACTGACTGTCATTTGCTGATCTCTGTTAAGGTCTTTAAAACCACAAATGACCAGTGTCTTTATTTATTATTAATATCTTAATAGAATAGAAGTTGGCAATAATAAAGAAATTAAAATGAAGCCCATACCTTTCCTCCAAGTTAAATTCTCTGTTCCTCCCAGCTCTTCCTAGGACCTAGAACCTGGCTGAGCAGAATGCCAGCTTGTCATTGTTTAATTATAGAATATTTCTATGTGGTGAGTACTTTATATATACCATTTCGTTATGTCCTCACCTCACCCTGAAAAGCTGAGTCATGGTGGCCTTGGGTTAGTAACACGCCCGAGACTGCATAGCCAGTAAGAAACAGAGCTGGGATTCCAACCCAAATCATCTGAAACTCTCCCTTTAACTGCCCTTACTTCAGGTCTCTACTGAGCTGCTATTAAAGATATAGACCTTAAGTAGTAAATTTAGATGCCACCAGAAATATTTCTAGAATAATATGAGACAAAATGACAGATGCCCAATCCTTAATTCCAAACACCAAAATAATCCACTGTCTAACCATGTCGAGAGCACTGGCTAGGGCAACTGTGATTTCAGGGTTACTAATCACTGAATCAGAAAGAGTCACCAGAAACTGCTTCATTCTCAGCGAGTACAGAATCTTAGTTAATCCTCTTTTATCCTCTTCAATAAATCTTGTTAGGGCAACAGAAAACGGCAATAAAATGAAACTGCCAATATTATAATGTGGTTCAAAAGGTATCTTTTATTTTGTTTTTCCACTAAATACTTAGCAAACATTTTAAATGGTCCCATTTCACAGACAACATTGCAAAATCGTGAAAACCCAGTAATCTCCTTACTGGAGTTATCTCATCTAGGACTTGAGTTGGTCATACAAAAATACACTTTCCACTGTTTTTTTGAAGAGTTTAAACACAAAATTCTTACCATTTTATTTCTTTACACCTTAATTTTCTTTTTCATTTTCCTTCAACTAGAAAGTGCCTGGGCAAGGCAGAGAAACAAGAAAATCCCAACCTCTTTGGTTTGCATGCTTCATGGGGATGTATTTCTAAATATGATAAACCCTCGTTTTCCCAAAGGTCTGAACAAGGGAAGGAGAATAGAGGACTTAGCAAGACAAGACTCCAAGTAAAGGGTCAGGAACACAGAGAGAGAGTCAGGCAGGCTGGATTCTATTTCAGCCCTGCCATTCAAAGTGAATCTGACCTGCCTTATTTTTCAAGTTAAAATATTTTGGTTTTTAAGAGTGTTTCTTCAGGGGGGCTTGGGTGGCTCAGTTGGTTGAGCATCTGACTCTTGATTTTGACTGGGAGATCAAGGTCATGGGATCCAGCTCCATGTAGGGCTCCATGCTAAGTGTGGAGCATGCTTGGACTTCTCTCTCCTCTCTCTCTCTCCCTGCCTCACTCTCCCCTTCCACTCCCATATCTCTTTCTCTCTCTCTCTAAAATTAAAAAAAAAAAAATTAAAGTGTTTTTCCATAAGCTCTACTTTCTATCATTTTGATCACTTTGATTATTCCAGGAGTCATGTACAGTTTCCGTGTATATCTTTTAGAGTTTTGTGAGCAGCAAACATACACAAAAGACATTGGTACTGGCTACCAGCAACATTGGATAAAGTTTATGAGGTGTGTGATTCTCTGACCTTGAGAACATACACTTAGAATATTGTGGGCCGTTTCGTTTTCATTTTGATGAGATACTCTGCTTTCTTATCACCCTAAAATGGTCTTCGTTCATTTTTTGACAGTATTGTCTTTAAAAAATAATTTGGAGGTTATTTTCCAATCTAGATATCAATGCATCCCCAGTTAAGTGTTAAAACTGTCTTCTGACTTATAGGTTGCCTTTTCTTTAATTTTGGTGTATTTTTTATGAAGTTTTGTGCTTTCTGTGTTTAAAATATTCTTTCTTATTTCAATGTTATAATATTTTCCTGTATCATGTTGAAAAATTTCATAGATTTATCTTTTTAATTTAGATCTTGAATCCGCTTGAGTCTCATTTTGTGTGTGCTGAAAAGCAGTGACCCATTTTTTCCCACTAGTATAATCAATTGTTCTGACAAATTATTAAAAAGATGTCTCTTTCCCCAGTGATCTGTATAACAGTTTTTCTTATACTAAATTTATATGAGTTAACCTGTGCTGATACCACAAAATATTAATTAACTTAGTCCAATTAGTTTTATCATATGCATATTATGTTTTGACATTTGGTAAGGTGAATCTCCTTAGCTTGTTCTTCATATTTAGGAGATTCTTGATTACTGAGTTTTTATTCTTCCATAAAATTCCACAAATAAGTTTTTAGAAGTCTGATTGTAATCACATTGAATCTATAGGTCAATTTGAAGACAGTTGAGAGATTTGCAACATCTAATAATCTTCAATAATAATATGAATAATGTTCACATTCGTGGTAAATATTTCCCCTTACTTAGGTCTCTTAAAGGTTTTCAAGAAGTTTCACAATTATTTGCATATCTTTTATTAAAATTATTCTTAGATATTATGTTTTCTTATAAAGTTTTGTATCTTTTGATAAATTGTATTTCTGAATGTTTGCTGGTTGGTTGAAATAAAATTGATTTTTCATATTAAATTTGTCCCGTCCAAATTCACCAAACTTTATTAATAATTCTAATTATATTTCTGTGTATTTATTTGATGTTCTTTGCAAACAATCATTATCACTTACAAATAATAATTTGGGTATTTCCTTTTCTATTTTTTAAATTCTTTGTTTCTTTTTCTTTTATTAATGATTTTATTTGGCTAAAGTAGTGATGGTAGATAATTATCTTATTTCCGACCTTCAAGGGAATTATCTTAATGATTTACATTAAGTACGACGGTTGCTATAGATTTTTCACTGACACACTTGCTAAGGCTCAGGAAAGTTGCCTTTTGTTTGGAGTTCCCTAAACATGCATGTTAAAAAACTATGAATGGATTTAAATTTAACGAACATGCTTTCTGAACTGTTGAAATGATTTAAAAAATTTTTTTAAAAATGTTTATTTTTGGAAGAGAGAGAGAGACAGTATGAGCAGGGGAGGAGCAGGAAGAGAGAGACACAGAGTGAGAAGTAGGCTCCAGGCTCCAGGGTTGTCAGTGCAGGGCTGGACTTGGGGTTCCAATTCATGAACTGCAAGATCATGGCCGGAGCCGAAGTCAGACGCTCAACCAACTGAGCCACCCAGGTGCCCCGACTTGTTGAAATGATTGTATTGTCATATTCTTCTAATATGTAATGTGGGTAATTTGCCAATTTATCATTAATCAATTTTTTAATATTAAAAAAACCTTCATTCCAATTTATTTACCTAATTTTGTCTTGGTAATAACGTGTTTAAGTTTTTGCATCTACGTTTTATGAGTGAGAATGGTTTTACGAGTGAGAACTTTTTACCTTTATCGTAAAGCCCTTATTTATTTTATATCAAACTTGGGCCAGACTTAAAAGAAAATGGATTTGGAAATAGTTGCCACTTTTTCTATGTTTTTTAACATTTTCTATAATTTTAAGACAATTACAGAGTGTATGCCTAGAAAACCATCTGGGTCTGTGTTTTTTGGGTGTGGGATTACTTTAGTGGTTACAAGGGTTTTTATTAGGGCTTTCTATTTTTTGAGTTAATCAAAAATTTTTAGAATTTTACAATTTTTAGAATTTCTCCCCATTTTATTTGCATTTGAAATTTATTGGTATAAAAGTTTTCATAATGAACCTTTTGTTATCTCTTTAATCTCTTAGCATATATAGTTAGATACCTTTTTACTACCGTTGATGCTTATTTTGTTTTTTTTTATTTTCTTTTCCTTCATCAGTCTTGCTAGAGGTTTATCATAGAGCCAATTGTGGGCTTTCTTGATCCTCTCTGTTATATATTACTTATCTATATTACTGCCTTTATCTTTATTATTTCCTTACTATTATATTTTGAGACTTATTCTACTATCTTTATTCTCATCAATCAGGTAATTAGTTTAACAGTTTTCAACTTTTCTTCTCTAATGGAAATGTTTAAGGCTATAAATGTCCCTCCAACAATTACGCTAGAAATTATTTCTCATTATTTGCTATTTTTTGTTCATTTTTAATGTATTCTATGAATATTCTCCTTTTCATCATTTCTTCTTTGTCCACGAGTTTTAGATATTTTTCCCTCTTTTTTTAAGTACCATTTTTCTCAACTCGGAGAACTGACATCTTGAACAATTATGGAAATTTGACCATTTAATCTGATCACTGGGTAACCTTTATTCTTTCTGTTACAACCAATTTTTACATGTAATTGATTTTTAATTGGATTATGGCAAATAATGTAATATGAAATATACAAATCCTCTGATATTTGTTAGGGTTTGTTGATGGTCTAAGACATGTTAATTAATCGTGTGCTGAAAAAACATATGTTCTATTTAAGCGTTAGGTACAATGTATACATATATCTTTAGATAAAGTTTATTATACTCTTTAATAGTACATTGCAAACAATACTATTGTACTATAAAAATCTGAAATATCTTCACAAAAAATATTTTTTTCTTGCTTTGTCTACCCATTATTGAAAGAAGTATTTGAAATATCTCACGATGATGGTTGTTTTATCAAATTCATTTCTGAGAACTTTTGCTTTAAATATTTGGTGTTACATTATTATAAAAATTATACATAAAAGTTTAAAATAGCAATATTCTTTATAAATTAAATATTTTTCATATGAGTATGTGTGTCTAGTAATGTTTTATGTTTTAAAATCTAACTAGTATTATATTAAAGTTGTTTCAAGTGTTCTTTTATTTTTAGAATTTGCTTTTGCTATCTTTTTCCATGTTTTAAAGAATGAAACATAAAATAGATAAAATATGGAAATATATATTCTTTAGACATTATTCTTACAGCTGTCCTTTCTACTTTTTTTTCACCAACTTTATTGAGATACAATTGAAAAATAAAAGTATATGTATTTAAGATATGTAATGTGATGATTCAATATACACATACATTGTCCAGTTATCATCACAACCAAAGTAATTAACACGTCCATCACCCTATGTTGTTACCATTAGAACATTTTTTTTGTCTTATAGCTGTCTTTGACTTTTCCTTCCCTTTTGCTTTTAAAATCCAGTTTGGGGGGCAGCTGGGTGGCTCAGTATGTTGAGAATCCCACTTAACTTCAGCTCGGTTCATGATCTCACCCTTCCTGAGCCCAAGCCCCATGTGGGGTTTTGGTGATGTCAGCTCTGAGTTCACGTCAGATCCTCTGTCTCCCTCTCTCTCTGCCCCTCTGCCATTTATGTTCTCTTTCCCTCTCTCTGTCTCTCTCTCTCTAAAATAAATATAACATTACAAAAATTACAAAAAATAAAATAAAATCCAGTTTGAAATTTTTATCTTCCAGTAGAAGAACTAATGTAAATACAGCTATTCCGATTACTGACATAATTGAATTTTTTTTACCATTTTTACTTTTTGAGCTTCATATCTGACCTAATTTTTGTTTATTTTCTTCTTATTTTCCTTCTGTTAGATTATTTTTCTCGTTATTACTTGTTATCCTTCTAGTCGTATGAAAGTTTAATAGTTTATTTTTATCCCTTTCAGGACTGTATTATAAAATTTAACATGCATATTTTAAAAAGTTTAATATTAATAATTTTACCCTATTCCTGGACTCTCATGACTCCTTTTATTTTACATTCTACTCTTGTCCATATTTTAATTCATTTTTTAGTTCATTAAATTAGGCATTAATGTTATAATTTTACACAGATATTTATAACTTAAAATTTACCCACATAGTTTCCATTGATCTCCATTCCCTTATGCACTTCAGGTCATTTACCTGGAATCACATTTGTTTTCCTAGAGTCATCCTTAAGGTTTCCTTTAGTAAGAATCTCTTGATGTCCAATTGTCTGTGTTTGTTTTTCTGAAGTGGTATTATTTTGCTGTTAGTATTGAAAGGTAATTTAACTTCTTGATTGACAATGGATTTCTCTCAGTCCTTTGAAGATTACATGGTCTTCTGGTTTTGATAGTGGTTGAGGAGATAGATATCACTCAACATATCATTTCTCTGTAGGTAATTTGTCTTTACCTGTGGTAGCTCTTCAGACCCTTTCCTTGTCTTTGGTGCTTTGAGGTTTGCCATGATGAGTGTAGGTACGGTTTTAACTGTGCCCAACTTTCTGAATCTGAGCATTACTGTCTTGACGATTTGGGAAACATCTGTGTCATTATCTCTTCATAATCGCCTTTCTCCCATTGCTTCTCTTCTGTCTTTATTTTATTTTTAATGTCTTTTTAATCTGCATTTTGTCTGTGTCACGTTCTAAACAATTTCTTCAGATTTATCTTTAAGTTTACTAATTCTCCGTTTGCAACACTGTAATCTGCTTTTCATACAAGAGCCAATTTTAAATTTTTTAGTTGTACTTTTGTTACTAAAAGTTATTTTTTAAAAATAAATCTTAAACATCTTTCAGTTGTCTTTTTTTTTTTAATTTTTAAATGTTTATTTTTGAGAAAGAGAGTGTGAGCAGGGGAGGAGCAGAGAGAGAGGGAGAAACAGAATCCGAAGCAGGCTCCAGACTCTCAGCTGTCAACACAGAGCCCGACCCAGGGCTTGAACTCACTGACCGCAAGATAGTGACCTGAGCTGAGGTTGGACACTTAACTAAGACACCCAGGTGCCCCTGTTTTTAAAAGCTCTGATTAGTTCTTTTCCAAAACTATTTTGTTCAGTTTCTGGGTTCTTGTTCTAGTTTCTAGTTTTATGCTTGTATATATTTTCAGTGTCTTCTTTTTATTTATTTAAACATAGTAGATACTATTATTTTATCTTCTTATCTGATTATTCCAGGATATAGAGTTTCTGAAAACTGTGCCTTCAGTCTTTTGTTTCTGTTGGTTCTGTTAGATATTTTGTAATATTTTACTGTATGCTCATGTGTTTTGAGAATTTATCTGTGGGAATCACTACTTTGGCTGAAATTCGGTTTTTCCTAGGAAGATTGTATTTATTTATACTAGGTATTTGAGAACACTTTTGGCTCAAGACCAATTTAAAACAAGTTTTCTGGGGTGCCTGGGCAGTTCAGTGGCTTACGCATCCAACTTTTGATTTTGGCTCAGGTCATGATCTTAGGGTCAAGACTGAACCGTGAGTTAGGCTCCCCACTGGGCATGGATCCTGCTTGGGATTCTCTGTCTCTCACGGTATGCCTCACTGATGCTCTGTCTCTTTCTGTTTCGAAAATAAAATAAAATAAAATAAAATAAAATCTTCGAAAAATAAATAAATAAAATAAAATATGTTTTCAATTTGAGACTTTGAAGACCTGCTAGTAAATTCCGGCCACAAACCTGGGGTAAGTCCTAATTTATTATTCTTTTATTATCAGGATATTTTTTTCCCCTATTACCCCAACAAGATTTGCATGCGTTCTTGGAATATATTTCTGTCCTTAGTTTCATTTTTTTAAGTTTTTATTTCTATTTATTTATTTAAGTAATCTCTACACCGAATGTGGGGCTCAAACTCACAAGCTTGAGGTCTAAAGTCCTATGCTTTTCCGACTGAGTCAGTCAGGTACCCCTGTCCTGTTTTATTTTGCATTTTATCCTAAGGTCATAATTCTTGGCATTCCCCACTTTAGTTAGGTGTTTCTATTAGCTTTCCTGTCCTGGGAAGTCTGTAGATTTTGTTTTCCTAGCCTCTTGACATAATGAAAGCTGACTGAAAAACGCCAAGTTTCGCCCTCAGGTTAGAAACCATCTTTAGTGCTAGCTTCCCTCTCCAGAGTCCCGCTATTACATCATTTGAGTCCTCTCACACTGCCTTCCTTTTTTGTAGGCATAACAATAAATTTAAACTATTTAAAAAATATTTACTACAAGCAACAGTAAAGAAAGAAAGAAAGAAAGAAAGAAAGAAAGAAAGAAAGAAAGGAAGGAAGGAAGGAAGGAAGGAAGGAAGGAAGGAAGAAAGAAAGAAAGAAAGGAAGAAAGAAAGAAAGAAAGGAAGGAAGGAAGGAAGGAAGGAAGGAAGGAAGGAAGAAAGAAAGAAAGAAAGAAAGAAAGAAAGAAAGAAAGAAAGAAAGAAAGAAAGAAGCAAGAAAATAAAAGGCCAATGCTAGAGGCAAATACCAGTTTCAAAGAAGAATATAAATACCCAGAGGAGAGTAATGATGAAGTACCGAAGGAAAATTTGTTTGGTTGTTACTATGAATATTCCCGTGAACTGTCAAGTAGCAGTGTTCTGCAATCTGCCCTCTTTCACAGTGGAGGATTATTTCTCATGAGTGGCATTGATCTGCTGTCGGTAGCACTGTTTATTCCACCCACGGGACTCATAGTTTGTCCATCAGTGCCCTGTTATCTTGTGTCTGGAGCACATCTCCCAGATCCTACAAAGCCTGTGGTCCTTCTAGTCCCGCATTTTCTCCGCTGTCAGTCCTGTACTGTTGGGTTGACCAAGGTAGAAAAAGGACGATGGGGGTGGTGGTGAAAGTGGAGATACTAATAGGGAGGAGAAAACAAGTCCCATGGAAGTTTTAAACCTCTATACTATATTCATTATTTAATCATAAAATTCCTCCTTACCACCCCTCCTTCCTGACTCACTGTATATTCTCTTTGACCCCTAGTTACAAGGATTACTCTCTTGTCCAAATCTCAATTTAAGTTCAATTTAACAACTCTAATCCAGCCAAAAGAACACATGTTGTTTTTAAAATTTTATTTAAAAAAATTTTTTAAGTAATCTCTACACCCAACGTGGGACTTGACTCACACCCTTGAGATCAAGAGGGAGATGCTCTACCGACTGATGAGCCAAGCACCTCTCACATAGGCTGTTTTTAAAAGCTGATACAGTTTCGTTTCTGTTTCCTTACGATGTCTTATAATTTTTGTAGTTACAAAGATCTATGCCCAAACAGAAAACGAACAGAGTTATTTGCCCTGATTGATATTCCCTGTCCACTTCCTTCCTATTTTTGTTTTTTTTATACAGATGTGTAATGTTTAATAAATAAATCAGCCATATTTATCAGTAATAACTTTAAAAGATTTTACCTATCAATTTTAAGTCTTTTGGTGACAAGGTTTTCAGGAACTCCAGTTCTCCATATTGTTAGAAATGGAGGTCCCCGCTTAGTTTTTCTGACAATAATAATGTTGATCAGTTCAAGGAATTGACTTCCTCAAATGTGGTTTTGATGAACACCTCGACACAGCTACAAGTAACCTAGCAGTTGGCAAATAACAGGCATTATTCCTGAAAACACTGCCTCAGAGAATTTAACCTGGTAGGTAGTTGGCGATTCCTTAGGACTTAGAAAGACCCTTGATAAATGTTGTCCCATGGGACCCTCATTGTATTTCTGAAGTTTCCTTCCCAATTGGAAACAAAAATACCCTGAAACCAGTTATGACCCCAAAGGATGCAGAATAGCCTAATGGCAAACGGTAGGCCAAGAAGCAGCGATTCGACCCCCGCTGGGTCTTTTTGGGCATAGTCTCACACGGGAAACTTGAAATTAGTTTCCCTTGATTTCTCCATGTGTAAGAGACTTGTTACAAGAAGCAAACAAAAGAATAGATTAAAAGAACTTTTGAAAGAAAAAAAAGTGTCTCCGACATGTAAAATAAAATCAAACTTGTAAGAAATGTTAACAGGATCCCTTGAGACTGTTTTTCCCCCCTTGGTTTTGTTGACCTTGTGACCTTGTGACTATGTAAACCAGTGCAGTACCCGAGGAAATGAAATAGGGTTAGGGTGACTTTGGATGCTCACCCAGGGCAGCAGCCCTTCACCGGTGGCCTGAGGTGCTTCAGTCATCCTTGTTGTTCTAATGAACTGGGAGCATTAGGCCAAATAAGTTTTAAGAGTTAATTTCCAAAAGCGGTAAGAACAAAGTAATGATTACTATTTATTCTACAAACAGAATAGTTTTGTTTTAACGCCCTTTGTTCTCGATTCCTTTCTCACGATCACCCAAGATGCTTCTCGAACAAGCACGATGTAACAAGAACATTGCCAGGGAGCTTCCCAGAAGGTGCTCTAATCTTACAACTGTCACTCAAAGATGCTAGGGTTTAGTTAAAAAGGAGTTCCCAGCAAAACTGTGGTTTGCACAGCAAAAACCTTCAACTTGCCAATAGTCTTGTTTTTATTTAGTTACTGTGTACACAGATATAGAAAGAGGTAGAAAGAACATGGTGCTGAGGAAGGGGATGCCGTCCCAATAGTGAGGAAATTGCCAATAATTCACAAAGGTGGAGCCTTAAAAAGTTGAAAAGGTCACTTTCCCAGCTGTGACAACAGTAAGCATTTGTTTTATACAGCAGTTATGCTCAGTGTTATCTGTTATATATTATCTGTATAAATCATTTTGACCCATGTTACTTCTTAAATAAAATTATCTACTTTACAGTTGCTTCCTATTCCTATGTCATCAATATTTATAGCTTTTTCTTAAGTTAGAGCACTAGTATAGCTTTAATATATTATTTTTGAAACTACGATTTTTACTTGCAACATTTTGGTGTGGTATGTGAGAGGTAAGGCAAAGTCAAAGGTTTTACGAAGCCAGATTTTAGGAATAGGAGAATTCAATTTTTCTGTGGATAAAATAGAAATAGGAGCCTTCCAAAGCTTCTATAGTTATTATTAAGGTATTAAAATATTAATTTAATTGTGAGTTAGTTTTAAACTCATAGTAATAAGCATGATACAAATTTAACACATAAAAAGGCTTAAAAATTATTACGTCTGACAAAAGTGACTTACTGTGAAATACAGTATCCCTACCAGATGATGGCATCTATAAAAAGGTCTTTATTAATTTAGAAAAGTTTTTGATTCTTTTTGGTCAAATAATTCTTTTTAAAAAGAGTGCCTAATATGCAGATCTGGTTATCTTAATACCAAAAGTGGAACTGAAACGGAAGAAAACAGAACTGCAGCTATTCGATAGTAATCTTTTTCTCTGGATGTGTCTGTAAATTGTTTCTAATACCTCATGAATGGAAGTGAAATATATGTCACAAAGGACATTTGACCACAGTAGTGTACATAAAGGCAAATTAAAAACACGTTTCCCTTTCTTAAAGTAGCAAGGTATTGCCAAAATTGCTTCCTTTAGAAAAAAATTAATAGAAACTGAGTCTTCTCTTCGATGTTGCAAGAGTAAACAAATGTAACGTGATGTTCTGTTATCCATTCCATTTGTCTATTGCTCCCTATTCTTCACTTTCTTTTCGTATGTCAATTGAGCTGTTCCCTTGAACTTGACTGTGAATAGTATTCTTCGCGCATAGAATTCTAACCAGGTGCCGCATTATTGAGCATGCTCTGACATATTTAAAAATGCTTTCTTCCTCCTTGCCAATCTTGATGCCTTTTATTTTGTTTTGTTGTCTGATTGCTGATGCTAAGACTTCCAGCACTATGTTAAATAGCAGTGGCGAGAGTGGACACCCCTGTCGTGTTCCTGATCTCAGGGGGAAGGCTTTCAATTTTTCCCCATTGAGGATGATATTAGCTGTGGGCTTTTCATATATGGCTTTTATGAGGTTTAAGTATGTTCCTTCTATCCCGACTTTCTCGAGAGTTTTTATTAAGAAAGGATGCTGTATTTTGTCAAATGCTTTTTCTGCATCTATTGACAGGATCATATGGTTCTTATCTTTTCTTTTGTTGATGTGATGTATCATGTTGATTGATTTGCAAATAGTGAACCAGCCCTGCAACCCAGGGATGAATCCTACTTGATCATGGTGGATAATTCTCTTTATATGCTGTTGGAGTCGATTTGCTAGTATCTTGTTGAGAATTTTTGCATCCATATTCATCAGGGATATTGGCCTGTAATTTTCTTTCTTTGCTGGGTCTCTATCTGGTTTGGGAATCAAAGTGATGCTGGCTTCATAGAATGAGTCTGTAGAATGAGTTTTCCTTCCGTTTCAATTTTTTGGAACAGCTTGAGGAGGATAGGAATTAACTCTGTTTTAAATGTCTGGTAAAATTCCGCAGGAAAGCCATCTGGTCCAGGGCTTTTATTTGCTGGGAGGTTTTTAATAACTGATTCTATTTCTTCACTAGTTATGGGTCTGTTCAAATTTTCTATTTCTTCCCGTTTGAGTTTTGGTAGCGCGTGGCTATTTAGGAAGCTGTCCATTTCTTCCAGATTGCCAGCACTCTGGAAAACGGTGTGGAGGTTCCTCAAAAAAATGAAAATAGAGCTACCCTATGATCCAGCAATAGCCCTGCTAGGAATCTACCCAAGAGACACAGGAATGCTGATGCATAGGAGCACGTGTACCCCAATGTTCATAGCAGCACTTTCGACAATAGCCAAATCATGGAAAGAGACCAAGTGCCCATCAACTGATGAATGGATAAAGAAGTTATGGTACTTATATACAATGGACTGCTACGTGGCAATGAGAAAAAATGAAATCTGGCCATGTGTAGCAACATGGATGGAACTGGAGGGTATTATGTTAAGTGAAATAAGTCAGTCAGAAAAAGACAGATACCATATGTTTCCACGAATAGGTGGACTTTGTGAGACTAAGCAAAAACCAGGGGGAGGGGAAGAGGGGAAAGGAAAAAAAGACACAGAGAGGGAGGGAGATAAAACATAAGAGACTCTCAAAGACTAAGAAAAAACTGAGGGTAAGGGGGATGAGGGAGGGGGGAGAGGGGGTGATGGGCATTAAAAAGGGCACATGTTGGGATGAACACTGGGTGTTATATGTAAACCAATTTGAAAATAAACTATTATAAAATTAAAAAAAATGCTTTCTGGTCTGTCAAGACTTTGAGTAGGTTTAATGAGGGTTATTGGTTAAATGCTCATTTTTATGTTTCTTATCTGCTCCATGACAGATCATTCACAACATGTTATTCATTAGACCCCAAGTGAAAATCATGTGACTTCTGGTATGATTAATTTTTTTCCACATGCCATGTTCAATGTCCTTTAAAGAGTATAAATCAAGTGGTAGGCTTCAAACACTTCCTTTGATTTTTTTTTTTCTTTCTCATCTTTTTATATCGTAAGGCTTCCTTTCAAGCATAATATGAATAGGTAAAAAAATCGGGCCAAGTATTAATAACATAATAAGTAATACTACTGATAATAAAGTAATACTATTATTATTCTAGTTCTTTGTTTCCGTTGTGTTCTCAAGTCTTCTGCCTTTTATAAGTAGTTTCTGTCCCAAGTTTAAAATATGTACCTGTGTCTATGAATGTAGATACATGTGTCTGAGAAAGAAATGAAGAGGATACCAGTACCATTTAAAACCTGTTCTCTGATCAGATCAGTGAGACATCTTTATAAGTCTGAGATAAGAAATGAGAGGAAAAAAATCCATGACTGCGTCTTATTGGGATCACTATTTATCTGTTGAAAATGAGGAATTCTTTAGATCATAGCACCTATCTGGTCTTTTTCCATCTTCCTTTTCCCAAGAATTTATTCAGTTTACGTTGTCCTTACCAAAACCTGTACATGCAACTTAGAATCAGTCTGCGTGATGAAAATTACTGGAAAGGAGAAATTTGGTTACTGATTATATACTACCATCCAAACCTAAATCTAACAAAGGGGATTGTGTCTGTTGGTTTTATTTGCTCCAGGTCAGTTTGTGGGGGCAGGCCAAATAGAAATGAAATATTTATTGCTGATAAAAATAAAGCATTTATCTGAAAAACAGAAGCAAATGGAAGGCTAACAGAAGCATTATATTTCAAATGGCTGCATTATCAGACCAAGTTACGCTGCCCCATGCTGTGATCAGCAAGAAGATAAGGTCTCCACCATCTGTTCTCTGGAGGTCCTGAGTTTAAATCTCACTGGGAGATTGCTGCAGAATGCCAGGGCAGAGGGAAAGGTAATTTGTAAATTTTGCTTTCTTTATGCTGAAGCGATAATGATTCTTGCATTCATTTGTTTAGAAAAAAGATAACATCCATCCATACACTAATTTTAAACAAACTAACATTTAATAAAAAAATTGAGATCCATTCTAGCTTATCTTATATGTTTCAACCTTAGCTCACAATATTTGGGACATACTATACACACTAGAAAAAAGGGTGTCAACAATTATTCTTGCACTGTGTAGTTTGTCTTACCATTAATGCTTTTGGATTCCAATGTTGTTTAAATTTGAGTTGGATGATGAAATTTTAAAGAATTTAAAAATGTCATCAAGTGAAATCCTATACTTCTTCCCAATGTATGGCCGTGTAGTAAGTGAAAAGTTCACACATAGGTTGAGGTTGCTTTAGTCATTAACACAGAACAAAACACACTTACTCTTAAATGTATGTTTGTATGTTTGGAAATAACCTGACAAAGGTTGCTTTAACTGGATTGTAATGTAGGCGCAGGTAATTTGCAGTGGTTGTTTTAGTACTCAAAGGAGAGTGCTCCTTCAGCTCTGTTTAGATTAGCGTTTCTGCATTATGTCTATTTTAATTTCCTATAATGTCTCCGAGTCTCCTGTTTATATTTCCTGGCCTCAGCATTTATGTCCTGCCCCAATTATCTTCAGTCCTGAAAGCATTTATAGAAAATACATCTTATTTTTTCTCAAAATAAATGTCCTCGAAATACAAAAGCTGCTTCTCCATTTCCTCTCCTTTCCCTGCTTACCCCCACCCATATATGTGTCTCTCACCTTCATGCTACTAGTAGTCATTTCATAACGAATAATAGGATTAGGTCCAGGGAGTTACTTTGGATCTTTTAAAAGAAGTATTTCTTGTCTGTACCATCCAACGCATAATTCAGTGCCCTACGTAAGGACTCTAAAGGAAAATTTTGATCTTTCCTTTCTTCTAACACTGTAGCCAAAACAACTTTGATAGCTCCATAGTATGTTACTCTTTGGTCAAAGCCTTTGTTCCTCATTGCCTATAAGCGTGGACATTCAAAGCCCTTCACAATCTGGCTTCCCCCGTCTCTTCCAGGCTTGTTTCTAACTGCCTACACTACACTCCTGCCAACCACGCATCGTTACCGTAACAAGTCATGCCTTTTCCTGCCTTTGTGTTTTTGTTCAAGTTTGTTCTTCCTAGAACATTCTTGGGACCTTTCTAACAGTTCTGTTAATTGATTTTGTAACAATTTTTCAAGGTGTAGGCCAAATACCACTTCATTCATGATTTTCCAGACACCACCAGTGAGACATAACTTCTCCCTTCTCAGTATTTTGAAACTGTTTTTTATTTTATTTAAAATGCTTTTTTTAATGCTTATTTATTTTGAGAGAGAGAGAGCACGAGAGTTGGGGAGGCACACAGAGAGAGGGAGAGTGAGAATCTGAAGCAGGCTCCGTGAGAAGTATGGGACCGGACCTGGGGCCTGAGTGCACAACCATGGGATCGTGACCTGAGCTGAAATCAAGAGTCGGATGCTTAACCGACTAAGCCACCAGATGCCCCTGCTACTAGTTTTTAGCAATTCCCTTATTTTCAATAATATAAAACCATAATAACCGTTTTCATTACACAGGAGTTATGTCATTCATCTTGACAAATTGTTTTCTCTGTATGATCTTGCATACTCCCTTATAGACAGAAAGTACTTGATAATTATTGAACTGAATTGCTAAGGATCAAATAGATGTTGCTTATGAAAACCTAACACTATAGGTATTTAGAGCAGTCCAGGTTTTCTGGTCTTGGTTTTTATTCACACGTTAACCTAACAAATATTTATCGAATGCCTGCCTGACACTTTGTGAAACACTGTAGGAGAATTGACAAAACAGCCTTGGTTCCCACTCCCATAGATCACCACTCTCTGGACTTACGGGTTTTATGGGATTTCAATTTATCTGTACAATGAAAGGCTTAGATTATATAATCTCAAAGGCTTCTTCTAATTTTAAAATTATGAAGACTCATAAGCAAAACACACTTTGTAAGAATATCTTTATTAAAAACCACATGAACTAACTTATTATGCATTTTATATATTTACAAATAACACACACACATGTTCTTCATAGTATGTCACAAAAATATGACAGTCATAAATAATTGAATTTTGGAGGGTAGAAAATGAATCATCACTGGATAATTAATTAAGTATGGTAGTCAGAGAGGTGACCAGATTTGACCTCCATCTTTTTATTTAGTTTTGATTTATTCAATTTTTAATGTTTTCTTATTTTTGAGAGTGAGAGAGAGAAAGACAGAGAGCACATACATGCTCGAGTGAGCAGGGGAGAGTAGGGAAAGAGGGGTAGAGAATCCAAGGCAGGCTCTGAGCGGACAGCAGAGAGCCCGATGCGGGGCTTGAACTCATGAACCGTGAGATCATGAACTGAGCGGAAGTCAAGCATTCAACCTACAGAGTCACCCAGGCGCCCCTCCCTCCATCTTTTTAGACTTTGGATGAAAATATTGTCCTTCCTCTTCAGAATCAAGAATTAGGATGATATGAGAAGATATGGGAATCTGTATATGATATACACATTTTGTCAGACGTATGTAATCTTTCTACATAACAACTTCAACATTATATAAAATTCCCCTTTACTAATATGTATTGTACAAGTAACACTGGGAATGTTTCCAGTAGAAAATATGGTGATATTCTTGGTAAATAGGGTCTGGTTGAATTAGTTCTTACACTACTTATTTTATGTAGAAATTATATATGCTATCGACTCTACGATCTGAAGAAACTTTGTAAATTTTTTTCAGACACTAGTTTACAGAAAACTGTCTACCATGAACTCTTGAACGTGGCTAGAAATAACCCTGCAGCTATGAGATTTTTCTTTCACCAGTTAAATATTGTATAATATGATGACAGTTCATCTTTTTAAATCCTTTAAAACATTAAAAAAAAAGACACTGTATATTTCCAGCTATGTACTAATGCTGATTATCCCTGTCATTTAAAAACCTTTAGGAAACCCCAGCTATGAAAAATGAATAAAAATATTCTGTATCATTTGAGCAAGAAAAGATACACAACTAAGGTCCAGAAATGTGGTATCCTGATCGTTTGATTAAAAAGCGTCATCTCAGATATCTATATTTGCTTTTGGTTGAAGAATATGGATCCAACATACTCTCAGTGAGAGTGAGGTAAAGAAGGTAGAACAGAAAAATAGAAAGGGTAAAGTGGAACAATTACTTAAAATCAAAATCATATCAAGGTAATAATTACATCGTTATCACTTAAATGTAACCCTTATTCTATTATGAGAAATTATCAGCCTGAGGTTATGAAGTGAATATATGTTTATACAGGTGTGAAACTGCTGTCTAGCCTCATTATCCCATCATGATTCGGTTAAGTCACACTCTCGAAGGAGAGTGATTCGTTATATTTATGAACAGGTGGCAGCTTCATCTACTCAGAGACCAATTATGTAAAGCAGCATGAAGAGAGCCAGGGTGCCAAGGCTGGCAGAGAGAGAGAGAGAGAGAGAGAGAGAGGGAGAGAGTAAATCTGTCACACGTTACAAAAGCAATAATCTAATCATTTGATTTTTGAACATGAAGTTTTTTTCTTAAGTGAAATAACTCCCTGCATAAATGTCTATCATGGCAACATCCATCTGAGTATCTAGTAGGGATTCTGTTAGTGCAGGTAATAAGAATGAAATTTACCACCATTATATTTCGATGGTATTTTGCTCTAGGATATGCTGCTGGAGCTCACTTCAAAGAGTATTGACCCTTAAAAGACAGACTACCTGTAAAAATTTGAAAAATACTGACAGATCGGTTTGCAACCACAAGAATTCTGGCTGCAGGTAGCATGCTTCCTTTGGCTTACAACACTGCCTATCAGAGCAAAGGTATCTATTAAGTACAGGTTTGCTTATTGAATTAACTAATCGTCCCCTGGAAATGTGTAGAGAAGGTCCCTAGAGAAATGGGGGACAAGTTTGGTTAATTTTGAAGAAAGGCAAATGACCAGAGAAGTTTCTGGAGACTGAAAGTTTCTAGGAACCAGGGAAAGCATGAATGAATGAGACTCCAAGAGGGCAAAACTGTCTGAGGAGGGACACGGAGCCAGCTGTTTCTCAGAGTCGCCCATGACTAGATCTACCCACAATTTACAAAATGCTTTTCTCCAACACTTCTTGGCGAAGGCCTTTTACACTAAAGCTTGTAAGTTTGGGTGGGTGATTAATTTATTTGATGACTTACTGAGAATACCCAAGTCCAAAGATGAGTGGAGACAAGCTATTATTTCTTAAGCCTGGAAATGACTTAGATGATGGTTAACAAGTTAAAAATGTAAAAGTGTTTAGACTATTGAACTTTAACCCACTTTTCGTTTTTTATATGGTAAAGCTTGCCTTCAGGAAGTAAAACAGTAACAATCGAAGCCCCCGTATTTGTTGAGAGCATTGGGAAAATAATGAAGTCTCTTGGTTTCAAAATAAATATTTTTTTTTTCAAAAATGTTTGAGATTCAAATTCTCTGGTAAATATATTGATTTAGTAGAATCGGCATCACTAGATTTGGGCCAGTCAGACACAGACATGTAGGATATTTAAAATTTTGGGGGAACTATTCTGACTGAACTCATCTTGGCTTTACCTTGCTGCTATATGTCATAATGGATTTCTTAGGTTTGGGAAAAATTGAGTTTCTGATGGAAATTTCCTCGTGAAATGATGATTTCAAGTCTCTGATGGCATGTAGTTTCTTGTGGCACTTGGGGATGATACACTTAAAAATGGGAGTAAATATTCAGCTGCGCCTGTCTGAATACATAAGTTGGCTGAGAGATCTTCAGTGAAATCTGCATTAACTGAATGTTACATTTAATTCTTGATGCTGAATAGCTCCTTCGTGTCTTATGTGAATTTAAGCTTAGGCTAATAAGCAATTAGCAAAAGTTCCTTAACTGGATAGATATTTACACGTAATTCGGTTTATAACCTATGGTCATGTTTAATTTGAATGAGTCAAAATTTCTATCTATATTTGGTTTAGATGCAGCTACATTTTTCTAACTTCCATGGTCTTACCTTTGTGTCTACTTTTCTAAGGAACTTACCTGAGTCTCCGGGTTTAGCTATTTCTGCCTAATTTGAGATAAAGATCTGTTAGAGATACAGAAGAAGAAATCTATAGCATTGGGAATTTCTATAGGAATGGAATATTTCTCAGTTTTTATAAATCAGATTAGTCAGATATGAATTATTAAAATAGTCCTTTTAATCTGTCTGCAAGGTTAGTTTGGAGGGAAAACGAAGCTGTAAACCCTTGGGGTTTTCAATGCCTCTTAATTCAGTTTTATTTGTGAACTTGATTAATATGCTGCCTAACTTTTTGACTAGATTTAAAAAAATTCAGGCAGTTCTGATCCCTCTGGCAACGCATAATAGTTCTTTCCTGTTTCATTTTGACCCCCAAGTCCTTCACTCTGGTTTTATCCCATCATGGATGCTATATACAATTTGCTTTCTTTTTTTTTTTCCAAGTCTCTTTTTCTTTCCATTAAGTTGCATTTCAAATAATTACATTTTAGTTACTTTATATTTCCTGGTCTCCAGTCGAGCAGTTTGTTAATTTGTGACCATTCGTTTGAAGTCTATCTATGGTAGAACACTGCTCGAGGTCATTCTTTTTTTTTTTTTTTTTTAACATTTATTCATTTTTGAGAGAAAGAAAGAGAGAGAGAGAGAGAGAGAGAGAGAGACTCATGCGAATGAGTGGGGGAGGGGCAGAGAGAGAGGGAGACACAGAATCAGAATCCGAAACAGGCTCCAGGCTCTGAGCTGTCAGCACACATCCCGACATGGGGCTCGAACTCATGGACTGCAAGAGCATGCCCTGAGCGGAAGTCAGATGCTTAACTGACTGAGCCACCTGGGTGCCCCAAAAACTATTCTAAATGTGGGGAAGAAAGTAACAAATACCTGTAGGAAATACAAAAGACTCATGCTCCTGTAGAATATTATTTAAAGTGATTGTGAGTGGTAAAGTTTGTTTTCAAAGTATTTTAAGAGTCTATACACTGATGACTTTTCTTTGGCACATTCACGTATGGGAATGAGCTGAACGTATAAAGGGAAAAGGAGAAGGGGAAATCTTAAAGGTGCAAATATCTTTCCTGAATCCGTCTGATCCACTGAACTGGTTTAATGTCTCCAGAAGTATAGCCAAGGCCCAAACACAGCTTGGCTAAGGTTTCTAGTTGGATCCTTTTTTTGTATAAATACAGAAAATGGTAACCAGCATATATTAATAAATGAATGATTTTACCGTGCCTCTCACACACTTTCAGGATTGATAAGGTGGTATTTCGTATGTTAATGTCGTTTATCTCCTCAAGTAAAATTTACATCTACACAAGTGACATTTTCCTATCATTCACTAAATGAAAAGGATTTCTTTTCTAATATCATGTTTCCTTTTCCCTCTAAGAATTAATTGCATGGACAGCCTGTGAGAAGCTTTGTTACTTATTACACATGAGTGGAATTTAAAAAGACATAAACGACAGGATTTTATATCAAGAATAAAAGATATTTTCCACAGAGGAAGACAACAATTTGAGAAATGCCATTTATCAGAGAACCTGGAATCTAATCGACCATCAGTGTCTATAAATTCAGTAACTAGGGTGCCTGGGTGGCTCAGTAGGTTAAGCGTCCGACTTCGGCTCAGGTCATGGTCTCACCGTTCCCGAGTTCAAGCCCCGTGTCGGGCTCTGTGCTGACAGCTCAGATTCTGTGTCTCCCTCTGTCTGCCCCTTCCCCTGCTCATACTCTGTCTCTGTCTCTCTCTCCCTCTCAAAAATAAATAAACTTTAAAAAAAAATTCAGATTCTGCTTCAGATTCTGTGTCTCCCTCTGTCTGCCCCTTCCCCTGCTCATACTCTGTCTCTCTCTCTCAAAAATAAATAAACTTTAAAAAAAAATTCAGTAACTAAGTCTATCTAGAAAGCAGATAGTATTTAAAATAACATTATCTTATGTTGAAATATTAGGTTAAACTAACATTCTTGATGGTATCTCGGATCTTTCAGCACACGGTGATCGCATAAAGGTGTGGACAGTAGCTCACTTTCTTATTCAGCCTCATCTGGAAGCTGCCTTCTGAGCAGAACAGTTCATTTCTCATGACCATGCATCTCTATAGATTCAGGCAAGACCATGTTTTAATTTCCACAATTTATTCCTAACCTTCTCTCCCACTTTTTTATTTTTCTTTTCCAAAGCTGCAAAAATGTCTAGTATTGGGATATGTATGTACCTACGATGTGATTATACACGCACACACACACACACACACACAGCACTCTAAAATGTTTCTACTTAATGTTTTTTGTGTATATATATCTCTTGTTCATTTTCTCAATAGATGTCTGCAATTTTCAGGAAAGACAAAAGATGATTTAAGAACTTACTATTTACTGCACCCTAGAATTCATCTTATAATGAAAGTCGCTTTCAGTTCATTTAAATGAGACAATTCCTTGACTCACTCTGGAGAGGATATACTATCATGGAAGGCAGCCAACTGATTCTGCCAGAGAATTCTATTTCCACACTCGTTGGAAATTTCTCACATAGAGATAGGAGTATCCCTGATGAGCGCAATGATGACCCTACTTAAAAAAATGCTATCAATGATTGGTCAGATTTGGAATACATCAAGCTGTTTACAAATTGTTCTACTAATATATCTTCCATGACTATAATTGGGAAGGAAGTTACGCAGGCTAATAGAAGTTTCCAGGATTTCCCTGTTCTCTTTGTTTGGCATTTGCCTCCATATTTATTTTTCTTTAGTTCCTCTGACACCTGCTTAGGTTTCTTTTTAAGCTTATTTTTAAATCCTGTTAAAAATATTCGGTTGTTATATTTGCTTCTAATTCCCATTTTTCATCCTTCTATATCAAAATTAAACAAATTATACTTTGCTATATTTATGAAGTTCTATTATATTCCATTATCAACCTAAGAATCATCCTCAGACTGTCTTCTGTAGTTTAAGATTATATCCCTTACTTTATACATTCTACCCTGTTTTAGTCCCAAATAACTAGATTTTTTTCTTAAATTGCTCAAAAAATAATTACCCTTTATTATTTTCACATTAATAGGAATAATTTATATTTCTGGAATTCTTAAAAGGTATAATGCTAAATGCTTTGCATTACTTCACTCAGTCTTATCAGCGACCATCTCATGTGAATACCATTTTAAAGATGGGGAAATTGAGGCACACGGCATAATTAATCCACCTAAGATTCTCGGTTACTCTCCAGTTTACCTATTCATTGGCTCGGCTTATGCCAAAGCTCTCTTTTAAACAATGCCCCTTCACCTCTGCAGCTGTCTGGAGCTCCTTTTCCTTTGCTGGCTCCCCTCTATGTTTTTCCTGCACTGGCTTTTCCTGACGTGATTCTGTAGTCAGGCTAAGTTCCTTCCCAATCGCCTTTCCATTTAAATTGCGAGTTCTTTTTCACCTTGTAAATCCCTAAGCGTGATCTGGGAGTCAGCAGTAAATCTGTGAGTACCTAGGGCCCTGTTTGCAGGCGTGCTCTTAGACGCCGTGCTACCCAGGAGCTGGCAAACGCGTCCTCATGAGTGTTTCTGTCAGCAGAGGGCAGGAAAGCACACTCCCTCTGTCATGTGAATAAGCGTCAATCCTAACTGGTTAGACTTCTCACTGGAACACACAGCCAGGAGAACAACTTGATAGTTGATTCATCTTCTTGGTAAACCAGACTTTTCTTCCTTTGGAAATGTCTGTTATGGAGAAGTCTTCTCTGTTGTTTGGTAAAGGGTGGGAGGGGGTGAAGAGAGGGGAAGTACATTCACTCTGTTGTCTTTCCCTTCCTCCAAACCTGGTGTGAAATTCCACTTGGCATACTTTCCAAAATTTGGCCCGAGTAGCACGCACAATGATACACAGTGTATACAGGAAGCTAAATTCAACAGAGTACCTTTGGCTACCACCCATGCTTATGCAAAAGAGGAAATGGGCCATTATCCTACTCTCTACTTGCTGAACTTTGGCTACCATCGCCGTGAGGACAATATTTATTCTCATCTCACTTCATTGAAACTATTGTATTGTTTTCAAGGTGCAGTATGAGGCATCAGGAACCAAACCCAAGCAAAACAAAACGTTACCTGCCACATCAGCCAAACGGCTGATAAGTCTAAGAGAAAATAACTTCACAAAATTAGGTATGCTTCATCGTTTGCGGTATTCGGATATAAGGTTGTTTATAACATGGGAGTTGATAAACCACTAAGATTTAGTTCCTTGTGGGCATTTAAACTTTCTCAAATTGTAGAATTTGTAAGTGGGAAGGACATTAAGAGTTGTCTCATTTATAGACAATTTACTGATTTTACAGATGTTCAGAATACAAATGTAAAGAAATTCAGAATCGAAGAGAATAAATCCATTGCCCAGCGTTAGTTCCTAGACAGTTAAGGAAGGAGTCAAGTTGTGGACGAGGACTTCTGGGTTTTCCGACTGACATTCTTCACAGGTACCACACGCTGAAATATTGCTCATCGTGGCAGGAGATACAAAGTCTGAGTAGCGACGGATTTCATTTACAGTCACCTTTTGCTTAGCCACGTTTAATTTGCAAATATCCTATTTGCAAATTTTCCGCCACAAAAATGTAATTTTCTGCTAGTTTTCTTCATGATGGAGCTCACATCACGCCACCTCCCACTTTGTTTATACCGATATTATTTCATTGTAACTAAATACTGCCATTATACTCCTTCTGTGGAAACAAAAAAGGGATTTTTTTCCCCGTCCAGGAAATTGGGGAAGCCCTCACAGAGGACTTTTATTGCAGGGTTCAAGAGACAAAGTTTACTTGAATGAGAAAGAGGGAAGCATTGATTGAGTTGATAGTTTGTGTGCTTAGCACTGAGGACAATTCCCCAGCCTGTTGTAGGTATTAATTGGAAAAAGGCAGCGTTGTAAAAGCTTACCTTACTGGAGGGAGGGAGAAAAGAAGCAAGAAGGAGGAGAGATAGATAGAAATAGATGAGGGGGAGACAGAGAGAGAGAAAGGAGGGAGTAGACAAAGAAGAGAAGGAAAAGAAAAAGGAGAAGAAAGAAGAGGGGAGGGGGAAGAAGGAGGAAGAGGAGGCAGAAGAAAGGGAGGGAGAAATTAAATAATTTGGTAACAATTACTCAGTGAGAAATCTATTTCATTTGTTAGTGTATTTCTGCATTATGAAACATTTAATGGGTCATTTAAGTATAAGACATGATAGGCCCTTTAAAGCTAGAAGAAACTGGCATAACAATATAGTATTAAAAGTACGTGTAACTACACTGCATTAAAAAAGGAGAAAAAATAGTATAAGCAAAACAGAACCTTAGAGGCATCTGATTTTTAACTTATGTGATGAAATCAGTGCCAGAAATAAAATAATATTTCAGAGACATCTCAGTTCTGTTTATTAATACAACAATATTATAACACTGTCATCAAATTGATGTTATTTAAATTCTTATTTAGCCAAAAACCAATCATCTGAAGTCTCAAGTATAGCTCACATCTAGGATTAGAATGCGGAAACTCTTATACACATACTTAAAGCCTCATTTTGTTGAGTCAGAACTATAGCATCTCACTTTATGGGGGCCTGGGAATAGCAAACAGTTGTTTTTATGGGTTTGTACAAGATGACGGAGAGAACTGTTGAGGACTATCAGAATGGATTTTAATAGAAGCTTTTTAAATTTAAAACAGTGTGATCCTGTACTTTCTTATAGAGAAACAATTTTCTCTATAAGGCTTAACTTTTTTATCCATAAAATGGAGATTATAAACTTACAGGTTTTTTTCTTACAGATTAAATCAAAATAGATATAGAAAGCATCTATCATAATGCCTGGTATCCATAGGATGTGCTTAGGTGTAAATTCCCTTTCCTCTTCTTTGTCTCATCTAAGAACCGATATTTGCTTTTTACCCCTCAAGGAGAAAAAAAGATAATTTGAAAGACAGGAAATCAAGTTAACTAGTCAATTTGGGCTGGAGAAATATAATATTTAAGAAAATTTAAATTCTTTCCTAGTGCTAGAAAAATCACTGCCTGATATGCGATTAACTTGAGGCAGAATAAATCCTTAGATTATTTCTATGGGCAATTTTGAAATCGTTAGACACCGATACAGTCTTGTTTATGAATGAGACATCTTGTCCCCGGATTAATGCATCTAATCAGTGTAAGCTACTGGAAGGGGGAGCAAAAAAAAATACAAGTAAAAAGACAACGTATATGAAAGCCCTATCTTACCTCCCTTTCTAAATAAAAAAAGATCTAAATATATAGACCTATGTTGGCTTATTCATTCTTTGTAACATCTTGATCGTGAAGCACTAAAAATAGATTCAAGTCCTATTCATGTAGTTTCCCTTTCAGGCATTTTAATAAATAAGTAAATAAATAAATAAATAAATAAATAAATACAAACATTTCACAGAATTTTGACTCCTCTCTTATCTCTACTCCTCAAAAGGGCAATAGAAAAATATTTCTCTGCTAATATTTTCCTAAGATTTATTTTATTTCTTCCTATTAATTCAGCTTGGATGATTTAAATGGATCATCAATAGGTTACTGTCTCACAAGGACACCCCAGGTCTTGGAATACTCTCCCATCACTGTTAAAAAATAACATCCTCATGGAGGGTGACATTTTAGCTGTCTTGAGGTGTTTTTATTCTAAATTCAATTATCTCTAAGACAGAGAGAGGGTATGAAATTTCTCACTACAGTAGACCCTGTAATGCTAGATGTTTTGTCGATAATGTAGAGTTTCTGGTTAGTTACCATTTTAAGAGTAACTAAACTCAAAATATGGCTGTCCATTGGATCAAGTTTCCCGTAACACTCAAAGCTTTCTTTGTACGTAAGTACAAATTTATAATTAAAAATAAATTATGGTAACAATATTCATACTGAAAATGCTATTAAATTAACATTACTAAATTAACCAACTTCCCAAGTTGGGAAACAAGAATCACAAAAAAATATGACTATATTACGAATGGAAGTTATTATTGAAAAGATATATAGAAGGAACTCATAATTGAATTATGGTTTGATTTATCCAATATTCTCAGAACGACTTAGGTATACAAATACATCTTTTTCCATCTCCCATATCCCTTCTGCCTTACTCTGAACCAGGACCAAAGGCCTTGTCAGAATCCAACAATTACAGACTATCCCATTTTTGTCTCACAGAAGCAACATCTCTCTATTATCGGCAAACTTCTGGAGAACGTGATGTCTGTGACATTGACAGCGCGCATGTTATCTTCCAGAACATTCTGTCTGCTCAGAGCTCCCTTACCTATAGCCGCATTGTTCTGGATTGTGCAAAAAACGGACAGTGGTATGGAAGAAGCAAAAGCAAAGCACAGATGCATTTTTTTTTTTTTAATTTGGTACTTGCTATACCATCTCCCCCAACAAAATAACAAAATAAAAATGTTCTTCTTTAGACTTAAAAACTTTGATGAGTATACTTACAATTCGTTTCTGGCTTAGTGTGAATATTTAGCATTTCTAGGTCTTTATCTTTCCCCTGACCTTGAAAGCCAAAGAAGCACTTATTCGATTAACTTCAACCTCAAATTCTCACCTACTGAGAATATCCCATCCTTTTGTGTATACTCCCTTGGGTTCCCTTCCTGTGTACATTCTGGCTTCTCGTTATTACCCTCACCCCCACCCCCTTTTTTTTGGCTTTACACTGTATTATAGCTAATTAAAATAGAAGGATTTGATTGTTTTAAATACTGATTTATTTGTATTATATTAATATTTCTTGAGTTATACTTTCCTTTGGGCTCAGACAGTTTGGAACATTTCTCAGTAAATTTTAAACACTTGTCTAAATGTCAGATTTTAGCTTCTGTGCATCCTTTTTATTTAAGGTGAAAGATATCATGCATGTTTTCTGACTGTGTCTGGCCCTCTGAATAAAACCATGTTTGACTCTGCTCTCTAATTAATGGAGTTCATTTTCCGGCCAGGTCTCTATGGGCAGTGCAGGATGGATCAGAGCCAAATTTCTGAGGTTGGTTCCTCCCGGAGTAGCCTCCACACGTATGCACATACGCACTCACTCACCTCATCAGCGACGGAGGCTTAAGGGGGTCTTTCTGGAACGGCTTCATTGCAAATAGAAATTTCTTCTTTCTTCTTCTCCAAAACTTCCACTTTAAGTGATATTTAGGTATGAAAACTTGCTTACTTTGTCCTGAGTTTCCATGCCCTCTCACAGGAGATACTGACAACTCTCAGTATCTTCTCTCACTTTCCCAGATATTTAAAAAGAAACGAGTTTGGACTGTAAATTACCTTAAAACCATCTACAATGGGGAACAGGGACAGCACTGGGAGTCGGTAAGGAGTACAGTCTCTGGAATGGACGAGATGGGATCCTGGCTAAACCACTTGCAGGTGTACGACTGACATACTGACCGACCTCTGTCGATCTCAGTGCTCTTATCAGGAAAACGGGAAAATTTTAGTACCCACCGAATGGTGTTGTCGTACAGATTAAACAAGATCTAGCAGGGTGCCTGGGTGGCTAAGTTGGTTAAATGCTAGGCTCTTGGTTTCAACTTAGGTCATGATCTCATGGTTTCTGAGTTCGAGCCCCGTGTCAGGCTTGATGCCGACAGTGCGGAGCCTGCTTGGGATTCTATCTCCTTCTCTCTCTGCCCTTCCCCTGCCCATGCTCTCTGTCTCTCTCAATAAAGAAATAAGCTTTTAAAAATATACATAAATAAATGAGATCTAGTATAGCGTCTAAATGGTAGCTATTATCATTATTATTTAAATTATTAAAATTTTCTCCACGGTGAAACCAAAGACTATAATTAAGTGTGATCTGTTTTAACTTGGTTAAAATTGATCAGCAGCCTCATCTGACTTGGAGATATTTTAGCTCCCAGAAGCTCTGAAATATTTATAGCAGCTAAGGGAAATTCTATCCAGGCTTTACAGTAGATGGAAGCACAGCTCAGTATGTCTCTGACAGACGCCATAGCCTGGGATTCTTTTATTTTAAGTTTGAAAGAGACTATGTTCTTTTCTGTCCAAGAATAAAAATATTTAAATTTTATTCTACAAGGTGAAATATTTTCTCTTCTAACAAAAATTATTGGGGACATTATAAATAAATGCAGAGCTTTTGTAGATACATTATTTTGAAAGAGAACCCAAAACAGCTTATGTAACCTTATGGAAGGATGTTTGTGTAGCAACATGGGCAAACAAGCAAACTTGCAGCTCTAAAAGCTGCCAAAGACACTGAAGTTAGGTGACATGTTTGCAGACAGAATGGCACAGAAGATTGTGGCTTGCAAGAGTTCAATATAGCCTTCTGTATAAAACTTTGAAATTGAAACAACACGCCAACAGGTAAAAATATGAAGATAAATATGGTGACTTCTGACATACACCATTTTATTGATTTCCCTTCCCTAGGGAACAGTCACACATGATCGGATGGAACTAAGTGCTTTGGAAATTGCTTTCTCTTGAAGGTAAAGGTCTGAGACTTCTTTTTCCTTATTTATTCTGAGTCTGTGTACAAAAATACATCTGTTTCTCGAGTGTCTAATTTGAGGTTTTGGAGGAGCACAAATATCATATCGCTCGATTATAAAATGATGAAAATAAATTGTTTTATTTTAAGAACATGAAGGATGAAAAGAGAAGGACCTGGCCGTAAATATTAGATTTCTGTATTTAAGCATTCTACAAGTATAACGAAAATTATTATTTTATTTTTGAGAGAGAGAGAGTATAAGTGAGAGAGGGGCAGAAAGAGGGAGGCACAGAATCTGAAGCAGGCTCCAGGATCTGAGCCGTCAGCACAGAGCCCGACACAGTGCTCGAACTGACCAGCTGTGAGACCGTGATTTGAGCCGAAGTCAGATGCTTAACCGACTGAGCCACCAGGCACCCACAAAATTATTTATTTATAAGTCCCAAGCAACAGAATTTTCTACTAGTATACTTCTTTATTTCTTGTTTTCCTACCTGTCAGCCATATTTCTAAAACAGAAGTACAGTCAAGAGAAGAGGTATATTAAAATTGTATTCAAATTAGGGGACTACTAGGAATTCCAAATTCTATCTCCCATAATAACTTCATTTCACTGTATCATTGAGAAATCACAGATCCTATATATGTGTATAACTTAAATAGCCTATTGATATACAAACTACTAACTCAGGGATAGCCATTTACAAAAAGTAATAAAAAATAAAACTGAAATGAAGCACTAGGTTTTATCAAAAATAAATAAATAAGAGATCAAGACTTTCAATCTGAAAGGAAATAGCTTGCACTTAAAAAAAAACTTACTGATCAATAAAATATACACTCATGAATTACTGCCAGTACAATGTAACATTTTTTATTCTAAGAGATTTTAAGCTATGCATATTTTTTGTAAGTAATGAGACAAAGAGGTACTTGTCAAATCATTCATACCACTAATCTAAGTCATACTGATAACCTTTAATAAAACAGTAACAAATAAAGACCATAGGCTAAAAGAAATGGCAGTTACCATTTGCTAAATCTTGACATTTTGCCATAGATATGAAGATTAAAAACTACTTTTAGATTAATTGCTTTTCTTTCCAATAGAGTGAGGAAATCATACTTTGTGGTGTAACCTCCAGTTGGGCTTTGGGCTTCCTAACGCTTTTGTTAAAAAAACAAAAAAACAAACAACAACAACAACAACAAAACACCTCAAATCTTTCCCGTTTCAATAGTGATCAGTCCTAAGCCATATTAGATAAAGTCCCATAAAAAGAAAAAACACCTTTTGCGATTGAAGGTGGGAAGAGTGGACACGACTGGTACAAAAGATTTTTGAAGTGTCAAAGTTCGTGACAACTCTCATTAGCTTCTCATGCCTGGCCCGGGTCTGCTTCACAAACGGTTTGTTGTCCCTGGCTGCGTCCACAGGATAAACTCAGTGTTTTCAAGGTATCCAGGGCCAAATATCCAAGAGGATTTTATTTCCGGGGCCGAATATCCTCTAGGATTTTATCTGCCGGTTTAAATCATTTGTGGGTTTTGACTACTTGAGGGAGAAAAAATAAATAAATTCAATACACTGGACAGAGCATTTTTTCTTTTTAAAGGATCTATAATCTGTTTTGTTAAGAGATCTTCCTGGACCAATGTGTAACCATTGATCTCAGAACAAAAATCCCCTCCTGAAAACTCGAGAGGAGTGTAGGGAAGTTAGTGAAGACTGCTTGTGGAATAACTGCTGTCTTCTCTGTGTCAACTATATAACTCTTCTTGACAAGTCTTTTTGCAACACACACATGTGCACACACACACACACAGATGTGCACACACGCGAGCACATACACTTTCAAATCTGTAGGGGTGATTAGCTGTGTGAAAGCCCTGAAATTATATAGGTTAGACAACAGAATGAGTTAAGAAAGAAGTATACTTGACATTCTTCTTTCAACAGTTTAGCCAAATGAGACTCCAGAACCTCCAGTTATATGGTGTGGACTCATGATCATCATTCAGTGCCACTGCCTGCCTACCAAATACGTAGCATTATTGCAAATTCTTTTTCTTCAGGCCGTAGTTTCTAAAGATGACCATTAAAGGTTAATAAACGATTACAAAAAATAAACGAAATAGTCTCCACTCAAAAAAGTCTTAATTAGTGATGTTCCTTGAGGAAACCTTTCACCAGAAAAATTTCAGTTAATTCAGAATTGAAATCCCTTTTTCAAAAATTCCAAGTGTAGGGGCGCCTGGGTGGCTCAGTCGGTTAAGCGTCCGACTTCGGCTCAGGTCATGATCTCGCGGTCCGTGAGTTCGAGCCCCGCGTCGGGCTCTGTGCTGACAGCTCAGAGCCTGGAGCCTGCTTCGGATTCTGTGTCTCCCTCTCTCTCTGCCCCTCCACCACTGATGCTCTGTCTCTCTCTGTCTCAAAAATAAGTAAACATTAAAAAAAATATTTAAAAAAAATTCCAAGTGTATTTTTTATCAATTTATAAATCTCTATTTTTCATATACGATTAAAAGAGTAAGTTTTGAAAATGTGTTTCTATTATGCCAAAACTTTCTCTGTATCTTTGTGTCTCTCTCTGTCTCTCTCTGTACACACACACACACACACACGCACGCACGCGTGTGGGCATGCACACACACACACACACACACCTACTTACAATGAATTAGTCATTGTCTTTAACAAAGTTTGAAATTTCTGGTTTCAAATTGGCCAATTTTAGACCAATCATTAGTATCAATTCTTCCAAAAGATAGTCAGTTTTCATTACCAGAAAAATAATGTATCTCTCCCACAATCTAAAAATTTCATAAATTGCGAAGATGAATTGGAATTTGCCATTAGATATTCATATTAATTAGATAGGAAGCTTTTTCTTAGTGAGAACTTAGCCATGTATGTGGAGGTTGAGTACAGTAATTTGAAGAAGCCTCAGCTTCTCAAAATGGACTAAATGAATCTTAAAAACAGAGAGAAAACAGTTATTTACTTGTTGAAATTCTTGTGCCTTTTTCTTTTCTTTTTTTTTCTTAATGTTTATTTTTGAGAGAGAGAGAGAAACAGAGCATGAGCAGGGGAGGGGCAGAGAGAGAGGGAGACACAGATTCTGAAGCAGGCTCCAGGCTCTGAGCTGTCAGCACAGAGCCGGACATGAGCCTTGAGCTCACAAACTGAAAGATCATGACCTGAGCTGAAGTCGATGCTTAACCAACTGAGCCACCCAGGCGCCCCCTTGTGCCTTTTTATTACATAGAAGAGAGTAGATTTTTCTATGCTTATTAAATTAAAACAAAAATGTTTTTCTTTTTTATATTTTTTAATGTTTATTTATTTTTGAGAGACAGAACATGAGTGGGGAAGGGGCAGAGAAAAGAGGGAGACACAGAATCCGAAACAGGCTCCAGGCTCTGAGCTGTCAGTGCAGAGCCCGACGCTGGGCTCGAACTCACAAAGTGGGAGATCATGACCTGAGCCCGCGTTAGACGCTAAACTGACTGAGCCACCCAGGCACCCCAAAATTGTTTTTCTGGTATCAGACTATTAAGTTGCAACCAACTTTGAGAAACTAGTTTTTTAAATACATAAATACACAGAAAGATACTGTATTGATATACATATTAATATAATGTGCAATACAATTTATATTATAAATGTTGGTATACTTATTGGTATAATCATGGTTTATATGATGTGAAAAATTCTTACTTATTCAAAATATCAGAAGGAGCTTTGCAATCTTTTCTTACTAACATGGTATCAGCCATTATATTTGCAGCAGGCTTGTATGATGCCAATAGACATATGGAATATATAGGATGAATGATTTTCTAATTGTCTAGAAAATCTAAGCTTAAAGTGCCTTGCTTGGAGGAGAATTCTGGAAACAGTCACCTTCTTAGCTCTCGGTTCACAGCATCTATCTCTCCTAAGCTACCCAATGACTTGTCCTCGAGAACGCTGCATAATCAGGCCACTGGAGTCTCTGAAAACCCCCAAGAAGGGAAAAAATGAAGCCAGGCCTTCTCTCTGTGGCTCCATGGGAGCCTGGGGTCCCCTGATGCAGGAGGTATAGCTCCCAGATCAGAAGGGGAAATCCTGGAGGAAACTACCGGGACGAGCCTCAGGAAGTGAAGATGAAATGGCGGTCATCCCTAAGTGTGTCAGGACTTCCTGTCTCCCAAGAAGACTATATGAGCTATAAGGGAAGGCCAGCTGTGTACATAGATTTTAAATATTTTAATATAGTAGTAATTATGATTTTAATGAAATTACAATGTAACTATGTAGCTCCCGCTCAAGAAGAATCTCTTAGATGGTACTATAATAATCTTGTTGTAGTTTTTTTTGGTGCCTTACCTGATCCGGACACTTACCGAGATCAGGGTCTGCACTTTAATACCAGCGTTCATTTTCGTAGGTCAGTTTAGAGTTTAAAAACTTTGAGGGTTAACACTGAAAGTGGCACAGACCGATACTGGGCAATAATCTTAAAAAAATGCTACACTTTGAGATGACAGGTCATTTGTCTGATGCTTTGTTTTCTGAACCAAAAAATGATGCTAATAGCATAGGCCATTGGGTGGCATATTTTTGTTTGTTCATTTTTAACCTTCTTATTTATTCTCTTCAAATTTAGGGAGGCTGAATCTCACTATTTCTTTTTTTTAAACAAATTTTATTTTAATTCTTTTTTTTAATGTTTTATTTATTTTTGAGAGAGAGAGAGAGAGAGAGAGAGATAGAGCATGAGCAGGGGCGGGGAAGAGAGAGAGAGGGAGACACAGAATCCAAAACAGGTTCCAGGCTCTGAGCTGTCAGCACAGCACCCGACGTGGGGCTGGAACTCACAGACCGTGAGATCATCACCTGAGCCTAAGTCGGACGCTTAATCGACTGAGCCACCCAGGTGCCCCATGAATCTCACTATTTCTTTGGGCTGTGAAGTTCTGCAAGCTTATCTCTTCATTTTATCTCTAATTTTCATTTACCTATAAGGCCCCTAATGTTTGACATGATTAAGTTTGTGATGACTTGGCAAAACAGTTGATATTTTGCTTATAATATAGTATTGACTCTAAGGAATTTAACTTTTTTATGTTTCCAGTTGAACTCTGAAAATCGTGTAGGCCTTTAATTGAGCCTTTTATGTTGGATTAACATAGCACTACTCAAATGAAATGTTTTAATCTTACATTTTTTTAATATGAAACATTACACATATATTTTTTCTCATCTAAAGATATATTATACCAAGAATATTATTAAACCTTACTTTAACATTCAAACTGGATTAATTTTCTGTGTCAAAAACTTTTATCTTTTAGTTCAAAGAAAAAAACTTTTTCCCCCTTTTAAATCATTTCTTGCCCTGCGAGCCACCATGGTGGTGAAGTTGGCAAGAGCCGTTCCAGATATAAATGTGTTTAAAAGCTGGTTTGTCTTTCTCTCTCTTTCCCACATGCACGCAGCCACACACAGCCACAGATGATGCACAGACTTATACTCCACACACTCCACACATCACATGTACATGCACTGAGAAACACTGTTAATCTGTAGCAATCCCGGGGAATTCTAGATGCAAGAGTCTTTGGACCACCCACAGAAAAGTGCATTTTTCCTTAATGGACTACCGTACCAGGATTTCTGTGACTGCTGAGATGTGCACCATGGTCATATAGGAAGAACAAAATGTTCCTTTGCCAGAGCTCAGTTAACAAATTAGTACTACAAATAATATCAGCGGTCATATAATATTTAGCAATGAATGTATCATTTTCTCTCTTGCAGGAGAGCAGTGTGGAATTGCATAGGGCTCAGTGACTTATTCTTTACTGTCAACTTTGATAATCTCCAAACCACAAGTAAATTATTCAAGATCATAAGCTCAAGTAATACGATATATACAAATTAATATATTACTAATTTTTAAATATTCCTGACATAAAGGCTGATGTAAACGAGCTATCTTTACTGTTCTGCCAACAGTCTGAAGACTCTGGCCCAGGTTTGAAAGCTCTTTCAACTCAGAACTCCCTCAGATGTTCTTTTATGATAAGGAAGAAAGGAGAACGCAGAACAGCTTTGTGTTCTGTGGTAATGAAGGAAGGTCAGAAACCACAGCATATAGATTTTTGGAAAAGAGTCAGAACTTTTTAGAGAGGAGAGATAAAGATTATTAGCAACATTGACCTTGCAGTCCCTTGTCACCATTCCTAAGGCTAAACTGAAACCTTTGTGAGACAAATAAAATGCTGACCCTCAGAATAACCTCATGGCGACCTGCGAACAATGGAGTGGCAAGGCGGAGGTGACCAGGGATGCAGTCTTCAATGACAGCAGCAACGTCAGATGCACATAGTAAACTCTAAACAGATTTTCACCCATATTTTATCTTTTTTTCATAGAGTAGGAAGACTGTAAATACTATATTTTTGTTTGTGATATCGCTATAGTAATCATTAACAATTACCGTGTAAACTGAGATACTTTTGAGACTGATAGGGACAATACTGTTTTGGAGCAAGAGGAATAAATGGGGACTGACTGGGGGAAACCAGAATGCACGGTCACCGAAAGAACATACTTGTGGTGGAGAAAAGATTTTATGATCACAGGCTACGCATTAGTGTATACCCTATAGAACCTCACTGGTAGCTTCTAATTATTTGAGGCAATCTAAAAATAAACCAGTTCAACTGAGATTTGTTGCCAGGAGGAAAAAAAGGCTGGGCGTCATCCAAGTTTTAAACACGACACTTTAAAAATTATGGTCAATAGATAATAATGACAAGGATTAATAAATATCAGAGTGAAGTCTTGCGTACGCATTGCAAATATGATATAAAACCTTGGTCTAAATATAGGTCTATCAGTGAAATATTCCTAGGATGTGGTTTTTGTTTTAAGTACCAGCAGAACGGTGTGGACATTCCTATAAAATATATGGATCTTCACACAGAAATTCCAGTATGTTTCTATTTTGGGGCAGGATGTTTATAATTAACATCTAGCCCAAAGACTGAAGTCTGTTACAACTAATAATACTGAGAAATTCTTTAAGAAAAAATAAATCTGTGTTGGAAATAGTAACACAATATACATAAACACAAAAGATTGGGCTAAATTTAGTAATTTCCCCCAATTGCCCAACTTAATTTTTAAGGCTGCTTTCATGTAAAAATGTTATATTTCACTAAAATGTAATATTTTCCCAACGTTAACCTTATTTCATGTGGGACAACTAGGAAACACACACATTTATTTTGAGTGTTAACTGAATAAGTGAACTGAAAAAGCTGAACCAGTTGTATACAGTGGCACAGTCTGCCTACTTAGATATCTGGAATCCAAAATCCATCTATAGGTTTCATGGAAGAATGAAAAGAATCCTGAAATCACATGTAGAAGACCTGACCCCGTGGAAGTGGTCCTGAGCAGCTGCAGGTTCATGGGTAAGCCTCTCTAGACTTGAGGTTTCTTAAAGTGTAAAAATCAAAGTACCGAATTAAATTGTACAATGGTTCTTTTCCAGCTCTGACACTCGAGACTTCTGTCCTAGTGATTCAAACCACAGAAACCATTTTGCTGTCATTTGGCCATTACTCTTTAGAAAATTATCCCCTTGGCAGTATAAGAATTTATGTATCAGAGAATGGCTTTTATCAAAAAGTGTCCAAAATTAACTCTATTTAATTGAATCATGGTAGGAGAATTTTGGGTTTGACAGTCCCCTCCCTCCCCCCACCTCCACTGCAGGATTGGGATGCAGGGGCTGGCCAGCTGAGCGAATCAGCGACCTCAGAGGCTCTGTCCTCAGGACCTCCTGCTCTCAGGGAGTGGCTCTCCACACCATCCCAGTTTGGACTGTTCCAGGGAAAGAGGCTTCCTGCCCAAACTGGATGGGACACGCCTTGGAGGAGGAGCGTGGGCGGGGAGGCGGGGCAGGGAGGGGGAAGGTTATTTCCAACGTTAATTCCTCAGAGCAATTAAAAGGGACTCATCTATCTGGCCAAACCTCAAAAAAAAAAAAAAAAAAAAAAAAAAAAAAAAAAAAAAAGAATTTGACCTGTAAGGAGTATACCTTTATAACAGTTTCCATCTAAACATCTTCATGTTGGCAATCAGTTACACAGAGTGGCATTCTCCGAGCAGTGTGTTTCGGCTGCATTTTTATTTCACTTTTACATGAGAAAAATAATCAAAGTTGGTTCATAAGGATTCAATTTCTGGAGAGATAGGGAGGAAATTTCTGATTTTTTTTTCCCTCCCAAATCGCTGCCAGCTACAAGTGAAATTCCATATGTTGTGTGGTATTTAAAGAGAAACCTGGCCTTGATTTTTTTTCACACCTGAACTACCCTATTTCAGATGTTCCGAAGAATGTCTACCTAAAAAGAAGCTGCAAAATAGATTATAAAATTATTTTGGCATGATTTACTGAAGAAAAAATGGATAGTATTTACTAACATATTATCACACCAACACATACATATAAAGCCGGTAACTTTACTAGTTTCTAGAGTACCATTTAAAGGAACCGATTGAAGGAAAAGAATTTTAAGTCTCTTTCTCTTGCCTGGAGTGGCTTCCACACTGAATAGTTACACCTGGCTATACATTTTCTAAGATTCTGATTTTTCTCTGTAAAATTTACAATTATAATGGTCATTTACAATTCCTAGTATAGAGTCTTTTATAATCATGAACACTTGTAATCTTGATTTTGGAATGACAAACTTGAACATAATTCGAGTGATTTGGCTCTCTTGTAAGTGTTGTCATGTTCATAATAATTCGAATGTGCTTCTGTTAACACAGTGCTGTAGAGAATGAGAACCTTGTCAGCGCTAAGTCAGTACCTACTGGTGGAGGCTCCCATAGCAGGTCTGCCTGTGAGTGTAAGGTCAGATGCAGAAAGCATTTATTAAAATACATTCCACAACTTCGGGGCCTTAGTAATCACTGAATCTTCAGAGCCTTGAACATAGTAAGTGTTAATAAAATCACTACTGAAACTTCAGGGAGTGAGAAATCGCCTGGAGAACAGATACCCTCTTGGTATGAACATAAAATTTATGTCCATCTCTCCTTTTTAAATAAGTGCTCTCTAATAATGCAATCCATTAAAAAAATTAGAACATAATTAGTTCGAACTATTTTCTGCTATGCAATTTTATGTCTCTTTTTTCTTTTCTTTCTTTCTTTTTTAAGTTGTAGCTATTTTTACAAAACCAATTGTGAAACTGGTTACATGGTTTTGGGATGGCATACATCTTGCACGTAGGCTTAATAATCTAGGCCTTTTTTTCCCTGGGAACCTTAAGAACAATGGAATATCCTGGTGATGCAGTGTTATCTGTGATTTGAATCACACATAGAGTGCTGTTAACTGTTCTCTCAACTACAAATAATGGAATATCATTTCTAACATATGCCAAATAGAATAGGTTCGAAGAACTTTATAGCATATATTTCAAAGCATCTTATTTTTCAACCCAGAGAATGCAATGCAAAACCTTGGAAGTGCTTAATCATGCCTAAAGCAGAAAGATAATATACGTTTTGGTTTTTTTTAACCGACTGGAATTTAATCATTTGGTCACAACTTGTTATGTTAAAAAACAAATAGTCTAAGAGATGTCTTAAAGTCTTAAATTGGCTCCTCCAATTTTAAAGTCTGAATTAAACATAGAAGTTACAGCCTATGACATGAGGAAGAGTCTTGTCCAGAACTATTACAAAAGCAACGCTGACACCTATAGAGAATGTATGCAAATATCCAACTGTAATTGGTATATACTTTATCGATTGATATTAATGCTTTAAATTCCACCTATCATGGTATACAAAGAAAAAGATGGCTTAAATTTGATGTGCTGCATTTAGAAAGGATATTTAGTTTCTAATAACAAGTCTCTTTTATTGTCCTTCCAATAAACTTCACTGTTGCAACAGTATTATGTGAGTGGCAAATCAAAATGATATGATTATTTTAATAGTCAAAGGTGGAACTGATCTTACCAGCCTCACTGCTGTGGATTCATGCGCTGATGATAACAAACAAACAAACAAACAAACAAACTTATTCTTTTTCCTCCTGTATTTGTGTAGTATTGCTAGTGAGGTATGAGAGCTATCTTCCTCTTTCTGGAAGAGCTAAGATAGCGAGTTCCCAAATGTATTACTGGAGTCAGAGAGAAACACAGACTGCCTTTGTCCAGCATTTTCTTTATTGGCTCTTCAACTTCCATGATTTAGAAGAACAATTCTCCCAAAATTAAACCATGACATGAACTTGGACCAAAGAATATTTTTTTTTATAGAAGTAAAACTCACTACCCTCCTTCAGGAGCATTAGCTAAAGGAAGGTAAAAACCATATCCTTTGTTAAACAAATATTTGAGTGCCTACTTGTCAGGGGATGAACCGCGTTTATGAACAGGGTCTACTTGTATCAACTAAACTCAATATCCCATGAGCTATTCTGATAGAAAACATCCCATATTTTTGCAGTAGAAACTACCTAAGAATGACTTTAACAATGAAAGCTCAGTAGCTTTATGAAGAACAAGTACAAAATTTTACAGACAGACAATAAAGCTGACTTAAATGAAAAAAGAAACATGTTTCTGAAAAAGAAAACATAGATTAATATAGAGATGTCAGTTATCTCTAAATGTTTAGATTTTATAGGATTTCAAAAAAATCCTCAAAAATCTTCATTGAACTTTTATTTGTTTAAACTCATTAGAAGTTGTAGAAGTCAGAGTTTTCCAGAAAAACCGAACCTAGGCCACTGGTATGGGGGAGGGCAATCTCCTTGACTTAGTCTACAATTCAAATGTTAATTTCATTCAGAAACACTCTCTCAGACCCATGCCCAAATAATATTTAATCAAATTTCTGGGTGCCCTGTGGCTCAGTCAATAAAATTAACTCTTACAGACTTTCACAGGGAGAATTAGCTAAGAGCTTTTTCAACAAGACTAATAAGAGAATAGTGTTAGCAAATAACTATATGCCTTGTAAAATGTATATTCCATAATATATATTATATGCCATATTATGTGCATATATAAGGCCAAATAATTAGAACAATGAAGATCCAGCACTATTTAGATGGACATTTGGAAAGGACAAAGTCCATGGTTTATAAATAGATTCTGGTATCACGAATTATTGCAAAAGGAAGAATTAGTCAATAAAATAGTGTTAGGAAAATTGATTTTCCAGTTTATTAAGTTAGCAGAAATATGAAATAAAAAGTACAGATGGTAAATTGAATTTGTGATCTAAACTTTAGATATGAATAGATAGATCATAAAGTAAAATAAAACCCCAAAGAGTGATTGAATTAAGACCATAATTAGTGGAAATTTCTGTGTCACAAATATGTCACATAAATTCAAAAAAAATAACAAACTTGGGGAAAATATATATACAGTGATTACAAAAAAACGTATGTGAGGACAATAAAAAAAAGTCTCACTGAAAACTAGACAAGGATTATAAAAATCTATTCCCTGAAAAACTAATAGGAATGTTTAATAAATATAAGAAAAAATTGTTCAACACCACTAGTATTTAATCAAGTAAATTCCAGTTAATGTGATAATACTTTTTTTGAACTTTGAAATTGTCAAAGATTTAAAGTAGATTATATTCATTGTTGGGTAGGTATACGGTGAATACACATTCTCATATACTGCTGATAGGACATTAACATGGTAAAACCTTCTGAAAAGATAATATGTAATAAGGGCTTAAGTATAGATCATACTTTTTTGACACTAATTTCACTATATGCTTTCATTCTATTGAATTATCCTGAAAAAATATATTCTAAGTAAATAATGAAAGTAGTTTAAGATCGAAGTATATATAAGAATATTCATTGAAGCACTACAAAATTGGGAATAGGTCTCTAGGTCCAACAATTGAGAAATGGCAGTGAGGGTGAGTCTGCTGCTTCTATAAGGTAGAATATTATGTAGCTATTAAGAAAATATTTTCAGGGGCTCTGGGGTGGCTCAGTTGGTTAAGTGTCTGACTTCGGTTCAGGTCATGATTTTGCAGTCCATAAGTTCAAGCCCCATGTCAGGCTCTGTGCTGTCAGCTCAGAGTCTAGAGCCTGCTTCAGATTCTGTGTCTCCCTCTCTCTGCCACTCCCCCACTCACGCTCTGTCTCTCTCTGTCCCAAAAATGAATAAACATTAAAAAAAATTTTTAAAAAGAAAACATTTTCAAAAAATTTTAATATGCAGGCAGAAAATTCATTGAGATAAGTAATATGGCTATACTATAGGGTAGAGTCGGAGTGAAGGAGACCTGTTTGTCTTTAAGAACTTTGTTTGAACATGCTAACTTTGAGATGAGTAAGAAATATTCAGAGATTGGCAATTGAGTATATGAGACTTGACCACAGAAGAGATGTAAATCGGGGGATTAACATATTTTCCTGACCTCTTTATTTCTTTTTTTTTTTAGCATCTCTGGTCATTCTGGTTAGAACTCTGTTTACTTGTTGACTATTCTTTTTCCTTTGCTATCCCTTTCCACTGGAAAATAAAAGTTAACCGAGGTTGTCAAATTCCATGAATTACTTCTTCATAGCAATTCCTTTATTTAATGGAGTACTTAATACTCCATTCACTGAACTGACAATTTCGCCGTCATGACCATGACATGAACTGTGGCAATATATTCCTCCACACCTTCTGCTTTTGAATAATTCCTGGAAATGACACCAGATTAATCTTCCAAAACCATCAACTCTATTATATTTCTCTCTTTCTCAAAATTGTAAATGGCTGCTCAATATGTAACTCTGCTTCCCAATATGTAACTCACATTCCAGGCAATCTGTATCATTAGCTTTAGCGACCATTTGTGTTGTCACAAGACCCACCTTGATTACTTGTTCCCATGGGGGATCATCTCTTCCGCTCTTCTATAACTCCAAATATTATTCATATTTTAAGAATCACAAAAAATGTGTTATCCTGTATGATGTCTTCTTCCAATCCCCACAAAGTGGCTCAGCACACTGAACTTTTCATGGTTCTCATGTTTACCCTTTTTATTTTAATCTCTACAGCCAGTGTGGGGCTCAAACTCACAACCCTGAGATCAAGAGTCGCACGCTCTAGTAACTGAGCCAGCCAGAAAACCCCTATGATTACATTTCAGATTACGCTTATCCCATACCAGCCTATATTTTGCCAATTTGTTCAAAGTCTTACTTTGTCTCCTAATTTTAAATTATTTGTAGCAAGTTGCAGACTTTTAAACGTCCCTATTTTGGCAGATCTGTCTGACCCCGAACAAAACACAATGCAACAACAAAAACAAACAAACAAACAAAAAGCAAAGGCAGTGACAGTATGACTAATATAAATAAAGACATTAACACAAACTTGGTTTCTTATTTTAAAGCAGAAAAAACCTGTTCCTTTCCCATGCCTATGGAGACTTTAGCAAACCTGATTGTATTTTGGCCACAAAAAATCTTAATACATTTCAAAAAGCCCAAAACATGGAACATCACCTTCTTTGAGACAATGAAAAAAAAAAAAGGAAATGGAAATTAGTATTAAACTGATAAAAAGAGAAAACAAAACTCAGTTACTTTGAAATGAAAAAATAAATCTAAATAATTAATGAGTGGAATATAATAAAATTAGGATAAAACCACATACTATCAAAAGTCATTACAAAGTGAAAAATAAACCTTAGGATAGTGTCTGAACTTCTTACTAAAAAATACATCATGTGGAAAATAGAGTGACTTAGCTTGCTCAGTATTCATTTCAGATTTCAATTAGGAGGGCTTTCTGAATGACAGGAACTAGAGAGCTAAACCTTACTTTTACTTGACTTCCTCACAACTAAAATTTTGAATGTGAAATTGGCTCTTCTAAAAGATGCACTCTTATGAGTTCTAGAATACCACTGTCTAATAGAATTTTTATGTGAGCTACATTTAAATTTTTAATTCTTCTAGCAACTCCATTACAAAAGGTAGAAAGAAAACAATGAAATTATTTTTAACGCATTTTGTTTTACCCAATATATTCAAAATATTATCATTATAACATGTAATCAATATTTAAATATTGGGATATTCTACATTCCCATTTTCCCCTTTAGTCTTTTTAATGTGTTTTTTTTTAACTTTTCTTTTTTAATTTTTTTTTTGAGAGACATAGAGACAGAGCGTGAGCAAGGGAAGGGCAGAGAGAGAGGGAGACACAGAATCTGAAGCAGGCTCCAGGCTCTGAGCCGTCAGCACAGAGCCCAGTGCGGGGCTCAAACTCACAGACCGTGAGATCATGACCTGAGCCGAAGTCGGCTGCCCAACCGACTGAGCCATCCAGGCGCCCCTCCCCTTTAGTCTTTGAAATCTGGTGTGTATGTTAAGCTTAGAATACATTTCCTTTTGGACTAACCTCGTCGAACGCTCAGGAGTCATATTTGGCTAGCGGCTAACATGGTGGGCAGCAGTATTCTAAAAGATGACAAGAGGAGGAGCCCTTTCCTGCTGTGGAGACGGTCTCATTTAGTAGGCACCGAGGTAGACAAGTTGGGCTTTCTAGAGTAGAGTTTCGGTATTGCATCAGAAATAGGTGTGGTAGTGACAATGACTTTTTAATTTCTGGATCAAAGCTAAGAAATGTGCTTTTGAAGGCAACATCTCTAGTAAAGGCTTTCTGATTCCTTCCTTTCTGATTGTATCAAATATGGTATCTCCCTTGGCAGGCTGGTTCTGTCGTCATTTCCTGGGGTCATTTCTGCTGAGTTAGAATTAAGCCTGCTTTTTCAGGCCTTGTAACATCTCTCTAAGCATACAATTCCATCAAATTTCTGTTTAAAATAGAATGGGTTTTGCTCCTACAACTGAATTCCAAGTGTTTGTTATATGACATTATCATAGGTCTTTTCATGTTTAAAAGAATAAAAATACACTGAGGATTTAAAAATAATTAAAAAAACCCAACTTCAATAAAAGGCACATAAAATGAAGGAGTAACTAATAAAGAAAAAGATAAATTAGCTAAAAAAGGAAAATCTTTTTGACTAGCCTAATAAATAAGTGAAAGCTAAGTTGGAAAGGTATACAGCTGGAAATGAAAAGAGCATGAGTTATTCAATAATGAAACTAAAAATTATGATTCAACACTGTATTTACATCATTTTTGACATTGTAATGTTGAAAATCTTGACTAAAGAAATGAAATGGAGACTACAACTTTCTAAAAAAATGAAATGATCAAATTTGATTCAAGATATAGTAAAAACTTCAATATCCATGAAAGAATCAAGCATCTCAGAAAATAGAATATTATCTTTCTACCAAGGAACTTCCACTGATGGAAAAGTCACTCTTTCAACAGTTTTAAAAGAAGCAAAACCAGGGGCATCTAGGGGGCTCAGTTGGTTAAGATTCTGACTCTTGGTTTCAGTTCAGGTCATGATATCATGGTTTGGTTCATGGGATTGAGTCTCACATCAGACTCTGTGCTGACAGCACGGACCCTGCTTAGATCTCTCCCTTTCTCTTCCTCTTTCTGTCTCTCTCTCTTTCTCTTTCTCTTTCTTTCTCTTTCTCTTCTTTCTCTTTCTCTTTCTCTTTCTCTTTCTCTTTCTCTCTCTCTCTCTCTCCACCACTTCCTGTTGCAAGTGCATGCAGTCTCTCTCTCTCTCTCTCTCAAAATAAATAAAGAAACATTAAAAGAAGATAAAAGAAGCAAATTGTTTCTCAGGCTTACTGACATTGTCAAGTTGAGTGCACCTTCAATTCAGCTAACCAACAAAAGAAATGGTAAAATTACTCAAGAAGAGAGACAGGTATCTAGCATGTAATTGATGAATTATAAATTAATGTTTACTCACAGTTTTTTAATTACTGAAGAAGTCATTCAGAGCCTAGTCTACCCTTTCTAAAGTGCTAACACGCACATAGCTTTAAAGACCTTGTGACTACTAAAGATACAGTCATTCAGCTCAGGTCCTCAGTCAGAAACTTAAAGAGAAAATTCAAACTAAACCCAAAGAAAACGATTACAGCTAAGATTCTTATTGGCTACCTCTCACTCAGGTGGAACTTCAAGGTAATAAAATGTTCAGTTATGCCAGGAACAGATATCATCTGCGATCATTTCAGTTGCTATGATTCTGATGATCCATGCTCATGAAGTATCATTCAAAGATTCAAGTAGCTGATATTTTAAAACTCAATACCAACTTTTGACTCTATGTCACCTCATTCTATATATCTGTTTAGTTGAATTATATCTGTTAATGGATTGAAAATTACATTTTCAAGATTACTAATAAAAATTTTAAACTAGCCCAGTATTGTCAAATACAATGGAGGGAAAAAATTGTGTAAATTCCTATTTTTTTCTTATTATTTTTCTTCTTAACATTTATTTATCTTTGAGAGACATAGAGACAGAGTGTGAGCAGGGGAAGGGCAGAGAGAGAGGGAGACACAGAATCTGAAGCAGGCTCCAAGCTCTGAGCCATCAGCACAGAGCCTGATGCGGGGCTCGAACTCACAGACCGTGAGATCATGACCTGAGCTGAAGTTGGCCGCTCAATTAAGTGAGCCACCCAGAAGCCCCCCATTATTTTCTTATAAGATTCTTTAGTTTAAAAACCAATTTATAAGATACAGGATTGTCAAATCACTGTTATACACCTGAAACTAATATAATATTGTGAGTCAATTATTCTTCAATTAAAAAACAATTCGTAAGAATTTTAGGGAGCTAGATCTATAAAAATAGTTCTAGGACTATTTTGACTAAATTTCTTGCCTAGAAGGAAGAAAGAGAGAAAGAAAAGATAATCAGAGAACAAAATTATGATATGGCCATATCTAATCAATTAATTGCATGCCCTATTCATTGACTATATAGGAAAATATTTTGTCATTATATGGGTAGATTTGATCTGATGGAATCTTATTTTTTAATGTTTATTTATTTTTGAGAATGGGAGAGAGGCAAAGAGATAGGGAGACACAGAATCCAAAGCAGGCTCCAGGCTCTGAGCTGTCAGCACAGAGCCCAATGCAGGGCTTGAACTCACCAACCGTGAGATCATGACCTGAGCTGAAGTCGGACGCTTAACCCACTGAGCCATCTGAGGCTCCTGATCTGATGGGATCTTAGGACATAATGAGAATCACTCTCACACTCAAATCTCAGAAAAATTACCTTAACAGTAATAACTATGTACACATACATATGTAATTTAGAGTTCTGTAATCACAGTTTAACATATATATTATATGTGTATGTGAGCATAAAATATTGCTGTGCTAAGTATTTATAGGCATATTTCTCAAAAATATGACCCTGGAACAGAAGTTTTAAGAGATGGTCAAAAAAACTTTGAGATTACCAACAACAGAGATGACTCCCTAATTAGGCTAAGTGAAAAAAGTCAATCTAAAAAGAGTTTATACTATATTGTTCCATTTCTAGAAAACTCTAGAAAATGCAGACAAGGCTATTGTGACAGACAGCAGATCAGTTTGTTTGGAGGGAGAGTGGGAGATGGGAGCACAGAAAAGTGGGAAATGAAAGGAATATGAAGGGACACGAGGGAACTTTGGGAGGTGATCCATATAGTCGCTATCTTGATTGTAGTGATGGTTCATGGGTGTGCGCATATGTCAAAACTTTTAAAATTGTACATTTAAAATACATATGCTTTATTTTATCTCAATTATATTTCAATAAAACCATTCTTTAAAAAGTTGGAGATTCAATTAAATTACATACATTTATTTAGTCTGGGGGACATGGATATTTTATAAAATAAAATATAAAATATGTTATTCATAAAATGTATCTCCAAGGAAATATTTATTTGATGAAAAAACTTACCTCATTGGGGGCACCTGGATGGCTCAGGGGGTTAAGTGTCTGACTTGGGCTTAGGACATAATCTCAAGGTTTGTGAGTTCAAGCCCTGCATTGGGCTCTGTGCTGACAGCTCACAGCCTGAAGCCTGCTTAGGATTCTGTGTTTCTCTCTCCCTCTGCTCCTCCCTTGCTTGCATTCTCTCTCTCTCTCTCAGAAATAATAAATGAATTAAAAACAACAACAAGAACAAAAAAAAAAACCCTTACCTTTTTTCAGGAAGAATTATAGATTGAACTCATGCTTCTTGGAACATCTTTACATGTTATAGCAGTAAATAGGTATGGAATGTTCCAGTTTTTTAAGTGGCAAAACATTTTACAATTCCCATAACAACTATAGCCCTGAAACACTGAAAAACCATATATCAGTGTTTAAGTGTAAAACGCATTTTACCTGTATTAGTTATACCAAACGTCCTGATGTAAACAATGCATTAATATGTTTACTGTTATTAACATTAGAAAGATTAAAATATAGAACATGATAGGATATATGTGAAATTTGGGAAGAAATATAAGAGCATTGCCCAAGATAAGATCAAAGAAATAATACTTTCCATTTTTGCATAAGAGATTAAGTAAAGACTGAAATAAGGCCAAGGAAGATGAATGGAAATTATGTCATCAAAAGGAGGTGAAAGGTACTTGTTTGTTCCTCTTTCATTCTCCCTTATATTCCCTATTAAAGTCCAACAACCCTATAAAAATTCTTCCCTTGTTTCCTAAAGCGAGAGTCATCGCTTTTCGTAGAACATCTGTAGTTTTTCATTTGTTCCTCATATAAGGAGCTTCATTTCTATCAAGCTATACCTTTTGTTCATCCTATTAGATTGTACATTCAGTCAGAGTGACAATCATGTGTCATTTGTCCTTCCATGCCTATATTATCCTTTTAATAAATACATTTGACCTCAAACAACTATGCATCATTATAAAAGTTATTAGCTGTCACAACGAAAGTTTTTAGAATGAGCATGTCAAGTGGTACACTTTGTGCTTTGAGAATTAAGGCCATCATATTCTCACTCACACCTCATTCACTTATTTATGCATTTATGTTTTGCATTGAAATGCACTTAATTAATACCTTCATTTCAGAGTCTAATACTATGCTTTATAGGGTTAATTAAAATACAATATAATTATATACTTTCTATACATATAACCTGCAAAAATTTGCCGGAAAACGAATATCAAATAACTGCCACTTTAAATAATTTTCTTTTTTTCTTTGATACTCAGCCGACGGTTCACCATTTTCCATTTCATTTGCATGCAGTTTAATTTTTTACAGCGAGTATTTGAAGATAGTTAATGACTGAAATGTAATTCTTAGAAAACTTGAGGCAAAAATTCTAAAAGTACATATTTTTAAATTTTTTCACTCTCTCAAACCTGAATTAATGCTGTGACCTGAAAAAAAAAATTCTCTGAGGCTTCCTGAACTTCTTTCCTATCTCTGCAGTTCCTATAGGGACTCAGACCCGGCGAGGAAATTTATGTTGGCTGACAACTTCTGATTCTCACTAGAGGTCGCAGGATGTCAAAAAACTGACCAGCAAACAAGGACACAGTTGCCAAAGGTAGTCTGCACAAAGCATCCTTTTTGTATGGTCCGGGCAATGCTTCAGACAGTGAGCCAATTAGAACACCGGACTCTAAAGCCCATTAAGGCTAATTAGTGCCCACCTCCTGCCCGGCTTCTGCCTTTGAAACTAAGAGCTTCAGTGCTGCGTGGCCTTTAAAGACGTGGCAGAAGAATAGGATCTGAAGGATTGATATAACATTCTTCAGATTAATGCTTCAATACAGTTAACGTTATCTGATGGCTAGGGTTAGTAGTCTATTTTCTCTCTTGTGAAGTGGTAGACACGTTTAATTGGTATCCCAATGAGTATTATAAACTCAACTCTTACAAACTCATTATTTCTTTAAATATTTAGTTAATCATATTGCTAGAAAAGGAGATAATGCTTTTCTTAACACACTCTAGCCGGTAAGTTTCACATGCAAATATTCCTCCGGTAATTTCAATTTTCAGGTTTGATTGTAACAGCACTTTCAGTATTCAAACTCTGATATGGATCTCATACTTTTGATTTTTTCCCCCATCATAGTAACTAGAATGTTATCAAAACAAAATAATGCTTAAAATATATGTAAAAATCTATCTCAATTGTGGTGCAAAAGTACCAATTATAAATCCTCAGGAGAACTTTTCAATGGAGCAACCCTTCTGAAAACTTACCCTGAAATGAGCCAGCATGGTTAAAGGATTAGTCTTAGGGAAAAACGTGACAATTGGGGATAAACAGATTTGTCTTTGAGGGCTATTCAAAAGCCACAGGGAATCTTACAGATCAAAAAAGTTGTCATCATTTCCCCCTATAGTATCTGACTTGTGAGAGAAGAAACAACTAATTCTGCAATATAATAAGTTCTATTGAGTTAACTTAAAATTTATCATCCCATTGTTCCCTTTGAAGTTTCTCATTTGGGGAAATTATTAAAAATAACTCAGATACTAAGATCAAAGCAGTAAATACTGATGTAGTTAGGAGCAAGTTAGTTTGGAGAGGTAAGAAGAACACAAGTCAGTAGCTGGTCTACCCTGATATTGTGTTTTTTGTATAGTTAAGATCACTTACTGGTTCTTATTCTGTTTAATGAAGAGCCACCTGTTTGTGAAAATTTTATTTATTCTTCGGGAGCACGTCCTGAGAACTGAGGCATTTATATGCTGGGTTATTATAATAAAAATGGCTAATAAAAGGTCCTCCAACATATTGAATTAATTGCTCTACTAATTGCTTTCCTGTTTTACTAGTAATTAAGAGCAAACGGCTTTAGGTTCTTTGCATGTGGTCTGATGATTTCAAAAGAGTCGGTTGTAAACTTTGCATTGATTTTAAAGCCAAACACATGACAATTTCCATTTCTCGTAGCCATTGTTATGACAGAGTAAGAAAAAGGAGAATCAAACTCATTTTTACAGGTTATCTAGACATGTTTAAATCTTCTGTTATTCTTTTTTGAAATTACCAAAGCATTTTATTAAAAGGCAGCCTGTGCTAAGAAATCGCTCTAGCAATGGGACTTAATTACTTTTTATGTTAATGTTGGAGCCCATAGGAATGAGCAGACTTTTTAAAATCTTTCTGAAGAACAGAGAGAAAAGGGATAGCAATCCAGTCCACCTCTGTTACAACCAGAATACTTAATAGTGAGGAGCGCGGTACTAAGCACAGCCTTACAAATGAACTGTGACCTCGACTCACAGATGGTGGTGTTTTTAGAGGAGTGGTAATAATTTGGAAAGCACTGGGTATAACCTTCTATCAAATACATGCTAACTAAAGTAGAAAACGGAGGAAATTATCCGGAAATGTCAGCACTTTCCCTCTAGCAAAAAATTAAAGCACCACACCCATTGTCCTCTGAAATAGCTAGATAATTGAGGATGAGGGGTGCTTTCAAAACCTTGCCCGGGTAATTAGCTTTTGATAACCCAGCTCTCCTGTGTACCCTGGCAAAAGCAATGTGGATATTCTAGTGCTCCACTGACCTGTGAGACAATCGGAATCCACTGTTCAGACAGCTGATATCCCTGGCTCAGCTGTGCTCCGTTCTGTTGACAGATGTTTTTTTTTTTTCTTTTGGGTGTCAGACATAGAGTAAATCTGAATGAAAACTTTCCCCAGGAAGCGAGGAAGAGAAATAACATAAAGGAAATTGTCCTCTCCCAGTTGTAGCTACCTCAGCGTCTCAGGATTTGAGAATTGGTGTTGCTAGCCTTGAACAAACCGTGTTCACCTATTTTAGGGATCATTAGTTAATGTTGTTAAAGTGCTGTGCAGATGAAAAGCAATACGTGTATAAATAAACACACCTCAGATGCTTCGTATTGATCGGAAGTTGGTTTTATGGGGCAAAACTACTGCTTCGGTGGTTTCAAAAGTGACCCAAAGTGAGTTATAATGCCTGAGGATGAAGGCCAAGGTCATTAATTATTGCCACCTGAAAGCTCAGTGCAGCTTACCAAGTGAATTTGGCCTGGTCCCCAAGCCAGACCCAGAGCATAATGGAGAATTTAGAAGTATAGAACAGCCAGTGTGCAAGTGCAGCTGTGTGTGATGAATAGAGTTAACTAAGTTATAAAATAACCTGGTGATTTTACAATGTATCATAAAAACCGAAGTCATACACGCTGTAAATATATACCAACGAATTACCCAACAACTTATTCTAGAGGCCAGTAGACAATGTCATTGTCCCAGTGAACTCAGTTTGGCATATCGTGTTTTTATTCGCTAATTACCGAAAGAGGTTTGCTTTGATAAGTCTGGGCTGACAGAAATTTATTTTCAGAAGGTAAATTAATAAAATTAGTTATGGGGTATTAGTGCTATTTGGACATTTAGTCTCTAGGACCTAGGGAATGGAGAGATGAAATCCTGAGGTAAATGGGTCCTGTTATGAGGGAAGGGATTCTCCTTCTCCAGTCTCCCTTCAGAATCTCTTTTTACCTGTGATGGAAAATCTTGTTTTCTCCTACGGTTCTGTAAATGATTATTACAAGCTTCCTCTCTGAGTCTCTGATCTGATTGTTGCTGCTCTCATGGATATTTGTAACTTGTGGGCAGGAGAAGAGGCCAGGACTTCCTAGCCCCTGAGCTGCTGTCAAATGCCAGGCTCCATGCTAAGTGATTTATGTGCCTGATGTGTTTGCATTGCAAGAGAACTGTATGAAGCGAGCATTTTATTTTGAAGGTGAGAAAAATTGAGCTTAGAAAGAATTAAGGGTCTAAAGACATCTTGTCCAACGGCAAGGATTCAAAGACATTTTCTGATTCCAAACACTGCATTTATGTTAAATACATAGATTCTAAAGTAATTTTCAGTCTTATTCTAGTGTGAAACGTTGCCATTGATGGACTATTAGAATGCCACTTAGTTTGTTGAAATCAACTCAATTCTATTTTTGTCAGTTAGAAATATGTATCTTGTGAGATTCATGCACAGAAAACACAGGGCCTTTGTCATGGAAGAGACGTGCATGGAAAAGACATGACCTCTACTTCTCATGACTTGAGTGCAAGGCAGAGTAGGCGCACTTCCGTCTAGAATATAACCTGATGGCTACAATGCAGAACGAGGCTTTACCAGAGGCTTGAAGAGAAACTGGGCTTTAGTTGGTGCCAGAGGTTCTTGGCCACTGTCACCAATGCATTCCTCCCTGCCCGTCACTGGTCAGCAGGACCAGCAGAACTGCAGGCCCCCAAAGAGCAGGCAGCCGAGGGGGGCCAGTGGGGGGTCGGAGGTTATGAGGTGACAGTAGTATGTTCATGAATGACACACTTATTCTCTTGTCCCTTATTTTTATTTATTCATTTATTTATTTATACATTTTTTAAAGGTTTATTTATTTATTTTGAGAGAAACAGAGAGAGCGTGAGCAGGGGAGGGGCAGAGAGAGAGGGAAAGGGGGAGAATCCCAAGCAGGCCCCACTGGCAGTACATAGAACCCTATGCAGGGCTCAAAGTTAGAACCGTGAGATCATGACCTGAGCCAAATCAAGAGTCTAACGCTGAACCGAATGAACCACCCAGGTGCTCCATTAATTTATCTATTCATCTTAACCCTTATCTTTATAATAGCATAGGAGCAGAAAAATGTTGGGAAGTGATTGACTTGGATAATGGCCCTTATATAGTTTGGGCATTTCTATCTCACGATAAGCTGGCACTACTTAGTTATTTTATTTTTAAAATTAAGTTATCCTCATTGTATTGGAAGTATATAGTATGTTTTATTGAAGGCCTCAGTGCCTATTTTTTTAATCTTCTTGCAGAGAGTAGAATGAAATGAAGTACACATTTTATCTGATAGGGAAATTGCATAGCAAAAATTGGGAGACCTACATTCTAGATGCCAGTAACAGATGTGTATTATTGGAGAATTTATGAGCAACATCAACAATGTCTGATTGAAGAGAAACTGGGCTTTAGTTGGTGCCAGAGGTTCTTGGCCACTGTCACCAATGCATTCCTCCCTGCCCATCACTGGTCAGCAGGACCAGCAGAACTGCAGGCCCCCAAAGAGCAGGCAGCCGAGGGGGGCCAGTGGGGGGTCGGAGGGGCCTGAATTTTTATTTCAAATTGATACATTTTGTATTAGTGGGATTTACAAATACAATTGTCCTAGCTTTATTTAATTTGTACACAGGTGTGTGTGTGTGTGTGTGTGTGTGTATGTGTAAATTTCTTGCCTGACAGTGGACAAGCTCACGGTGTACAGGATTTTCACACAAATCACTAGAAAAATGCCGGTTAATAATAACTACCCTTTAAAATATGCTTACACCCATCGAAAAGTACATTGCATGCATTAACTTACTTAATTCTTATTTCAGGCCCTATTAGGTATTTTATTCTTGTTTCAAAAACCAAGAGAGTGAAGCTAGAGAAGTAATTTGCCTGAGGTAAAACCGCTACTAAATGACAAGGTCAGACTTAAAACTTAGTTTTCTGCCAGTGAAACCCAAGGTCGTAACCAGTCTGTTGCCTCTTTCCAGCATAACCTTGAACAACACACTCTATCTTAGGGTTATACCATTTAGTTCCATTTAGTGAAGGAGAAGGCTCTCTTCAAATAATATATTTAGAGGGACTGAAATAGTTTGACTTTTCAGAACTCCCTTAAGATGATAATAATAGCAAACAGATACCAAAGCGCACTATATATAGGAACCGTAAAGCATATCACATATATTAACTAACTTAATCCTTATAGCAACTCTATGAAATATTCTCACCCCTAAGATTATCCCTGTTTTATGGGTGAAGGAAATACGGACAGACGAGGTTAAAAAAAGTGGGTTCAAAGTTACCATTACTAAGTTAGGAAGCAGAGCGCTGGACTTTTGATTGGGGGATCATCTCCAAGCTCCATACGTTTGTGCTTCCCTCGCTAGGCGTTCAGGGAAAACCAGTGAGGGTTCCGTGTAGGCCTCGAGGTCACATAATTGAACACCTGCTGGTGGACTAGCATTATGAGTCCCATCAGGTGAGAGATGAGATGACTTTCTTCTTATTCCATTTCCTGTTGGCAAGCTGATGCCTGAATGAAGAATACAATCATTTCTGGATGTCATTAGGCAATAATACGTGGTTTCTGAACAAACAAGTTAGCGGCTCTTCTTGAGACCTAAATAGTAAATGATGCTTAAACAAGTGACCCACCAAAAGTACTAATAGTACATACATGCAGCTTCTGTGTATAAATATGACTTTTCTGCACTGCGCTACTGGAAATGATGATGAGGGATAAGTAAGTGAGAGAAGGAATAGACCGAGGTCTGGTGTGTGGAGGGGGCAAAAATGTTGTGGTCCACAGACTGTGTGAGGCTTTAAGGGGACATAGGAATTGAGTTAGATCAGTGTTCACCGAGTATCTGTTAACCTTCATGTGCTACCTTTATTATTGACTTAATTTCATAAGCAACTAACTTGTTTCTTAAGCTAAGTAGTATGAGAAATATATGTACTTGTAAATTTGTTAATTAATTTTTATAATATATGTGTGTATATGATATATGTATATATATCACTTTTAATTTTTTTTGAAGCTTATCACTATGTTACCTAAAATGATCTTGTGTGGTATTGGTAGTTTAAGTACCACACCTAAGGACACTGAAGTAGAATTAGGAGATGCGATGTAGACTCGCTTAGAGCTGAGAGAGAGAGCCTAGGAGAAAGAAAGTAAGATACAGCATACATGTGCTGTAGACGATCACATAAGGATGGGGTGAAAGTGAGAGTTAAAAGATCTGGGTAGTAAAAGCCATAAAAACACAGAGTATCTCTGTTCCCCACAGTGAGGATGTTAGAGAAGAGAGTAGTACAGCAAATCAGTAAGTACCAAGGAATAGCCAGACTGTTTTTTTTTTAATTTATTTATTTTTGAGAGAAAGAGAGAGACAGAGAGAGCAGGGGAAGGGCATGCAGAGGGAGAAAGAGAGCCAAAGCAGGCTCCTCACTGATAGCGGAGAACTTGATGTGGGGCTAGAATTCAGGAAACTTGAACATCATGACTCGAGCGAAAGTCAGAAGCTTAATCGACTGAGCTACCCAGGCGTCCCAATAACCACAGACTCTTAGGTCAGTAGCCCCTACTCAGACCAGAAGCCATTGAAAGAGGAACGTTTTTTCTTCCTTTTTCTTCCTTCCTTTCTTCCTCCCTCCCTCTTTCCCTCCCTCCCTCCCTCCCTTCCTTCCTTCCTTCCTTCCTTCCTTCCCTCCCTCCCTCCTTCTTTCTTTCCTTTCTTTTTTCTTTTCTTTTCTTTTGTTTTTCATTTCCTGGGGGAACTGTATATTTCTTTTTCTTAAACAAACAAACACCTTCTGTAACACTTGTGTTGTGAAGCTCATACTGCCTTCTGTTCACTTTTTCATTCTGTCTCTAACACTATATTTGTTACTTAGGAAACAGCAATACGGACAGATTTTGATTGAATGTAGTGTCATCCTAATTATTAAGAGTTGGGAGCATCTTGTAATAGTGACATATGAAATAATGTGGCATAAAAAACCCATAGAATGTGAGATTTAAAAAATGTGGAAGTCACAGGCCATTTAGGCCCAGAGAATCACTTCCTCATTGAAATATATTTACCCGAGATCCAAAAAATTTAATTCCTAAGAATAGCAGCATTAATTCAAAGCAGGATTTTTTTTTAAAGCCTTGAAATAGTAGATCGAGCCATATAAAATTGCCAATATTTTCTGTTTTTAACCTTCGGATAAGACAGCTTCACAGAAGCCAGTCAATATACATATACTAGTTGGTTAGGCAGTTTAATAGTGTTTACTTCAGACAAGGGGAGTGACATGGAGAGGGGGAAACACATTTGATTCCATTCACATCTAACAGTAAAACCTTGGCTTGTGAGGAACTTATTCTGCAAGTGTTCTGCAAGACGAGCCAACATTTCTAATAAATTTTGATCTGATAAGTGAGTGACGTCTTGCAATAGGAGTAGGACATGACGCCAAACATCACATGATCACAACTGAGCCAATGGTTCTTGAAATTTGCATTGATAAGCGAGTGCTGTGGATTACAAGCATGTTTCCGGAATGAATTATGCTCACAAGACAATGTTTTACTGTGTCTTTTTTTTTTTTTAAACCAGAGACACGGGCAGGGTACATTCATGTATTACCTGGTGTCCTAACAAAAACAATCACAACTAGCTTTTTACAAAATGACTAGATAAGAAAATAGACATTTCCAATTTAGATTATTCACAAGGCAAGATTACTTAAATTACTGTGGTAGCAAACATGATATACCAGTTGGCATAGAGTACATCTCTTGCTTCAGCTCCCTTGGGTGTCTTTATTCCCTAGATGGCCGGGAGCCGACGGAGTCTTGCTGCAGGTGGTGATGGTGGTCAGGGGCAGGTGCCAGCTAGAAGCCAAGGTTACTTCAGCACATGTCTTACTAAAGGAATCCATCTCCTCTTTTATCTTCCTAAGGAGATTGGAGTCACATACTGCACATGTTTGTGGCTACATTCTGAGTGAACATCCAACTCCTTGCTAACATGCATGTTCTTGTTTTTTGTTTTCTTCAAATTCTTGCAAATTCGTGTTTTTTTTTTTTTTTTTTAATGCACAGGGGGGAAAAATCTACTTTTAGTTTGTGATCACAGCGACGGTAGAAATAAAACTTAAAGGCAGGTATTTTATTACTATAGCAAATCTTTAACAATAATATTTATAAATAAATCAGGGTTGAGGCCTAGGATATTGTGGTGCAAATAACCATTCTCTACAAGTATGTTAGCCTTAAAGAAACATTTCTATATTTTGATTTGAGGTTCTACTATGTCGATCATCCTAAATCTAGAATATAAATTTGTAAAATTGTGAAACTAAGCAATGATAAATTTTGTACGGAAACTATAATAGGCATCATTATAGAATGAGGCAGATGTCCCTATATGTTACCATTTTTTTTTTCCAGGGAAAATGAATGAATATACTTATTCCTGCAAAGTAAGTGCTATTTAAGTAGACTTGCAAATTTACCTGTGATTCAAAGTCTAGGAGATGTTTGCAGTCATTTATACTAACAAGGGGCATTTTAAAAGTTTGGGATAGCAGGTAAGGGACAATGCCAGGAGCTCAAGAGCCAGGATCCTCTAAAGGAAAGTTGCATTTTCTAGGCTTTCAGATGGGCTAAGCAGAATACATTCTTGTTTAGCCCTGCGCTAGAGCAACGCCATTATTAATTATGCAAACCTTTTTTTTTTTTTTTTTGGATGGGTAAAAGAATTCAAGAATGACTCAGCAAGAGATTTCAAAACCAAATACCTCTACCTACTTATTGAACATGTTCTTTTCAAATCTGCTCTCTGTTCTGTGACCTGGGGTTAAAAGTTTGAGATCAACAGAAAGGAGGCTCTGTTATTGCATCCGCCTCTGAGAAAGTCCCAGTTTTGCCAGGAATATCAAATCGGTTCTACTTAGTCCTCTCATCCTTTTAGTCTTAGTGTAAGTTGGAAATAGATGATACATCTTTGAGTTTAGCCTCCAATTTTTCTTTAACAAACATAAAACCTGGTCAAATCCACTAACCTACCTGAGTCTACCTGTCAAAAGTACGTGCGTGGGAGGGAGGATGGTTACTTTCATATTTTCCTCTAGATAACACTGTATATTGATGGTAACTAGGAAAGGGGGGGCACTTAGATGTTAAATAAAGACGTAAAGGCAACAGAAGATTTCTTACAAGCCCCTGCTAAAGTGACAGTTCCAGATTGAGTTGGAAAAGGCAAGGCTCCCAATCACCAGTCTGGGGGAGGAGAAGTCCTCTCACCTATTTTGGAAACTGCTTGCAGATGTGGGGAAACCACTGAATTGCTCACAACAGGGGTTTCGCAGAGATTTCCTCTGATTTTTTTTTCCCTCTCCTATTTCCCACAACCTGTGTTTGTCTTGCGTCTGCTAGGCTGACATGTGGTTTACCTCGCTGATCCCGCTGCCAGGTTTTACACACTCTCCTCAGAAGTAAAACAACTGAAGCCGAAGGATACCGAGCAACTCTGGGCACGGGCGCCAGAACTGTCACAGAAAATTTGCTTCCCGAGTATTCCTTCCAACTTCCCTTCCTGCGCCCACGTGAGCCAGAGCGCCAGCCCATCGGCAAGGTCTTAGCGTTTCCTGCTGCTGCAATCTGTAACTTGATTTTGGATTTTTTTTTTTTAATTGTAGTTCTGGGGAATCTTAGTTCTTAGCAAAACTTTGTTGGTTGGAGGACTTTTAAAGCAGTGTATTTCCTTACCCAAGTCGCGAAGCTCAGACACTTTTCCTCCGTTCCCGGGCTGCACTAAGGTTAAGCCGCAGCAAAGGAAAGAAACATACACACACTCACTGTTTATTTGGGGGGAGGGGAAGTAGAGGTTTGCAGCTAAGTTATCACGATCCCTCGCGCCACCCCCGGTCTGGCACTCTCGGCTGACACGTACATCATCTATTAATTGCTATTCGCGGACGCAGATACATAATATATTCATTTTTATCTTTAGTAAAATATAAATGGAATTGTCAGCGCGCTCGTGTCTGTTTGTTTGTATAAGGCTATCAAAAGAAGTCAGAGAGGAGGCTGTGGCCCGGATCCTGACCCTGATTGTATGAATAAGTAAGCAGGATGCAAGTGATTGGGTTAGATGTTACGAAGATTTTTTTTTTTCAAGTTAGGAAGAGGGTAAAAAGACAGCCCGAGGGTGGGGGGGGGGGAGGCAAACGGTGCATGCCCACATCCTCACACTTTTGCTCTTTTCAGTCAGTTGCTTGGTTGGCTTCTGCAGGCTTTTAAGGTCTCGCGGCGTAGACATGCCTGCCCCCCACCCCCTTCCTCGGTCTCCCCTTTCAGTTCAGATGTGCTGATGTGCAGACCGGATTCATCTTCCCCGAGCGGCGGCGGCGGCGGCGGGCGCAGGCGGCGGCGGCGGCGGCTCGCGCTCGACCGCCGGGTCCTGGCAGCGGCGGGGGCGCGGCGCTGGAGTCCGAGCTCCGGTGGCAGCTGAGCCCGCGGGGCGCCGCTCGCCCGGCCGCGGCCGCGGGAAGTTCGGCCGCCAGAAGGACGACCTGGCAGGCTGCGAGCGCCCGCTCCGCCGGAGCAGAGTTTGCCCGCAGCTGCCCCTCCCCGTCTCCGGGAGCCGAGCTCCTTACCTGCCCTCCGCCCACCCGCGGGCCCCCAGCCAACTTCTCCCTGCAACTGGGGGTAACAGGCAGTTCTTGCCCTCTCTCCTCTCCCGACGGCATCCGTATGTCTTCGGACACCTGAACGCCCCAGTGTCGCCGAGGAGCCTCCCGGGAGGGAGAGGAGCCCCGGATCCCCGTCGCACCGCGCATCCGCGCGGACCGCGGACGCCTCACCTCGCGGTCCCGTCCCTTCCTTTTCCTCCAGGGGAGGAGGATGGGGTTGGAAACGCTTCCCCCGAGGATGCTCGTGTGGCTGGTGGCCTCGGGGATGGTTTTGTACGGGGAGCTTTGGGTCTGCGCTGGCCTCGACTATGATTACACTTTTGATGGGAACGAAGAGGATAAAGCGGACACGATAGATTACAAGGACCCTTGCAAAGCCGGTAAGTGTGCCTCTCCGGGTCGGGACGGTGGCGCGCGGGGTCCGTCGCGCTGGATTTCCGAGGGGTGGCGGTGGGAGCTCACCTGTTTCCTTCCCTCTCTCGCCAGCCCCTCCGCCGTCCCTCCTTCTCTCGCCCTCCTCTCCTTCCCCTCCCCACCCCCAAGTGGCAGTCGCCGCGGCCCGAGTTGACTGGAGTTCTGTGCTGGTGGGCTCGAACGCCCAGCTCCCATCTCCCAGTTTGGGAAAAACGTCCAGAGTTCGGATTCCCCTCCCCTCCCACAGCAAAACGAAACAAGCCTTAAACACAGCTGGCTTTGCCGTGGGGTTTAAATACCAACACTCGGCGGGCTCTACGCGTCTGGAGGGGACTTCACCTCCTCTTTGTTCCATGGTGCGGTGCCCCGGTGCTCGCCCGGGACCCAGTTGGTTAGAGTTCCCCCAAAGATGGGTGGGGATGGAATTGCTCCCTCGAAACACCTTTGCTCCCTCTTTTGCCGGGGGTTTCAAGTGTGGGATCCGGGCGAGAAGGGGATTGTGACGACCTTGGAAGCTCTCACGCTAGATGCAATTCAAATGCATTTGCTCATTTAAAATACACCTTAAAAAAATATCCAAGTTGTTACCCCTTCAAACTTGCGCCTCCTTCCTGCGTGCACCCCCCTCCCCCCCTGGAACCGCAGTTTGACCTGCACTGCCTGAAGCTCCGCTTCCCCTCGCGGGTCCCCAAGCGCCCCGGGATCTTCCCCTGCCCCCCCAACCCCCCCGCACGCGTCCAGCGCCACTGCGGGCTCTCCTCCCGCTCGGGGCGGCGCTTAGCTCCAGCCGCCTCGGGTCGGGGCGGCACGTGCCGCGGCCGGTGACCACGTGAGCGCGGCGTCCCGGGGCTCCGGGGGCGCCAGGTCCCGGGCCCTGCGCGGTGGAGCCTGGGGTGACCCGAATTCAGTGCGGACTCACGACCAACTTCGGAAGGAAGGTTACGAGGGCTGTCGGGGCCGCCTTGGTAGAGTTGTTTGTAGCTGAAGGCACGTTCTGTCCCGTCTGTAGAGGTGTGGGCTTTGGCGAAGCAACGAGGAAGGGAGCGGGCAAAGTACCCAAAGTGTGTCTGCCTCTCCAGATTCTGTGCGGGCTCGGTCGGTATGTGACTGCGACTTCTCCCCTTCCATAGCTAGCTAAACCTTCTTCGACCTTTCTTGGTCCTGAAGGAAGGAGACATGTACACGCTGAAAGAAAATGCTGGAAATTCCCTCGTTGCTTTGTACCGTTGATGACACCATTGCTCTGACAAGGAGCGTAAGTGTGCTGTGTGCGCCTTATCAGATCTAACTCGGTGCGCTCTTACGGAAGATAGTGATTCAAAACTTGAAATAGCTTGGTAGAAACTTGTCAGTCTGGAACTCGGAATTCTCATTTAATTCCATTTTGTTTGTAAGTTTCCTCCTGACATCTTTAACGCTCAGTCTGTCCCGTCAGAAGTTTCTTGGGCCTTCCCTGATGGTTTGGAGAACAAGACATCCTTCGGCCGGGATGGGTGACGAGTGGCTGGACAATCAGAATTCAGTACTGTAGCAACTCCCCAATCTCTAACTTACTGAGAAATTAGTTTCGAATCATGTTTACACCTGGGTGAAAATTGTGTAATTTCTTGTTTTAGATAAGATAGAAATGAAGTGTTGTTTCTAAAGGTTGTTCAGGAAAACATCTATTCTGATGCTCTCTTGTGTGTAAGGTTCAACCAGCTATTGATATGAAAACAGGGCATGTGTATCACGGGCTCGATTTCAGGAAAAGAAATACTGTTTTCTATCCAGATTCAAGTAAAAGTTTATGCCTTTAAAAAATCAGTAACTTCAAATATGAATATAAGAAGTGTCAAAAATTAGCTAATACCCTTTTCAGAAATTATGTTGTTCAGGCTTATCTTACATTAGAAATTGTCCGGAATAAGGTTCAGCAAACATAACTGTTTTTTTTCTATTTAAGACTGTTTTCAATTTTGAAATTTAGATGGTTTCACCATGTGTATTGAAATCTGACTCAAGGATAAATATTTATTATCCTCAGCAAATAAACCTCTAGAGCAAGGGAAAAAATTTCTAAGAACATTTAGTTTTGTTTTTTTCCTTTAATATTGGTTTATTGTGGAGCATAAATTTGAAGATAAAACAACAAAAACAACTTTGAAAGGGTTATTACTCTAATCTTATTTCTTTCCTGTCTTTGAGTACAAGAGTCATACCTGTGTGTATGTGTATGTTGTGTATGTATCATGAAAGAGAAATAAGAATGGTCCGAGTGGAAGGCTGAGAAATATGGCCAAAATCTGAGATCACTTAAAAAAATTTTTAATGTTTATTTATTTTTGAGAGAGAGAGAGAGAGAGAGAGAGAGAGGGAGGGAGAAAGAAAACAAGTGGGGGAGGGGCAGAGAGAGAGGGAGACACAGAATCCGAAGCAGGCTCCAGGCTCTGAGCTGTCAGCACAGAGCTCGATGTGGGACTTGAACCCACGAACCATGAGATCATGACCTGAGCCGAAGTAGGATGCTTAACCAATGGAGCGACCCAGGCGCCCCTGCCATCACTTTTTAGATGATGAACACTACTTTTTAAAGTTCAGTGACATGAAGGCTTTAATTTAACATCTTGGCTACAAACTGGCAAAATCCTTTTTTTTTTTTTAACTTTTTTTCTTGGCCTCCCTTTTGGCACCATGTAAAACAAGTAAAAGTTGTAATAACAGGAAAAAAAATTAAATAGTACCTTGAAATCCCAAACCAGAGTCAAAAAAAGGTCACTAAAATAAGAAAGATGAGGACAGATAGGTTAAAGAAGGCCACACAAAGGCAAGAGAGGGTACTCTCCAGGCTCTGGGGTACCTTTGATCTGCCCTTTCCAAGAGCAGAGTGGAGGACATGAGCCACGAAATAAAGTGTCCTTTCTGAACTTCTCTCACAAGGGTCCTAATGTTCCTCAGACTCTACAGTGGCTTGATGTCATAATGACTAATGAAACCATAATTTCCAGCTTAACACAATAGCCCACTTGGGGGGAATTTGTGAATCTTCCCATTACTCAGATAGGAAAACAGATGCTCCATGAGGTCAAAGGGTTGTCAAGAGTATCCAGAACTTGAGTCGAAGTCTCCTGGCTGCAAAACTTGGCATACAGACAGACAGACACATAGACAGACAATAACACTGCATTCTTAGCTGGCCTTTTGGAGGACTTCTTGAAATGCAAACAATAGAAATTTGTCCAGGTTTACCTGGTCTGGACTAATGGAAGTGCAATTGCTTTCATATCTGATAAGCATGAAATGACTAAGAACATAGCTTCATCTTTTCCAGGCCCAATTAGAATATAAAGTCTTTGAGGACAGAGGTCATAGCTGACTTTTAATGTTTATCACAGGGAGATAGATTACCACTATTGGTATCTAGCTGAGGTTCTCAATTCTGTCTTGGTATCTGGAGCCTCTAAATATTGATCTTCATCCCTCATCTACAAAATTCTATTTTAACCAATAATGTGACCCAAGAAGGAATATGAATATAACTTACTAAAATTGTGCCATTCTTAATTCATTTGTGAAACACCATAATCTGTTTATCCATGAGAATCCTAATTTCGAGTTCATGGGACAGAAAGGAAGCCTTGTGTTAATTTAATTGAATTTTCACTTAGACATTTGGGTATAAGCAAAACTGGGTAAGTGAGTACAGCATAGCTTCATATATATATATATATATATATATAGTCAAATATTCATATATATATATATATAGTCAAATCTGTTAGGGCAGAATATAGGTAATTAATCTCTCTATATATAGATAAGTAAAAAGATATAGATAATTCAAAGGAATATCTGACTGTCTTTCTTCAGTATAGGATATAGTCCCCTGAGTTTGCAATCTTACTCTCTCTAGTTCACAAGCCTCCTGAGGGACACCGGGAAGCTGATGCTGCAGGAAGTCTTTCCAGAACAGAGACGGAGGTGTCCTGTTTCAGTGTTGTACTCTTCCAATAGGTGTTAATCGGAGTATTAATATCTGTGAAGAGTCTGGGCATATTCTGTGTACAAGTTAATCTCTCAGATTTGTCTAGAGATTCTCTAGAAAAACAGGAACCTGATAAACCAGCTCTGTATTCCCGGCCTCCCTCTCTTCTTTCTTTCTCTTTTTGTGTTTAAGGGGGTATCCGGAAAGCTCAGGCAATCGAAATACAAGAGGTAATAAGGGGGATTGAGGAATTTCTCTAATGAATGATGGGTGGAGGCTGAGGAGACTGATGACATAACGTATTTGTCTAGAAGCTTTGTCCTTATCCTCTCGGACAAGTGTGAACACCCTGAAAAAAAAGACTTTCTACTTTGAATCTTCTGAGTAAGTGACTCCTTTTCTTGGAAAAAATCCAAACAAGATTAAAGGTCAGTGACTTGCAAGGGTAAATTTGCCTTTAGAGTGGCATATACAAGCTTGTTTACATAGAAATAAGCTTTTGGTATCCTAAAGGATTCTTCTTTCTGCTTTTCTTTGTAAATAGTGTCCCAGTGTCCTCGTATACTAATTCTTGGGCTAATTTTCATAAATTCATGATTTCTTGGTAAAAATCTTCTCACTCTTTTGGTCCTCAGTGCTGTAGTCTCTAGCTTCGTAGCCAGCCTCTTTGGTGTGAGGTTTGAGGATTTGATGTTCAGCCCTGTGCCTACTTTGCTCTATCATAATATTAAATATTGAGGCATATATTTCTTGGTCAGCACCTCTCTAGGTTGCCAAACCCTCATGTTAAAAATGCATTTCATGGAGCAGCTTCTCTGAACCAGACTCTTCTCTTTTAGTTTTCATGCCTCAGATCTTGTTGTGTTTGTTCGTTTGTTTTCCTTCTCCTGCTTCTGGTGCCAACTCAGAAGCGGCTAAAGTACGGTTTTTGCAAAAGGGATGGCTAGACATTCCATTCTGTACTCTTGAATTCTGTTCATGATTTGCCAAGAGTAATTCTTTAGCCCTTGTCGTGAGGGTCCACATCCTCTTTTGGCCCATAAGTGGCAGTTACTGTCAACTAGGTATGAATTAGATGGACTATTTCTTCCTTAAATATATCCCCATAGAGGAAGCTAGCTTTGAAGATTCTTTTTGTTTACACATAGTCTCCTGATATCTTCCCATTTTTTGATCTCTGAAGAGGGTCATATCATTTGCAAGTTCAAAATCTAACTGGAATCCCCTCTCTGAGGCAGTTCAGGTAATAATTAATGGAGTCTTTATGATTTCTAATTCAGCAGGTGCTGTTTGAGTCCTCCCTTCTCTGGGTAGGCCTCCTGAGTCTATGGCGGAATGGTTAGAAGCGTCTAAGGGCTTAGCAAAGACTTTTTTGAGAAAGTTAGCCCATAATTCCCTCCTTTCCCTCTTGCCATCATGATGCCTCACTTTTCTACGAAAGCCTAATGTATGCCATGTGTAGTTTCTTCTACAGAAAACATATTGTCTTCCCCCGTTATGTATGTAAGAATCCTATTTTTGTACATCTTAGCAACTTTCCCTTGTTTGAAATTTATTCTCACTTGCCTGGAGTTACCATCATATTCTTTGTAAACCTTAAGAATATCAGTCACATTAATGATGCCTTTGGCCTCTTCATCAGTGAGTGTCCTCGACAGAGGTTACAGGTTAGTTTTTCCAGAACGCAGGTAGATAGTATCAGGTGCTAGTGAATTACCATCATTAGTGGTGTTTTCTTTTTCTTTTTCTTTTTAGGATAGTGTCTATTGTTTTTCATAGTGCCTTAGACCTATCTACTTAAAATATTTAAAACTAGGACCTCCCTAAGCGTTTCTAAGAATGCTTGGAAAAGATAGAGGCGATTAATCCATTTAAAATGAGGCCTTGCACATCCTGCTGGGACCATCTGGTGTCTGGGGAGGTGGGGGAAGGGGGCTGCGCTGCTCCCCTGAACTGTAGGAAAGCCCCCTGCAGTATCTCCAGCCCATAGCTAGGCCTGGGCCCTGCTGAGGCTCAGGTGCCCGGCAAGGTTTCTGGGGGTGTAAGGTAGCCTCCTTGGAGGGAATTTTGAAGCCTCTTCCAGGTCTTTCCTATTCCGAGATCTGAAATTAATCTTGGACTTATCCTTCCCAAACGAAGGAGGTAAGCGTCCTCTCCCCAACCCTGGCTATAGTAGAATGATTTCGCAGTATGGCTTTAGCGGTTTATTTCCTCTGGTTATCTATTGACTAATGATGCTTGGGGAGGAACAGTAAAAACAATTTATAGCCTTAAAGTTATGGAATGAATTGCATAGAATGTGCTCTTTCCCAGAGAGCAGGAGGGAGGGAATCCCTTGCTTAGGTATTTAGTTCTTGCCATCGTCAGCCCTGAAAATGGGATATTGACTATTAGGCTTTGAGACATGGCGGCTGGCTAATGGAATGCTTGTTTTATCAGCTCTTTACAAAACGTGTGCTAATCCTGTCAAGCTGTTTTAAAGAGCTCAACTATATATTTGTATTAAGAAGTATTGTAAATTAGGTGTTAATTGAAATCCAGAAAGTGAACCAAGGAGGCATTCGTCTTACTCAGCTCTTCTCTTGCAATTTGCATTTATAGTTTGCGCTAAACTATTTGCTACAGACCACTTTAGAGAAAATCCTTCTCCAACGATAATAGTTCTACCTTGCTGAAACCATACATTAGGTCAGAAGTGCTTCCAAATATATTATTTTTCCCAAACAAAATCCAATGTTGTGTGTTAAGCATACTACTCAGAGCATTTACCTTGATGTTTAAAATATATATTTCACCAGTTTTTAACACGCTACACCACTTTACAAACCAAGGGAGTTCTATGGGGATGGAGTCACAAAGCGTGTATTTACTATTGACATCTGATATTTTCCCTGTGTTGTTGAACTTCCAATTGATGACATTTAGTTTGTGTGTTGGGGGAGGCAGAGGTGGATGTGGAGGAGGGTGGAATAGTTTCTCCATTCTTTACATTTTTCATCTGCGTCAAACTGTTAGCACGTGGATTGTTCAACAGGGACTCCTTGGATGGCCCTGGGCCTAGGAGCTGATCTCAGCCTTTCTGAGCTCTCTTCTTTGGCCATGAGTGGGTTTGAAGTGTTTATTAGGATCATCTCTGTTCTTGTGCAGCCTTGGGGACCCACTTGGCACCGTTTCCGTGGACTGGCCGTACTGATAGTATGGTGCTCTATTCCTCTGTGCTGAGCTCTCTGACCGCAAATACCTACTAGACGAGGGCTGACGATACTTCGTGTTTCATGCTCAGATTATTGTATTATAACATATACCTCATAGTCTGGAAGTTAAACCTTTAAAATACCCCAGGGAGGAACATCACGTATAACTAGAAAGCAGGCACATGGAGACCTTTCTAGAGAATGAATTCTTGGACCTCACATATCTAGGAATTGCCTTTGTGAGTCATGACAAAATAACATAGCTCATATTTTCACATTAAACATTTAACATAGTCTCCTATCGTCACCATATCTCCATCAATGATTATTATTGTGACCTGTTTGGACACATGAGGACACAGACTCAGAAAGGTTCAGTGGTGGGGCTGTCATGATAGTTGCCGAGTGGTGAGAATTTGAACCTGGGTTCTGTATTTCAAATGCCTTTCTTTTTTTTTGAATCTCCTGTGGTGGCTGACCAGCCAGTACAAATGTATTGAGACTGGCAACTGAAATGATGGTATTTGTGCCGTGGGCATCTGTCCATTTTGGCAAATGCTTTGCTTTAGCGAGAATACATCTAGTCTTAACATTCTTGCCTTTTATAACCCATATACCGTATTGTCAGAGTAAGGCCAATGCTTTCAATTGCATGGCATACAGGGGAGACCCTAGTCCCTTTCAAAAGAGTATTCTCTGAGTGTGGAGACCTATAAAGGAAATGTCCAATTACGTATGGGACGGATAAAAAAAATGCATACGATTAATTTTAATAGAGTTAGAGAAATATTTGAGTGCTAAATAGTGTCAGGGAGACACTGCTGCCCCTTGTCCCAAGGATTTAGTTGTGACAGCAGGCTTTTCATGTCCGTTAAGGCAGAGGCCGTATTGGATTTGAGCAGAATCCGTCGTCATTAGTGTCCTGGCACAGACTCTGACATTTTGTGTGGTAACGTGTTAAATTGTTTCACACTTTGGATTTGCTGTCTGAGTATTCATTGAATGCATGATTATGAGCCCGTAAAGAGTGTGAAGAACATCCTTTCAAATGCAGGCGATTCAGGAAAGTGGCTTATTGTGTACAGTATGTATGTAAATGATGTGTGAATGCCTTTGAGAAAACAAATATGCTGCGAGAAGGTTCTTAAATAACTTTATCTTTTCAATCCTAGCTTGTCGAAAACCCCTGAGGTCAGAAGGCTGAAAGCTTTGGGGGATCATAGGGTTAACTAAGCTTGGCACCCCAGTGTGGTTTCCTGAGACGAGGAAGTCTGGCATGTTCAAAATATAGACTTTATGGAATATTTACTAAATTACAATTTCTCTGAAGAAAACATGCTACTTTTAGCAAATTATCATGTGTTCTAGAAGCAAGAGTTCCTGCCTGTATTTTTTCTCACACAAATGGGTAAGAACAAAATCTGGTGAAACAGGCTTCCCTTTTCTGTTTCCCTCTTTTCCAAACCTAAGAACCAAGGGGAAGTTTTTCTTTTATATAGATTTTTTTAATCTCAGGGGAAGAAATAGTATATATGTGGCCCTGAGGAGCGTGGCCTGCAGGCAGTGACCAGGGGAGGAATAATTAGGATTTGCCATCTGAAATGGGTAACAGAAATAGTTACCTAAAGCAGGGGTTTGTGTTGCCTTCTGTCTCTGTGGGGAAAGAGAGGCATGAGATTTGCTGGGTGAACTAGTGTCTAAGAGTTAAAAACAGGAAAAAAAGATACTGATTATAGGATACACTTCCATTGTGTCCAAGATTAAAAAGTTTACAATAAGACCAGATTTCTAACGTATGTAATGGTAGAATGGGGCCTCATGCACAAAACTGTATGCGTCATAAAAAGTATCCTATAAGATATCTTATTTCTGTATTGCATAGTACCTGTAGCTTAGTGTTTTAAGGTAACTTACCATACCATATATCACCCAGTGATAGAATCAGAATTTGAATCCAGAACTCTGGATTCCATGTGTTCTTGCGATGCTCCTTTCTTCTTTTTCTCTTCCTCCTTCTTCTTTTCCCCCTCCTCCTCATCCTCTTTGTCTACCTCCTCCTTCTTCCCCTCTCTCTCTCTTTCTCAGATAGGTATATTTTTGAAAATTGGGGTTGGCTTCAAAAATTATTTTTTAAGATTTGACAGAGATAGAATAGTGCATCTATTAAAAATTTGGGCTCTGGAGTAAGTTGAAGTGGCCTCTTTTTAAATTTTGTTATTTTTTACATTTATTTATTTTTGAGAGACAGAGCGAGACAGAGCACAAGTGGGGGAGAGGCAGAGAGAGAGAATGAGACACAGAATCCAAAGCAGGCTCCAGGCTCCTACCTGCCAGCACAGAGACCGACGCGGGGCTCGAACTCACGAACCGTGAGATCATGACTTGAGCCGAAGTGGGACGCTTAACCGACTGAGGCCACCCAGGCACCCCAGACGTGGCTTCTAATACCAGCCCCACCATATGGTAACTGTGTGTGGCTTTTGGCAATCCCTTTTATGCTTCAGTTTTCTGGATCTATAAAATAGAGATGAAGTTACGATCCTCATGGTGTTATTATGAGTTAAATGAATGTACAGTAAAAATCAGTCTGTCTACAATGGAGTAAACACTGTGTAATTTTCACTCATAGTACCATAAATATATAGGAGGTAGGGGAGTTTTTTAAATTGCAGCTACTTATTGGTGGGGAGATGATCTTTATAAAAACGTTTGTTGATAAAGTTCTTTTTTCTTGTCATATATAAAAATGCATTCATATCTCAAGTCCCCTCTAAATCTTGCAGATGAGAGGTTAAATCCCCAAGTCGAAAAATAAGGGAGGTTTGGAAAGGTAACAGGGATATTCTCTTGGCTATTTGCTCAAATGCTTAATGGACCCAAAATATATTGACAATTTTCAATTTGCATTCGCTAATGTGTGAATAGAATCTTGGCTATATAGTCTTTCAGCAATTTCTGGTACAGATTTTATTTGCCATCTGGATTAACTCGAAGAGCTTACATACTCATAATCCTATGTTTACACAGAGCTAAGTGTAAGCACATGTCTCTAGGCTACAAATATTCGTAAATTCATCAAACCTTTGTTGAATACTTACTGCTGATGAGGCATGGGTTTCTCCTTGAAATTCCAGAAGTATGAAATATGACACAATGCCTGACCTGGTGTAGCCTTATCTTCAGCACTTTTATGTAGGTAATACCTAAAAGTAGATAATATATACCTTATGTATTAATAGTTGCTTACATACTTATCACATAACTATATGCTAAAGTTATTTCAGTGGGTACTATTATAAATTGTGACAATCAAGATATATATTCTTATAATTTTTTCCTGGAATTTTCTTTACTCATGATATATGAAGATTGAAGAGTAGAGCATAAAAACTAAGCAAGTACTTCACAGGCTTTGTTATTTGGCAGTGGACTGGGATGGGACATAACTAATAATTATGCAATTATTTAGAAGAAGTTTGTTTTGGTAATATGATTTCCATTTGTTTTTCTCAGATAGCTTGATTTAGAAATTTCAACTTCCTTTTGTCATCTTTCCCCACATTGTCTGCTAGAGTACGTTTCTGTCCTTCACGCAATCTCCTTACCCTTAAATACATCTCAGTGTACATGGTTGACTTTTTCTTTGCTTACAGGTCCAGGCAAAGCAAAAAAAAAAAAAAAAGATAAATGAAAAAAAAAATCTAGTCTTTTTACTTTCAGTGTTCTAGTGTAGTTTTGAAAAACAAATATAAATTTTGTTTTCTTTAAATAATTCTGTGTGGGTAGTGGTATGGCAGTTGGAAAGCAAACTGGATTGGTAGTAAGAAATGTAATTTCCACCAGTGGTTCTGCTGTTGTATTTGTGTGCAACCTTGGGGATGTCCCTTGATTTTCTGGGACCTAGCCTCTGAGGTTTAGAAATCCCTAAGGCTGTCTGAGCTACAAAGTTCTCGAACTCTGGTGTCTCTGAGAGTAGAAGTAAGAGCTCCTCTGAAGTGGTACCAGGAAGCTGCGGGATGAATGGCCTATACTGTTGATTGAGAGGGAAGGGAGGACATTCATGCCTCTCCAGCAGGCACTTTTACTAAGGCCTCGGGTTTCTCATGCCTCCATCCAGATCATGGCAGCCAACAGACTGCAGCTGCCATAGGGCTGTGCAGTTCCCTGACTCGACTTTGCCAGAATTATCGTTGAAAGCATTTATGAATAATTTCCCTTTCCTCTTTTCCAACCTCAGTCTATCGGCAAAAAATCTACCCAAACAGTGGCCAGGGATGTGAGCGTCACCTATGTCCTTTTCAGAACTTGTTAGAATCAAGTGTTGCTCTATTCGTTTCATAGAAGAGATGATTGCACTGCAGATGAGCAGAGAATGGCCAGGGGAAGGGGAATATTCGGTTCTTTCAAATTCGAGGTCAATACTCATAATGGAGAGAACAAGAGCTCTAAAGAATCTACAGGAAAGTTTTTCTCACTTAAAGCAGTTTATGAAATATACAATATGTTAAAAGATGCATTCTTATATCAATTAATCACATACCTATCCTTGAAAACATTCTTTTACTTGGCACAAGTATATATACTGGTAATTATCTCTATAAAATTAAATTTCTCAAACCTTCCATTTATCTGAGTTGTCTAGTAAAGAACTACTTTTTCATCATAAGTTAATTTATTTTATGTAAATTGTTTTTAAATGAAGAGTCTCAAATTTTCAAACAAATCATTGCCAAAGGAAGTTTTCATTCTTGAGCTTTTATAATAGTAAAGAACGAACTCCAATAGAAATTAATAGCACGAATCCAAATAGTTTGGTTTAACTTAAAGAACACTGGATATTGGGTCAGGGGACCTAGGTGCATGTCTGGGGTCTTCTGTGTTTAATTATATTATATTTGTCTACTTAATGCTGCTGAACTTAAATTCTCTCATTTGTAATATGGGGATAGTGATACCTAGTCTATAAAACAGGTAAGGATTAAATGCATAAGTGTGGTGCACTGTATAGATGTAAGTTAATACAACCAATATTTTACACTTGGTGTGTTGCAGGAAGATTGACGAATACAAGATGTGTCCCTTCCTGTAATGATTTCAATATCTACCAGAAAAAAAAGCAACAGATATTTCAGTTATCAGTATGAAAGTGTAAAAAATAAAATATTGTGGTAACACAGAGGAAGGAATGCATTAGTAATGTTTGGGATTGGGAAGACTTCTTAAGGATGGTGGCATGTGAGTTGGATCTTGGTCTTATAAGTTTTTTTCTGGACACAGGTGGTGCAGAACTTTATAGAGTCAAATAACTAAGATAAAAACTGAAGCTCTGTATGGAGACTCATGGAATTTTATGAAAGAGAGAGTGGTAAATAGTCTAATGTGGGTAATGCAGAGGGTATATAAAGGCGTGTGCTTTGGCACAAAATGTTGCGAAGATTCAATGTAAAAGGATTTTTAATACCCAGAGCGGGTGTGAATTTGATCCCCTTTGCAGTGGGATAGGGATTTACTGAAAGCTTCGATCTGATTACTGGCTTGATAACAGCCTTATTTTTTTTTTTAAAGATAAGTGAGGATGTAAACAATGGTCTCATGTGGTAGTTGTAGGAAGTAAGGAGCAAGTGGGAGCATCGAGGCTTGTTACAGCTATACTAAAAGTAGTGACCAAGTGTTGATGAGTATTTGCTTCTGTACTGCGGCAGTAGTTATAGAAAAGAGGAATTGGATTTAAGAAACCAGTCACCAACTGGACAGACTTGTAGCGAAGGTCAGAGAGTAGAAGAAAAGGAGGACTCAAAGATGATATCTCCATGGCTGTATACTTGAGTCACTGGAGGAGAAACAGTGACACAGAGAAAGGTAAGAAGCACACACACACACAAAAAAAAAAGTTTGTCTTTTGTAAAGCAAATAAATTTGGTTTTGAAGTCCCTTTGAGTTGCACATACCTGCTGTTTGTTACCATAGGTCCTTTCTTGTTGTTATTCTTCAGGAATATATTGGTTATATTTAGACTTTTGTATTCTATATTAACTTTGAAATCAACTGTCATGTCCTACTGTTTAGATTTAGTTTGAAATTGCCTTGAATCTATGGATTAATTTAGAGACAATTATTTTTATGATATCGAGTCTTCCAATCCATGAATATGGTATGTATCTGCATTTGTGTAGGCCTTTTTTAATACTGTTTAACAAATTTTTAGTACTTTTAACTATAACGATTTTTTCTGCATGTTTTGACAAATTTATTTATATGTTTTTATATTTTTTGATGATATAAACTTTTCTTTAAGCCATTTTCTGCTATTATGTAGAAATACATTTGATTTTTGATATGTTTGCTTTTTACCCCAAATCCTTGCCAGTCTCTTATTCATTTTAATATTTTTTTTGTATATTCTTCACACAGGCGATCAAATGATATGCAGTAAAGATGTAGCTTTGTTTCTTCCTTTATAATCCCTATGCTTTAAATTTAACTTAATCTTTCTTGCCTCATGTGCTGATAGTATTCCAGTGTTATATGGAAATGATGATTGAGGGCTAGATTGTTGTGTTCTCAATTTTAAGTAGAGTGTTTTAAAATATGTATAAATTATGCTTTTTAGAATCTTTAAAAATAAGATATTTTTATGAGATTAAAGAATTCTGCTTTTACTGAGATGATATGATTACCTTTTTTTTTTTTTTTTTTTTTTTTACCATTTAGTGTGGTGGATTAGAATAATGGATGTACTAATATTAACCCACTTTGGATTTCTGGGTCGAACCCAATGTTTAACATAATCCATTATTATTTTTCCATCCCTCTATTCAGTTTATTGATATTACTTTAGAACTTTTGTTTCTGTGTTTATTAGTTAAATTGACCTGACTTCTTTTACTGTTCATGCTGAAGTTTGATGTCAAGGTTGTGTTAGCCTCACAAATACTCTGGCATATTTTGTGGAAGATTGGAGTTATTTGTTCTTTTAGTGAATCGAAAGGATTTTCCTTCATTTCTGTCCAGTGTATGGCATTACTAACAGTTTAGTACAAGTTTAAAGTAAATTTTCTGCTTGAGTTTATTGTGCTACCATAGTAGTATAAATTTAGAATGCAAACCTACTTTAGGGGTAAGTTTTGCATATGACATTTGAGGATATTTGCTTTTCTCTCTTCTATTTAATTTCAAGCTTCCAGATGATCAGGTTTTGTGCAGTTACCTGGGGTGGTAGGAGTTTAATTTTCATTCTTCCTTATACTGAGACAGCCCAGATTTGGGAGTCTCAGATTTTTGGAGGGTTATCCTTTTATACTTTCAGCTTTAATGGGCCTTGCACTGTGTTCTGTGTTTTCTTTCTTCTGAGCCCTAGTTGACAACAAAATTCAATAGTCAGGTCGAGAAAGCTTGGCAGATGCCCTGTCTTGAGGGCTGGCGTTAGTCTTTTACCTGTATCTCTGGGTTCCCTCCTTCGTTTGCCATGAAAATGTTTACCTATTCTGTCATACATTCAGGGAGATTTTTAAAATACTTTATCTGCCAATTTTAGTTATGCAGGAAGTTCCAATACCTCATCTGCCATGTTGGTAGAAACAGTAGTCTTTATAAAAGATTTTAAATTTTAAAAAGGACTTTAAAATGTTAGGTATCATCAAGACATTTTTTTAAAGAATTTAAAAATTATGGTGAGTAAATGGCTGTATTTAAAACTAATTTACATAGAAATAGTTTTCTTTAGTGTTTTTATATGCAACTTCAGTAAAAGAGCTGGACCTTCAAAAAATAAAAATAAAAAATAAAAATAATTTATCATTTTATGATAAATATAACCATAAGGTCTTCTATGAGAATAACCATATGTCTAACTTGGTTCTTCATGATCAAGCCACCATTTGTTTTAGCTGACTTTTCATTAACTGACATTAGCTGAAAATCCATATGAATTCAAACCAGCCATTGTGATTTGCAAGAGAAAGAAAGACACTGCTTGAATGAAGCAGTACCCAAATCACCTGCACTGACTTGCTGTCTTAAGGCAAATATGATTTCTCTTTAACGTTGTTAGAAAAAGCTAAGATTATGCTTTTCTTTAATTTACTGTGATGTAGATTGAGAATGTGTTTTAGCATATTTTAATATGTAATGCATTCTATTTTATTTATTTTGAAAACATAAAGGACTAACCCACTGTTATTTGATCTCTCTATTATGTTTTTAAATCAGTAAGGTTTTCCTTTTTTTCCTTTCTTCCTTAAGATAAGCAGAATTCCTTTTTTTAAAATTTTTTTTAGCGTTTTTTTTTTTATTTTTTATTTTCGGGAGACATAGAGACAGAATGTGAACAGGGGAAGGGCAGAGAGAGAGGGAGACACAGAATCTGAAGCAGGCTCCAGGGTCTGAGCCGTCAGCACCGAGCCCGACGCGGGGCTCGAACTCACACACCATGAGATCATGACCTGAGCTGAAGTCGGCCGCTTAACCGACTGAGCCACCCAGGCGCCCCCCCCCCTTTTTTTTTTTAATATATAAGTATTATTTCTGAGAGAGAGACAGCGTGTGAGCAGGGGAGGGGCAGATAGAGAGGAGACAGAATCTGAAGCAGGCTCCAGGCTCCGAGCTGTCAGCACAGAGTCCAATATGGGGCTCGAACTCATGACCTGTGAGATCATGACCTGAGCTGAAGTCGGAGACTTAACTGACTGAGCCTCCCAGACGCCCCAAGCAGAATTTCTTTAACCACTTCTCACATGGTTATGAAAACATTTACTAATATGACTTTAACCTCAATTAGCAATTAACTCATTCAGAATTTCCTGTATTACTTTTTAGTTATAGGTGCTCAAGGGAGTTAGCATTCTTTAATTTGTAAAAATATAGCTCTGAGTGTGCTCTTAGAGATTATAGCCAAAACTTCTCATGTTAGAGGCACTACAGTGCTGTTTTGAAGTTCTGACCAATCCCAATTATCCTGCTTAACCTGTGTTGAAACAGATTATGCAAATAGGTAGAGTGGGTGGTGGTGATTTGTATGTCTGAATGGAGGTGAGTTAGTGCATGTGTCATTCACTGATTCAGTATGGTTTGTTGAAAACATGCTATTAATGATTTCTTTGAATTAAGCCTTGCTCTCTCCCGTGCCTCTTTTCTTTAAAACACAGATCCTCTTTGCTGGGTAAGTAAGTATTAAGTCATTAACATGAAAATCATTAACGTGGAAGATTAGGCCAGTTTTATAATTGTACTAGGAATAGAAAATAAGAGGGTGGAGAGAGCAGCTCTGAGGAGAATCTAGTCAGACTTCACCACGGTGCCTTTGGGCAGCTCCTAGACTGGGTCCCCCCATGGCTCTCTTGTCCTTAAACCTTTGCATTCCTTTTATTGGTGCCTCTGCATTATGCTCAGTTTTTCTTAGCCTTAATCTGGGTTGTGGTTATAGAAATTTTTCTCTTCTAAAGAAATTCTTCTGAACTTCTTCTGAAATTCTGAATTTCCCTCAACTTCATTCCTTGTCAGTACTCCAAAATGTGCTTGTCATTTTGAGTCATTAGTGAGCCTGTAAGCTTGTACTGAGCTTGTGAGTGAGAGTACTTGATAGCCTTATAAACTTACAAACTTCCATAGAATGATAATAATTTTTAAACCTCTCTTTTTAGTAAGGTTTTCTATATAGGTGGTCACTACTTAAAGAAAAGTTGATCCAAATTAAGACACCATATTTCTTGAAACCCGACTGAAAAAAATCTTAATAATTTTAACTATGGAGCTTCTGCTTCTGACCAGACAAGGGTAAAAGGGACCAGATTATCACTGTGCCTGAGCAGCTAGAAAACTGGACAAAATATAAGGAATAATAGTTCCAAGATATTGAGCATCAACCAACAATTGATAGCAGTTTTTGCGAGATGGGAAATAAATGAGGTGAGCCCTATCACTGCCTCAGCTTACTCTGTTTAGAACAGGGTTGGAGAATCCAGGCAGAGACCAGAAGTTTCCCTGCATTGAGGATATGGAGCTGGGAGACCAGAATTCAAGGCAGCTAGAATTTGCAAGGCAAAATACCAGAGAGGAGATTGATGCACAGAGAAAAAGCTCTGGAGGTCTGCAGAGAATCCCTTTGTTTTGTTTCATTCAGTAGAGTGTGCAGCCCGAAGACTAATTAGCTGACTACTGATTAGTGCGTGCATCTAGGAAGACTACCCGAGGTTCAGGAAAGAAGTACGCCAAAAGATAGAAAATTCCTTAGAACTCACACAGAGCTGGTAATAGTGTTCTGGTCTCACCTAGGAGAATGGAAAAACTCCATCATTTACTGGATGTAAGGTAAAATCTGAGAAGCATTTTCCTAGAGTGTTGGGAAAAAGTCTAGACTAAATACTGTGCCCATTCTTTCCAACAAAACTTGAAGAAAAAAAAAAAAAGACCAGAACGGATCCAAGTAACTTAACTGCTTCCCAGAGCAAAACTCAAGGATGTTTATAGGAATATAAAAATATCCAGCAACCAAAAGTTAAAATTCAATCAATATTGCATCTGGCATGCAACCAATATTGCTGCATTGCTTCAAGAGTCAACAAAACCAAACAAAAACAAAAATAAAAAGCAACCCCCCAAAACAAAAAGAAAATACTGGAAACAATGGGAAGGTCTATCATTAGGAAAATGATTGATTAAAATATGTTCTGGGGCGCCTGGGCGGCTCCGTCGGTTGAGCGTCCGACTTTGGCTCAGGTCATGATTTTGCGGTCCATGGGTTCGAGCTGTGTGTGGGGCTCTGTGCTGATGGCTCAGAGCCTGGAGCCTGCTTGGGATTCTGTTTCTCCCTCTCTCTCTGTCCCTCCCCTACTCATGCTCTGTCTCTGTCTCAAAAAATAAATAAATCTTTAAACAAAATATGTTCTATCATTGAAAAGACAATAAAATGAAGGTATTGAAAGAATTAGTTAAGCCCGTGTCTTTTTGACCTAGAGAAGTATTCATGGTATAATGAAAAAAAAGTGAGTTTCCACAGAACCCACAAACGAAAGTTATATATTTGTCTATATATTTTTTACATCTGAAAGATAATGAAATAGAAAAAAAAAGAGGATACACATCACAGTATTATTATTTGTTAGCTAAGGAAATGCAATTGAATTGGAGACCAAATATAGGCATACCTGACTTTATTGTATTTTATTGAACTTTGCAATAGTATTTTTTTTTTTTCAAGTTGAAGGTTTATGGGAACCCTTCATTGAACAAGTCTGTCTGTCAGTGCAATTTTTCTAATAGCATATGCTTCTGTCATGTCTCTGTGTCACATTTTGGTAATTCTCATAATATTACAAACTTTTTATCATTATTATATTTGTTATGATGATCTGCGATCAGTGATTATGACTCACTGAAAGCTTAAATGATTGTTAGTATATTTTAGTAATATTAAATTGTTTTTGAATGTTTATTTTTGAGAGAGAAGGAGAGAAAGAGAGAGACAGATCACAAGTTGGGGAGGAGCAGAGAGAGAGGGAGACACAGAATCTGAAGCAGGCTCCAGGCTCTGAGCTGTCAGCACAGAGCCCGACGTGTGGCTCGTGCTCACGAACCGTGAGATCATGACCTGAGCCGAAGTTGGACACTTAACCAACTGAGCCACTCAGGCACCCTGAGCAATAAAATATTTTTTAATTAAGGTATGTACATTGTTGTATTTTTTAATACAGTGCTGTTATACTTTTAATAGACTATGATATTGTGTTAACCTAACTTTTATATGCACTGGGAAACCAAAACATTCATTTGACTCATTTTACTGTGATATTTGCTTTATTGAGGTGGTCTGAACCTGCAATATCTCTGAAGTCTGCCAATAATTTTTTCTTTCCTTTAATTGAACTATTTTACTTGTAAAATAAGCACAAATTGTCTCATAATTTCTTAATCCTTAAAATATTTAAGAGGAAAAATAATGACAAAGACTAGATGGGGATATTAACAATTGTTATAATACAAAATGACAGCATAGAAATATTAATTTGACTCTATGCTTTGATTTTATGCAAAAATGAGATACGCATGTGGATAAAACCTAGCAAGGACCTCAGAGGTTTTTTTTTTAGTGTTAGATATATGTATATTCCCCTCTACTCAGATTTTATATATGGATGTGTGTGGGCAATAACGATGATAGTTCTGCAATGTAAGGTGTGTAAAATATAGATGGATATGGACAAAGCGTAGATGAGGAAATGTAAAAATGAACAGTATTAGAAAGGCAAGTTATGAATCATTTTGTTTTTTCAGTTTCCCCAAACTTTATGCAACATTTTACTGTCTTATAATAAAAAGTAACTCAAAATCCAACAGGGCTTGCAAAGAACCACACAAATATGATTTATCATGAGAAGAAAAATCTCAGAAATGAGACAGATGATAGGATTAGTAGGCAAAGACATTAAAATGATTATTACGATGTTATTTTGTATGTTTAAGAAGCTAGAAGAAAGATTTAACATGGTATGTGGAGATACGAAGGATATAAAAAAGACCCAAATCAAATTTGTAGAGATGAAAGACCCAATGTTTGTTATAAAAAAATACACTAAATGCTATTACCAACAGATTATACATTGCAGAAGAAAATAGTAATACATTTGAACACAATACAAGAAACTATGCAAAATGGAACCCCAAGAGAAAGGAAGACCTTAAAGGCATGAGCAGAGAGCATCGGTGAGCTGTGAGGCAAGGTCGAGTGACTTAATACATAAGTAACTGGAATTCTTGAAAGAGAAGAGATAAATGAAGGCACAGGATTGTGGGGTGGAACGCAGTCTAGAAAACTGTTTGAATAAATAATGACTGAAAATCTCTAAGTCTGATGAAAACAATCAATCCATAGACGCCATCATCTCCGTAAACCCCAAATATAAGAAACATGAAGACAACTGCACCATGTCACATCATAATCATATTTTTAAAATCCAGAGACAAAGAGAAAATATTAAAGAAGCAAGAGAAGAGAGCTCATCACAGAGGAACACGCAAAGGAATTGCATACGGAGGAGCAAGGATGAGAATGATGGCAGGCTTCTCGCTGTCAGCAAGGGAACGAGTGTGGATGGTGGGGCAGCATCTTAAAGTACTGAAGGAGAAACATGGTCATCTTAGAATCCTTTACCCAGCGAAGACATATTTCAGAAATGAAGGTGGAATACTTTTTTCAGACCCACAAAGGCTGAACAAATTTGTAACTATCCAACTTAACCTACAAGAAATGTTAAAAGAAGTCGTTCAAGTAAAGGGCAAAGGGCGCGAGGTGACAATCTAAATCTGCTCAAGGAATGGAGAGGGTGGGAAAGGATGGCGACACTGGGAGACACAAATGTTTCTTTCTTACACTGTGTAAATCTCTTCTGTTGTTTAACACCTCCTTCTGCTCTGTCTTTAAAAAAATTTTTTTTAAATGTTTATTTATTTTTGAGAGAAAGAGACAGAGCATGATTGGGGAACAGGCAGAGAGAGAGAGAGAGATGGAGATACAGAACCCGAAGCAGGCTCCAGGCTCTGAGCTGTCAACCAGAGCCCAACGTGGGACTTGAACCCACGAACTGTGAGATCATGACCTGAGCTGAAATCGGGATGTTTAACTGACTGAGCCACCCAGGCGCCCCTGCAAAGACACTATTTCTCTTTATATATATAATATATTATATGTTATATAAATGTTTTTTTTTCTTTTTTTTATTTTTGAGAGAGAGACAGAGAGCTAGCAGGGGAGGGGCAGAGAGAGACAGAGACACAGAATCTGAAGCAGGCTCCAGTCTGAGCTGTCAGCACAGAGCCCGACTCAGGGCTTGAACTCACGAACCGTGAGGTTACAACCTGAGCCAAAGTCGGACGCTTAACTGACTGAGCCACCAGGCATCCCCAAAGTCTGGGCTTTTAACAGCTGTCTCATACTGCTGCTCCAATTGAAAAAATAGAGGGAATACAAAATTAAGGAAGATTGCACATAGAATTCATGGTTAATTTATGGTGGACAGGGAACCAATTTAGGTGAAAACCAGAGAATTATTTAAAATACAAGGAAGAAGATAAGATATATTTAATTAGGTTTAGATTAATTATTGCAGTTTCTTTGGGCTTATCCACAAAAGAATAATTACGTGACTAGCCAATTTTTTAGAATTTGTTTTTATTCACCCTTAGTGAATTGCCTCTCTGGATTAGGCCTCTATCTCAGTATAGTCTTTCTACAGGAAGTAGACTAAGGCTTCTTTTGCCAACTTCTCCATTTCTCTATTTGTCTTTTTCTTTTCCATTTGATTTGATGTCATATCCCTGGAACTGTTCCACCGAGGAATCAAAATCATTTCCAGGATTTTAGCTTCCTAACTTTGACTTTTCCTTAAACCTGTTTGGTATTTTCTGCATCATCGTAGGAGAGAAATCAGTAAGCATTTATTTCACTAATTGTTTGCAACTAAAACATGTAAAACAAAACAAGCCCAAGAGATTCTGACAGCTTGCTTATTTTTCTTGAAATTATTTGAGTTTAGATTTTTGACACGGTGGTCTCAAAAAAGTTTAAAAATGATAAACATACAACTTGGTAACTGTTTCTTCTTATGGAAACTATGCTTGTGACCAGACTTCAGCATGAGCTAATATTTAAGAATATGTCATGGTTATGCTTTTATTAAAAGACCATCATATATTCATTTTTGGACTCAAGTCATGATGCCCTTTCTCTTTTAGGGCCATAGTAGATGCTTCTTTCAATATAGGAAGCAAGATGTTGAAGTAATACCTATTCATAGTATCCAAATAGGTACATTAGCTGTAAAAAATGTGTACATTTTCTTTTACGAGGCACCTGTGGAATATGTGAGAAATTAAAGGGTATCTCACAGAGAGTATCTTTTAAAAAATTTTATTTTTAATGTTTATTTTTGAGAGAGAGATCGAGAGAGCACGCGCGGGGGAGGAACAGAGAGAGGGAGACACAGAATCCGAAGGAGGCTCCAGGCTCCGAGCTCTTGGCACAGAGCCCTCACACAGGGCTCAAACCCACGAGCTGTGAGATCATGACCTGAGCTGCAGTCGGACACTTAACCGACTGAGCCACCTGGGCGCCCATCATAGAGAGTATCTTGTCCTGAAAAGAAATTATAATCTGGTCAGGATTAATAGAATAAATATACAGAGGATCGTAATTAAAAAATGCAGAGTAAGGCCTGTTTCACATAAGACTCTTTATAAACTTGTGATGAGTTAAACAGCATTGCAGTATTGAATTGCCTGATATTAGTTGAATTGAAAAATAGTAAATGTTTGCAACCAACAGTGCTATAGGACTTAAAAAGGAAAAGATATTCTCTTACTAGTTCACCTTGGAAATGATTTACAAAAAGATGTGGACTGGCCTTTAAATATATAGAAAGGATTGGATTATAATGGATACTAAATATTTCTACAGCACTTGATTTTTTTTTTTTCAGTTTCATGTCTCTAATCTGATTTTACCACAACCTAATAGAACAAGTAACATTTTATTTTGAAAATAATTTGAGACAATAGGTTAAATGTCTTGGGTGTACACAACTAGTAACCGGTGGCCTTGCTCTTCATATCAAGATCTTCCAACTCTGAATTCTCTGTTTTGCATTGTATCGCCCTTTAAAGAGGCGAGTAGAAAGCACTAAAGTAGACTCAGTCTGCCTGGAACTCAGGTAAGGGAGGTTGGAAATTAGGCTAGGAATCAGGGAGGGTTTAGACTCACAAGCTCCTCAAATGAGTAGATTCGAGGTAGAAGCAAGCAAGAGAAGATGAGCAGACCATTGCAGTAATCCAGGCAAGATAACGATTGTGGCATAGACCAGGGTATGAGTAAAGAAGCTGAGGGAAGTTTTTATATTCTGGATACATTTTGAAGACAGAGCCAACTGGATATACTGATGAACATAATGTGGGATCTTTTTTTTTTTTTTTAAACGTTTATTTATTTTTGAGAGACATAGAGACAGAGCATGAGCAAGGAAAGGGCAGAAAGAGAGGGAGACACAGAATCCGAAGCAGGCTCCAGGCTCCGAGCCATCAGCACAGAGCCTGATGCGGGGCTCGAACTCACAGACCGTGAGATCATGACCTGAGCCGAAGTCGGCCGCTCAACCAACTGAGCCACCCAGGCGTCCCCATAATGTGGGATCTTGAGAGAAAGAGTCAGAAAGGGATCCAAAGTTTAAAACATGAGCAACCGGAAGAATAAGATTATGGGGAACATAGAGGTGGGCAGGTCAGAATTGAGTTTTAGATGAGCGGAGGTGAGATGCCAATTAGACATCCTAGTAGTGAGGTCAAATAGCAGCTGGACCCATGAGTTTAGAGTTCAGAGTAGAGTCTGGGCTGGAGATATGATATTCAAAGTCATCGGGGTATAGGTGGTATTTATAGCGGTGAGACTGGGTGAATCACTAGGGGGGAACAATTACAGATAAAGAAGAGAAGAAGTGTCAGAACCTGATTCTGGGGTACTCCAGCATTCCAAAATCTTAGAAGATGAGGAGGAACCACGAAGGTACTTGATACAGATGCAGTTGCTTTAGAATAAGCTGCAATGAGGTTTCCAAGCATGGGAAAGCTGTACGGGCATGTTGAAACGTAACTTGAAAGCAACTTGGAGAGATTTTTTTTTTTTCTAGACCGTGCTATGGGCATAATGGTATGTTAGGCATGGAGTAGTTCAAGAAAAGTCCATCATAAAACACTGTAGTCATTAAACATTTTTATTTATTGGATGAAGCAATGTTTATGGCTGTCACAATAACAGAGTGAGAAGTAAGTAATTGGGAGCCATTATCCTCATTTTTAACATGAGGAAACAGACCAGAGAAGGTGAGTGAGCTGCTTGTAGTTTTACCGTTTATAGTAGCACATATTTTTTGTTATGAATGTCAAGTTAATTTTCAATACTCTGCTGTCCAAGATCTTGCTAAGTTTCTAGAAATGTATTTTATAAGTAGGAGCCAATTAAAGATCAGAATAAAGTAGAGAGAAATAATTGATGTTAAGGAAAATAACAGAAGAATGTTTAGGACATAATCAATGACACAGTCTACAGAGAAACGAGGAATCACGGTGTGGTGAAGAAGGCACTGGACTTAGAATCAGGAAATTTGGATACCGGTCCTGGCTGCTGAACTTTCTGAAAGCCTTGAAACCAGTTTCTCAGGGCTTGGTGTGTTGCTGAGAACACAGCTGTCATGTGGGAAGGTTTTTGTAAACACATTAAAGAAGTCTCGGGGGACACACATATTAAGGAGTTACTTCTGGGGAGCAGGTTGGACTGGGAGGGGCAATTAAAGGACATTGACTTTCCTCTTCACTTCTGTTTGGTTTGTTCATAATGAACATGTGTTAACTTTCTTGTTTCATGAAAAAAATAAAAATGAAGAACTCTTAAGGTCAATTAAGCAATTTCTAGACACAAGCAGAAAGACATAGTTCGTATCTATTTGATCTCCAAGTCTACATTTCTCCTGCAAAATGAGAGAATTTGACTAGAGTCCCTAAAACCAATTCCAACTGCAGTACCTGTGATCCTATGGAAAGCCACGCATTTCAAGAAGGGGGGGCCTTTTCCTCACTACTATATAAAAGGAAATCTTTGGACTAGTGTATTCAGGAAAATTGGGTAACTGAAATATCTGGTACATTGTAATGCTGAACTTGTAATGTGGATTGGTACTAAGTAATTTAGTAAAATAATACATTATTTCGCATACCCATAATAACCACCTGAAACAGTTCCTGTTGTTATCACCCATCCCCGATCCAGTTTTACATATGAGGACTTTGAGGCTTATCAAGATTAACCAACATGCTTGTGATCACACGGCTAAGTGATGAAACCCAAGCCTGAGTTCTGAGCCTGAAATCTCAATCATTAAATACATCTCTCTGAGTCCTTAGACGGGGGACACACCTTCCTTGACGTGGGGAAACAGTGATTTATTTCAGTTTATGAAGTGGGAAAATCAGAGTTTGCTTGATTATTGTCAGATGCCTTGTTTCTGAACTCTCTCTCCCTTACTTCTTTTCAAGTGAACTTCTCATATTGACTAAATGAAGTGCTCACATCTCCTTCCTCTGCCTTGCATGTTATAAAACTACCCTCATGTTCTTTAGTCTTAAAATGCATCGCCCAAGTTTTAATGTTTCTTAAATACAAATCTTATAACTTATGGGTCTGCTGAATGTGACAATATTTCTTTTTTTCTACAGAAAAATCAGAGTCAAGGATGTTCTTAAAAATTATAGACTTGCTGTCGGTAGCACTACTGCCTTCATTAACAGTCTAGGGACCCCTAACTGCAGTTTCCTTGACTGTCTTCCTTGTCCTGACAGGAAGATTGCCAGCTTGAGTCTCTGACCTCCATTTCTCTGTTAATTGTCCAACATGGCGCCCTTCCGGTTTGACCTACTCCTTTGCTGCCTTCTAATTCTCATTCCAGAACTTCATTTGGGTTGTCGATTGTTCTGCTTTCCTATTCAGTTTCTGTCACCCATATGAACAGCTCCCAAACCTGTCAAAGTATCAGAATCACCTGGAGAAATTTGTGACATGACAGATCTTGAGGTATAGATCAGTTGGAACCTGGAAGTGTATATTGAAAACTGTGTCTTGCTTCATGCGTTGCCAGACTAGGAATTTCTGCCCATTGCGATACCATTACCTGAAGCAGATGCCCAGGTCGGCTTTCACCTGGTTCAATGGTCTCAGTTCTTCACCTGCTATGGGAAGTTAGAGAAGGAGCTATCACTCTGTCATGGCACCTTGATTAGAAGCTTTGTTAATGGGAATTATTATGAGAAGACACTCTAATCTCTAGAAAAATGTGCTTGTTTGTCCTTAGAATTGTATAATCACACAGTAAATTACGTTTAGAATTGTATTCCTGATAGAGGTGCTAATTTTACATGTAACGAAAGAGAAAAATTTGGGGGTTGAGTTCCTTGATCTTTTTCCTTCTCTAATCAAATGTAAATCACTTTATGCATAGGGGTTTACAAGCAAATATTAAAAAAAGTCATCATACCACATAAACCGTGAAGTAATTACATGTTTATTCCAGTTTTTGAAATAGAGATTTCAACCAATTTCCCTGTAAATACTTTTCTTATTTGAATAACAAGTCCAGATCATTGATTTTTAAATTCTCTTTAGTATACCATGAGTTTATGATTAAAATACTCAATGAAAATAAAGTTATGTATGTTAATTTAATTAGTGACTATTTAATAAATATCCACTCAATGCTAAGCGTGTTATTAGGTGCTCAAGACAAACAGAACACGGTTTATGTCCTCACGTTCCTGACTATTGTCTATTTTTACTGTGTGAGAAGAGCCTTTTCAGAGCTGAGCCTTGTTGCTCAGCACCTCCTGTTATTTTTCTAAGACAACCCATGCAGATCACTTTTTGAACTATGGCTTAATTACAGAGAACCGCTTAAAGCAAATGTATAATTTATTCACCTGAGAAACTCAGGGCAAAGCTGATCCTGCTTAGGTAGGAAAGTGCAGTTGAAAATACGTTAATACTGTGTTCCAAAACAGAATCCCACATTACGGAGACGCCCCTCCTGCATCTGACCCTTAATTTGCAGTTGTGCAAAAAAACAGCTGTCTCACGGTAGCCATTTCGACCGAGGTGCTGGGTAAAACACTTGCATTTCAGTGCATGGTTATTTACAGCATACGCGGGGGAAGTTCCAAGACTGTAAGAAGTGAATGCAGCAAATCTCCACGGCCTCTCTCAGGCCTCACCTTCTTTAGTTGCTAATGGCACCAATAAGGAATGATGTTTAAACTCTTTTCAGGAATGTTTATTTTTTTTTTAATATTCATTACCTTCATTCGCATAGTGTTTTGTATTTAGTTTTTATTTTTTACCATTTGTAAAATGTCAGGGTGTTTTTCCATTGCCACCCCTTTACTAAAAATGTGATATGTATGCAGATTTGGAGGAGTCTTGAGTCTACTTATGTTGTTTCTTCCCAGATTACCTTCCGTAAATAAACGTTTGTAATTTCTTGATTCTGTAAAATGCAACTGGTAGCGCCTTTCAAACTCATTAAGTACTCTGACTCAGGAAAGGTATGTGGAGGTGTGATATTCAAGCCAGTTCAGAGTTCCTTGAGATAAAGAGAGACAAAAAGAGACTGAGTGATCCCTTAGTGAGACAGAGGCTAAAACTTGGGCAATGCCAGTCCTCTTGTGAAGAATGGCAAATGGTCTGAGATTCTCACAGCTCCTTCTGCAGGATCCTTGCAGGCTAACGGGACAGCCTAGTATCGTTTCACAGATATCGGCCGAAACTTTTGATTCAGAGACCAAGACATTTAATACGTCTAGCCCAGCAAACGGTATGAACTCCATGTTTGTGAGAGTTCTGGTGCCCCAGGTTCCTCGGGAGTGCCATGAGGTGAGCCGGGTGGACGCTGCTAATTCAGAGGCTTCACATCTCAACCAGGGACCCCGAGTTTAGGGAACTCTTGTAATTGACTGCAGGCACACCTGCCCAGACTTTGCCCCTGGAGAGAGACGTTATACTGCTCAGCAAATAAATCTGCCCTCTGCTCTGTCTGCATAGGCTCTTCTCTCTACAAAAATCCTTGAAAATGTGGTCTAGAACACAGGACATCACTACTTCTGCTTACAGAATGTGCTCACAAGAGAAGAATTGTCTCCTAGTATTCCTGAGCATTGAATATGCTCATGGTTTAAACTCTTCTTACCAGAATTTTGTGCCCATTCTACTAACTCTCCTTTACTTGAGTATGCCTTGGAGTATATCTTTTTGTATATACTCTTTATCAGAGGCAATGTTGATGATGAATAGTTGAGCTAAAATATAAATAACTGTGTGTACAAAGGGGAGGAGGAACTGCTCATCATAAATGAAGCCCTCTTTCATACAAGTGTACTATATGGCAGGCAATATTGTTCTTTTATGAGGTTCTTGGAATCATATTAAATAATAATGGCCCAAACTGAAATTTCCTTTTAATGAATGGTCTGAGAGGGAAAAAAAAGAAGAAAAAAAGAAGAAAGAGAATAAAGAACAACTCTTCAGACAGGACTCCGTAACTACTGAGAACAGATTAAGTTTCTCTGTACAGTTAAATCTGGTGGTTAGGATCGAATGTTTAAGATTATTGAGTGATCTGACGAACTACAGGTTTGTATCTTTCTTTGCCAGGTACTCAATTGTTTGCAGGAAGATTGCTTTATTGAAGTGAGTTTTGTGTTAACTGCTCATTTTAGTGATGTTCTTAATGCCGAGGATTATTTAGTCACCCCTCGTTCGATATTACCAGCTAGGAAACAGACCCAGGAAGTCTGACAGAGTGGCCTGAAGTTACACAAGAAAGGAGGAGCTGAACTAACCTCTCATGTGTCCCTGTGCGGCATTTATTTTCTCAAAAGATATACATTAGGTCAAAGTCAAAATATAAGAGACAGAGAGAGACATAGAAAGAGAGAGAGAGAGAGACTGATCTCAGCAGGATTTATAATCCTGATGTGGAGAAAACTCCACTTGTCACTGTAAATACCAACCCAAATTAGTACTGTACTTGGGAACTGGCCAGAATGTTTGAAGGTGCATTTCAGTTTATGACTAGAGCTTGGCCCTCATGTGGAAAAATATTAATTGCCATTCAAAATCACTTTAAAAAGATGAGTATCTGAGACGCAAATACAGGATCGCCTTAAGCACAGTAAACAAACAATTAAACCAATTATAATTTACCAGTGAAACTTCCAAGTGTTGAGAAATTGGCCTTGTTTCATGTATGGTGAAAGGCAGAGAATGTCAGAGTGGTTTAACTGTTTTCATCTGTGCCGAGAGGCTCTGGCTGTACTGAGCTGGAAGGGGTCTCAGAGAGCATCTGCTGGGATGGTTTTCTCCCCTTTGGGGGGCCCTGGGCTCGAAGAACTCTGAGGCAGTGCAGAGAGACCACCGAGGATGAAGATCTGCACTCTTACTTCTAATAAATCCTCTCTGCTTTTGCCGCGGCTTGGCTTGTTACTTAGAGAACAAACTCAAAAACTCAAAAATTTATTATTTTATATCTTGAAAGGAGTTTGGGTACATGCAGTTATTAAAACGAAGCAAGTCTGCACTTAAGATCTTTGTTTTATTATATTTGTGTTTTATGTAAAAAACTAAACAGTTACCGAACTCGATTATAGCATGCTGAAATATTTAGCGGGGGATGTGTCGATGCCTGTGATTTATTTGGAAGTGCACCAAAAATAAGGCAGATTGATGGTTGGATACACGATGAAGCAAGGATGGTCACGTGTTAATGGTAAGATGTAGGTGGAAGATTTAGGGTGCCCACGCTAGGATTCTTTCGACTTTGCTGTATGTTTGCAATTTTCCTTAATAAATTATTTGGAAAAAAAAACGCACCAATACATTTCGACCCTCTGAAAGAAAGTGAGGTTCAGGGAGAATAAGGGTAAGCCATTGGCAGAGCAGGAACTAGAAAAATCTTCAAAGAACTCGTCCCGCTGCTGGTTTTACATTCAGATTTGAGCCTTTGCCCCAAATTTCTGTATATAAATGTCAGGAAAGTCATGAGTATGATCGAAGATGAAAACAAGGCCTTCTACAGGATACTGAAACTCCTACTTTTAGGATTTCTCCCCACCTTTCCCTTCCTTTTCTCCTCCTCTTCCTCGTCCCCCTCCACCTCCTCCTTCTTCGAACTGTTTTCCATGCTGGTGGCATTGAGGCAACTGTTGGGCTTCTCGTAATGTTTAATACACTAGAATTGATTGTGAGCTTATATATTCTGTGGTATTTCTGGGCCAACTTTCCTTTCTGTTTTTCATTCTTAAATAAATAAATGCATATTGTATTTCCTGGTCACTGTATTCTTTTGAAAGTTATGGAAATGAAGTTAACATTTTAAGAAAAGGTCCGTGAACTTTACATAGATTCTTCTAAACCTTTTCTGGGAGGAAAGTTGGCTTTGCTCCTGGTGTTTGACTGGTATAAGTCATAATGAAGGACTACCTAAAAATGACTTCTCCTTTATTCTTATTCTCCGCTAGAACATTTAGAGGGTAAGAATCTCTGGAGTCAAGCTTGCCTTAGGTTTAAATTCTAGTTGTGACATTTCTAAATGTGAGGACCTGGAGAAGTTACTCAGATTCTCTGATCTTTCTTTCCTGAGTATAAAATAGGGATACTAATAGTACTCTAAAGATTGTAGTATTTAGTAGCATCAGCGGTTACAATTTTTAGTAGTGGTAACCTTAGAATTTGCTAGTGAATGACATAGATTTGCATTTTATATTTACGTTTTGTTTCATTTATTTTACTCTTTATTTATAGCTGATATTTTCTTTCACAAGGGATTATGCTTCTGAATATTTATAGGATTTCCATCTTCACTTGTCCTGTCGATAAAGCATACACACTCTAATTCTCGCAGTTGTTTGCACAAAACCATGAGTCATCTATAAAGTACATTTTGGTTAAGGTTAGGTTTATTTCATAACTGTGTTGTCCTTTAAAAAGATTGTTTTTTGCTTTCTCAGGGCTTAGTATTGATTGCTGCTTTTCAGTTTCCTCTTAGAGTTCCAAAATGTTAGAATTGTAGACTCGCACAACTCCAAGATAAGAAGTGTAGACTTCTAAAAGAGTGAGAAATTAAAGTTTTAGTTAGCAGTGTAACTTAAAAAAATTGCAATGTAAAAGTGATACGTTTTCATAGTAAGTGAATAAAAATATTGGGTTCCTCGTGGGTGCAATTTCAGATTAATGAAAATGTCGGCTGGAAAGTTGTTGGATAGGTATATTTTATCCACCCCAACCTAATACATGTATATGTTCTATAAATAATATATCATATAAATAATTTATCATAAATTTATATAATGCATCATATAAAGGCAATATATCAATATGTAATATATACACATAACAATACATGTAACACATATATATTGATACATAGTAGATGTAAACATATACATATGATAGTATATCATTTGAAGGAAAAAAATCAAGCTTATATTTATTATAGTTCAGCAATTGTGTAATGCTTTCTTTGTCTATCATTTGAAACCCTTTTTTTTTAAAAAAAATAATATATATTTCATAGTTTCCATGAGTGACAAAACGAGCTATGGTACAGAATCATAAAATTTGGTGGGTTGGGAGGAAGCTTTGAGAGATTATCTGGAATTCTAGATTTGCCATTTTTAAGTTTTATTTCAGGAAGTCTAAAAATATACTTATGTTTCATTATACTCTAATTACATCAAATTAGAATCTCTGAATTGGGACTGAATAGTCCTACTTTTCAAAAGCTCCCTTGGTGATCAATGTCAGAATCATCCATCTGCAGTGTGTGTGTGTGTGTGTGTGTGTGTGTGTGTGTGTGTGTGTATGTGTTTTGTTTTTGCCAATATTTAGAAAAGAAACAGAGAATTGCTCTAGACCTTGATGAAGTCATGGAGCTATTTATCTTCAGAACTGAAATAGACTCTGGGTTTCCTCTTAAACCGGTGGTTTTTCCAGTCTCCTACACAGCTTTTTTTGGCTACTCCTGATTGTGTTATTTTTAATGAGTTCGTGTGGTCCCCAAAACCCTTGGAGTAGACCTCTCGTTGTAAGTCAGGCCTTGTTTTGGTAGATGAGCCTTAGGGATGTCAGACATTTGTGTTTCCTAAAACACTGGGGAGTGAGTGAAGATGTTTAAATAGCTCCTATATCCCTGAGCTAGACTGGTCAAGCTGTTCCATTGAGTTCTCCTAGGCCAGGAGAAAGTGCACTACCACTTTGAGTTGGGCACTCTGAGTTTAATGTAGAATATATTCCTTAAATTATATTGTACTTTATTCAGAAATGATGGAATTTATGTCCTTTAGATTAGTGTTAGTTATGGGATATATATCAAATTATTTTAAAGATGGAAGAATAAACAAAACAAATATATTCTAAATTAAAGCTCATTTAAATTATTTTACTTATTTTATGATAGTCATATTATTTTGTTTTTGTTATAAACAACCGTAGAATTCATTGACTTTCTGTATGTTTCAGAATCTTTTAAAATATGGAGGTATAATATCATTCCATTAAAACTAATTTCCAATGAATGGCCATATGGAAATTTGTGTTTGTAACCCTTTTATGATATATTCTTTGGAGAAATACAGTTCATTCTACATTTTCATCACCATTTCTTGCTGTGGTGGGATAATGTTAGCGTCTCAAATGGCATGTGGCCAAACATGGATGCAGTGTTAGTGCCTCTTGAAGGCCTTGTTTAAAACACTCACTCTGGGATACTACTGTGCTTCTTTACTTCCAGACTGACCACTGCTCTAAGCAGTGTTGGGGCAATGCCTGGGCTGCCCGAGCTCTTGAAGTTCAAGAAGAAGCACCTGGACTTCTCATGATGGGAGGTCAGAGTCAATGTAAGTGACTTCCTAATTTGGGGGGCTGAATCCCTTCAGTGATTTGAGGTCTGTATGAAGTCAGTCATATAAATGGTTATTTTCAGTGTGTGTTTTATATCAACCTCATACCCCCCAATATTGCCACTGACTTAAAATAAAACTTTAGAAGTGTTTTTCGAGAAATAACTTCTGATGCATCTCTGGTGAAAAGCATCGTTCAAAGATCTTAATTTTTTTGTTTGTTTCATTAGGATTTTCCATTGATATTTTCAATTCCTTGAAAATACTACTTTGAGGAAATTGGAGTTACTTGGAAAATGTGCATCAATAATAGTTTAGAGAAAACTTAGAGAAAATCATTTAAAAGTTTCTCGGACTTTAAAGCTGAGCATAAATAGACTCATAAATGCTTATGTGGGCAAAGCTGTAAGTTTATATTTTTGAAAATTGTTTTAATTCTGCTATAGTTTGAGCATTGTTGAACATTGTTGCTCAGTACAGATTTATTTCTTTTCAAAGTTGTTACTGCATGAATTCCCAACCATGTAGGGATTCCCAAAGGTAACGACTTAGTAAACTGTATCAGCAAATACTTGGTATATGTACAAATGGATAATAGAAATAGTGGAAATAATGTTCATTTGTGATAAATTACAGGGATTGAATTTTTCCTTTGGGGCAAAATAATGAAGTTACATTATGATGCATGTACTAAGATGGAATTTTCACTATGAACAAAGAGGAGAAAATATTATATGCTTTGAGTTTTATTCTCATCAAGTTCTGAGGATCTAAATCTCTTTTCAAATAGTTTTTCTGCATATAAGTTATAAAGTAATGCTATTTGAAGATCATGAGGAGATCATTTCTCTTGTACAGTTGAATTCTAGAGCTCTTACATAAAGTTCTAATACTTCATTATATAGAAGGGAAAAGAAGGTTCTACAGTAAGTAAAGATTCAAAGTAGTTTCTCTTTTTCTGTATGATGGCTTGCATCTAACTCTGATAAACAAATTTGAATTTATACAATATTGATGTTTTATATATTGCTACTTCCTTAATTGCATCCATTCTATATAACATATTAAAATAGCGAATACTGGAAAGAACATGGGATATAAAGCAAAAAACCTCAGGTATATTTTAAGTGCCCATTTCCCAGTTTACTACAGTGTCATTTAAGTTCACTGAGTGCCTATCCTTCTAGATTGTGAGGACCAAATGAGATCATATATGTAAGATTACTTGATTAACTATAACACGCTGTAGAAGATTTGTTAATCTTTTGGGTGCAACAGTTAGAACAAAACACTTCAAATCTGGGTATTTTATCCGGCAACCTTAAAGAAGATTTTCTTCTCTCTATAGCTTTTATTTTTAAAAAGGAAGAAACAAAGTAATTCAAATATATAGTAGGCTGGAATACATGGAACAACAACATCAAAATACTGAGGAAAGCAGCTTAAGTTACCATGGCATGTCCTGGATCAGACTGTCTGCATGAGCCCTCCTGCCCTCTCCCTCCTCTGCCTCGTCTCTAACTTCCGCACTCTCCTCTGTGTCTTTCTCCATTCTGTTCTTCCCCCTCCCCTACCTTCCAAGGACAGTGGGACTTCCCTGCTTGTCTTCTGACCTTTGGTTTTATTTATACCCTGCAGACCCTCTTCTTCATCGATATTATATTGCTTAGACATCCTGACAGGTTTCGTATAAAGTTTTTTGACATCTTTCCCTTGATGTTTCATAGTAAGACAGAATGAAGCTCTAAGCTGCTGGACCAGAAAAAGGAGAGCAGTCTTTGGTCCCCAGTGAGTAATAAAACCACAGGTAGTGTTGACAGGTGTGTATAGTCACACTTCACCTGAGACTCTTCTGTGGTTTGAAACTCTTTGGATCTGTCACTACCATTCATAATTAAAGGAACATTTCTTTGAAACCACACCACATGTTTAAAATGAAAACTCAGGGAAGAGGAGAAACAGAAAAGTAATGCATTAAAAAGGAAAAGTAAGCAGAGTTTGAGAAGATGGACATAAAAATCTGAACCCCATAAACAGATAACAGTCAAAGATGGATTTTTTGATTGGAAATGGGAGGAAAGCTCTTGGATGAGGAAGACAAAGAACCCATTTTACCAGGGTTATTGTGCTTGTCAGAACTGATTCCCAACAGCTGACTGGGGCACTGAGAAATAGTACACACCAGCTGACTTGGGCCAAGAGAACTGGGAAGGGAGAAAAAAGCCAAAAATGAATGGGTAACAGGAGGTAAGGAACTTCTTTATCTTGGCATTCATAATTTAAACATCTTAATTTAAGGGGAGGATCTGTTTTGAAACCCTTTAAACTTATTAGAATCAAATACTTGTTGTGATTCTTTGTTACTGGTTGTTTGTTTTTGAAACCTGTAGTTGAAAGAGTGGTTTAGAAAGCTGGATATTTGCATGAATATTGTTTACCATTCTGTAATTACCCTAAGGCAGAAAATCGGGGTTGCTTTTCCTCCATTGTTCCCTTCATTTCTTTGTTATAATCATCCTTTTCCTTCCCCGCCTGTATTCCCATGTCTTTTCTTGCTCTCCTTCCTTCTTTTCTATTCTCTGCCCCAAGATTTTAGAGTCATTTCTACAGATGCACAAGCCCTAGCTTGACCGTGGGCCACCTCAAACATACCAATCATAAGTAATATTATTTTAAAGGGGGTTCATGTGCCACATTGGATTTTTAAATGTTCCCTGTTGCATAAAGAGACTGATGTTGATAAAGACATAAAAGTTAAAAACAGGGCATTACTTGAAAAATTTGGGCTAGTTGTTAACATTTATTTAGGATTTTCAGAACTTACATCTGTGTAAAAATTAGGAATTTTGGAATGTGATCTTTAGACAGAGTCTGCTCTTTGAGGGTTAGGATCTAGTAGTTAGCACAGGGTTGTCCTCTGGTCACCGAGATTTTTTTTTTTACTTGGTCTTCCACATTTGAGTGATTCTTGAGGCACCGTAGTGTACCTGTCTCTCAGGTAGGGATATCATTAACTAGCGTGTACTTGTCTTTGGCTAAATTATAAGAAGGTGCCCTCTCTGAGCAGAAGAATCCTAATAATTCACTTTCCCTTTCAGATGTGGCTTGGCACTGAGGCTGGGCTGGGTATATGTCCCCGTTTGTCACTCAGGATCTGTTGCACATGTATAAATAGTAGAATCGTATGCAATAGCCCTGCCTCCAAGCCACAAGGCTATGAGAAAAATGGGAAATTTTCCATAAAACATCATTAAGTCCCCCAAATACAGCAGATACTTTCTTTTACTTAATCAATGATAAAAAAAATGGCTGTCTTTTGGAATTAGCAGGTTATCAACATTTTAGCTATCAGTTTTCAAGGTTTTATAAGTAAACTATTCTAAGTATAGTCATATGAACTTAATTTTCAGAAGAGGGAATCTGAAACATAAGAATAGTTTCTATGCTATTTAATGAGGCGTTGGGTAGGAAAATAATGCAATTTTTAAATGAAATTTAAATTTAAATAAGAGACTACATTTTGAATACTGTCACAAGTCAAAGGGTTGGTGGCAGTAATTATGATTTGCCAGTCTTGGTAGCATCCCAGATTCTTAGATAACCCGGGAGCCTGTGATTACAATAGAAGTAAAATATCGTGTGTGTGTGTGTGTGTGTGTGTGTGTGTGTGGATAGATCGATTGATCTCTCTGCATATCTCTCATCTATATCTACTTTTTTATATTAGGTTTTAAGGCCTTACTGAGGAGATAGTGAGCAGGATGGGAAAAGTTTCTGGTTAAAAACTTCATACATAAAGCTGTGATATTCCTCTAGTTGCATTTAAAAACAAAATGAAATTTGGATATAATGTGATTGGCAATTTGCCATCGCCCCTGCCTAATGGTCTTATTTTATGCATCAGGAAGATCCCAGAGGAGGGTAACATTGGTGGGAAATAGGAGACTACTGTGTCTCCGGAAGCAGAAGGGTGAATCTGGGGTGTCATTTGGATCCAGTTTGCACAGCGTAGTGATGAAATCACCTGAGTTTCAGAGATTCCTGCTCTTGTTCTGAACATGGCTGCTGGCATTAGTGACGTAGGCTATCTTCATCGATATTTAAGCGGAGTGTGGACAGCCACCATCCAGTGGTGCCATGTCAAAGCCAGGTGCTGGAGGCCAGGCCCCAAGAATTCCCAGCCAGCCAGTTGTGCTGACTGACTGTTGTCTCATTAACTTTGCAAAATCGAGATGCTGTAGTTGATACATTTGAACAACTACAGTTTTGGACTCTACTTAGTGAGTCATGATAAGGTTTTGTTGGACCAGATGAGTGGAGTAGACTAGGTTTACGTTATTCTTGTTTGCTTTTGTTTTTGATAAACCCCAACTTTCTAAAAAATAAAAAGTCATAACTCTGGCATTGACTATTCATGTTTATTATTCCAGTTTTGAAATGTGAATTTGTTGTTATACTCCTTAGTTAGAAACTAGAATAGAACTGTAAATACTGGAGCTACTTTTAAGAATCAAAAGAGGAAAAAAAAACCCCACAGGTACATTAAAATCTCAATTAGAAAATTTGCATACCATGAAGGAAGGCATGGGTTTTGGAAGATATATACTCGAGTCAAAGATATTGGCTTCCACTTTTACTAATTTTTATTTCCTTAGATTGTGTTTTGTAAGAATATTAGATTTGTGATTCTTATGTGTGATACTGAGGAAGGACTTTTAAGCAAGTTTAAAGTAAAACTAAAAAATTATTAAGGTTGTATCTACAACACATTAAGTATGTTTAATCTCTTTTAGAACTGTAAGTTTTAGCAAGGTCTCTCTCTTTCTTCCTCCCTCCCTCCCCTTTTTCTTTCTTTCTTTCTTTCTTTCTTTCTTTCTCTTTCTTTCTTTCTTTCTTTCTTTCTTTCTTTTTCTTTCCTTCCTTCTTTCCTTCTTTCCTTCTTCCTTCCTTCCTTCCTTCCTTCCTCTCTCTCTCTCTCTCTCTCTCTCTCTCTCTCTCTCATGGTTGTATTAACAGCTATAGACCAAGTGACAACATCATTGTTTTTAATAAAATGGATTAATAGAAATGTAAGAGGATTAAGTATTTCAGGTTCTGGCTTCTGTGCTTAATATGAGAATATTGGTTTGAAGCCAGTATACACAGCACGCTAATTTATTGGTACTTTGTTTGAAGTAGTGTAGAAGATTACCTCCTCTGAGATTGCTCACCTGGGGCAGTCAGTCTCAACTTGGAGCAGTTGTGCCCCCAGGGGACATTTGGCAAAGTCTGGAAACGTTTTTGGTTGTCACAGTTGGGGAGGGGCTGCTCCCAGCATCTAGGTGAGTAGAGGAGGTCAGAGATGCCACTAAAATCCCGCAATGCACAAGAAAGCCCCTCACAACAAAGGATTTTCCAGCCAAAATGTCAGTAGTGCTGAGGCCCAACGACCTTGATCTAGGAGTGTTTACAGTTTGGCTTTTTCCTTATCTCTTTTCTTTTTCCTTTTCCTTCCCTTTCCCATTCCTCTGTCTTAAAGAGACATGTGTAACCTGGTGAGGAGAGGAGGACGTGGCTCTCTGTTTTGTGCTAAGATTACTGTTCAGTCACTCCCCAAGGTGTGGTGTTGTACAGAATGAAAACGGGATCGGATCGGAGCGCTGTCCCGTAGCTGTGGCCCTGGACGTGTTGCTTAAACTCTTTCATTTCTTTGTCTCTCAAAATCAGAACTGAACGGGATCTAAGATTTCTTCCAGTCCAACAAAGTTAAAATAGTTTGGCTGAACAATTTACTCAGCCTGACATGAGTAGCTCCTCTGTGTCAAATAACATGATAGATTCTCTGAGTGAAAGGATACAGAAGACCAGAAGATGTGGTTCTGATTTGTGAATGCCTGTGACTTAACTGAGGAGACAGTCGTGTAAACAGATGTGACCATGCACTGTGATGAGCCTTCTAATCGGAGTGTGATCAAAGTTCTGCAGGACAGGGGAGGACAGCTGCTACCTGAGGTAAAGAGAGTTGGGTAGAACCTCATCAGCAGGAAAGCGGAGTTTGACAGACTCTTGGAGGGTTAGAGGAGGGATTTGCCAGAAGGGGAGGAAGGGCATTCCAGGTCAAAGGAATGGCATAAGCAAAGGTGTAGAATTATGCCAAGCCCTGGAATAATCTCTGACTCTGAAAGGTTTCAGTATGGCTGGAATATTATCTTAAAAATACTCTTCTTCTATTGCCTTAAAATATGAGTAATTTCCAAAAGATTCTTAAAGCTGAGAAAAGTAAACATTACCACTTCTCCCTGGTCCTAACTCCTTAGCCATTCATTCATTTCCAGCGTGTATATCCCAAGCACCGCCAGCCTCAGTTCCAGTGTGAGGATTCCCTCAGGCTCCCAGCTCTCTTGCTTCACTTGTTTTAACTTGTGCCTCCTCTGCTGCTTCATTGCTAATGTTGTGGCTTGTGGTGCAGAAAAGTCAGGAACAACAAATCCAATTAAAAAAAAAAAGTGGCTGATTTTTACCCCCATCAAATACCTGTGAAATAAGTTTGAATTTTAATAACCCCCGTGGGGCAATGGGCTTGGGTAATTAGAACAGCTGAATTAGTTCACAAATGCAGGGGAACCAAGGACAGTGCCATCCCATTCAGTTCTTTTAAAGTAGAGAGCATGATGGCAGAAATAGCGCCAAAGCTTCTGTCACAAACTGACAATAGGCAGCACGAATTTTTGGCTTTGGGAGACCAAAATGCTGCTCGGCATTGCCGAACAAGTGCTTCTCAGCTCGGCTTAAGTCACCATCGCTCTCAGTTTTCTTTTGCAGCTGTGAAAGTCAGTATCTTCCTTTAGATTAGGTCATGAAAGAAAACAAGTGCATTGAAGGAAATTCATCTTCCTACCGTCTGTAAAGAAGCAGACAAATTAGGCATGAGTTTTCCCTCAGCAGGTCTAACTTTTCTCAGGAGAAGTTAAGTGGAGTAACTCCTTCTGTTGCTTTTCTCTGGAAATATCCAAATATAAAAAGAAGTTCTGTAGTAGATATCGCAGTGATAAGAGTTCAGAAAATCAGTCTTCTGTTTCCAGCCAAGCAGTCGACTCTCTGTGACACTTTATTTCTTGATTTCTGAACTTCTCCTTCTAGAAATAAATCCTGTAATACCTGCTGTTCATTGCTCACAGCTTAGGAGGTAATTGCTATTCAAGGAGCAAAAGGTTTTATCACACAAGTAAGTATTTTTCCAACCTGGATGCCCATCCATGCCCTGTTTGCATGATTAAATTCTCAGTAGTCTGATATTTGGCAATATCTTTTTTCCCCCCACCAGAATGTAAAAGTCATGTGTAACTATTCACTATGAATTTGTCAAAACATCACTCAACCTAATAAATATCCCATAAAAGAGCCGACTTGGCTGCAGTTGAATCAGTGCGGCTTCGCTAATTTGGCCACTAAATTAAGCCAATACTTTTTAATCTGGATTGAGCTAAGGGCGAATGTTCAGAAATCAAGGCCTGGGTGTATTCTCCCAGAAATCACTGGAGTTTGGCTGTCTTCATTAGGTTGGTGAGAGGAGGAGGTACAAATAAATGTGTTTAACGCCAACATGTCCCCTTCAATATGTATAGACCACCAGTGGTAATATCAGAGGGACGACAATGAAGAAAATGAATAAGCAATCAGAAGTGTGATGTAAGAGAATTGAAAATAGTTTGGGTTCTTAAAGACTGCTCATCATGCAACAGGGACATATTCTTTTATCCTCCGTTAGATTCTGTTTTCTGTACGAATAATTATTTATTGCATGCGTGAGAGCTAGTGTAGGTAGTTTTACTGAAATAGTCATACCCATTCATTTACATGCAGACTGTGACTTCTTTTGCATTGCAATGGCAGAGTTAAACAGTTGCAACAGAGAATGTTAGGTCCTCAAAGTCTGAAATAAAATAATTACTATCTTAAAGTCTGCTGACCCTTGCTTTAAGGAAGTGCTTTTTGTAAGCACAAACTAATTTCTGTGATTTTGATAAATTCTCTCAGGGTCATTATTCTTCTCGGCAAAAGAAATTATTTTCTTTCAAAGAAGTGGAACCCCAAATACTTATTTTGCATCTTTTTTACTTTCTAATACTTGAGAAATTCTTTGAAAATGCAAATGTTGAAATACAATGTATAAGAAAATATGATTTTTAGCTCATAAGCACTCCAGAAAAAACATAGGCATGTAGTCATATAGTGACTGGAAAGTGATCTTGAATAGTATGTCACCAGTTATATTTGGGGAAATTAATAAATAACAGTCACAACAGCAAATGTTTATAAAGTACTCATTCTGTGTTAGACATTGTTCTAAGCACTCCTTATAATTCCTTTCTTCAGCAAGTCTTTGAAGTAGGATAATTATTATCCTTATTTTATAGGTGACATTTTTTAGTTGTGAATACATTTAAAGACTTAAACTTGTAAGAAAGACAACTAATAAAATACCATTTATAATATATTTCGTGGATTTATTGATACAAATGAATAGTTATGTTTCTTGGGATTGTAAAGCCAGGTCACTGTATCCCATGACTAAAGTATTAAGAATGACAGAGAACTGCTTTAATCGAGTTAGGAAAGTTATCTTGAATCGTAATTTGGTAGTTTGCAGTTCTGAGCTTAATTTAATTTTTAAGCTTCTAAGCTTAATTTAATTTTTTTTACACAGTTAGATTTCTATTGGGGTTTATTTTTCTCTTCCTTCAAAGTTAATACATTCAAGTGTGCTCACAGTGGAGACTGCAGTAGCTAACCTTCTATTCCGCATGGGGTTGTTCTCCATTCAACAGTTCATTCTGAGATACTGAATTACAAAGAGGAAGTGGCCTGGGGCAAAGACAAGTTTCTTGCAGGTGGTAGATAATTGAGAAGCACAGGATACAGTCCCCTCCCTGTACGGCTTTTGGTAGGAAAGCAGGTTCTATCCTAAGTTCATCAGTAAGAATGTCAGAGGAGTGACTAATAGAGTGTGACCGTAGTGGACGCACCCATTGGGACTTACTTTTGTGGGAAAGTAAGAGAAGGATTGGACATCCGGGACATTGCAGGTAGTGAGTTACCTGCAGCCCAGCATTACACACCACTTATCTCTACCTACTTGGAACTCGTCTTGGGGAAGCACTAAGGTTATGGTGAAAAGAGGTGAGAAACACAGGCAAAGAATGCTACCAGAGACAGCTGAGGCCAGGACTTTCCCTCTTAGTCCCCACTCGTGTGGATAATCGCCCCTGCCCTATCCCTTTTCTTGAATCGATAGCACTGCTATTTCAGCTCTTCCCCAGGTCACCATATGCTGTGAGTCTGAAAATGTTACTTAACCTGTTCCTTGTATTACCGCCTCTTCCAGATTATTTCTTTATACTGGGACATTCTCAATTTTGTGCATAGAAGGTGAACCTTTCTAACAGAAGATACTCCTCATCCCTGATTCTCATCATCTTCGTAAAGTTCTAGCTGTTTGGCTGTTTACATGGAGACAAAAGGGCAGGGTCCTAAGTAGGTGTAACTTATAAACTTTTTAAATTGAGGGTACTCAACAGCATCTGCAATAACCTTGCACGAGTCGGAAGGTAGATCTCAGATAACGAGGCTCAAAATGGAGACGGAGAATGGGAAGTGAGTACTACATTTGGTTTAACCTGAATCACAATTCAGATGCCTTCCTGTACTTTAGAATTTGTAGTCTTTCGTTATTAAAGAGATTTAGAATTACTTGTCAGAAAAATATTTTAAAATAATTTAATAATCATTAAATCATTATGTATATAATTATATATTAATTGTAAGTATGTAATTATTAATACGTTAATAATACATTTAAATACATTAAAATCAGCTATGTGTTTGTGTTCCCTTGCTGTGAAAAAAGCCTTCTGTGTTGTGTGTATTGACTTAAAAATTTAAATTTGCTGCACTGTGGAATAAACTGACATTGAACAGTTTGATTGTGCAAAGCTCCAGTTTAAGTGTTGGGCAGCGAGAATACTGCACTTCTCAACTGTTCAGGAAGATGTCGATGTTACCTGCATACATTTACTGCTCCCAATTAGAATGTTAAAACAGATTTAAATATATGAAACTTTTCAAATTCTTGTATAAGACTTCACAAATTTATATGTTACTATACATGTCCCCCAAGGCCCCAAGGCAAAACCTGAAAACCAACCCCAAAACCAAACCCTAGCATTTTTCTCTTCTGTGTCTTATTTTTAAAGCTTCCTTTGCATGCTGGTGGTGGCGTGGATTGTGGTGGTGGGTACTTAGAGCACCAAGTAGTTACCTCAGTTTCTTTTCCATAATTGTTCAGTACGCTCACTTCCCTGTCTGATCCGTCTCTCCTCATAGACTCCCCGAGATGTCATCTGGGTGCTCGGGGGCAGGGACAGGGGGCTGTTCTGTGACATCGCCGTCAGATCTGAGCATCATCCGTCATCCAGGGCTCACACTGGTCTCTGCTTGGGGGAGACAATTCTGGGCTTGTGCCCACTGCTGTTTCCTTGGCTGGTGTTCACTGTGGAAATCTGGGATGATGAACGTGTGTCCCTGCTGATGCAACCATTGTTTAAAATCCCAAGGTCGGCAGTCCATCCCTCTGACAGTCTGTCCTTTAGCTTTTAATTTCAGGATCACTTTGATGATCTTATCCACCGTGATCAACTACCTTCGGATCCTGCACAGGGCATGGGAGGAAGACCCTGAATACCTTCCTTGCCTCACGGGGGTGTGAGGGGAGCTTGGGAGTACCAACTGGCATTTTATTCTGGCATGGTGGCCCCAACTGGAGGAGATCCATTTGACCAGCACTTTCCTCCTGGATTTTCTAGCTCGCTCTGCATTCAGCTTTTCTTTTAGCATGCCTGAGCCACTCTCCTCCCCTGTACCCTTTGCTGTTTCAACACATTTGATGACTGAGGCCCCTGCTGCTTCTCTTTATCCCTCAAATTTCTATGAGCTCCTTTTATTCCTCCTTTCTGTGTTGCTGGAAATTCTCCTAAGTCATATCCACCGCCTTCTCGGGACGGCATTCATCCTCACTCTTTAAGTGCAGAATGCCTCCTGGGAGACATTCTTTATCATAGAGGAAATAATTTTTAAAATACCATGGGGTTTTCAGACTATCATTTCTGTGACCTCTGCTAGGTGACTTACACTGACTGTTCTCGTGCTGGCAACTAGAAGTCAGAGGATAAGCCTGTGTGTCAGGTAATGACTCAAACATCTTTTAAAAGGTACAGAAGTGGTGCTTGGAAATCAGGCACAAAGACCCGACGTTCGGCTTTAAGAGAATGACCCAGGGAGCTAAAGGCAGTCAGGAAGAAGTTCACCTGAAAAGAAAAGGCAAGAGACAGAGGAACAGATTTTCTCCTTGCTCGGTACCACGTGTTTTCATTGTGGTAATGGTTGATATCATTCCAGCAGACCCTGGGATCACCTCTAGCCAGTTTCCTGGTGGCCTCATCCCCTTCCTAGTGCCCTCCAGAGTCTATTTTTTAAATTATTTTCCAAGTCTCTATTTAAATTCCAGTTGGCTAATCTACAGTGTAATGTTAGTTTCAGGTGTACAATATAGCGATTCAACACTTGCATACGTCACCCGGTGCTCGTCACAACAGGTGCACTCCTTAATCCCCATCACCTATTTCCCCATCCCTGCTCCCCTGCTCTGGTAACCATTAGTTTGTTTCTATAGTTAAGACTCTGTTACTTGCTTTGCCTCTCTCTCTCTCTCTTCTTTTTTTGTTTGTTTTTTTTTGTTTGTTTGTTTTGTTTCTTAAATTTCACACAAGTGAAATTGAATGGTATTTGTCTTTCTCTGACTGAATTATTTCACTTAGCATTGTACTCTCTAGCTCTATCCATGTCATTGCAAATGGCAAGGTTTTGATCTTTTTTATGGCTGAGTAATATTCCATTGTATACCATATCTTCTTTTTTATTTGTTTGTTCCAAGTTTTTTTTTTTTTTATTTAGAAAATTTTTTACATTTATTTTTGAGAGAGAGACACACAGAGCCCGAGTGGGGAAGGGGCACAGAGAGACATAGAATCTGAAGCAGGCTCCAGGCTCTGAGCCATCAGCACAGAGCCTGATGCAGGGCTCGAATCCATGAACCATGAGATCATGGCCTGAGTCAAAGTTGGTTGCTTAACCAACTGAACCACCCAGGCCCCAGTTTCAAGTTTTATTTATTTTTTGTTTTGATTTTTAACATTTGTTTAATTTTGATAGACAGAAAGAGACAGAGTGTGAGCAGGGGAGGGGCAGAAAGAGAGGGGGACACAGAATCTGAAGCAGGATCCAGACTCTGAGCTACCAGCACAGAGCCCTATGTGGGGCTTGAACTCAGGAACCTTCGCAAGATCATGGCCTGAGCCGAAGTTGGACGCTTAATCGACTGAGCCACGAAGGCGCCCTCAACTTTTTATTCAAATTCTAGTTAGTGAACATGTAGTGTAATACTGGTTTCAAGAATAGGATTTAGTGATTCATCACTTACATGTAACACCCAGTATTCATCACAACAAGTGCCCTCCTTAATATCCATCCCCCATGTAGCCTATCTCCTGCACACCTCCCTTCCAACAACCCTATTTGTTCTCTGTATTTAAGAGTCTCTTATGGTTTGCGTCCCTCTCTCTTATTTCCCCCCTTCCCCTATGTTCATCTGTTTTTTCTTAAATTCCATATATGGGTGAAATCATGAGGTATTTGTCTTTCTCTAACTTGTTTTGCTTAGCACAGTATACTCTAGCTCCATCCACTTTTTTGCGCATCTAATACATTTTAATGTGTTTCTCACAACAGCCACAGGTTCCCTTGATAAAAGATAGCTGAAGTATTTCTTATTGCTTCAAAATACGTGGAAGCTAGTAGTGGGAAATGGAATGAACCAAAATTCTGTTTTTCCTATGTTATGGAAAGTCAGTATTTTGGGATCTGATGTTTTTTTAAAGGGAAAATAAGAATTTTAACAAGAATTTTAATAACTTAATTTTTAATTTTTAATAGTAGATGACATTTCTTGAGGGCCCAAAGTGCTTCTGGCACTTTGTATATAAATTTTCCAATGTTAAAAACAACAGTGACAGTGGTTATTCCTATTTTGTAAGTGAGGAAACCGAAAATCAGAAAGGATAAATCACAAAACTGAAAAGAAATGAGATCAGGATTAAAATTTACTCTGTCTGAAGTCAACACCCACGAGTTTTCAAGTTATAAAGCTTCAGTAAATAGATCATGTTAGAAATGCCTCTGGGACAGAAGACCTTGAGACAAATAATGCTTGTCACTTCGTTCCCTCAGGAGCATCCTGAGGGCGTGATGCCGGAGGCGCCATGTTACTGTCTGACATCAGTCTCTTTTCTGTAGCAATATATACATTTAATGCAGTGCTAACAACGCACATGATCTAAGGTTAACCTATTTTAGGCCTTAATACTTTAACTAAAACTCAGATGTAGGAAACCAGACAAAATAAACACATAGATTTTAGTGAATTATAAGGTGTAACTACTATCCAGGTCAAGAAGTAGAACGTTGCCACTGGCTCCAGAAGCCATCCGCGTGCTCCGCCCCTGTCAGAGGCCTCTCCCATGCTGTGCATGGAACCACTGTCCTGATTCGTGTAATAACCACTTTCCCCTCTGGCTTTATCAGCTATGAGTGCATTCCTACACTCTATAGTTTAGTCTGGCCCATTAAAAAACATGATAGACCTTTGAAGTCTCTTAATCTACAGGTTCCCCTTCAATCTCATTCTTTCCCTTATAATCTCCTTCAGGAAGAACTTGTACCCTTTAACTGGCATAGTTTACCCTCGTCTACATTTTGCTGACTCGGAAACCTGTGGTGCATTCAGCCTGTTCTTCCGCGTTCTAGATCTCTTGCGCTTCGCAACTGGATCCAGACGTGTAATCAGACTCAAGTTAGATCTCTCTGATGGTGTGTTCCTTTTATCAGGAGGTGCATCGTGTCTGGTTTTAACTTTTTATATTAGTAACTCTTGACATTTAAAGCTTATAATAATTCCATTAATTCCTTGAGAGTTGCAAAATGATCATTCTTTTTCATTTATATAGATAATTTTATAAAGAAATATTTTCCCTCATTTATTTTTTGGCTACTCAGAGGTACAGTTCTGATAGGAATCTTTCCCTTTATTTACATGATTTTAAAGGCAATAACTTCATTCATTGTCATTCTTTAAAAGTAACCAATTACTAATTAATTACTAATTTGAACATATTTGATATGTTTTATTTCACAGCAATTAAAAAAATTGAGAATCTGTCTTCTTTTATAATGGTTTTAATTATGTTTTTTTTTTTGGATAGTTTTCTTAATGGTTATTCTGGGTTTTATATATATATATATATATATATATACTTATATATTTGTATATATATATATATGACTTATCACTATCTACTCGTATGAGTATTTTACTACGTTAAATGAAGCATGGAAACCAATCTTCTATTTAGGTCCCTTTACCATTGCCATATGTAAGTATCACTGTCTTAAATACCCTATTATATCACTTCTGTGTGGAATCTAAAAACGCCGAACTCCTAGAAGCAGAGACTAGAATGGTGGTTACCACGGGCTGGGTGGTGAGGGAAGCAGGGAGATGTTAGGCAAATCGTAGAGACCTCTAGTTTGGAGATGAGTAAATCTGGGGATCTAATGTGTAACATAGTGATTATAGTTAATAATAACATAGTATATACTTGTAAGTTGCTGAGATAATAGATCTTAAATGGTCTCACCACAAAAAAGATACGGTACTTAAGGGATCCCATTGGGGGTGTTAGCTAAGTCTACAGAGGTAGCTGTTTTGCCACATTTAAGTGTATCAAATCGATGTCTTGTACACTTTAAAGTTACACAACGTTATATGTCAATTGTATCTCAGTAAAACTGGGAAGAAATAAATATTATCTTGAGTATCAGATGATGTTGTAATTTTTGTTTCAATCGTCAAATATGATTTATAATGCTTGTGAGAAGCATAGTCTCCTGCATACACCTAATTTTTATTCCTTCTGTTGCTCTTACTCCCTTCTTATGCTACGAGGTTCCTTCATCTATTTTTTATCCTTGTTTCTTAGCCCATTCATTGGAAAAACTAGGAAATATATATTTTTAAAGATAAATTACCTCATGAGTTCATTCAGCCACTGCCAATTCAAATTTTGGATCCCTGGGTTTTTACTTAATCGTTTTACGTCATTTTGGTTCTCAAGGACACAGAGGATGTTAGAATATTCCATAATTATTCTATCCGACGTATTATACACAATGTTCTCTGAATAACAATACTAGGACTATTATTACCAGTTCTGATGACTGAAAATAAAAAAACAAATGGCTGTGCATATGATACCTCTATTAGCCTTCAGTTTTTGTCAGTGTATAGCTATCACAGACAATAATTTCTTCCTTCTAAACTTCATTTCTTTTTGTTCTCTAAGTACCTAGTTATTTAATGCTGCAATTTTCATGCACTAGAGCTTGCCTTTAAGTTTACAGTTTGATCTGTTGACAAATGTATGCAGGCCATAAACTGGCCCACAATATCCCATCCCAGCCCTCATTTCCCCGAGCTCCTTTGTAATCAGTCCCTTTCCCCACCCTTGTCTCCTGCCGACCTTGACTCTGCTTTCGATCCCAGAGTTTCCCCTTAAAACCACTGCTCTTTTTGTTCTTCTATCTCACAGGTTTTTGCAACTTGCAGATAAGTTTTTTTTTACCCACCTTTCTAATAAATATTTGTTTTTAAATTTTAATGTTTATTTTTGAAAGAGTGAGAGAGACAGAGTGCAGGCAGAGGAAGAGCAGAGAGAGAGACACAGAATCAATCCAAAGCAGGCTCCGGGCTCCAAGCTGTCTGCATCGAGCCCGACGTGGGGCTTGAACTCACGAATCATGGGATCATGAGCTGAGCCAAAGTCGGATGCTTAACCGACTGAGCCACCCAGGCGCCCCTCTAATAAATATTTTAAGTTAAGCTATATTTAAAATTTTTTCTAACATCTTGATTTAGGGCTACAATGTCATTTTATCTGTCTAGGGATATTAATTATGGTTTCCTGGAAGTTTTTGTATATTTCCTTAGAGTTCCTTTTTTTCTTTGTTTTGCTCTTTTTTTCTTCCCAAGTTGATCACGTTTCTTAGATATCTGATGGTTCTTAACTATCCAGTTATATAATAAATGTCAAGTTCTGAAAAGCAAATTGGAAATTTAGTGTGCCTGGGTGGGTCTTGCAGGATTTGGGGCCTCACTATAGCGTGAAGTTGGTCATTCACTGGAAAATCCAAAATTGTCTGTAAATGTTTCTTGGTGTTGGTATGCTACCTTCAAAGAGTCACCAGTGTCCTTTCTAGTATTATGAACACTGGTCTTATAAATTCGAGGCAGGAAAAGGGGACTGTGGATCTCACTGATGACCATGCGAAATACCACTTAACCATTGTGTTTGGAATGCCATTTCTCATCCTGGGTTTATTCTGTGCGTAGTGTCCCCAAATCTGCTGTCTAATTGGCTCAGTTTCTTCAGAATCTATAAAACTGTTTTTTCTTCTTGGCAGCTTGACAGATCTGAATGGGGTAGGGTCTGGGGACTCAACTATTTTTTAAACAGATTTTAAGATGACCCAACTGTTTTCAGCCCAGGCTCATCTCAGTCTTCCACTAACTTGGAACTTTCTGTAGCTGAACCTTTCTAGGGTTCCGCAAGGCAAATTGGCTTATTCTCTCTTTGTTAATTCCGTGAAGCTTATCTTTCTTCCATTCTACGAAGTCACTTGCTCTGCCTTTATCTACTTACAATTTGGGTTACAGATATTTCTAAGTTTCAACCTCGATGGTGTCTAGACTTTTCTTTCTTGTTCTATTTATTGCTTAGGGAGAGTTTTGAGAGTAGAAGTATATGGAAAATCTTCACACATCCATCTTGAAATGAGAAGTCTGCACCCTAAATAACCCTGTGGACTTCTTATACATAAACCGTAGTCTTTTGGGGCATTTGGCACAATGTACTACTATTGCTAGAATTTCGTTTCCTTTGACTTTCCCAGTTTTCTTTACTCTTGTTCTTGTATGTCTACCTTCTTCTTTTGTCTATTCTTATGATGCCACTTTCATCCATATTACATCTTAAATATGGATATAATTCTGGGTTGTATAATTATCACTTTTATGTCTTTTCATCTGTGATCACTTAGACTATTATATTGAGCTTTAACCAAACGGTAGTTCTGTATTTCTGTCTTCTTACTGGGCATTTTTATGTATGTCTTCTACCCATTTTAATAAAAGTCGAATAATAAAATTAAAGATACCTTCCTTACCAAATCACCTTCTCCTCTACACATTTCTATACCAGGTCACTGCCATTTTCCTATGCAATCAGGCTTGATAGTTTAGAATTACCTTTAATTACAGCCTGCATATTTAATTGGAAAGTAAAACAATCCCTTCAGTCTTTCTTTAAAATTATATGTGTTTGCATTCCATGTTTTCTTTCCATTGCTGCTGCTTGAATACAATTTGAGTTATTTTTTCCTTTATGACTCTTACTGTTCTAGTAAGAGATATATATCACACATTTGTATAAGTACAGTAATCTGTTGGGTGTAAGTTCCACCAAACTGATGTTAGGAAGTCGAAGTTCCTAAGAACTGTACAAAATAATGCTGCCTCTCTTTCACTCTCTCTCTCTGCACGCACGCATGCACACACACATATACACACACACAGAATAAAAGTAACCAAAAGACTGGTAATTTTATGATGGATAAATTGGTTGTATGGGGAGGAGAAATTTATTTTTTAATTTGTTGAGGAAAAAAAGATTGCACATTAATATGTACACGTGTAAAATAGAAATTGTTTCAAGGAAAATAGCATGAGATTTTTGCCCTCCTAGACATTCCTGTCTGTATTTCTGTTAAGATAGATGTGATGTGGTGTGTGACCTTTTACGGAGCTCGTGTCATCTGTTTTATTACAGAGCAGAATGCCCATGGCCACACTTTATTATCTATCTGGGTCTTGCAGGTAGGATATTGGATGGGGCCAGACTTGCTTGCATTTTGTAAGCTTTCACCATTTATTGGGTTCTTCTTCTTGGTATTCTATATCTTGCTGCTTGGCTGGAAATGTTAAACATTTGCTCAATCCCATCTCTTAGAATTGCTTATTTTGGGGGCGCCTGGGTGACTCAGTCGGTTAAGCGGCCGACTTCAGCTCAGGTCATGATCTCGCAGTCTGTGAGTTTCGAGCCCCACGTCAGGCTCTGTGCTGATGGCTCAGAGTCTGGAGCCTGTTTCCGATTCTGTGTCTCCCTCTCTCTCTGCCCTTCTCCTGCTCACGCTCTGTCTCTATGTCTCAAAAATAAATAGACGTTAAAAAAATTAAAAATAAAATTAAAAAGAAAAGAATTGCTTATTTTGTTATTATACAGAATAATTCAGACTTTAACATGATTTTGTTATATCAGAGATCACGCTACATCATTTAGATCTGAGAATAAGACATATTTTCTGTATCTTCAGAGCTTTGTAGTTGGTTGAAAGTTATATAAAAGCTTAAAATGCATGCCTTCTTGGTACTTAAATTTGAAAGACATGATTTTTTTTTTCTTTTTGGTGACTTTTGTTCTACTGTCCTTACTTCTGAACATAAAGCATTTGCTAAATAGCACTTTGTTATTATTATAATGCAAAGAAAGATTCTGCTCCTTATTTACCAGTTATAAAAGAGAGGCCTTGAGAAAGGGTGATTCCTCTGAGGTCCTACAGAATAAAGTCAGCTTGTTATAATGATGAGCCAAGAATTAAATTTCAGGAGAAAAATGAAGACATGAAGTTGAGCATAAAGACAGCATATACTAGCAGCACCTGAGTGGCTCAGTTGGTTAAGTTCCCAACTTTGCTCAGGTCACAATCTCACAGTTTTTAGGGTTGAGCCCTGCGTGGAGCTCTGTGCTGACAGCTCGGAGCCTGGAGCTTATTTCAGATTCTATGTCTCTCTCTCTCTCTCAAAAATAAACATTAAAAAAGAGAGAGAGAGAGAGAGAGAGAGCATATACCAGGAGTGAGTGAAACAAAAGTAAAAGAATTATAGCATTTGTAAGGAGGTAAACAGAGAACAAAATATTTAATGAATGATGAGGCTAAGACATATTTTAATAATTCATTGTTGCTGAAACTTAGCAATTGATCTAACTTAGAATTACACCTTAACAAATCATTGGGATTTTTATAGCCCAATGCCAACCTGAAAATGTATTTGAGTTTGAAGTGCAGCCGTTTGAAAAGGAACCTAAAATTAAGTTAAAAATAGGAAATGATTGTCTGGACAAAGTATTCCCACATGCAGACAGTAAATGGTATAACCAGTACCTAATGTTTATTAGCTTGCTTGCCTGCCTTCCATCCCTCCTTCCTTTTATTCTTTCTATTTTTTATTTTTTAGATTTTATTTTACTAGATCATAAAATGTAATTATTGTTTTCAGGTTCTTTTTCCTGTTATTTTACTCTCCTTTCCTGTTACCTTGACTTTTTACAATTTTTGGATTTTTTAAAATTTGGGAGCTCTTAAATAAATGATGAGGAAAAACAACATTTTTTACTTGAATCATATTGTAGCATATGCATTTTTTAAGCCGCTAGACTTCAGGTAGTGTTCGAATAATGGCCTTAGAGTCCCTCCGGTCTGAGTTTAGGTCCTGGCTAGGACACTTACTAGCTGTATAATCTGGGCCCAGCTACTTTTTTTTTTTTTTCTGTTGGCTAAGAATAGCAACTATTTGAATATGTACCGTGAGCCATTCTTTTCCATTTTGGTCATTAATTCATTTACTCCTCACAAAATGTATAGATATTATTAACCCATTTTGCAGGTGAGGAGAGATGAGAGAGCAAGACTAAGTAGCTCTCCCAAAATAACCATAAATCATAATTTCTTCCTCAGGGAGATCTTTTCCAGTATCGTCCTTGGCCATTTCTCTCCACAAGCCTCATGCTGTCAACAACAGTGGCATTTGCAGTTGCCGGGAGCTACCTGGCCATTTCCTATCTGTGTGGCTTTGTAATGCACTTCCCTGCGAGCTTTTCCCACTATCCTCCCTCTGCCCCCCACGTCCCCCCATTTCTTTTCCTACCTGGCTCTTCATCCTCCTCCCAAGACTAAGTTCAAATCCTGGCATGTCTTCTAGCAGAAAGGCTTCCTTCTCTGTCCGCCTATGGCTGAGTTAAAAAAAAAATGATGCTGGGGTTCTATGGCATTTGTTGTGTTTTACCTTTTCATTTTGCACTATGCTCTTGCTTTTTTGGTCTGTCTCCTTGCCCGGCTGAAGCAGAACTTAAGACATGTGTTTCTATGACCAGAATCTAGATGAGTACCTCTCAGTATAGTGATTGAGAGACGTGTATAATTTTTGAATTACAAGTTGTATAATTTGAACAAGTTACTTCTTTTAGCTTTTGCCTCTTCAGTTGTACAAAAGGGTTCAAGACTATTTTCATCCTCATCGAAATAACTGTGAGAATTGAGATGAAATATGTTAAATGTGCGTGCATGCCGTGAGAAGCTTACTCAACAAATGAGAGCTGTTTGGGGATTATTATTAGTGTCCAAGATGATTCACGTACATCGGCTTTCTCAGAACACCCAACTATGTGGTGTATTACTGGTCCTGTATCTTCTTGAGCCCCATTTATTTTCATGTGAGAAAACATTTTGTCCGATAGAGCATTTCATTTAATGGTTGGAAAGAGCAGAAAAATTCCTTTAATTATCAAAGGTGAGTGAGAAATTCAAGTTCCCTTTTTTCCTCTTTAACCTTGCAATATTTATCTGGGTGCTTTAAATCAAAATTAATTGCACTGCAGGATTAATTCCATTATTCATTTACTATGCTCAGCATATGAGAGATGATTGCTGGCTCATGCGAATAGAATAATTGCTGAAATGGGTTTTTCCTCTTTCCAATCTAATTATTTAACAATTTAAAAACTTATTTTCAAAACTATAAATTTTAAGCTTTCATATGAAGAAGCAAATGTTAATTTTCTTGGAAATCTCCTTGAATAAAAAAGAACCTTACTTTATTAGTTGTATGCTCTCTAATGTCAATTTTATTTATGCTTTTAGATATCTTCTTAGAGAGCTTTGGAGTTCCAAATTTTAAGAGATCACAAGCTCTTCTCTCTTGGTAGTATTTTACATTTTTTTTTTTTTGTTTCTTTTGGATATTCTCGATACAACGTTCCTTAAGAATAGATTACATTTATATAAGAGAGTAAGCTTTCTTTAAGAAGAAAACTGCTTATCTCCTTAAAATTGAACCTTTAAAATACTCATGCCAGGAAGTATTAAGTAAGCCATGAATCTGAGTTCTAGCTGTGGTTATTTGGAAATTGTTTCCTATGGTCCTCCTAAGCCACATGTCCTCTTTGGAAAATGTGAAGCGAAATCCTCACTACTGACCTCATCATTTAAAGCCATAGTAAGGCAAAATCATGCAAATGAAAATGCATGCACTGTATAAATAAAGCTGCTAAAGTAGATTGGAGTTATTTTTCATTTCTGACTTTTTGCTGTGTATTTTATTGGAATTGAATATTTATAGCTTTTTTTTTTATTGTTGCTGCATCTGCACAATACGTATTGGCTTCTGCCCATCATAGTATTATTGGGTTTAGCTGTTCCACCTTCCTTTGGGGGATTGACCTCTTTATGCTGTGTGTATATATTTTTAGTAGTTTCGAATTCTTGTTTCAGTCTTTATGGACTCAGCCATTTGAGAATGTGCCATCTTCTGATTTAACTTCATTATGAAAGGATAAAATGCCCCTTTGGAGGACATGCAGTGTTTGGAGATGCCCTTATTATTGGTGATCCCAACAGTTGATTTGAGGCTGTATCTTAGGGGGAGATGTTTTAGAATGCACTACATTAAACTTATTTTCGTACCTCAAACTTTCTCACTCTGTTGCTTAAACAACTCCAAAAGCTGGCCAATGTACTTATAAAATCCAGATTTCTCATCTGCTCTCCTAAGACCCTGTCTGACTTGACCTTTATCTGCTCTCCTCCTTTATTGCAGGACTTTATCTTCTGACTCTAAGCACTGACGTCTCCCATGCTCATATTCCAGTTCTTCTAGCACAGACCCTCTTTCTGGACTCGAGGTTTTGCATACACTCTTCTTTTTGCTTTCAATGCTCATGCCTCATTTACTTAGTTGACTCATTTTCATCATACAGGTCTCGATTTCAACATTACCTTCTCAGAGAGGCCTTCTCCATCAACCCCAAATTACTCCTTCTCCCATGTTGTCTGTCATAATATTATTTGTTTACCTAATTATACCTATGTTATGTGTTATGTTGTGTTTTTTTCTTATTGTCTTCTTTACCATAAATGGTAGACCTTGAAAAAAAGCCTAAAGAGATCAAAGTCAAGTTTGTGAGGCAGGAAGGAGCTCTGTATGTTCCTGTATGGTCCAGGGGGCTGGAACATAATTGATGGCACAATAATGGCATGAACTGAGGTTATAGAGTTTAGCAGTGACTGGAAGACCATTTTAAGCAAAATTGGATTTATTTCATTGTATAAGGAGAAATCCATGTAAGGTTTTAAACAGGGATGAAAAGGTCTATATTTAAAGGAGTTCTGACTCACTGCTCTTGGAAGCATTGGATGTGGGAAAGTAAACTGGGAAAGCCCATCAGAGGCTTGTATAACATCTGGGAGGGGGAGGAGATGGGCAGTTGGATGCCAGTAGTAGTTGTACAGTGGGAAAAAAATAAGATAGAAACTGAGAGAAGGTAACATTGGTGCCATTTTTGTTGGTAATTCTGGAGGTAAACTTTGTTTGGAGTTGGGGGTAAAAGATTTTGGATGTGGGGTGCCTGGGTGGCTCAGGCGGTTAAGCGTCTGACTGTTGATCTCAGTTCAGGTAATGATGTCATGGTTTGTGAGATTGAGCCCTGCATCAGGCTCTGCATTGATGGCACAGGGGCCTACTTGGATTCTGTCTCTCCTCTGTGCCCCTCACCTGCTTCTGTGCACTGATTCTCTGTCAAAATATATAGATAATAAATAAATAAATAAATAAATAAATAAATAAATAAATAAACTAAACTAACTAAAAAAAAGGTTGTGGTGAAGATATCTGAGATCCAAGTAAAGATGCCAACTAGTGGATATATGAGTTTCAAACTCAGGAAGGAGGTTTTAACTAAGCAAAGGAATTTGGCAAACTTTCATATGTTACTACTATTCAGAACACAGAACTGGATATAAATAATTGGGAGGCACTACTGAGAAGGAGGCAAGTGCAGGGAAGAATCTTGAGAAATCCCAACATTTACGAAGCAGAATTTTGCAGCAAATAGAGTCAGGAGGACCAGCAAGTAGGAAAAACTGAGACTGTGAAGTTCTGAGAGAAGAACGAGTGGTCTGCATTGCCTGATGCTACCAAGAGGTTGGAATAAACTGCCTGAAATATCACCAGTGTTGGCAAGAGAAGTGTCAGTGTTGTGGTGGCAAAAGTTAGGCAGCAGTTGGTCACAGAGGAGAGGAAGGGTAAAGGCTGCATGTAAAGACAATGTTTGTATTTAACGTTTTTTTTATTTTTGAGAGAGAGAGAGAGACAGATCATGAGTGGGGGAGGGGCAGAGAGAGAGAGAGGGAGACACAGAATCCAAAGCAGGCTCCAGGCTCTGAGCTGTCAGCACAGAGCCCAATGCGTGGCTCGAACTCATGAACCACGAGATCGTGACCTGAGCCGAAGTCGGACGCCTAACCAACCGAGCCACCCAGGTGCCCCAAAGATAACTTCTAAAAATTGCTTTAAGTGGTAGCATGAATGGTATAATAGCACCGGGGACACTGAGGTCAGGGGAGGATTTTAAAAACAAGGTTTTGGAGCAAGTTTGTATGTTGATGGGAGTCATCTGGTTAGTAGAGAGAATGTTGGTGATTCAGCAGAGAGCAGAGGAAAATTGTCCAATAGGGTCTTCATTGTGACACACATGACTTCATCATAAAGGGGATGGTAAAAAGACACATATAACTGTAAAATTTATTGATCTAGTTTTGCTCGATGTGGTAAAATTATTAATTCTAAGTTGGTGTCAAAGCGACATAAAGTGATATAAAGTGTCACCTGTAGACCTGTAAGCATTAGAACAACCACTGGAAAGGTTATATGGAATCTAAATGGATTTCTGCTGCTGTGAGGGGACTTTGCAGATGGAATTCAGGTCACTGAACAGGTGACCTTAAAAGAAGGAGGCCACCTACTCTTCAGGTGACTACGTCAGTCCTTGAAGGCAGAAAGCGGAAGAGTCAGAAAGAAGTGGCAGAAGTCAGAGATCTGAAGTGTGAGAATGTGTGAGAACAACTCAGTCTGCTGTTGCTGGAGGCGCAGGGGAAGAGGAATGCATGTGGCCTTGAGCTGAATGGAGCTCCCAAGGAACGAGAGACCTCAGGGACTTTGCCCTACAGCTCCAGTGGAATGAATTCTGCTGACCACCTGAATGAGCTTGGAAGCTGTCCCACCGCCCCCAGAAAGGAGAGCAGGGTCAGCCTAGTGAGACACGAAGCAGAGGAACCAGCCGACCCCCACTGCGCCTCGGCTTCTGACCTACAGCAACAGAGATAAATGGTGCTGTGTTAAGACACAAAATTGGTCATAATTTATCATATCGGCAATAAAAATTTATACAGATTTTGGTACCTGAAAGTAGGGAGCTTCTGGAACAAATGCTTAAAAATATAGAAATGGCTTTGGAATCAGACTTTATATAGGCAGAGGCTATAAGAATTTTGAGGAACATGAAAGGGGAAAAAAAAGCTTAGATAGCCTTGAACAGACCAGTAGAGGATAAGGAGATTAAGGATGCTGCTGGTGAGGAATTAGAGTGGGGATGAGGAAGATGTTTTGGAAACTGCGGGAATGAGGATCAATTCCATTGCCAATAGTGCCAAAACTGTCCTGAAGGCTGAACTTGTAAGTGATGAACTTGGATATTTACTCGATAGGTCCAAAGAAAATGTGAAGGGTATTATTACCTGTTATATTAGTTTGCTCAGGCTGCCATAACAAAATGTCACAGATTGGATGGCTTAAGCAATAGAAATTTATTTCTCGCAGGTTTAGAAGCTGGGAAGTCTAAGATCAGGTGTCAGCAAGGTAGGGTTCATTCTGAGGGCTCTCTGTTGGTTTGTAGGCAGCTGACATCTTGCTGTGGGCTCACGTGACTTCTTGTGCTCTCACAAAGAAACGGCGAGATTCTTCCTGTCTCTTCTTAGGGGGACACTAGTCCTACTGGATCAGGACCCTTCCTGTCTGACCTCATTTAACCTTAATTACTTGTTTGCTCTGAATACAGCCACACCGAGGATTAGGGTTCAGTATACGAATTTTGGGGGGAGGATACAAACATTCACTCCATAACACCGGGCTTCTTCTTGCTGCCTATCATAAGATGTGAGAAGAGAAAGGTAAATTGTGGGAAAAACTATTAAACAAAAAAGAGGAAGATTTAATGCTTTTGGAGGTTCTCAGTCTACCCAGATGGTAGAGACCTGAAATTAAGAGATTTATTGTCAGTAAAAGGTGCTCTGGAGAAAAGGCTACGGGTATGACTCCACAACTCTTTCAGAAATATCAGAAAGATAAAAAAAAAAATCAAGTCTTTGGGCACATACAAGGCTCTTTGAAGAGATTAAGGGTGACTTACAGATCTTCTCATTCAAACCAAGAGGCTTCTCAGAATCTGCTATCTCAACAGAAGTCAGAATTAGAGAAAAGATTATCTAGGAAAGGTTTGTAGAGAGGCGTCTTTTGCACTGGTGTGAAACCCTGTGAAATTCACACAAAGCCCACGAGGTTCTTGAGAATTGTATACTGGTAGAAACACTGCCAGCTGGGACAGAAAGGGACAAGAGAGTAGGAGACGAAATAAGGCTGTTTGATCTCCAGATTTCTGCTGGCAGGTAACACCACTGAGAGAACTACTCAGCTGCAGCAGGTGCTACATTTCAGAGAAAACAGAAGATGAGTCAGAGAGCAGAATCATGAGCCCAAAGAGTGAAACTAAGGCCCTAGAAGGAAGAGCCAAGCACCAACAAGGGTTCTTCCCACGCCTGGAATCCTAATGTATTTTTCCTGCCTGGATATTGAAACTGCTTTGGGCCTAGGACTCCGCTTTACCTTTCATTTCCCCCCTGTTGAAAACCAGCATGTTTGTAACTGACAACCTATGCCTGTCTCGCAGTTGTATACTGGGGGCAGATAACATGTGTAATTTCGTGGGCCCACGGAGAGAGAAAAATCGTTCCTAGGAGTTCTCTTTAATGGATTCCTCACCCGCACTTGATTTAGATGAGAAATTTTGGACTTTTGAGCAGATGAGATTTAGATAAGATGCTTCTGCTTCGAGTTGGTGCTGTAATGGGATGAAACTCTTGGGACACTGGGAGACACGTGGATGTGTTTTGCATTTGGAAGGGTCCTGAACCTTTGGGGCAGACTGTGGTAGATGTGATTCTAACAGCAGTCCCCCCAAATTCTCCTCTTCTGGGGATTCAATCTGAAGGGACATTGCAGATGTAATTAAGATTAACCAGCTAATCTTAAGATAGGGAAATTATCCTGGTTTATCTAGTTGGCTCAGTGTAATCACAGGAGCCCTTATAAGCAGAAGAGGTAGGTAAAAACATAAGAGATTCAGCAAAAGAAGTCAGAGAGATTTAAAGTAGGAGAAGGACTGAATCCCTGTTATTGGAGGGCAAGGTGATGAGAGACGCAGGTAACATTAAGGGCCTGAGAGAGGTTCCCAGCTTCACAGCCAGCCAAGAAACGGGACCTCATCTCTACAGCTGCAAGGAACTGAATTCTTCCGACAAACTGAAAGACGTTGGAAGCTGATTCTTCCCTAGCGCCTTCATGAAGGAGCATAGCCCTACCGACCCCTCAGTTTCAGCTTGGTGAAGCTCCAAACAGAGGAACCATTTGAGCCACATTGTGCCTAGGACTTGTGGCTTGGGGAAACTCTGATGTAATAAGTGAATATTATTTTAACCCATGTCATTTTTGCTAATTTGCTACAAAAGTGATAGAAAACTAACACAACAAAACATAAGCAACAAGTGGAAAAGTAATACTAAAATGGCAGTTAGAAACCCAATGAAATAAATAATTACATTAAATGTAAATGGTTGACGGCATTAAATGACTAAGGTGCTCAGATTGGCTGTAAAAGCAAGGGCCAGCTGTCCGTGGTTTACAAGGAAACTCGCTTGAAATGTAATATGAATAGGTTAAAAGTAAAAGAATGAAAAAAGGTATACAAATCTGAATAAAAATAAAAGTTAGACTGACTATATTAATGTCAGACAAAAAAAACTTCGGAAGAAGGAAAATTACCAGGGACAAAGAGGAATATTATGTAATGATGAAAGGGACAGTTCACCAAGACATACCGATATGTGCAGGTCTTTTATAATAATGCTTCAAAATATGTGAATTAAAAACCAAAAGAAATGAAAGAAATAATGAAGGGTACAATTGTATCTGGACATTTCGATACTACCTTCTCACTAATTGATATAACAAATAGACAAGAAATAAATAAATGTATACAGAAAACTTGAGTAACATAAGCAACTTGACCTGACCAACAATTACAGAAAATTCCACTCACCAATAGCAGAATACACGTTCTTTTCAGTAGAAGTGTACATGAAATGTGAACCAAGATAGACCGCATTGTGGATCATAAAACAAACCTTATTAAGTTAAAAAAATGTTTAAGCTCTGTTTTTTTTTTCCATAATGAAATAAAGTAGAAATTGATAACAGAAGAATAAATGGAAAACCTGCAAATATTTGGAAATACTAAATAATATATCAATAATATGTCAATAAATAATCCATGTATCGAAGAAATATCAAAGGAAATTAGAAAATATTTCGAACTGAAAGAATGTTAATCTCTGACATATCAAAATATTTATGATGTTGCTAAAACAGTTTTTAGGGGCAATTTATAGTGTAAAATGCTCACTTTAGAAAAGAAAAAAGTTCTCTGGGGCGCCTGGGTGGCTCAGTTGGTTGAGCATCCGACTTCAGCTCAGGTCATGATCTCAGGGTCGGTGGGTTCAAGCCCTACGTTGGGCTTTGTGGCTGGAGGGCAGAGCCTGCTTCAGTTTCCCTCTTTCTGTCCTTCCCCAACTTACACACTCTCTCTCAAAAATAAACATTAAATGGCCACCTGGGTGGCTCAGTTGTTTAAGTATATGCCTTTGGCTCAGATCATGATCTCACAGTTCGTGGGCTCGAGCTTCTACCTTCAGAATCCAGAAAAGGAGGACAAAACAAGATAAAGCAAGCAAAAGGAAGGTCATCATCAGGGTAGAAATATCGTAAATTGGAAAGAGACAAGCATTAAAGAAAAATCAGTGAAACCAAAAGCTGATTTTTTTGCAAATAATTCAACAAAATTAACAAACTTCTAACCAGACTGACCAAGTGAAAAAGACAACACATAAGTTACGAATATCAGGAATGAAAGCAGGGATGTAATTACTGATCCCAAAATTTGTAAAATGGAAAACTATAAAAAATCTCCTATGCACACAAGCGTACCAGTTTACTGATTCCTTGAGAGACACAGAGTACCAAAACTGATGTAAAAAGAAATGGTAACCTGAATAGCCTATATGTATTAAATCAACTTCTAGTTAAAATCCTTCGAAGAGAGAAGACTTCAGGTGCAGGAGGGCTGGAATTTAAGGCAAGTTGTTAGAGCCAGCAAAATAACGGGCAAATCAGGACTGGACAGGCTGTGGGGCAGTGCCCAAACACAGGTTCATGGCACCAAGGGGAATCTCCCGGCAGAAATGGGACCACTAACAAGAGGTCCGTCTTGGTCTCATTGGCCCCTGAACAGTTAATACCAGGCTTTTAGTAGCCGTATTCAAGAAGGTCTAGGTGATCTTTGAAGGGCAGAAAGAGTCTCAAGAGGACATGTCTGTCACAAAGGAAGAACTAATGATGCATTCCCCTAGCGATGCAGTGGGTGTGCCGAGAAGCATTTTATTAAACTGTGTGTGAGTAAGTGTGTCTGACTAAACTGCGTGTGACTTGCGTATGACTTGGTGGTACTGGTGGCAGAGATAGTTCCTCCTTTAGCACTGGGAGCTTCCATATGCTCCTACTCAGCCACTGTGTTCTATAGGGGAGTGAAAAATACAAGCACCTTGCTATACTCTAGAAATAGTTTTAACTCTAAGATACTCATTGGTCCATTTCTATGAAGTCAACCTAGTTTCAGTTGTTCATGCATTTACATTCTTTTTAGAGTAGTGCTGTTAATATTAAAGAGCACAGTGCTAGGGGGACCTGGCGGGCTCAGTCAGTCAAACGTCCGACTTCGACTCAGGTCATGATCTCACGGTTCGTGAGTTCGAGTCCCGCGTCGGGCTCTGCGCTGACAGCTTAGAGCCTGGAGCCTGCTTCAGATTCTGTGTGTGTCTCTTTCTGACCCTTCCCCCCTCTCAAAAATAAATAAAAACATTTAAAAATTAAGAAAGAATAAAGAGCACAGTGCTAGAAAACTGCTGATCCACTTCATATCTTACTTTGTATAGAGTTGTGCTTATTTTCACACCTTGGTTATAAATACGAACAACTGCTCTGATGTATTTATGGCCAGGTAGCCTGGAACAGGTAGAAATAAAAAGGTTTATATTTGCAGTTGCAAATAGTACCTGTAGTAAAATATCTCTCATATATTTGAAAACAGAGTTTTCTGCTCATCAAATTACTTTAATGCACTCTACAATTTGGCCATGTCAAGGAAAATGTGAAATGATTCTCTTTTAAATATGAAAAATATTCAAAGTTATACTAAATTTCTTAAACTTTTTTTTAATGTTTGTTTATTTTTGAGACAGAGAGGGAGAGACAGATTGTGAGCTGGGGGGGAGAAACAGAGAGAGAGGGAGACACAGAATCCGAAGCGGGCTCCAGATTCTGGGCTGTCAGCACAGAGCCCGTTGCGGGGCTCAAACCCACAAACCATGAGATCATGACCCGAGCCAAAGTCAGACACTTAACCGACTGAGCCACTCAGGCACCCCAAGTTATGCTAAATTTCTGTAATACTTCATAATTACTTTCTATATATTGCTAACCTATTGAAATTATAAAATCTTATGGATCAAAGATAACTTCTACAAATTTTTGTACAATCTCAGGAAAGCATTTGGAAATATATTCTGGTTTCGAAGAAAACTTGTTTGGGAGTGAATTCTAAATTGTGAATGATCTTGAATTCTAAATTGTGAAAATTGTCTTTCTGTTTATTTATTTATATTGAGAGAGAGAGAGAGGGTGTGAGCAAGTGTGAGTGACTATGAGCAGGGGAGGGGCAGAGAGAGATGGTAGAGAGAAAATCCTAACCAGGCTCAACACAGAGCTCTGCACTGAGCCTGACACAGGGCTCCCTCTCACGACCCTGAGATCATGACCTGAGCTGAAATCAAGAGTTGGACGCTTAAGCCACTGAGCCACCCATGTGTTCCTGATCTTGAATATTTTAATAGTGATTTGAGTTATGAGGAAGTGAAATAGGGAGGTCATGGACAAGGAATTAAAAGCCTGAATTTTAGCTGTTGTTCATCATTTTGTGACCTGGACCCCTTACTTAATAATTGTTCTTGCATCTTACAGATTTCTTATGAATATTGATGGAGAATGGATGAATTGAAGGGTTTGAGATACAAGTAAATAAAGAAATGAAGGATTATTGTCCCAGGATGTTGAGTGCCTTCTAGAGACATACTTGGTTACCATTTTTATGATTCTAATATATTCATAGCCAATGGAAGACACAGTAGAGTTGGGTCTCTGCCAAAACACCTATGTTAATCCCCCATAATTCACATGAGTGGGAGAAAAACATAAATACTTTCGAAAGGTCAATAGATCCAATAATGTAAAGAAAAATTGTCTTAGTTTTATCTTCCAAATTATAATGGATACAGTGTCCCCCATTAAGGAGCAAGAATGAGCTTAAAAAGAAAAATGAAACTTGAGGTATGATACAGATTTCTTTGCTGACATATTTGCTTTATTTACAACTTCATGTAATTATACTGTTGGTAGATTCATTTTTTTTTTTTTTTCAAATCTCTCAAACAGACTTAACCCGTCTCATGTAAAGTAATAATGAAGGACAAAATAAGATATGGAAAGCAGTTGTCTTGTCAATGCATAGTAATATAAGTTTGGGGTTTGATTTTGTGAGTATGAGCGTCATTGGTGAAAGGATGTGTGACTTCGACATTTTGACACTAAACCCGGGATTTGGGTCAGAGAGGATCAGATGATCCAGTGTGGGCGGCAGGTCCAAGTGAGTGAGTATAGTTCTTGTCCTTTGATATTTATTGTCATTACGCAGGTTCTCACCCAACCTGCAGTTTTTAGGAACCGTGAGGTACTTACTGCCAGATGGACAGCTTGTGCTTCTCGCATACTTTGGCTCCCCCAAGCCTCCCTTCTCCATCTGGAGTCTGGTTAACTGTGCCAGCGCTGCAGCACCAGGAGCTAGCTTCTACCTGCGTCTCCACGGCTGTGTTCTCTCCATAGAGCATCTATTTATATATCACCTCATGCTGTAGCACCCCACTGCTCTTGTTATCATTGCTTTCCATTTGCAGAGATGTTAACTACAATGGTGTTTATTCATCATAAAGAACACCTTTCAGATAGGTCATCCATTTGCTCTTCGTCCTATGTTTTGTACGAATGAAGACTGAATTCACTCGGTGTAGTCAAGGACACAAGGCCACTTAAACATTCCTCCTTATTTTGTAGTAGATCATCATCATCATTTCCCTTCAATTTTTTTTAACTTTATCAGGGAAAAGTTGCTTCCGAATTGAAATGTGAACGCTAGCCTTCTATAATTGGAATAAATTCCGTTGGAGAATCTTCTGAGGTTCTAGACCTAAGAAGGGATCCTGTGGCAGAATCTTGTAATAGAGTTATAATATTTCCTTGTATCTCTGCGTTCCTTGATTTTTATTATCAAATGTAGGTGCTTGTCTAATTTATGTATTACAAACTTTACTCTGTTGGCTAGAATTCTTAATTTGGATACTATCATATGGCTTTCACTTGTAAACTCAAAATTTATTTTTATTATACCTTATTTTGGATCTTTATTACTGTAACTCCTTCACATAATTAGTGGCTTCTTTCCAATATTCACTAATTAGTTTGTGTAAGAATGCTGCAGAGAACCACACAATGTTACCCAGTAACAATAGGGACACCCAAAGATACGGGAGAGGAGCATTCTAAGAATATCTTAGTGTAAGAATGACTGTAACTATTTGTTTGAAATACTCAGAGTACTTGTATATTTGAGAGGAGTAAAGGGATAGATACATAAAGGAAGCAAATGGGTTATCCAAAAGGAAGAATTTTTTTTTAAAAAGATCTGGAAAATATAGGGCACCTGGGTGGCTCAGTCGGTTAACGTCTGACTTCGGCTCAGGTCATGATCTCACAGTTCATGGGTTTGAGCCCCGCGTCAGGCTCCGTGCTGATAGCTCAGAGCCTGAAGCCTGCTTCAGGTTCTATGTCTCCCTCTCTCTCTCCTCCTCCTTCACTCATGCGTGTGCTCTCTCTCTGTCTCTCTCTAAAACATAAATAGACAGTAAAAAAATTTTTTTTAAGAAATATCTGGAAATTATTGGTGGACTCTAAGAAGATAAATTGAACAACTTATGACTACAAGCTTATTAATAGTATGGTGGAAGGTGGAGGGACAACCAACCAAGAGAGAATTCTGAGCAGATTCCGTGCTGTCAGCACAGAACCCGACATGGGTCTCGATCTCACAAACTGTGAGATCCTGACTTGAGCCTAGCTAACTGAGCCACCCAGGCACCCCACTATAGATTTTTCTTAAGGTTTATTTATTTTGGGGAAGAGAGAGGGAAAGAGAGAATTAGCATACTCTGTGCTGTCGGCGTGGAGCCTGATGTGGGGCTTGATCCCATGATTTGTGAAATCATGACCTGAACCAAAATCAAGAGTCAGATGCTTCACCAGTTAACCGACAGAGCCACCCAGGCGCCCCTGGGTTTTTAAGATTCAAATACAAAGACCCTTAAATGAGCTCATATTTGGATTAGTTTCTTCTCATGATTGTTATCACTGTGTTGTGTTCATCATATGTTGTTCTTTTCTTTTTTTTTTTGGTGAGGATAAGTTGGGGAAATTATATTTTCCTTACACCTCAGGGAAGGTTGCACTTCAGTTCCCAGTTTTACGATTTTATAGCGAGGACCGAAAAATTATGAATAAATAAGAAAAAATAATAATCCAGGTGAAGGGAAAAATGCATAATATCATTGGAAGGTCAGAAGGATCTCAGTTTCCTATAATTTATCATAAACTATGAGCAGTGCAGGTGAAATCTCAGTAGGTAAGAGTCTCTCTCCTATACCTGGTAGGAGAGGATGCGTCTCCATGGTGATGGCTCTGAGGTTTGCAGATTCACAGCAGCTGTGCGTTCAGCGTGAAAACCGATGGAATGAAAGAAATGTGTGGTTGGGAGAAATGGAAGAAAGAGATACCAGGGCGGCAGTACGTTATTTAAAATATTGCCAATTACTGAAATAACATGTGTTAAGTGATGCCTTTGCTGGTGTTATGTGGTCATTAACACCTAATGAAAAACTTCTACGTGTCGATGTGCCAGAATCTCAAGATTTTAAATTAAATATGGCAGAATTCCATTAAGATTTTACAATGTGGGCGGGGGTGGGGGGAGACATATTGTAGCATATGCATTATTATACATTATAATCCATTGTAGCATATACATTAAAATGAAGTACGATAAAAGAAAGATACTAGAAGAGTAGTTGTTAAATATTTGGGCTCTGGAATCAGACTGGGTTTGACTCTGGTGATTTACTAGCCGACTTTCTTTAAGCCTCAATTTCTTCATCAGTGTTTTAAAATCTGAGGAAAATAATTGGACTACTTTGTAAATTGTTGTGTATCAATACTCATATCGTACTAACTTCAGTGCTCGTTACACACAGGAAATTAGTTATGAGAATAATTATGGATACACGTTGTTAGAGCTACGTTGGACTTGCAGGCTTTGGGCATCAAAATCTTTGTGCATTTGAGAGAGAGAGAGAGAATGCGTGTTTGGACGTGGTGCACCCAAGACTCAGACTTTTAAGTTGTCACACAGATTTAGGCCCCAGTTCTGACCTCAATGCCAATTAGTTCTGACTCTGATGATTCACTGAATCTCTCTTTAGTCTCCTCGTATGTTGTAATTCCTACCTCGGAGGGCTGTGGTACAGGTATAAAATCACTCTCTGAAAGTTCTGCCAAACATGAGTAAATCCATCCGTCTCAATCATCCTTGTATAATTTGGGGCATTTCTATTTTTCATTTTTAATATCCGAGAGCTATTTTGATTGATATTACCTGAATGCTCATGTTCAGAACGTTTAGATTTCTAAAACTGCATGTTTAATCTGTCCATGACTTTGTTTCTGTGTTCAATAAGAGTAACCAAACTCTAAATATAGATGTATCGTAGACTAAAAAAGACTTAATATTACATTTTTTTGTAGAAATGTTTGGATACTTTTTGATGAGATTACATTTACCTGTAAGAAACCCTACAGATTAAAACCCTTTTACAAAAGATTTTACTAACACCCATTTACTCCGAAGTTAGATTTAGAGCTTTTATTTTAACGCTAAAAGGTCGAGCTTTGAATCAAAGTAATAGAAGAACTCCAACATGCAACACAAGTCTGTGTCATAAAACCCTATGTTTTTTTTTTAATTTTTTTTAATGTTTATTTATTTTTGAGACAGAGAGAGACAGAGCATGAGTGGGGGAAGGGGCAGAGAGAGAGAGAGAGACACAGAATGTGAAGCAGGCTCCAGGCTCTGAGCTGTCAGCACAGAGCCCGATGTGGGGCTCGAACTCACAAACCGTGAGATCATGACCTGAGCCGAAGTCGGACGCTCAACCGACTGAGCCACCCAGGCGCCCCATAAAACCCTATGTTAAATGGGCACTTTATTTCTTGGAATTTCTATCAGGGCTAGAGCTTTTAAATAAACTTACTTTTTAGCTTTGAGTCTAAGAACTAGCAGAAAAGCAAGCACAGCTTTTGAAAGGAAGGATACAGATAGATGGAGATGTGGCCCCATATAACCAGAGGACACAGTGACCTTCATGTCAACGTAGATGTATATTCCTGCAATTTCCAATCATCCGTGTTCATAGTGCCTACTATGAGTCACTGAGAAAGAAGGCCAGCAGTCTTTTCATGAAGCGAGGCACACGTGTGTTGTTTTATTTTGTTGTCATCTAAGAATGTGATGTGGAATGTTCACTTGCCTGGGATACTAAGAAACATTACAGTATTTGGAGTGGCATCAGGAAAGGATGTGGATTTGAACTTAGAAAGTACAAGGATGGGACGGAAAGGGAGCCACTGCAAACAGCTTGAATGAAGGCAAAGAGGGGAACAAAGCCTGTGGCCACAGGAGAATGAGAAGGCTGGCAAGATGAACAGAGGATGGAACCAGACTTAGACGTGGGGGGCATCCAACCTTTGGGCTTATAAATGACCATCCTACTTCAAGCTAGTTAAAGTACAGATTTATGGGCCCTATCTTGAGACGATATATTCGAATGTATTGGAGTTCAAGGCCAGGTATCAACACCTTTCCTAACTCCTTGCTAATTCTAATGTGTATAATCCACGGCTCACACTTTGAGAAATAGTATCAAAGAAGGTGAGGCCATTTGTTGAAGGCCCCATTTAGTGCAGAAGGGTAATGTTAGAAGTGTTCCAGAAAGATTAATCTGATAGAGTGGTATGCCAGAGGCCAATATGAAAGCTACTGATTAGTTCATCTATTTGATGATGAGAGCCTGGCCTCGCATACTGACAGAAACATTAGAAAAGGTGGAAAAGCTCACCAGAATGGGATGAGGGCAAAACCAACAGAATGGGATGATCCACCCTAAATATGGGATAGGGCAGAGTGATAGGCCATGACAAAGCTCACAGACTAAGATACTGCTGGAAAGGAAAACAATTTTAAAGGCAATGGATAGCATTTATGTTGGGTTAATCCCTTATTAGATTATAATTAATCTAGTTTCTATTTAAGGTTTATCATGGGTTCATATAACAGTAAAATGCCGGGTTTGAATTCCAGCCCCAACTAAAATTAACTTGAGGCAAGTTCGTTCACCTCACTGAACTTCATTGTTCATATCCTTGAAAGGGCTGGACCAACCTCATAGAATTATTATGAGAATTAAGCTCGCGCATAGCACTTTTTGCATCCGTTGTCCAAGTTGTAAGCATCAGAGAGAAGCAATCTAGATGCTTTATTTGTCTTCGGTCTCTGAATCCTGTTTGCAGAACAAGAATTTTAATTAATTTGTACATGTTGCCTTTTCTTTTACAACATGGAACTTCTAAAGAAGAAGCACATATCTAAATTTCTGAGATTGTTTTGGAAGAAATATATTAGCAGTCATAAAATAGCATACCTTCAGGACTCACGTGCTTCTAACTCCAAGCAACCCGTTGCTTCTAGGCTGGAGCATTTCTAAGTACACTTTTTCTGGACCCAGTGCGAATGCTGAATCCTTATCCCCGGCTGCTCATTCATTAGTTCTCTGCATCAGAATGTAGACCGAGCAAGTGAATGGCTAAAAACACTGCTCTTTCACCGCTCTTTAGAAATGAGGTTACCAGTTTCAGGCTCAGTTCTTACTTTTTTGGGCTATGTGTTAGAAGACCATGATTTGCTAAATAGCTGTCTTATATACATATTTATTAAAATATGGAGGTATTAGCTCTCCTAGAGGAAAGCTAAGCCAATTGAGCCACATTGATGGCTTAAAAAAAGGGGAAATGTTAAATTTTGTTTTGCCAATATTTTTAAAGAGAAAAAGATGCAAACTGAAATATTTTCTACCACAATGTCATTTTTTTCGAGCTCTAAGATTGGAATTGTTATAGTAGTTCAACTCTTAAATTGAACAGTCTGAATTGAATTAATACAGTCTGTGGGACTGTAGCAATAGTTATGATAAGCTACATAGGGGACTTGGGTCAAAGACATATTGATTGTGGTTTTGGAAAGCTACTTTCATTGCTGCCTGGGTGGTGAAACAAAAGGATGTAAATGTGTATGTCTTAAGCCTTGAAGAACCCGGAAGTGTTAGGAGCTTGGCAAAATTAAATTTCACAATAAGATTTTTTATGGTTAACAAAATTCATAACATATTTGGAAGATTCCTTTCTCCCTTTCATTTGTACCTCTGAGTATTTTAAGCAATATGTTATTTACTGATTCATTTCCAGTATTTTATGAGAGATTTCTGATAACTTATGGGACCTTCTTCTCTGAACCTGGATATATTGCCTTGCCAATATTAACTTGTATTCTGGTCCAGAAAGCTTGAGTTCGGTTTACAATTTTAATATGTGCCTTGATGGTTGGCCAAATATCGTCAATCTGATTTCCAGTATGTTTGTGTTTAATTATATGGAAATGCTTAACTAGTTTATCTTATCATTACATAGGTAGCTTTACCTTTATTATTGTGTTTCAGTGGGGAGATTCATTTAGAAAGAGTACAGGACCCTAACCCACTAAGCATCAAGATTGTCTATAACTTTTACTTGGTAGAGTTGGCATGCATAACATGGTAAGTATTTATATATACACATATTAAAAAATGTTGCATATATTCAAAGAGGTGCCAAATTCAACAATTCTAGCTCTAAGTTAAGTTCTGAGAAAAGTGTATGGAAAATATCCTCAAATGGATACAAGTTATGATAGCAGAGAGTGTCATAAATTGGTTTTGCTGTTATTATTTTACAGATGACCTAACAGAAATTACTCAGCATCTGCTTTTCTCTTCCTTTCATGGATGTGTGGCATTCTTGATGTCATGAAAATAAACTAAAGAACATGAGTTCAGAATTATTAATTGCTGTGTTTAGAAGGACTTTTTCATATTAAAATGTTGAAAACATTAACTGATCCTTTGAAGAATCTTGTTTTGTATATTTTATCATCGCTAGAGCACATTCTTATCATATAAAGGGTATGAGAAGTTGTTATTCCTAGCTAGTTTTACTCTGTGTAATGTAATATGTATAATTTCACAGGAATCTACAGTTCCCACATAGATTTTAATCCTTTAAAAATCTAAGGGAATTCGTTAACTTAAATACACAAGCTAGGGCAGATTTTGAATGTCTCATTACTTCATAAGATGTAAACATTAAAGTTTTGATGATGTTTTAAGGCCAAGGAAGACCACTTTTTGAATAAAAGAAATTAAGAAAAATAGCTTTTGCTTTGGCATATTGATGTTTATAATTAATAAGTTAAGTTTTATACTTATTGACTGCTTTTGTGTTTAGAGATGCTCTATATTAGAAGTGAAATATTCGAAAAATACTATAAACATTGCTAGTTCCTTAAAGAACCTTTCTGTGATTTTTTAAATGTATGAATAAAGGAACACAAACATACACATTCACGATGGTTTGGGAAGTGATCCAGTGGGAATCCACTACAGTGGAGAGTCAGCATGGTGGGGGGAGGGGCAGAGAGAGGAGGAGAGAGAGAATCCCAAGCAGGCTCTACACTGTCAGCACAGAGCCCAATGTGGGGCTCAAACCCATGAACCATGAGATCATGACCTGAGCCGAAATCCAGAGTTGGATGCTTAACCAACTGAGCCGCCTAGGTACCCCCAAATTAACACATTGTTTAGGCAACTATAATTACTCTCTTTGGAAGAATAAATAATATATATATAATTGAATTGGTTCACCTGTGATCTGGTGTCTATAATGTGCAACAGAAATTGGAATTCATGAGTTCTTTTTTTCTTTTCCAAAGTCTCACCAAAGTCTCATTGTGGGTTGGCAATATTAGATATTAGATTATCCTCGGCTAGTCTAGGTGGATTATCTAGTGGTGTCACCCACACCCACATCCCTAAGGATGCTAAGTTGCTGCTTACTGTACCTTCCCAGGCCATGGCTCCCGCATTTATAATCAGAATTGGTCAAGGAAGTGTTACGAGGTGCCCAAGAGGATTACTTGCTGTCAGACATATTCCTCCGTTTCCAGGTGGGCAGCAGTCCTAGTTCCTGATGGTCGGGATCAGTTACCCTGACAGGATGGTGACGCCTTATCTTACCTGCTGGTCCCTTGGCACAAAAAGCTGAAAGTGCCCAGGTAGCCATCATAGTTTAAAAGTTCGGTGGGATTCTTGTCATTTGGTAGAAAAGCTCTTCTTTTGTGATCGAGGATGTCTGAATGCTCAGAGTCCTGAACTGTGGAGATATGGGCAATTGAGAGTAATGGTAACAGGGCCATTTTGGTTTCTCTCCTTGGCTTTTTTTTTTTTTTTTTTTTTTTTTTTTTGGCGCTGCTGGCCCACACTCAGGTGTTAAGAATTTGTTAATTTTACATGTTTTCTTATTATTCAATTTTAAGGGCTGTCTTCCTTTCATGCTGTTTCCAACAGTTCTCAAATGTCAGTGTATGGATGGTTCATCGAAATATGTAGCTGCAGGCCTCTGTTGAAGAACTGAAGAATCATTATCAAATATTTTTCATGGCATTAAAGAGTTATTTCTCTTAGAACCCTGATTCCTCCTTCAGTATATGGATTCCAGTTCTGATAACTGGCTTATATCTTGAAGCTCAGGATACTTTGAGGGAGGTGGGCGGTAACTACTCTTAATCTTCTGATCATCCAGCTTTCATATTTTTGACTGAATAATACCCGTTGATGGCTGCCCATCTATTTTACGCTTGGCTACCATGTTCTATTAATTGCATCATAATACAATACCCTCTGAGGGTCAGGGTTCCTGCAGCCTTGCCATGCCTTATGATAATTGTCTCTACCTGACTTATGGTAAAGCAACATAATCCTGTGGTCTCTGTTTTTGTTTTGTTTTGTTTTGTTTTTCTTTTTGGATTACGTTGTACCTGTTGTCAGTGAGCCCACTTCTATAATACTTACTATCTCCTGCCATCAGTCTTGGCTTTCAGAAGGTTATCGCTTCTTAGTGATTCTGGTTTTTCTTTCACTAGTGTGTTCCTTATAGCCTTGGTAAAGTGGTGAGTCTTCAGGGCCCTTCTCTATTGTATGGTCTCTGGTGGGTCTTCTGACTGAGTAGAGTATGTCCATTCAAGCGTACTTACTTCTCTGAGACTTTTAATCCCTCTGACATGACCATTCTGGCATTTCTCTCTTACTTAAGGTGGTTCAGTGCTTTATCCTAATAGCATGTTTGCATCATCTTTGGTGTCCTTTCAAGGGTATTAAAACCTGTATCACAGGACTGTGCTTCCAAATGAATATTATTATTCCAAATGAATAAACTCTGTATTACATAATTTTATGTCCCACTCTTAGATTTCAGTCCTTGAATAGTCTCTGGGCTCCTACAAATACAAGTTGGCTATGTTCTATAGGTCACTTTGGATATAGTCCTTGCTTGTTTTGGGCCCAGCTCATCCTGATCACGCTATATTGTGATTTAACCCTAGTTAGTGGTTTCACAGCCAGAAAGGGAGGCAAAGGCAGATCTTGAGCGGTGCATACTGTCTTACAGGATAGGATCACTGTATCATCTTTAAGTAAAGAAAGGACACTGGTCCTTAATAAGATGGAGTAGGCCACTTCTGGAACCTGGAAGTTCCAGATAAATCTTGAGGTTCAAGATTTTGAGGTGCCTCAACTCATATTCTTCATCCTATGTGTCAGTGTGCCATTATTTTGTAAGTAGAACCTAATTTTGGTATAGCTTACCTGTTGAGATTGGGGGGGATAGCCCTACTTTAAAGTTCTATAACTCTTAGTATTTGGCTTTGGACTTTTTTAAAAAATTTTTTCTCTGCCATAAGTCTGTAGAGGATGAGAGTTGATGTTAGGATGAGAGTCCCAGGTTGGGGTGATGTGACTATACTTTTTAACATTGCCCTCTACCAGTCACAGGATGCTGGTTACCTGTATGGAGTGGGTTTGGCTATGAATTTTGCCGCTTTTCAGCCAAGAGAGCTAACATTGAAGTATTTCAGTCAAAACCTTTCCGGCATCTGGGAATCAATTCTTCAAACAAGAGGTAGGATCTGGGCAGCCCATCAAAGCATCCTCTAAAAAAAGGCCGTGGAAAAGACTTTATTAGTGGTATCTCTCTCCGTATTTATAGGGGCAGTGCAGACAGGGAACATCTAGGTTACCATGCCCTTAAATATAATACCATGCCCAAACACATTTACAAATAATTTCTACCAACTATTTAAGGAACAAATAATCCCATTCTTACACAAATTGTGACTAGGAAAAAAGTAATGTCTGCCAGCTCATTGTATAAAGTTAGTATAACTTCGATTCTAAAGCTAGACAATGAAAATAAGAGCAAAAATAATATAGGCCAATTTCTTTTATAAATTAAAATGCTAAAATCCAAAATAGGGACATAAGGGGCTTCTCTAACCTGATAAAGTACCTGCCCAAACCCTTTATCTAAAAGCATAGTCAGTGGTAAAACTTAGAAGGCTTATGTTTAAAAATTGTAAGAAGGTGTTCCTGCTATCACTGCTTATTTTCAATATTAAGGTTTTAAGAGTTGTATAAAAGAAACACACAAAAAGAATTTACATATATGCAAACAATAGAGTTGTAAAGAATGAACACAATTTCTTCCTTTCAGATGATAGAATTGTCTTCATAACCAGGGCAAGAGATCTAGTGAGCCAATGGAAATGTCCAACATACCCGATGAATAGGAGATAAAAAAATATAGAAATTAATTTCTTATATGCAAAGAACACCTAGGAAATGTCATTTAAGATGTCAGCATTTATTATAGAAACAAAATATGAAAGTTTAGAAATAATTTCAACAAGGCATATGTAAGACCTTTGTGAAGACAAGCTATGCCTTTATGGGAAGATGTAAACAAAACCAAAATAAGTTGAAATATGATTATGAATGTGAAAATTAAATATATTTAAAGTGAAAACTTTTCCTATATTAACTTATATAGTCAATGCAATTCTAATCAATATTTCAATAGGATTTTTCTTGTAACATGACTATCTACTTTTGAAATTCATATAGAAACTCATATTGCTAAGAAGCACTGAGAACATTTTGAAAACTTAGGTAGGGGAATAGTCCTATTAGATACAAAGTCTCATCATAAAGAGATTGCTATCACTACAATATGGTATTAAAGACTGATATAGTAGTGAAACAGAATAGAGGGCTGAATGTATGACATACTTATGACAGAGGTGACATTGCGGGTATTTAGAGAAAGGATGGCCATTCTTTATATGAGGCTGGGAGAATTAGTTATACATGTAGAAGAAGAGAAATTTAGTTTTTATCTATCACAGAAGAAAAAATAGTTCATTGTGGACTAAAGGCATACATGTGAAGAGTAAGTTTTAGCATTTTAAAGAAATTATTTTTATAAACTCAGAAAAATATGTGCTCCTTAAATATGACTCAAAAGCACAAAATATAAAGGAAATGTGTATAAAATTTATTGTGTTAAATTTAAATGCATTTGTTAATTGAGTACTTTGAATAAACTATAATCAGCATCAACTAGAAGCCAGAAACTACTGTCAGGAAAGAAAGCTGGTATCAAGAGAATATAAGAAGAACCAAAAACCAATAAGCAAAGGACAAGCCTTTCAAAGGAAAACCATCCCCAAAGTGGGAACAGCCCATTCTCTAAAGAGAAAGCTTTCTAAAAATGTATACGCAATACCTAACCTCACCAGTTATCATGCACTGTATTTTTAAAGATCTGTATTTTTAAAGATCTATTTCTCTTTATGTATATGTTTGCAATAAAGAAAGTTGATGAGTTGATTTCCTAGTGTCCTTCAAAGGTGCTTCAAAGGTTATGAACTAATGGACTAAACAGCGTACGAGATGATCATTGATTACCCTTATCGATGCTCAAATTGTCCCAGTTTTGGCCAGTGGAAGTGTATTTACTGGTTTAACATAACACTTTTATCTTTGGTAGCTTCATCGCTTTCTGGGTTATGGTATATATTCCAGGCTCATTTATTCATTTCCTAACTAAAACTTAGAATCGGTCATTTTTTTCCGAAGAACTCTGATTGCTTTACTGGGAAGTTTTCCTGGGTGCTAGTCGTGTTCATTACCAGTATGTTGGTCATTCATTTCCCCCCCGCCCCCAGGCTTTGTTTTTTCTAAGTCGGAGCTAGGAAATATATGTATACATTATTTTTATTATGTTAAAAACAATCAGACAACTTAATTATTATTATTTATTAAACTTCTATTTTGTGCTTGACATTGTGCTAGGTACGAGGAACTCAAAAATAAATAAGGCAAAATCTCTTTCCTTCGGGATTAGTAATTTAGTACATCACAGCGTGGTAACTAAGTTAACAATACTATATTGTATAGTGAAAGTTGCTAAAAGAGTAGGTTTTAAAAGTTCTTGCCACACACACAAAACTTATAACTGAGTAAGATAATGGATGTTTTATCATATATAAAATCACTACCATTGTACACCTTAAACCATACAACGTGATATGTCAATTGTAGTTCAATAAAGCTAGAAAATATTAGTATATTAGGTAGGTTCCTTTAACAACCATTTAAAGACAAATTGGACTATTTAGACTTCTTTTTCTTTCTATTTTACCATTCAAAACATACCTGAGGGTCACTTTGAATCATTGCAAGGGATATAAAAAAATAGATAAAACTGCCAGAATTAGTCACATCACCCTAGCAACTGCTCACGATATAAGTTTTACCAGTTATGTACCTATTGCTCTAACTATGCTGACTATCTCTGAATGATAGTCCATCATTACAACTGGCTACATTACACACTTAAATTACTTTTTTCTCCCAGACTGTGGCTCTAATAGTTATTTGTTTGCTACTTCATAAGAGACCACTAGTGGAATTCAAGAAAAAAAAAAAGGATTTTAAACATTAGTCTTTAAACATATTAGTTTTTCTGGAGGGATTCTTTAAGACCTTTTTAAAATTAAAAAAAAAATTAGACATTGGTTTGTTTTATAAGCCTCTAACAACATTTTTTTAAATGTTTATTTATCTTTGAAAGAGACAGAGAGACAGAACATGAGCAGGGAGGGAAAGGGATATATATATAGAGAGAGACACAGAACCTGAAGCAGGCTCCAGGCTCTGAGGTGTCAGCACAGAGCCGGACATGGGGCTTGAACGCACAAACCATGAGATCATGACCTTAACTGACTGAGCCACCCAGGCACCCCATACCTCTAACAACTTTTATTTCATTTTTAATTTTAATTTTTAAGTGTTTAATTTTGAGAGAGAGAGAGAGAGAGTGCAAGGGGGGAGTTGCAGAGAGAAGGGAGACAGAGAATCCTAAGCAGGTTCTATGCTCTCAGCACAGAGCGCGATGTGAGGCTCTAATTCACGAACTATGAGATCATGACCTGAACCGAAATCAAGAGTCAGACCTTAACCTACCATGACACCTAGGCACCCCTATAAGCCTCTAACAACTTCTAAAATGAATTAATATACAGATTTCTTTGCTTATACCACTGGATTATTTTGCTCTATTTTGAATATATAATTTTTATTCAGTTTATACATTTAGCAGCTCTTTTTAAAACTTGTAATTTATTCTCTTTTAAAACTAACTCATCTGTAACACTACAGAGAGATTGGGGATTTAATGGCCAAATCTCTTTTTTAATATTTATTCATTAATTTTTGAGAAAGAGAGAAAGAGAGAGAGAGAGAGAGAGAGAGAGGGAGAGAAATTGATTCCCGAGCAGGCTCCATGCTGTCAGTGTGGAACCCCAGCTCATGACCTGCACCGAACTCAAGAGTCAGACTCTTAACCAACGAAGCCACCCGGGTGCCCCTGTTTGTATTTCAACATCTGCTTTCTTTTCCTTTATTACCTCAAACAAAGCTTGAAATGTTATGGCCAGATTACTCAATAATATTAATATTGCAACTAGGTAAGCAGAGTCTTGGGTGGTTTTATCCTTTCCCACATGCACGTTATGATTAACTCCATTTCATTTAGTAGATACTTTCTTTGTCGATCACGTCCATTTTTCAATAAAGTATGTTATCTCCATATGCCAGTGCAGGTACCATTCTTGTTTCTGCAAATCTGAAAAGAACAGAAACACTTATTTTTTCATTCCCCATGTGAGACCTTCGTGTGGTTAAGATGAGTCACCGGCATGACCTCAAACTGAAATTTTTAGACTGCTTCTTGACTCAGAATCTTGTAAATCTAACAAATAACCTAAAGTCAATGCTAATAAACTGCTACATAAAATAAAAGGTATATATATTCTTTGATGAGAAATAAGGCATGGTGAGTGTTTAAAATTAAATTCTATCAGCAATGTTAGTAATATGAATCAATAATACCTTAGCATTTTCTAAGCCTTGAGTGGAATGTTGATGAGGGCATTTTATTAATAATAAGCACTACACTTTTATTTTTATTTTTTAATTTAAAAAATTCACTTAAACTCTAGTTAGTTATCATACAGTGCAATACTGATTTCAGGAGTAGCATTCAGTGATGAATCACAAGTGCCCTCCTTGAACCCCATCGCCTGTCTGGCCCATCCCCCGCCCCCCGGCCTCTGTCAACCCTCAGTTTGTTCTCTGCTGTTAAGAGTCTCTTATGGTTTGTTTCCCTCTCTCTTTTTTTCCCATTTCCCATATGTTCATCCGTTTTGTTTCTTATATTCTCCATATGGGTGAAATCATATGATATTTGTCTTATTTCGCTAGCATAATATACTACAGCTCCATCCACTTCGTTACAAATGGTTAAGATTTCATTCCTTTTGATGGCTAAGTAATATTCCAGTGTGTGTGTGTGTGTGTGTGTGTGTGTGTGTGTGTGTATACCGTATCTTCTATATTCATTCACCAGTCGATGGACACTTGGGTTCTTTTATAGGCTGGCTATTGTTGATAATGCTCTAAATATTGGGGTGCATGTGCCCCTCTGAGCCTGTATTTTTGTCCTTTGGGTAAATACCTAGTAGAAGCACTACATATTTAATGTTAGTGTAAGCTATTGACACTTTATAGATATTTTATTTATTTAAACAATTTTTTTAATGTTTATTTTTGAGAGACCAAGAGAGGCAGAGTGTGAGTGGGGCAGGGGCAGAAAGCTAGGGAGATGAATCTGAAGTGTCTCCAGGCTCTGAGCTGTCAGCATGGAACCTGATGCGGAGGTCTAATATAGTACCATGAGATCATAGCCTGAGCTGAAGTTGGATGCTTAACTGACTGAGCCACCCAGGTGCCCTTATAGATCTTTTAAAGTAGAAGTTTAAAAGGTGGAAAATAGTATTGACAGGATATTTTACTTTTTTTTTCTTTTCAATTTTTGCTTGTTTTGGTGTGAATAAAATTCCCTTTAATTGTCCTCCCAATTATTTAAAATCTCTGAACCTATAGAAGGAAGAAATAGAAATTAGTGCATGGAGTGTTTTTAGGATGTCAGTGAGTTTTCCAATTCTGTAAAGTTTATTTCCCGGAGCACGTGTTGTTTTATGGGTTTGCAGTGGGGGATATTAACCAAAGAAAAAAACCCCGCCTTGGACTTGTGCTCAAGAGGAAACCCTATACAAAGGTTGGAATGCAACATTTTCTCTCAATCTTTCCTAACAGTAGACTAAATAAAAAATGGGAAAAAGTGGGAAAAAAAGATTCTGTTTGTGTTAATAGATGACCAGCCAGTGGGTGAAATATAGCTGGAATACAGAAAAAAGCAAATTTGCATGAACAGTCTTACTTCCAGGAAGACATCAAGATTTATTCCAAGATCTAGTGTCAATATTTAGAAAATAAACAAACCTAATTAAGAAAGAAGTATCAGAGTTGACGCCCACACAAGTGGCCACAAGTGTAAACAATTACAGACCTAAGGGAAGCAAAAACAAGTGTTTGCTCTGTCACTACAAGACGTATGATGTGGGAAACATAAATAAACCAAATCTTGGTAGCAGTCTGTTATATATTCATTTTTGAGCAGTTTAAAAATGGCAGTTTTTAAAAACGGGTGGAAGACAATAATTTGTTTTCTTAAAGCTTGTGACAAATTATTAGGCCACATGCAAAAAAAATTGGCAATATTTTTTCACATTGTTCAATCAAAGTACATTTCTGTCAGTGTTTTCTCTTTTGAGACAAAGAGTTCAGAATGAATATTTGTGGTATGGGTGATATTTTAAAAATGTTCTGAGAAATCCTATCCACGGGCATTGTGGGCTATAAACGCAGATTGATATGGTATTTCAATGGATCTTTTGTTATGAGAAAAATTTTATTTTCTGACTTAAAAAGAAAGCTGTTTATTTGAAAATTTAGCATTTAATCATATCCATAAAGGGAAATTTCATTAAAATGGAAAAATACATGATTTAAAGAAGACAACTTGTTGCTTCTGATCTATGTTCATAATCTATTGGTCAACCTAGATTCATCTTGAAAGTCATTAATATCATGGAAAATGACTTTATTATCAAATGTCTCCATATTCTGGAGAAATATTTTTTGCTTTAGCATGGTATATATGCATGCGTTTATATATGTGCATATGTATATGTTTATTTGATATCGTATTGTGATTATATTTTATTTTGTGACTTAGGAAATAATCAAAGAAGACTGTGTTTCACTCTAGCGGCAGTTCTGGGTTCTTTGAAAGGACCTTTCAATTTGGAGGATGTTTGGGCAGTTTTTTTTTTTTTTTAATATATAATCAGTAATCCAAAGAGTATCTGGCTCTTTATATCACACTCCATCCCCTCCTTCAAAAATTCTGTCTTTGGTGGATGAAGACATCTTGTTTGAAAATGGGCAGATAAGAGTCAGATCACCCAGATGCACCTTTCAATCTAGTTTATTAGGGAAGGAAATGTAATACATTCAATTTAAAAAAATTTTTTTTTAGTGTTCATTTATTTCCGAGAGAGGGAGAGATAGCAAGAGTGGAGGAGGGGCAGAGAGAGAGGGAGACACAGAATCCTAAGCAGGCTTCAGGCTCTGAGCCATCAGAACAGAGCCCGACGTGGGGCTTGAAGTCACAGACTGCGAGACCATGACCTGAGCCAAAGTCAGAGGCTTAACCAACTGAGCCACCCAGGCGCCCCAGTATACCATTTTATTTAACTCATCATTTGTACTTCACCATGTGAACACTTTTTAAAAAATGTTTATTTATTGCCAGAGAGAGAGAGTGAGCAGAGGAGAGCAGAGAGATGGGGAGAGAGAGAGAATCCCAAGTCAGCTCCATGCCGAAGCTAGACATGGGTCTTTATCTCACGAGCAAGATCATGACCTGAACTAGTATCAGGAGTTAACGCTTAACCTACTGAGCCATCCAGTGCCCTATGAAGACTTTTTAATTGCAGATGAGAAGACTTTGCTCATGTTATATGATACTATATAGAAGTGAAAATGCAGATCTTCAAAAATTAAAACCCAGAAATTATTTTAAATAAAGCATTTCATGGGCTGTTTTTTTTTCTTCCAAGTTTTTATTTAAATTCAGTTAACATATGGTGTAGTATTGGTTTCCGAAGTAGAATTCAGTGATTCATTACTTACACCCAATGCTCATCCCAAGTACCCTCCGTAGTATCCATCACCCATCTAGCCCATCCCTGCACCCACCTCCCCTTCAACAACCCTCAGTTTGTTCTCTCCAGTTGAGAGTCTGTTTTACAGTTTGCCTCTCTCTCTTTTTTTCCCTCTATGTTCATTTGTTTTGATTCTTAACTTCCACATATGAGTGAAGTCATATGGTATTTGTTTTACTCTCACTTTTTTCGCTCAGCATAATACACCCTAGTTCCAAACATGTTGTTGCAAATGGCAAGATTTCATTCTTTTCGATGGAGTGGGATATTTTCTTATGAGCATTCACTACAATAATTGGACTGCAAATACTTGTTTATTATTAGAAATTTAAGATGGAAATATACTGCATAAAAACATTCTGGGGTGCCCGTGTGGCTTCGTCAGTTAAATGTCCAACTTTGGCTCACGTCATGATCTCGCAGTTCGTGGGTTTAAGCCCTACATTGGGCTCTATGCTGACAGCTCAGAGCCTGGAGCCTGCTTTGGATTCTGTGTCTCCTTCTCTCTGCCCCTTCCCTGCTCACACTCTGTCTCTCTCTCTCTCAAAAGTAAATAAACATTAAAAAAAGTTAAAAAAATTCTCATTCTTATATTTTTAGGAGAGTAATTATGAAAGTCTATATAAAATATATTTATTTATTTTTATGTTGTATAAAGGTTTTAAAAATTTCAGATAATTGTTTCCCAAACTTGGAACTTAAATTAAGTTTCATGTGTGTCCTTCTGGGGGAGAAATGTATTCTGTACCTATGAGATGCCACCAGAAAATTACTTTCCTTTTTAAGTCTTGTAAACTTGTCTCCAAAATGTGTAACTAGAACTTTTGCCAAATCTTACTTTTCCTTGGGAATTTGCTTAGTGGTTGTCAATCAAATAAAAGTAGTTGACTTTTGAGACTTCTTTGTTGTCGTTGTCTGAGGAAATTTTTACTAAGCCTTTATTGTAGGCTAGAGCAGCCAAAGCAGCCTTGTCAGGCCTTCACATGACATCATTCTTCCTCCCTAAATCCTATATCCATAAAAGCAGAAAGTTTAAACTGTATATGGAAACAGTGTAATGAGCAAGTGCTCTTGGCTATTGTCGAATCTTTGAGCTATCTCTTCAAATCCCATAAATCTCAAGATAACCGATCTATTAGTTCAGTCTGTATTTCCTGACCATATCCGCGTGATGGGTAGAGAAAAGTGGATATATTTCCCATAACCACACTTAATAATATATAGTACTGGGATAAAAAAGAAAGACAGTGGCCCTTTAAAAAATTTTTTTTGAGTATATAAATGTAATCCACTCTAGATTGAAAGGATTTGAAATACTCATTCCTTGGGATGGTGAGTGTCAGTATTTTGGGTCTTAAAGCAAACCTGTGAAGCAGGTAGGATGGCTAGTCCTATTTTGGTCATGCACAGTTTATACCTCGATCCACGGTATTTTCTCATTCCCGTTTTTGAGTATGTCTCAAAACATACTGAGAACCTACTTTATGTCAGGTACTCTGACAGGTGAGGGTTTAAAGATGAGTGACACAGCCTTCCTAAGGTCAATATTCTCAAACTTAGATTGACGAGTCAGACTGTTGAAAACATGGTATGAAATCTTGTGTGCTGGCCTATGACTGACAAAAGCACAGGCAGGACACAAAAGCAGATGTGACACCAACATAGCTGAGAAGAGGGGGGTTTCTGGAAGGACTTTCTGTAGGTAAATGCCTGAGGAGACTCCATTCCAGTACGCTGTCAAGTAGGAACCAGCTGCCAGATTCTTAAGCATTAATTCAAGTAAATGCATTCATTTTTGTGAGGGTAATTAGTTGGCAAGCATTTTCTCCTCAATGGACAGAAAGGCTTTGCTTTTGGCAAAAGTAGTGTCTCTTTACTTTGTGTGGTCCTTTCTGACAACTTGTGGTGGACCTGTCCCCTGCAAAACACGTGACTGAGTGTATAAACTCACACGTATGTTTTGCATACAGCTTTTAGGAAATCACAGGCCTAAAAGCCTCCTTGAAGCTGGTTGCTGGATCCCAGCTTCCAAATGGAAGGCTAAAGATCTTTGGGGAATCCCAAAGTGGGTGGAAGAAGTTTCTAAAGTCATGGTGTAGGGAATCACAATCTTGGATTGCTTATTCTTACCATACATTCTTTTATAAGAAAGAATACTACAATAAAAACTATTTGTCTTCCTTGGTCTTCGATTTAAAAAAAAATTGTAGTACAATGAATGCAAATAGCCTTCAGAAGAAAAACAATACCTGTGGTTTTCCATGTAGTTTAAAAATTGTTCTTGACATTTTATGTTGGCCTGTTGGTTAGCTCCAACCCCATTTTTGACCATAGGAATCCAAGCAGAATTCCAAACAGATAGTAAATATTACAATTTCGCTTGAGCATTTCCCTAGTATTATTATCTAAAACCAGTTTCCTGTATTGCTTTCAGTTCTGATAGCTTCAACCTCAAATCACTGTAATAAATGGGGCTAATGAGTAATGATTCATATTTTTCAAACTATTTCTTATTTTTGTTTTTGTTTTTTTTTTGATGCAAAACAAATAGAAAATACCATAAAGAAAAACAAACAAACAAAACCCCAAAGTGGATTTGAGAATTACAAATATCTCGGAGCCCAAATAACAAATAAATATTAGACTATAATGTGAATTCTAAATCCATGTAACATAGGGGGCTGTGGTCCAGTTTGCTACACCAATGCATAAGTAAAGCATTTTAGCATGCAGAAATAAGACACAGGTTTAAGTAGAAGATGAATTAAGGAAGCCCTCAAATGTGTGTGTGCAACATAAAGAAAGAAATTGTGCATTTTGAACTATGTGATGGGTTGTCATTTTAAGATGGCTATTTTTTCTTTTCTTTTTTTTTTTTAAGTTGATAGTATCAAAACTTACAGATACATATGGCCTGCAGTGTATCAAGTCTGCACACAAATGAATTGGCTTTGCCGCTTACTATTGCTTGTTCTCAAAGAAATATTTGGCTTTCTCCTGAAGCGATTCATGGCATATTCAGAACTGCCACACCATTCTGAAGCTTTTAGTTCAGAAACAATAACAATAACAATAAATAGAAAATGGGTTTATGTATTCCAGAATGGTTTTCGCCTCCTTTTAAGAATCATCTGGACTTGTGCCTTTTCTTCTCTCCAGAAGTAGTGTTTTTGCTCCTGTGAAGTATTTCATCTTTGAACTGCTGATCTGTTTTCGATACAATCCATCCATCAAGACACGAATCCTATTGCATGTGAAAAGTCGTTACAAGAAAATAAAAATCTAAAACACCTTTGAGTTTTAGTTTACTCATACTACTTTTATTGTATAAATGGAGTACTGACAAACTACGTTTTGTTTGGTTGAGTGCCTCAGTTTTCAAGTTAACCAGCTGATTCAGAGAGGAGTAAGTTTATTCTTGCAAAAAGAAAATAAATAATACTAATAAAGACGATGACAATGACAATTATTTGCGGTAATGGCAGTTTGTTACAAATGTAGGCTCTGGGGCGCCTGGGTGGCTCAGTTGGTTAAGCGTCTGACTTCAGCTCAGGTCGTGATCTCACTGTTCGTGAGTTAGAGCCCTATGTCAAGCTTTGAGCTCAGATCCTGGAATCTGCTTCAGATTGTGTCTCCCTCTCTCTCTGCCCCTCTGCCGTTCACACTCTGTCTCTCTCTCTCTCTCTCTCTCTCTCTCTCTCTCTCTCTCTCAAAAATAAGTAAACATTAAAAAAAAATTTAAAAAAAATGTAGGATCTGAGGAGTGCCTGGGTGGCTCAGTTGGTTAAGCCTCTGAATTTTCAGCTCAGGTCATGATCTTACAGTCCCTGAGTTCGGGCCCCGTGTCTGGCACTGCTCTGACAGCTCAGAGCCTGAGACCTACTTCAGATTCTGCGTGTCTCTCTCTCGCTGCTCCTCCCCTGCTAACACGCTCTTTCCCTCAATCTCTCTCTCTCTCTCAAATTAAAAAAAAATTAAAAAATTTAAGAAAAAAATGTAGAGTCTGAGCTTCTCCAGACTTTCTAAATCAGAGCCTGCATTTTAACCAGATCTGCTGTGACTCCTATTTGAATTAATGTTAGAGTAACACTATTTTAGTGTCTCTAGTTGCGCTAAGAAAAGAAGAGCCAGGCTGAGAGTCACTGCCAGTCAGTGTTTTACAACTTGCATAGTAAATACACATGATGGAAGATTTAAATAACTAGCAAACCTTTATTTACCTTTAAGTTTAAAATCTTGGAAAAAAAAGTGCAAAATTTATTTTTATGGAAACTAACCAGTCTTTTATGTAATTGCAAATTTTTTAATTTAGGCAGGCCATCTACTTGAGATGTCCGGGTTTAGGGGCAGTGAAGCAGCAGTGGTTTCTTCTACTTGTGTATGAAGCTGATTAGAATCTGGATTCAATTTCAGGCATCAAGACCAGCCTCTTAGCCAGTGCTATAAACTGTTCTACGGATGTATCATTACTTTGTCTCTACGATAGTGAAAGATAGTAAGCATTTCCCTGCTTCATGCTTTTCCGTTGACAGTAGGGCAGGAGAGAGGGGCTGATGAGAGAATTTAATGAATATTTTTCTGGTTGTTGAAGTGTTCAACCTTCCTTGAACTGATTTCTATCTTCTTCCTCTCTAGATTTACATAAATCTAACCCCTTCTTATATCATTTTGTATGAGGGAACTAAACTGGGTAAATAATTTTACATAATAAACTTTTGACCAAAGCCTAAAATATTATATTGCTTTCAAGATCGAAATTTAAATTTTATACATTAACAAACTTGATTAACTAGTTTTTTATAGTGAAAATTTATAAATATTCAGTTTTAAATCTACTAAAAGACAGTGATTGGAAAAGCATGGAGGATATTTTTCACTTCCTAAAATTTTAATGTGTTTTCCTCCTCTCCCATTTGGTTTCGCAAAAGAAAAATTGGAAGAAAATTTTGGAAAAGAAAATTTGTAAACCTGTATCAAGAAACAATATCCCAGAACTCCCAAGGCTTTTGTCAATATTGTAATCTCATGATTAATTTATTCTCTATTTTAAATTTGCTGTGTTTCCTAAAGTTATTATAGTTTGACATCTGGCAGCACTAAGAGATTGATTCAAATAAACACAAAGGGCATTTCTTTGTTATGTTGCTGTGTTTTTTGAGTTCAAAAGAGAAATCATATACTTATTTTAAAGAAATTATCTCATTTTTTCCCACAATGGCTTATTGAGCTTTATTTTAGTAAGCAGCATTAAAGGCTGGATATAAAAGATACTGTGTTTTCAGGATTAGGGGCAAAAATTTTGAAGCTCCTGAAAATATGGAGAATGTTTTATTTAATATTAAAGATCAAAGGTGTAGCCCCTAGTTACTGACTAAATAAATATTGACTTAAATGTTGCTTTTGGTGTTATACATTTCACAGAAACTCAGAGGCAAGGCCATCTTTAGAGAAAGTGTATCATAATTGTATAAAAATGCGATGAAGAAGTTGCTATGACAGTACCATGTTTAGTTACTACTACCTCTCCTGCTACCTGGCAGTGAAGACCGGCTTCTGGTTTCAGGCATCCATTGTAAATTCAAACACATTCCATTCATTTGCAAATGAGCCATGAGTGCTGAACCCTTTCCTTAGATCCCCCTATAAATTAGTGACCATTTCATTCAAGGAAATGACTTACTCCCTTCCCTCAAACACCAAAGTAAGAAAATGTGGGTCATATCTTTTACGAGTGACACATATTATACTATTACAAGTTCGATATCCTATTGTTATAATTACTTTCTGAAATATCTGTCTATATGAACCCCATTTCCGTAATTTTAGCAACATTTTCTGATTAGCTTTGTTTGCATGGACTTTGCTCTTAAGTATTTTGCATTTTAATTGAACTTTTCTTTTTTAGCTGTGTTTTGGGGTGATATTGCCTTAGATGATGAAGACTTAAGTATCTTTCAAATTGATAGGACAATTGACCTTACACAGAACCCCTTTGGACTCGGACATACCACAGGTATGGTTGATTATTTGACTGAATTTGTGTTCATTTTGCAGAAAAGATACTTTTAAAATGCTATAATTACTCTTCTGATTTCTTTTCCTGTTCTGCTGATCAACTTCGATTTCCTAAACATAAATGAGCCTATTTGGAAATTTATATTTTATTCATAGTTTTAAATATTATTAATTTCTTTAACAAGCATTTTGTAATGTTTGCCATGTACCAGGCCTGATTTAAGTGCTTTGCAGATATTAACCTTTTGAATCTGCATAATAACCCTATGAGGGGTAGCTACTAATATTTTTACAAGGGAGGAGATCAAATTAACTGTATTTCTTATTTTCTTCTTTCAAAGTGTATAGTCTTTCCCATAATATTTACTTAGTTTGTTTTTAGAATATGTGAGAGATAACCACTTACTTTATCAATTTGCTTCTTTTCTATTTTAATGAACTACCTACACAGAATTTTTTGCGATTTTGATTTTTATAAAAATTTTAAAAATTGCTAAATATGAGGAACATTGTTGATGTTAGTAGTCTTGAAACACTGTTTTTATAAAATTCTATAATTACTCTTATCCTTATAATTATCTTGTAAATGCTAAGACACTTCTTTTTACTCGTAATTAACTTTCTTGTAAACCTATTTAAATGTGTTTCAGGCCTGTCTAATATGAAGTTATAATTGTTACAAAATCGTCATTTCAAACATATAAATGCCATTCTTCAAAAATGTTTCTTAAAACTACTTAGGAATGAATGCATCCAAATATTACCTCATCTTTCTAGAATGTTCAGTGAAAAAATTTCAAAAATTTTTCTCAAGTAGCACAGCAAAAATGTGACTGTGTAATGCAAATAATCAAGCAGGTTGTTAGTCAGCGGACAAGCACTCTAACGTATTTGCCTTATAAGGACTTCATTGATTTTTTCCTCCAAGAGGCTTATATAATGTAGTGGTGTTTGATATTATTTTTGCTTTTATTAGCTTTAATCTAGGTAAATAAGTTTGGGTATTATTTTCAAAGGAGAGAAATAGTTCAAGGTCCAAGAACAGTTTGTTGTTTTTATGGATTTCTTGCCCTTTCATCGTCTTAGGCTAAAAAGACTCATGAACTCTGGTGATACGAATTCATCTGCACTCGTTCAGATACCATTAGTGGTTATGTTGGTTGTTTGCTCAGTGATGACTATTTGTTATTTGTCTTTTGAAAATTCAAAAAGAAGGGAAAATAGGAGGTGAAATTGGGAGAACATTTTAGGAAAGCCCTGGAGTGAGAATATTGGACTCGGATTTTCCTTAAATGCTCTGGTTTCTGACTTATGACAGGAAATCTACCTTTTCTAGTCTTTTTCCAGTTGGCAAAACTGCAAAATGACGTATTTCCTTCTCCTGACCCCTTCTTCTACCTATCGAGCTATAAAATTCTTTACATCTATTTTTATAAGTTTTGCCAATTACATAACATATTTTGCCGCTGAACATCCTTTTGTATTCCTGTGAAAATTTTTTAATTTTATGTTACTGTTTTTTATAAATTATCAAAACTGACTTTCTAGTTTTATGTGAGCATATTATAAAGTATGATATGCTTTTAAAACTATTTTCAAAATTGATCATAGCTTTGGAGCCAGACTTGCTCTATACATTTGCTTTCCTATGTTTTTATTTCCATTGGCTGATTCGACATCTGAAAATATTCAGTTTACATTGGAGACATAGCTGGAATGTGGTCAACAGGGCAGAACGCCTTGCTGTCGTCCTATATAACACTATGTGATGTCAAGGTCACAGTGAAGAAAAATGTTCTGAATTATCAATAGATGACTCAATTGCCGTGATGTCCAAATAAAGTCATTTAGATTGCTCTCTGGATCACCCCCAGCTCCTTGATTTTAGATACCAAAATTGTGTTTGTAGAATATTTACACTCTCCTAAGATTTATGGGTATTCGTGGCTCTAACTCTCTAAGACCACATAAAAAAACATGTCCAAAGAGAAATCAGTGTAGCCTGTTGCTATGTTTTATTTGCAAGAGCTTTAAAATACAATGAGTTTAACTTAACTATTTTCTTTTCTTCTTAAGGTGGATTTGGAGACCATAGTATGTCAAAGAAACGAGGGGCTCTCTACCAGCTTATAGACAGGATAAGAAGATTTGGCTCTGGTATATCAATGTTTAAAGTTGCAGACGCTTGACTTGATGTACAGTAAATATTATACTAATCGCAGTTCAGTTTGCCATTAATATGCAAAGTATGTAAAGGGTATATGCTGAGAAAAAAATCTTTTATTCATTTTTGTTAGCTGATGTTTAATGTAAGTTTTTTTTAGAACTTAATTTGGACCTTAAATGTAATTAATAGAACTTAAAATTGAAATGTTACTTTAACTTATTTTTTCAGCTTATCCTTATTATAAAATATAGTCAGGGGTTATTTTACTGTTGGTATTTATTTCCGGTGCAATGGTATCACACTAAGGTGTTTTTAACAAGCATGAAATTACATCAGTTTTAATCAAATCAGAAAATGTTTAATCAAACAAAAAATGTTTATTTTGAAATAAAGTCCACCTAAAGCAAATTGACAAACTGATTTGTTAGATTAAGAAAAGAGTTGAGAATGTTTGATCCTCCCAAAAATATACATAGAAAAACAGCCTTCTGGTTGCATAATCAGTGAATACTGCTCGTATTGAATTTGTTAAACACTATTTGTAGATTTTAGAGTTTTTAAGAGTTTTCTGTTCGAAGTTTATATCCTAATGTTTTAAATTGGCGAATTATTAATTAAATAATTGATAGTACACACTTCCAAGAAATAATTATCCCTAGTAAAGATGCTTTGCTTCAGGATATGAAAATGCTAGACCTGTTAGGGACATGGGAATAGGGGCGTACATTCAGTGTTTGTTGTGTCTGAAGTATAAGCCAGTGAGTTATTTGTGTCAATTGTGGTAGATGAATAAGAATGAATAATAATGAATATTTAGGAAAAACAAAAACAGTAACAAAAATATTTTGTGGGGCCTGGGTGACTCAGTCAATTAGGCATCCAACTTTGGCTCAGGTCATGATCTCACGGTTCGTGAGATCGAGCCCACATTGGGCTCTGTGCTGACAGCTTGGAGCCTGGAGTCTGCTTCTGATTCTGTGTCTCCCCCTTTCTCTGCTCCTCTCCTGCTCATGCTTTGTGTGTCCCTCTCACTCAAAAATAAATAAACATTAAAAAAAAAAAGGCCACCGAGAAAAATTAAGGACTGCACACTTGAAAGCTTCTCCAGGAATAGGCTGCATTTTACATTGGCCTGTTTACGTTGGGTGCTGATCTCTAAATCATGCTAGCTCACCTGGATATGAGTCCGGAGGAAATTTGAAGAGAGATCTGCCGGCATCCCAGGAGGCCGAGACCATATCTGTCTTAACCTATTTCACTTACCCTCTCCGTAATGTGACATTCGTAATTTTAGGCTGTTCTATACAATATCAATTCTGATTTAAATGAGTGAAGGATTTAGCAAGAGTTAAAAGAAGTTTTGAATATCTCTTGACTTTTTAAACAATGTCTATTTTATCATCTGGTGGTGAATTGGCAGTGCTCTAGTGTAAGAATACGTAAAACAGTTTTTTTGTGGCCTACAAGTCTGCCTGGCTTCTCTCCGTTGTAGACTGTTGTATGGGAATTCATTAAAGTTGCAAATAGAGCATCGTTAAGAAATAGTATTTTGACATGAAATGCTTAAATATTTTAATGGTTTTCACGTATGTAATATAAGTGAAGTTCTTCTTTAATGCATTGACCTTAGGCATATTTACACAGATATGTAAATAAGACATTTTAACTTTAGTCTTTTAAGAGGAAATGATTCCCTGACCCAGGACCTCTGTTTCACAGAATATTTTAAATGTCACTGCAGGCTTGGAGCAAAACAGCACAGTGAAGGGAAAAGTACCTCTAAAATTCTCAGGGCAAAATGAGAAAAATCGAGTTCCGAGAGCGGCTACATCGAGAACAGAAAGAATATGGCCTGGAGGTGTTATTCCTTATGTTATAGGAGGCAACTTCACTGGTAAGATTTTCCCAGAGTGTTTATTTTTATGAAGAAAGATTATCATATGGATTATGTGTATTTTTACAGAGTTTTGCATATTAACATATAAAACATAGTATTAAATTGAACGTGAGAAATACTTCACTCACCTCAGTGGTTAGTGTAGAATGTCTTTGGAATTGAAAAATATCTTTAGTGTTGAGTTCTAAGGGTCAAAAGTACTGTTCTGGTTTTTAAACTGAGTTTCAGATATACCCAATAAGTCTAGAAGCTGATTTCTCTTCAACTGTCAGGAAGAATGTATGTCCCGTTTAGAGAGCCTTGTACACACGTGTTAAGGTAGTGAGTTCGAACCTTCTGATTATAAGGTGAGTGTCCATTCGTAAGAGTGATCACTTGTGGTGCTCCAGGCTCATAGTTGTTGGTGAGTGAGAGTGACGGCATCGGAACTGCCCAGGCAGACTGAGGATGTAGGAGCCGCCATCCAGCCCTGCTTCCCTGACACAGACACTCGTTTATTAACATTCTGCCATTTTTCCAGGCAGCCAGCGAGCCATGTTCAAGCAGGCCATGAGGCACTGGGAAAAGCACACGTGTGTGACTTTCATTGAAAGAAGCGATGAAGAGAGTTACATTGTATTCACGTATAGACCTTGCGGGTAAGTAGAACCAGAGAATGACTTAAGTAAGTGTAGATGCAGGAGAAAAAAACCCATAGGCAGGATTCACTTCTGAATATTTGATTAGCATTTTGCCCATGAAGAAGTGTGAATTTAACATAAGAAAATACTACATTTTAGATAAATATATTCTTTGATCAGAGACTTCATATATCTACCCCAAGTGTATTTCTCCACCACGTCAGCTACTTCTCTGTCTTGCAACTATAAAGCGGCATTGCCAACATCCCACTCATCTGAGTTGGAAACTTTAGTGATATTGTCCGATGATTGTCTTGTGCTCCCTCTAAAATCTATGCAGTAAGATTCCATTGATACTCACTGTGTCTCTTGATTTCCACCTCTCTCCTGTGTCAGTGCCTCAGTCCATATTCATCTCTTTGTCACCCCACTATTGAACTATTCCAAATGCTCTCCCATGTTCCTTCACCAATTTACTGCCACTAGGATTATCTTCAAAAAATGCTGGTCGGAACAAGATACCACACTTGTTGAGGTTTTTCAGGGCTTCCTTGTACAGTGGTGCTTTCTAGATTTTCTCCTTACAGGAGGATAACGAATACTCTCCAAAACAACTCTTCCGTAAGTTGTGAAACACTGTGTTAAATTCCAGTAGATATTTCTGCAGCAATGTGCTAATTAACATTATGAATATTCAACCAATTGAAGAGAATATAGAATCCAGTGTTTCTTAAACTGCTTTAAAAACCAGAATACCCATGCCACTCTTTCAAAAGTGAAGAACATAACATCAGTATCCCGGAACACATTTGGGGGAAATGTTAGCCTGAGAATAAAATCCAAATCCCTTGATATAACATTTAAAGAATGCCGTGAACTTACCACAACTTCCATCTGCAGCTTCTTCTGCCCCCTCATCTCTGCACAAATCCCATAATCTAGCCAAGTTACAGTAATAGCAGCTCTCCAAGCAGTGCTGGATCCTTTAAAGACGTTTTACTGTGAAAGTTTTCAAGCTTCTCTCCCTTCTACTTCCACGTTTGAACGTTTGATTGAATTCAGATGGAATTGGTGTGTGTTTGCTAAGACTTGCTAGGGTTCGCTGTCCACTTTACATTACGTCCCGTCAGGAGGCATGGGTGCTGGGTCTGCCACTTCAGTGATGCTGCTGTTGAGCAGTGGCGTCCAGAGGTGACAGCCAAGTCCCTCTGTTATGAAAGCTCCCATCATTGCAAAAGACTGATGTCCTGAGGTCGTTCTTTCCTTTTATCCCTCTACACTTATGTCTAGAATCCTTTTTTTTTAATTTTTTAACGTGTATTTATTTTTGAGAGACATAGAGACAGAGTATGAGCAGGGGAAGGGCAGAAAGAGGGGGATACAGAAGCTGAAGCAGGCTCCAGGCTCTGAGCCGTCAGCACAGAGCCCGAAGCGGGGCTCGAACTCACAGACCATGGGATCATGACCTGAGCCGAAGTCGGCAGCTTAACCCACTGAGCCACCCAGGTGCCCCTAGAATCCTTCTTTAAAGAGTAATGTTCTCTAGTCAGCTATAACTATTCAAATTCCCTGTAGTATAGTTTATAATAAGGAAGTAAAAATAAATGCTTAATTTCTTTGGAGGAAATAGTCTTGCTCAACCACATATATTTTTTGGGGAAAAAACATATATTTCACTAGGTACTAGGAGAGGATTATGTGATCTGGTTTTGTTCTGCCATATATTCCTAGAACATTTAACTTCACTTAAAAAGTAACAATATTTAGGGGTGCCTGGGTGGCTCAGTTGGTTAAGTGTCTGACTTCAGCTCAGGTCATGATCTCACAGTTCATGGCTTTGAACCCCGCTTCGAGCTCTGTGCTGACAGCTCAGAACCTGGAACCTGCTTCGGATTTCTGTGTCTTCCTCTCTCTCTGTCCCCTCCCACCTTGTGCTCTGTCTCCGTCTCTCTCTCAAGAATAAATAAACATCAAAAAAATTTTTTTTAAGTAATTTTAATTTTGGCCCTGTCTAGGGGGCAAAATTATACATTATTGCCTTCCATATAGTTTTGGATAATGCCATAATTTTTTAGTTTTGACTTATTCAACTAACGTTTTTCTTCCAAATTACTCTAATTTTAGGTTGACAAGTTTTGGTTACATTTGAAATGCCTCCTAGTTCTTTGTATCTATTTAATATTTAAAAGATCCAAATCTAGACTGTCCTTCCTTCCTTCTGGTTCTCTGGTAGAAATGGATAGAACTCCGCTTACATATTTCTAAATATGTAATGTATTCAGATCAATACGTCTTTCTTTTTTCTTCACCACCTTTCAATTTTGTAAAACAAATACAACAAAGCACTGGCATTTATTACCTTATTGATAAATTTCTGCTTGTAACAAATCCATATTTATACTCATTTTCTTTCATTAATTTAACTTTTTTTTTCAAAATATTTCATCTTGTTTATTCTGCTAAACTATTTTTCCCATTCACTATCACTTCTTCATGTTTTTGCTTGTGCTTTTCTGATCGCTAGAAATGCCTTTACTTTCGTTTCCATCAGAGGAAATCATTCCCATATTTCTTTCTCACCCATTTCTGAGCTGCCCTCAGTGGGACGTTGCTCTACCCACAGACATAACAGTCACATTCCCAAAATTGGCTCATATGTCTGCCTTCATCAGTGCTGAGGGCACGTAGCTTATCTCTGTGCCCCGTGGGACACCCAGTGCGTTGTTTTATAGATCAAGAAAATACTGACAATTTATGCATCAGTTAAAGCACATTGTATGTAAACCTAAAATAAAATTAGGTAAGAATTTAAGGAGGTATTGAAGAGCAGACTCTTTAATGATTGCCGTAATGAGTTTAGAGAAATGCAAACTGAAGGTGCGAATTGCCCTCCGATCTTTAAATCTGTAGTTGCGTTCTTCTAATTAAACTCTTGAGTATATATATATATATATAATTTTGACTGTTATGGTAGTAATATTGCATTTGATGATTTGTTTTGATACTCAATTTCCCGATATATTTTTACTGATGGAAAGGATGATACATTGTGTAAGAATTGATCATTGGCTTGCTAATCATTCTAATCATTTTGTGACTTCTAAACTTCCTTTGGAATTACCATTATCGGCCATAATTTCATGAAACAGTTATTACATCATTAAGGAGATTTTTTTTCTTTGATAATGCTGCATTTACATCTCATAGAAATTAATCAAAATTATTAAAGAATTTGGTTGTTGATATTACACAAAAGGCCACTCATAAGAGCTGTTGCACATAGGGCATTGAATTTAATAATATCTAGTGTAAATCTCCTTTGAATATGGAGAGCCTGTAAGGTAGTGCCATTGATATTGATGGCAACAGTTACCAGTTCAATTTCTGGCTTTAAAATGGTAGGCAAACAGATCTTACCATTTCATATCACTTTTTTTCATTTTGATTTTCGCTTACCCAGTAAGGCAACTTGTAATTATAGATTGTTTCTTTTTAGTGTTTATTTATTTCTATTGAGAGAGAGAGAGTATAAGCAGGGAAGAGGCAGAGAGCAGGAGAGAGAATCCCAAGCAGACTTCACTCTGTCAGTACAGAGCGTGATGAAAGGCTGAGTCTCATGACCATGAGACCATGACCTGAGCTGAAATCAAGAGTCAGAGGCTTAACTGACTGAGCTACCCAGGCACCTTGCTGTTGCAGTTTTTAATAACAGCAACAACCCCCCAAAAAAACCACAGGGGGCTCCTGGGTGGTTCAGCTGGTTAGGTGTCTAACTCCTGACATGGGCTCAGGTCATGATCTCATCCTGGTGAGATGGAGCCCTGTGTGAGGCTCCATGATAAGCGTGGAGCCTACTTCTGATTCCTTCTCTTGCTCACTCTCATTCTCTCTGCTCCTCTCCCACTTGCACTCTGTCAGTGCTCTCTCATTCAAAATAAATAAATAGACATTAAAAAAATAAAAAATAAAAATAGAAGCTAAAATAATGTCCTTCATATTAATAGAATTATTAATGGAACAGCTTGTACCATTTAGGACATTGTATTTCCTACCTTATTCTGCTAGAATAAGTTTCTATTCAGTAAATATTTATTGGGTGCCTAATTCCATATCACATATTTGGTAAGTGGGAAAATAGTAAAATTTTAAAAAGCAAAAGGTAGTTCAGAACGTTTTGGCATATGGTATCTTTGATCCATCTTAAATGGGATGTATGCTTTAACTCTCTTCCTAGGTTGGCAAAAAGTTTAAACTTAACTATAAATGTTTTTTCAGTGAATATTTATTGTAATCAGTGGCATTTGTTTATTTCACAAGATGATGAATTTTTAGCAAAATGAAAGATCATTTTATAACAACTTTTTTGGTTTATTTCTTTGTAAGACAGAAATTTATATATTACTTTTGTGTACTATACAACCTTGCTGAATAGCCTCTATTTTTTAAGCATAATATTAAAAAATTTTTTTTACAGCTCTATATTAGTTTCAGGTGTACAATACAGTGATTCAACAATCCCATACCTCATCTGGTACTCATGTCAACAAGTGCACTCCTTAATCCCCATCACCTCTTTAGTCCAACCCCCACTCTCCTCCCCTCTGGTAACTATCAGTTCGTTCACTACAGTTAAGAGTCTGTTTCTTAACTTTGTCTCTGCCTTTCTTTTTTTATCCTTTTGCTCATTTGTTTCTTAAATTCCACATTTGAGTGAAATCATATGGTATTTGTCTTTCTCTAGTTGACTTACTTCGCTTAGCATAACACTCGCTAGCTCCATTCAGGTCATAGTAAATGGCAAGATTTCATTCTTTCTTATGGCCGAAGAGTATTCCATTGTCTATATAGACCACATCTTCTTTTTCTGTTCATCAGTCAGTGCACACTTGGTTGATTCCATATCTTGACTATTATAAATTATGTTGCTGTAAACATAGGGGTGCATGTGTCCCTTTGAATTAGTGTTTTTGTATCCTTTGGGTAAACACCCAGTAGTATAATTGCTGGATCATAGGGTAGTTCTATATTTAACTTCTGGAGGAATCTCCATACGGTTTTCCAAAGTGGCTGCTCTAGTTTGCATTTCCAACAGTGTGCGAGTCTTCCTTTCACTCCACATCCTAGCCAACACCTATTGTTTCTTGTATCGTTGCTTTTAGCCATTCTGACAGGTATAAGGTGATATTTCATTGTAGTTTTGATTTGCATTTTTCTGATTGTAAGTGATGACTAACATCTCTTCATGTGTCTATTGGCTATCTGGATGTCTTCTTTGGAGAAATATCTGTTCTTGTCTCCTGTCCATGTTTTAATCGGATTATTTGTGTTTTTATTTTTGGGCTGAATTTGATTAAGTTCTTTGTATGTTTTGGATACTGACCCTTTATCAGATATGTCATTTGCAAATATTTTCTCCCATTCAGTAGGTTGCCTTTTAGTTTTATTGACTGTTTCCTTCACTGTGCAGAAGCTTCTTATTTTGATGTAGTCCCAGTAGTTTATTTTTGCTTTGGTTTCCCTTGCCTCAGTAAACATATCTAGAAGGAGGTTGCTATAGCCAGTGTCAAAGAGATTACTGCCTGTGTTCTCCTTTAAGAATTTTATGGTTTCAGGTCTCACATTTAGGTATTTAATCCATGAATATCCTCTATTTTATAGTACCCCTCTGACTCTACTAGATAGTTTCTTGAACAATCTTATTGTTCCTATCTGCTAATTTTTAATGATTCCTTAAAAACAACTAACCAAACAAATAAGCCTAGAGTTAACTTATTTACCTATTTTTTTTTAGATTTTGTGTTTTAAACTGTCTTTAGCTTTGGTCAGTTTGGTTATTTGGATTATGGCAGTAGTCACTTACTCATCCTTACCTATATGGCGTTTTCATTTTGTGCCACTTATTATACCAATTTGGCGGACTAAAAAATTGAATGTGAGGTGTTTTTCTCTGCAAGGAGGTTATAGTTTGGCAGAAGAGGTGTGCCAGCCAGGATTTCAGCTTGCAAACAGTAGGTACTGGTTAACTTAAACAGAAAAAGATGACTCGTTGGATTATTTCATAATTTATAGAATCGCTCTAATGGAAAAAGTGAAAAGCGAGATTGAGGGAGGTATTGGAGGAAGACTGTGTTTAACCCCTGGCCATAAGCATCTTCACCCCTCTCTGTGCTCCCTGCTAACCACCAGAGTCTTAGCTCCCTCCTGCACTTATGAGATCTGTTCTTTCAACAAATATTTATTAATTTATTTATAGTAAAAATGATCTTTTCCCAGTTTTATTACAATATAAATAACATAGAACATTGCATTAGTTTAAGGTGTCTACCATGAAGTGTTGATATACCGATATGTCGTGAAATGATTCCCACGTGGGGTGCCTGGATGGCTCAGTCGGTTAAGCATCCAATTTTAGCTCAGGTCACGATCTTGCGGTTTGTGAGTTCAAGCACCACGTCGGGCTCTGTGCTGACAGCTCAGAGCCTGGAGCCTGCTTTGGATTCTGTGTCTCTCTCTCTCTCTGCTCCTTCCCTGCTCACACTCTGTCTCTGTCTCTGTCTCTGTCTCTCTCTCAAAAGTAAATAAGCATTAAAAAATTTTTGAAATGATTCCCACAATAAATTTAGGTGACAGACATCACCTCACATAGTTGCAACATTTTTATTTTCCTGATGAGAACTTTTAGATTTGTTCTCTTAGCAACTTTGTAGTACATGATACAGTATTACTGACTTCAGTCACCATGCTGTAAATTACACCCACAGGGCTTATTTATCTTACAACTGGAAGTTTGTACCTTTTAACCCCTTTCACTCATTTAAACCCCCCCCCCACTTTCCACCCCAAGTTCTTGCAATTACCCAATCTGTTCTCTGTTTCTATGGAGCTGTACTATGTGCCTGACTACACTTTACGGGCTGGAGATATCAGTATATAAAGCATGTAAGTTGTCTGGCCACAAATAGTTTATATTCTAAGATAAAGAGTTAGAAGAAAACACAAAAATAAATGAAATATAAAGTGTGTTAATAGACCGTAAATTCTAGGACAAAAAGGAAAGCAATGTGAATGGGATGGAAAGGCATGTGCACAAAAACTTGAAAAAGCAGATGAAACAAGTCATATGCCGCCTGGGAGAATAGAGTTCCTGACAGAGGAAAGAGCCAGTAAAAAGGCCTTAAGGCAAGAGCTTGTCTGTATGCTCAAGGCCCAGCAGGGAGACTGCATGGCTCAGGTGGAGTGAATTATAGGGACAGTAGTAAGAGATGGGTCTCTATGATAAGACATTTATGTGGGAAGGTCATGCAGGATCTTACAGTTATTTGTAAGTACCGCACTGTAGATTTTCCTCTGAGTAAAAGAGAGAGCTTTATTAATCAGCTGAAACAACTTCTGTCATTGTAATACAAGATCCTTAAACCTCAGTGGCTTAGAGTAACAGGTATTGATTCCTTATTTATATTGCATGTCCATCACTGGTTGGCTGTGTCTCACTCCAGAGATACCACTTTAGTATTCGGTCTGATGGCGAAACCTCTTTTTAGAACATTTAAAACCTCTTTTTAGAACAGAGACATTATTGCCAACCACGTTGACTATTAAAGACTCTCTCAGAATTTACACAGTTTGTCCTCGCATGACATTACCTAGAGCAAGTCACATGACCAAACTCAGCATCAATGGTATAAGGAAGTATAATTTTCTTCCAATGAGGGGTAATGAATATTTTTGAACATTGAAACAATTTGCCATAGAACCATCGGAGAATATTGAGAAGAGGCACAAGATGACTTTACATTTTTAAATTATTTCAATGTTGAGAAAAGACTGCTGTGGAGAGAACATCTTTGTGGATATCATGATAGGTTATCTTATAGGCAGCTCCCGAAGGTGCTTTGGTCCCCCAGTCGGAGCAGAGGTAACGAGTAGCAGGTTTCAGATGACCTGATTACTCTCTGTGGTTTAGAGACGCTCCGTGAAAGTTTCTCTTGAGAAGATAGATTGAATTTGTGGTGGTCAAGCTTAAAAGCAGCACACAAATTAGAAATAAAAAAAATCAAAAACTATATACAAGAAAATGGCGTCAACCTGAGCTACATGAGGAGCTAATACCTAGACATCCTTAAATCACTGTTTGTATAAACTACACAGATTGCCGTTCATTCCATACCTAATTGTATGTGCATGTATTCAGTTATTTACTTACCCGAGCATCCAGAATGCTTCTCTCTCTAAAACCATATTAATCAAACCGCCGCATTTTTCTTCTTTCACAGGAGCTTCGTAAAAGTCAGCGGGAAATATATTTTTATTTTCTGTTATGGAATCCCATCTTATTTATTAGAAATCGCTATGGGTGAAATTATGGTAAAAGAAGGCATTTTAGATAAAATAAGTTGACCACATGGCTTGACTGTCTCCCAGATTTGGATTTGCAAAGTATTTTCTTATTTGAATATAACCAGCAAAATGACTCAGCATGTGTAATTTAGTTGCTATATAATCATCAGATATTTGTTTAACTACTTCTGCTCTATGGTAGTAAATGATTCAGTTTCAATCTCCACAAAATTTGCAAATATTGTGTTTTTCTACATCTGATCTTTTACTGTCTGGGTAGTTAATAACTAACTAACTGTGTATAGATTGAAAATTACCATTAAAAATAGGAGCAAAACCAAAACTCCCTGATTTTTTTCCTACCAGTTACGTCTTTTTTTGTTATTGACTTATCAAGCTCATTAACTGTTATAATAGTTTTCTAAATAATAAATCCATGGTATAGGTTAAAATGCTTAAGGCTTTTAAGCCTGCAGAAATAATTGCAATGACAAATATTTGTATTTGTGAACAGTCAAAAGGACTCTCGAATATGCTTACTCTGGAAACTGAAAATTTGTGAAATTCTGTTGAATCATTTGGGCAATTAATTTTTGGCAATTTTCTCTTTTAATTTAATACATTTTAAAAGGTTTTTGGTGCCTTGTGTATCATGATCACCAAGTATCTAAGACCAATTATTTGCCCTCAATTGCTGGCTCAAGGGGTGATTTTAATGTAAACCCTAATTATCAAAGTTTTAGATATAATTATATTTATATTAGCAAATGTTGTAATTACGCCAGTTGTTGATTTTTCTTCACCAGTTTACTTTTGGTAATTTACCTTTTGAAACTAATTTTCCTCCCTTGACTCCTTCTTTTAAAAGTTTTCTTCTTTAAATAAATTTTCCCATGAGTAGGAAAAGTAACTCCATTTTTGATTAACTGTCTTTCATAAAGAAATTTAATTCTGTTTTTCTTAAAGAGGAAAAATAGACTTTGTTTTTATATTCAAAACAGCAATAATGAATTATTGCCAGATAACCATAGTGACAAAGAATTTACCCACCAAAGTAGATGGATTGTAAGAATAAAAAGGTGTATTAGAAGTAAATGTGGGCTGATAAGTCTTTAGTTCAACTGTATGTTGAAAGCACATTAATCACCATCATAAGAATTTTATTTTCTGATACCTTTTGAATACTCCTAAAGCATTTTAAAGCATATTTTGTAACATATCAGTTAGTGAAAAAGCACTTCCAGTGGGGAAGTGGAGACTTGTGTTGTATATAAGCTTATCAGGATACTAGAGATGAGCTGTGTTTATTGATGAAAGGCCGTCCTGCCTCTGAATGGATTGGGCTTTGGAAGTCATCATAATTCTTGAGAAAGTTTCACCCTACTGTCACTCGTTTATCATTGTCACCACCACCTCCCTTTTCTCCTTTATTGCAGATGCTGCTCTTATGTGGGTCGGCGGGGAAATGGACCTCAGGCGATCTCTATTGGCAAGAACTGTGATAAATTTGGAATTGTTGTTCATGAATTGGGTCATGTGATAGGCTTTTGGCATGAACATACGCGACCAGATCGAGATAACCATGTCACTATCATAAGAGAAAACATCCAGCCAGGTGAGAGGCTTTAGAATGTGTTGGGTTTAAGGTTGACGGAATATTTTTTAGTTGCATTTAGAGTATTTATGCTTTAAGTTTTTCTTAAAAAATGGGAACTGATTTTTTTGATACGGTAGAATCAGCACTTTGCTGATTAAAAAAACCAAAATATCCGTGATGGTATTATATTTTTTATTTGTTTTCCCTCAGACTGGATGATCTTAGGTGCTTTTTATACTTGATCTTTTTTTCTTAAGGTTTACCTGTTTTCTTCCTAAACTTCTGTGCTTTCCAAGGATTGGTGTAGGCTATTGAACTGCAAATTAATATTATTAAAGTTTTACAGCATTTTTATATAATTTATGTGGTAGGGATTTAGGAAAGATCCAGGGTTTGACATGAAACATGCTGCTACTATAGAAATCTATATTACAGCAGGGACAACTTTGGAGAGAAGTTCATGGAAGTTAACTTCCATGATAGTCTAAATAGTTTCTTTAAGAATTCTCCTTAAATGACCCTAAAGATAAAGTCTTAAGAAGTTTTTCAGTAACTGAAATATCAGATATATTTAAAACTTAATTTTCTCTGATAATTGATGTGTGTTCATAGCCTTATTTTACAGCTTTTTAAGTTCCATGAATTCTTAAAGATCAGTGCATTTCAATTACCAAAAGAAAAAATCTGTTTTTTTTCATCATCCTATAAGGCCAATATCCCTGATGAATATAGATGCAAAAATCCCAGTAAAGTATTAGCAAATATTAGTCAACCAAAACAATCCATTGATAGGATCATACACTATGATCAAGTGCCATTTACTCCAGGGATGCAGAGATGGCTCAAATATGTGCAACTTAATCAATGCGATATATCACATTAACAAAAATATAAAAATCATAGGAAAATGGGTGATGGGCATTGGGGAGGGTACTTGTTGGGATGAGCGCTGGGTGTTGAATGTAAGCGATGAACCACAGGAATCTATTCCCAAAATAAAGAGCACACCGTACACACTGTATGTTAGCCGACTTGACAATAAATTATATTAAAAAAATAAAAAAAATTGGAAACAAAAAACCAGTAAATTATATTTTAAAATAATAATAATAATTGGAAGCAAAAAAAATAAAATATAAAAATCATATGTTCAATTCAATAGGTACAGAAAAAGCATTTGACAAAATTCAACATCCATTTATAATAAAACTCTTAACAGAGTGGTTATAGAGGGAATGTACTTTGATATAATAAAGATAATATATCACAAAATCACAGCTAATGTCTTACTCAATGGTGAAAAAACAAAGTGTTTCCTGTAAGATCAGGAACAAGACATTTTTGGTACTTTTATTCAAAATAGTATTGGAAGTTCTAACTACAGCAGTTAGATCAGAAGAAGAAATAAAAGACATGTAATTAGGAAAGGAAGGAAAACAGTCACTATTTATAGATGACTTGATGCTATTTGTAGAAAACTTTAAAGTCTGCACCAAAAAAACTTTTATTGCCAATAAATGAATTAAGTAAATTTTGCAGGATACAAAATTAATATATAAAACTATATTGTGTTTCCCTACACTGATAAGATATTATCAGAAAGAGAAATCAAGAAAACAATCATATTTATGATTGCACCAGATGATATAAAATACCTTGGAATAAATTTAACCAGGGAAGTGAAAGACTTGAACACTGAAAACTAATAAGACACTGATGAAAGAAATCGTAGAAAACACAAATAAGTAAAAATATATTCCATGTTCATGGATTGGAAGAATCAATATCATTTAGTATCCATACTACCCAAAGCAATATACGGATTGAGTGCAATCCCTATCAAAATTCTAATGGCATTTTCCAGAGACCTAGAGCAAATAATGCTAAAGTTTGTATGGGGTCACAATAGACCCTGAATAGACAAAGCAATCTTGAGAAAGAAAAAACGAAGCCAGAAGTATCATGCTTTCTGATTTCAAACTATTCTATGCAATTACAGTAATCAAAACAGTATGATATTGGCTTAAAAACAGCCTCATAGATCAATGGAACAGAACAGAGTGCCCAGAAATAAACCAACACATATATGATCAATTAATCTATAGCAAAAGGAGCAAGAATAATACAATGAGGAGAGGATAGTTTCTTTAATAATTCGTGTTAGGAAAACTGGACAGCTTCATGCAAAAGAATGAAACAGGACTACTATCTTACACCATACACAAAAATCAACTCAAAATAGATTAAAGTCAAATGTAAGATCCGAAGCCATAAGATTCCTAGATAAAAACATTGGCGGTGAGTTCCTTGATGTTAGGCTTAGCAATTTAAAAAAAAAAAATTTTTTTGTATCTGATTCCAAATGCAAGGATAATAAAAGGAAAAATTAATGGCTCTACATCAAACTAAAACACTTCTGCATAGTGAAAGAAACCATCAATGAAATGAAATGCAACTTGCTGAATGGGAGAAGACATTTGCAAATCATATATCTGATAAGCGGCTATTAACATCCAAAATATATAAGGAAGCATACAACTTAATAACAAAATATAATCCGATTAAAAAGTGGCCAGAGGCTCTGAATAGACATTTTCCCAAAGAAGACATACAGATAGGCAACAGGCACATGAAAAGATGCTCAACATCATTAATCATCAGGGAAATGCAAATCAAAACTAAATATGAGATATCACCTCGCACCTGTTAAAATGGCTTAAAAAAAAAAAAAAAGACACCAGAGATAACAAGACTTGGGAAGGATGTGGAGATAAGGGAGCCTTCATGCACTGGTGCAGCCGCTATGGAAAACAATATGGAGGTTCTTCAATAAACTAAAGATAGAATTACCATATGATCCAGCAATTCTACTTCTTGGTATCTATGCAAAGAAAACAAAGTCACCAATTCAAGAAGATATATGCCTCCTTATCTTCACTGCAGCATTATCCACAATAGTCAAGATAGGAAAACAGCCTAAGTATCTATCCGCCAATAAATGAATGGATAAAGAAGACATTGTGCTCTCCCACACACACACACACACACACACACACACACACACACACTGGTTTATTACTTAGTCATGAAAAATGAAATCTTGCCATTGGTGATAACATGGAAGGACCTTGAGGGTATTATACTAAGTGAAATAAGTCAGACAGAGAAAGACGTGATCCACATGATTTCAATTCTAATTGGAATCTAAAAAAGCAAAACCAGAACAACTGAGATTCATAGATACAGAGAACAGAGTGGTGGTTGCCGGAAGGGAGGCGATTTGGGGATGTGAAGTAGGTAAACAGAATCAAGAAGTATAAAATACTTCCAGTTATAAAATAAATAAGTCATGGAGATACAATGTACAGCACTGGGAATTCAGTCAACATTTAATTAACTTTGCATGATGATTGAGGGTGATTAGATTTATTGTGGTGACCAGTTTGCAGTGTATACAAGTGTTAATCACTATGTTGTACACATGAAACTAATATTGTATGTCAATTGTATATCAGTTTAAAAATGATGAAATCATTTGTAATATTGATTATCAAGGAGAAGTAAAGAAAACGTTTACTCCCAACTCCCAACTTAAATGCCTGAACCAGCTATCGAAGTTCATCTTACTTTATATCATTAAGGAATAAATAAAGAGGAGACAATATTTCAGAAAATGATTTCAACTACCAATTAACTGAGAAGTTTGCTGTTAACCATATTATTAGGTTTCTTTTATTCCATGTAGAAAACATCTTATACAGGAAGTAACTTTCAAGAATGATTCTTACTCTTAATAATAGGACACTGTTGCAACCTAAATATGTATTTAAAACAACCAAGAAATATGTAAGTAGTATATAAATGTATAATACTTAACACAGTGCTTAGGAAATTATGGGTATTCATACTGTGGGTGACTCAACATTCAGGCCAATGGAAAAGAAAGAATTTATTGTGTGAGATTTCCTGAGTATTTGAAACTAGTGGAGCAGGGTAATTCTAGTATGAAAGAGTTCATGCTGGAGATTAATCTTCAACAGATTTATGACTTGCTCTGCCCAGAAAGTTAAGATCAACTGTTATTCAAGGGCAATGTCTAATAAGTGGAGACTTTAGCCTCACATTTATATGCAAAATTAGTAACTACAATAGGAGCCAGATTGGTGTAAGGATTGTATTATTTCAATCCATTTTATTTATTTTATTTTTATTTTTTTTAAGTTTCTTTATTTATTTTGAGAAAGAGGGAGAGACAACACAAACAGGGAAAGGGCAGAGAGAGAGTATGGAGGAGAGAGAGAGGATGAGAGAATCCCAAGCAGGCTCTGCACTTGACAGTGCAAAGCCCAATGCATGGCTCGAACTCATGAACTGTGAGATCATTATCTGAGCTGAAATCACTTTGAGATCATGACCTGAGCTGAAACCAAGAATCAGATGCTTAACCAGCTGAGCCATCTCGGTCCCCCACTTTACTCCATTTTAGAATATGCCTTCAAAAAGAAGTTTCATCATCTTTTTTTTTTCTTTTAAATTGTTTAGGGTGAGTTCCCCCAGTTAACTGTATCTCTGGTTCTCTTCCCTTTATTCACGAAATAAGTTCAGTTTTCTTTATTTGGACCATGTATGGTTATATTATTTTTATTTAGCACAAAACACTGAGTCATTTCCATGTTAAGTGCTCAATTATATGCCTCAGAATGTATGACTAAAGTTGCTTAATGTTCCACTTCCAGAAATTTTTATAAAGCATTTTGCTTTAACTAGAGAATATCTTCCCATATTGTGCTTGAATCTGAAATCTCCCCTGGGGCATAGATGAATGTCTATAAAATCAGCTCCACAGCTCTATGAAAATCTCACCTTAGAGCTGGATATGTTAAAACATACTTGTTCTTTCTTATGAAGAAGAGAGCTTTAACAGTTGCTTCTGTGAGAGGTTGGCAAGAATACAGAGTTTTCCCTGAAAATAGTTATAATACAAATAGACCCAGCAGAGTTTTGGGGAACATGTATTTCACCATACTAGCTGGTTAGTTAATTAAAAACTAGGTAATGTGTGAATTCATTGAAAGAGAGACTAAAACACTCTAGTCTGGGACTCGTATTTTGGAACTTCAAGATCATTCTTTAATCCTTAGTGCTCAAGTGAGTACATCAGGCCTTCCTTATCACATGCAGAAGATAGCTATACTTTGATATCACTCAGTTTCTTTATCATCTTTTGGAAAATTTTATTAATGTGTTATTCGTATTTCTCATACGGCATTTGGAATAAAAACCTAGTTCGATGAGTGTTGTAATAGTTCCATTTTATTTTATTTTTAATTTTTTTAATGTTTTTATTTATTTTTGAGAGCAGGAGAGACAAAGCATGAGTGGGGGAGGGTCAGAGAGAGAGAGAAGGAGACACAGAATCCGAAGCAGGCTCCAGGCTCTGAGCTGTCAGCACAGAGTCCAACGTGGGGCTTGAACTCACAGATTGTGAGATCGTGACCTGAGCCGAAGTCAGACACTTAACCGACTGAGCCACCCAGGCGCCCCAATAGTTCCATTTTAAGTTGGAACCTTGAATTTGGGATTCTAGGAGCTCCTTTACTTACATTTTGATCTTTCAAAGCTTTTTAAGTTACATGACCCACTAAAGCAGCTGTCTTCCGCTACTGAAATGATGCAAACGTGCAAACGGAGTCACTGAGGTCTAAACTCTGTCTGAAGAAATTCCCTGCTTCTGACCACTGCCACAGATCTACATATCTGAGTCTGTTATTTTCAAATTTCAAGAAACAGCGTTACAATATAAACAGCCAGTTGAAAAACCTATTAAAGGAAAATGTCCAGATGTTAAAATAACAATCGTGAAAAGTAAAGCAAAAATAAATAAATTATTAAGTTCTCAAGCTTATTCATCCTGATCAAAACACCCTCCAAGTGGAGGTTGCAATAGATTCATCAGAGAGAATCTTGTTTCAATTCTGAGTGAAATCTGCTGCTGTTGTTTTTGCCTTTAGTGACAAAGTCACATAGCTAAAGCCTGCAGTGTTGTGTATACATACAAATACTGTTTTTGTATTTTTCTCAGTGTTTCATGGAAAGCTTCTAAAGCAAAAGATAATTTTTGTTGATCTTGGCAAATGTAGTCCTAAAAGAAAGGAGGAGTCTCATTTGGTAAAAATGTAACTGTTTATAATCATTCCTGCATGTTGAAAAAAGCAGTGAGATTTTAGGAAAACAAGTATTTATAGGAACATAAAGCATATACATGGAAAACAACCCAAAGTGTGCTTTTGGTAATCCACCTTTTTTTGAAATGAACTTATTAGTGAAATTCAGTATTACTTTTTCGACGTGATGTTAAGAGAAAACAGTGGCGTGCGTGCGTGCACACTTCCGCACGTACCTGGGTGTTCCCATGTAGCTGCAACTGGCATTTAGTAAAGAGCAGATGCAGGCTTAGGAGGGCCTCTTCTGTTTTTTTCTCTGTCTGCTAAAAGGCTTCTGAAATGTTTCTTAGGTCAAGAGTACAATTTTCTGAAGATGGAGCCTGGAGAAGTGAACTCACTTGGAGAAAGATACGATTTTGACAGTATCATGCACTATGCCAGGAACACCTTCTCAAGGTTGGAGTCTCAGGTTATACCTTTTGACTTTTAATTCCTTTCTTCCGTGTGGCCCCTGACTAAGCTATGCTTAACATTAGAACTCAAACTGCTTTCAAACACTGTTGCCCTCGAGTACAAAAATACTTAAGATTTATAGCCAACACCAGCATTTGAGATTTAAAAACACATGTTTTCACGTTTCCTATCAAATACTTGAATTCAGATTAAAAATTAAAATGGTATGACTTAATTAAAACTGTTATATTCCTAAATCACTTTTAAAAGTCCAATGAAAATGACTATTAAACCAATCAGTATTTTAAATGGGCATAGCTTCTTTTAATGAAAATTAGGCGTTCACAAATCAAATAGGGAACTTGGTTGTTGAGTTGGAGTCTTTATTCTCTATTTAAGTTGTATTTTCCACTGTGTATTTTCTATTGCTCGACTACTAGTTATGCTTGAAAGTTACTTAACTAATTTAATTCTCATATAATGAGATATTTTACCTCATATAATTTAGAATTTCACCACTTACTAACCTTAAATTCATTTCATAAAGATTTAATGCTATTTTAAAAAAACGTAATAAATTTAGGTTTCAGTTACTTTATTCTAAAGATGATGTCATCAAGCAAATAGTCCCCTGGTAAGGAATTTAGATCCGTCAGACCACTGAAGTCTTCCCTTCATTTATGCTCACTTTACACTCATAGGTCCATTTTAATTCATTCTTTTTGCCCACTTATGTCTGTTTCACAATTCATGAAGGAGAGAGAGAGAAGACGCGGGGCTCAAAACCCACAAACCGCGAGATCATGACCTAAGCCAAAGTCAAAAGTACAATGCTTAACCGTCTGAGCCACCCAGATACCCCTCAAACATCTGTTTCTAAGGGCAGGGTTGGAAAGGAGATAAAAAATTCAAATTAATACTCCTGTCTTTTTAATATAAATCCTTTTTTGTTTTTTTTAATATTTCTATTTTTTAAAGATTTTCATTTTTTTTAAGTATAAAGATTTTCATTTTTTTTAAGTAATCTGTACACCCGATGCCCGCGTTGTAAGGTTGAACCTACAACCGTGAAATCAAGAGTCCCATGCTCCAACTGAGCGAGCCAGGTGCCCCCTAAAATAATTTTTGATAAAAAGTAAAGAAGAATGTGTCAATGAACTTTTAATACTTAGATATGTTTTTAAATTATCTTCTTTAAAAAGACAAAACTATATATTTTTTTAAATGTTTATTTATTTCTGAGAGACATAGAGACAGAGTATGAGCAGGGGAAGGGCAGAGAGAGAGGGAGACGCAGAATCTGAAACAGACTCCAGGCTCTGATGAGCTGTCAGCACAGAGCCCGACGTGGGGCCCGAACCCACAGACCGTGAGATCTGACCTGAGCTGAAGTCAGCAGCTTAACCGACTGAGCCACCCAGGCGCCCCCAAAACTATATTATTTAAAAAATTGTGTGAACTGTATTTTAATAATTATTCATTGTGTTTAATAATTATTTTCTACTGAAGTGTGTATATGTATACATATACAGTTTATTCTTATACTTTATATATTTACATAGCATGTGTGTATGTGTGTATGTATATATATACATATATATACATATACATATATATACATATACATATACATATACATATATATATATACATATATATATAGTTTTTGGAATTGAATTTAAGCTTTGGTAGAAATACAGCCATAAATTTGGCCTGAAATTCATCTCAAATGGTTATAAAACTTTTTTTTTAGATCAGTATTTGGAGTTGAATTTTCCATAGGAACATGTAACAAATGGGATTTGGGTCCCAGTTCAGCCAAGGCATCTCTCATATGCTGGTGTATTATATTATTTAGAACTAAACTGACTTTTGATTCTTTGGAACAAAGGAGGTAGTGGAACAAAAAGAAAATAATTCATTATTTCTGTCTTTGATAGATGATGAACCTATACCAAAGTCTAAAATGCATATTTCCTCTCATTCTGTATTTCTTTTACATGTTTAAATTGCTTCTTTTTCTTCTTTTCCATAAGCCATCCTGCTCTTGCTGCCTGAAGTCCATCGCTCCCACCCCGCACACCGTGGTGCTGCGTGCCACCCAGTCTCAATTTATTATTTGTCTTATCCTTCCTAAATTATCCCACTCGGTTTTCCCAGTGAACTTATATTAGAGTGAAAATAACTATACTTACCTTTCAGAAGAGTTGATGCAATTCACATTGTTTTGTTGTTTTGGTCTTTAAAGAGAATGTTTATGAACTCATACATATATTTAAAAACTGAATTCCAGGAGAAAAAATGTTCGTCATAGTTCTTAGCCACCATCTCCAAAGTATTTGAAGCTTGTGTGTGTGTGTGTGTGTGTGTGTGTGTGTTAAAAAACACTCAGCATAAAATTTACAATCTTAACTCTTTTTTAGTGTACAGTTAGTCATGTTAAGTATATTCACATGACTGTGAAACAGATGCTCAGGACTTTTTCATCTTGCAAAACTATAACCCAGTGGCCATTAAACAACAATGCCCCATTTTCCCTCCTGCCAGCCCCTGGTAACTACCATTCCACTTTGTGTTTCCATGAACTTGGATACTTTAGATTACCTCGTTAAGTAGAATCATAAGTACCTGTCCTTTTGTGACTGGCTTATTTCATTTAGCACAAGGTCTTCATGGTTTATCCAAGTTGTAGCATGTGACAGGAATTCCTTTTTAAGGCTGAATAATATTCCATTGTATGTATACACCGTATTTTGTTTATCTATTCATCCATTGATGGACATTTGAGTTGCTTCCATTTATTGGTTATTGTGAGTAGCTTTGCTATCAATATGGGTATGCAAATATCTTTTTCAGACCTGCTTTCAAATTTATTTTGCATAGACACTCAGAAGTAGGATTGCTGGATCATATGGTAGTTCTATTTTTAATTTTTTTAAGAAACTCTGTGATGTTTTCTATAGTAGTTGCACCATTTCATAATCCCACAGCAGTACACAAAGTGTTTCAATTATCCCATATCCTTACCAAATGTGCTATTGCCTTTTTTTTTCTCTGCCTTTTTTTAAATAGTAGCCATCCTAATGGGTATGACTTGATGTTTTATTGTGGTTTTGATTTCCATTTCTTTGATGATTAACGATGTTGAGTATCCTTTCATGTGCTTTCTATTTGTGTATTGTCTTTGGAGAAATGTCTATTCAATTCTTTTGCCCATTCAATTTTTGTTGTTGAATTGTAGGATTTCTGTATACATTCTGCCTTCTTATTGGATATATATAATTTGCAAATATATTCTCTTTTTTTCCATCTTTGCCGCATAATATCCTTTTAAAATGTGCAGTTCCACTTACCTATTTTTGCTTTTGTTAACTGTGCTTTAGTGTCATATCCAAGAAATGATTGCCAGATTCTGTCATGAAGCTTTTCTGCTGTTTTCTTCTAGGAGTTTTGTAGTTTTGTGATTTGTCTTTAGGTCTTTAATCTATTTTGAGTTAACTTTTTTATAAAGCTTAAATAGTTGGCTAACTTTATTGTTTTACATGGTTATTCAGTTTTCCCAATATCATTTGTTGAAAAGATATCTTTTTTTCCCATTGAGTGTTTTTGGCACCCTTGCTAAAGATCATTTGCTAGATTCACTAGAGTTTGTTTCTGAGATTCTTATTCTATTCCATCAGTCTATAGGTCTGTCTTTGTACCAGTAATACACTGTTTTGATTACTTTAGCTTAATAATGTGCTTTGAAATGACAATGTGTGAGTCTTTCAACTTCGTTGTTTTTCAAATTTTTTCAACTATTTGAGTTTCTATGAGATTCCATATGAATTTTAGGTCTGTTTTTCTATTTCTGCCATAAATGCTATTGGGTTTTGATAGAGATTGTGCTGGATATATATTATAGATCATCTTGTGTAGTGTGGACATCTTAACAAATTAAGCATGGAATGTCCATGCTTTCCTTGAAAATGGAATGTTTTTCCATTTATTTGTGTCTTCTTTAATTTCTTTGAACCATGTTTTGTAGTTTTTAGTTTAGAAGTCTTTCACCTTTTTGGTTGGGTTTATTTCTAAGTAATTTATTCTTTTTGATGGTATTTTATATGGAATTGTTTTTCTTTCTTTTTTAAAAAAAGTTTTTAATGTTTATTTTTTGAGAGAGAGAGAGAGAGAGAGAGAGAGAGAGACAGCATGAGTGGGGGAGGGGCAGAGAGAGAGGGAGACACAGAATCCTAAGCAGACTCCTGGCTCTGAGTTGACACACATGGGGCTCAAACTCATGAACCATGAGATCATGACCTGAGCTGAAGTCAGATGCTTAACTGACTGAGCCACCCAGACATCCCTGGAATTGTTTTTCCTAATTTCCTTTTCAGATTGTTTATTGTTATTGTATGGAATTGCAACTGATTTTTGTGTGTTAAGTTTGAATGCTGCAACTTTGCTGAATTTATTAGTTCTAACTTTTTTTGTGGACTCCTTAGGGTTTTCTACATATAGGATTATATGATCTGCAAAGAGAGATGATTTTAATCCTTTCTTTCCTATTTAGATGCCTTTTACTTCTTTTTCTTGCCTAATTGCTCTGGCTACAACTTCCAATACCATGTTGAATAGAAGTGGTGAGAACAGGGATTTCTTCTGTGTTCTTGATCTTAGATGAAAAATGTTCAGCTTTTCACCACTGGGTATGATGTTAGCTGTAGGTTTTCATTCAAGGTTTTATGTTGAGATAGTTTCCTTCTATTCCTAGTTCATTGAAAGTTTTTATCATGAAAGGTGTGTGTTTTGTCAAATACCTTTTCTACATCAGTTAGATAAACATGCGATTTTTGTTCTTCATTCTATTAATGCATATATTGAAATTTTATATACTTTTTTCTATTCTGAACCCAATGAGTCAGTAAAAGTTTTAGTTGTTTTCATGAATGTAGCCCATCAGTAGATTTGGGTACTTCCTTTAGGAAGAATAGGACTGGATATATGAGGCCTTTATATGCATAGGTAATTTGTAATATAGAGGCTTGCTAACTGGGATTGCCCATTTTTCATTAATAAAAGAATTGCAAAATTTTACAAAGTTTCTTTAAAAAGCATAGCTAATTCACTCTCCTCATGTAGGTGGAGCAAATGAAGATTAGTACGTGAAGCCTTTTGTAGTCTGTCTCTGGACTATCGATAGTGCCTCACTGAGGAAAGTCAGGAAGAGACTGTGTGGCGTAATGGCCTGGATATGGAGGGAGAGAATTGTTAACTTCCTGACCACAAAGAAAGAACAAAAGAAAGGGTGACTTACACCCTTCTGGATGATAAGTTACCTCAGTAGAGAGAAGTCGTCAAAATTCATCATTCTGTTGTCTGAGTTTGGATATATCCATGCCAAGATGCCCTTGACCTTTTTAAATTGAACGGTTTTGAAAACTGGGAAAAATGAACTTTTAAAGATTACAAATCTGTTTTTAGAAATAGAAAATAATGAATACTTTGTTGGTATTGAAGTACTGTAGAAATGGCAACCCTTCATTAATTTGGACTTAACCTACTTAATGTATTTGTTGATTCATAAAGTGTAGTTGAAGAATGGCTTTTCTCAATGCTACCCTATTTTATAGCTCAACTTCCCCTTCGATTGCATTGGCCTAGCTGTAGTTGCATCTAATTAAGTATGTGCAAGCTCTCTCTTTTGCTAGTCAACTCCCATAAATCATAGTTTCCCCTCCCTACCTCTATCTCAGGCAGTATGCATGTGGCGTTCTATAGATACTTAAATTTATAAAGAGTTCCATTCTCTAGCTGAGTTATCCAGGTTTTATCTAAAGATCACTACCCTGACCTCGGAGCCAGAGAGGTTCGTCATAAAATACGTAGATCATGTCATTCCTCTGTTTACCATCTTCCAGATAGTAACAGTTTTCCTCAGGCTAAGAGTCACATTATCTGTGTGATAATTAAACACTTTAAGGATCCTCCCATCTCTGAGCAGTTGAATTGCCTGTTTTTTTCTCTCTGGAAGTCTCTACTCCCATTTACCCACAATGCCCTTGCCTTCATTCCCTTCATGTTTGCCCATGATGTCAATTTCCAAATGAAGTGTCCTTGGATCTCACTATTTAAAAGCTACCCCCTCACTGGATAATCAGCATCTTCACTTCACTTCTTTTTCTCCACAGTACCTGTCACTTTCTCAGTTGTCAATCTTTTGTTTAATGTCTCTCGCCCCACACTAAAATGTGAGAATCATAAATGTTTCTTTTATTAAAGGCTATAAATCCCGACCTACAACAGTGCCTAGTTAGTATTTCCTGAAGGAAAGATTAAGTAGAGATGAAATTTCTTTTAACTTGTAGTTTATATTCAATGTATTCACTAAAATTTTGGAAAGGCATATCATGTCTTTCATCTTATTTAAAAGTTTTTTTTCACAGTTGTATTTCTTAATTTCAAATATTTTTGGGGTACCTAAGGGATTCAGTTAGTTGACTGTCCAACTCTTGAATTTGGCTCAGGTCATGATCCCACAGTCATGTGATTGAGCCCTGTGTTGGGGTCTGCGTTGAGCATGGAGCCTGGTTAAGATTCTCTTTCTCTCTCTCTCCCTTTGTCCCCTCCCCTGCTTGTGCTCTCTTGCCTTCTCCCTAAAGTAAAAGCAAAGTGAAACAAAACAGAACAAAACAAAACTAATTCCAAATACTTTTTTTGACAACCCTCATACACACCATCCTTCTTTCCACTGGAATAGTTTCCCAATCTATTTAACTTTTAAACTCATTTTTTTTCTTTAGAGCTATAAATGTTGATATTCATTGCAAAATTTACTGCATTATATTCAGAATTTTTAGTTTTGATTACTAAGAAGATGTTGAGTTTTTATTACAACCCCGATCTCACAGCTTGGTGTCTTTAACTTAGCACTGAGTGCATTGCTAGTTTTTTCTTCTTAATTTTACCATGAAAATGTAATTTCCTTCCTGTGTGTACATTTATCAAAAAACTGTTTTGCTTTAAACTGTTGTTTCTAAAATTTGACACTCTCTTTTTTCCTGTTCTTTTAATATATACTTTAATATTTGGACTTCTAAGAATACATGGGTTAAGTTAGTAATTTAACTAAAAAATAACATAATTTGTTTGACTTTTACAATACTAGTAACCTTAAAAATATGTATTATACATTGTACTTAAAAATAGATTTCTATGAGGAAAATTTATTTTACAATTTAGTAATCCAAGGGGTTCTTAGATCTGCTTAAAAGAGTAGAATAAAAGCCATAGTACACTTGGTGTGGAGAACTATCTAGAACTCTAGATTTTTAAAATCATTTCTAAATTAAAGTGAATTTCATCATTCACTTTATGCTAGGTATACAGCTTAACACAACACAACTTTTTTTTGTACTTCGATGAACATGGTTTGAAAGTCTGGCACACTATTTAAAGTTCAACACTGATGTGTTTTCCTTTTAATTGACATGAGTTTGAAAAAAAATAATCTTATGCTTGTAAGGAATGTATGTGTCTTAATTTGGTGACTTATGTGTGGCTGGCTTCTGATTTTTTTCAGGGGGATGTTTCTGGATACTATTCTCCCATCTCGTGATGATAATGGCATACGTCCTGCAATCGGTCAGCGAACCCGTTTAAGCAAAGGAGATATTGCACAGGCAAGAAAGCTGTATAGATGTCCAGGTATTGCACCATACGAAAACAGAAACATAATTGTGCCTGATCGTGCTCTTCCAGATGAATAAGCCACAGTTTACTGAACTGTTTACCCATGTCTCTCCATGCTGGCAAGTGACGTATTCAGTTCAAAGTCAGTTAATCATAAAATGAAATGAGAGAACTCTGGAAACACCCATTGATATAATTAAAAACAAATTGCTAGAAATCGAATTTAAGGCACAGGGATAGAATGTCTTATTTCTTTTAACTTAACCAGCAAAAGAGCAGAAAAGCATGATTGTTTCATAGTTGTTATTAAATAGCTGCATGATTTCATAGTCAAATGTTGAGTTTTCTTGCCAACATCAAAAGAATATCTTTTATTTCAACTTCAGAATTGAGTACTAAATGATCTTTCTTCTTGCAAATACCATCATTAATGGTATATAAATTCAAATTTTATTAGTTGGAATTTATAACTTCTTTTGCAAAAGTTGAGTTCTAGCCATGTTGCTAGTGAGTTACTGTATGTTTTGCTACTGGATAAAGTTGTGAAAAAGAGATTAAGGGAAGGCGTTAGTAAGAACGTTCCAAGACTTATTGGTCTAAGAAAGAAAAAATGTTTGCTTCCAAATTGGAAATGCTGCATGCTTTATGCTCCTCCTCCATAGTCAAAATCCTTTGAAATATCCTATTTCAAAGAAATATGTTTAACTTTGGTTAGCACAGCTTTCTCCCAAATTTTGGTTCATGTATGCATGTAAATTACACACCTATGCGTGGTATTTTTTTTTAGTGTAAATTCCCATAGGAAAGATGGATTTATAAATGAATGGTACCACTGTGACCAGAGAAATGAGTGATCTTTGGGTAATTTCTGGCAATACACGTGTATTATACTTTTTAACTTTGAATGTAGAAAATTTGTGGGAAGATTGTGTGATGAATAGCAACTAAGTAAATGGAAAGTTCACATATGAAACCATTTTGATTGTCTCTCTAAAAACATGTATATATGTGTATATACATATATATATTACACTTAGAAAGCAAACTGAATTTACACACTGAATTGTAAGAAAGGCAGTCACTAGGAATCAAAAAAGTAATAAAAATTTATGACACTATAATTTTCAGCCTGCAGGTCTTAAATATTTAAGTTATTAATAGGAAGATAAGTATAGTTTTCACTTGAGATTTTAATTATACAGATACATAAACAGGCTATTTTCTTTCTTGAAATACAGTAATAATGTGTACATTGGTTTGTTAATACAGTAAAACCACATTCATGAAGGTACCATCACCAATGAGAAAGATATCTTGTGTTTTTAAAGCAGTATAAAAAGTAAGTTGTTTATTAATGGCATGATGAAGACAGAGCTAAGAAATATAAGTATGTATTAAAAATAAAAATTTATTAACTTTTAGTCCATGAAATCTTTAAGAATGACTTTTTTTCTCTCTCGGACTTTTTAATGCCCACCGAACAACTCCCTCCGTTTCTCTCTTTCTTTTGTCTCTTGCTTTTTCTGTTCCTCTCTCTCTCTCTCTGTCTGTCTCTCTCTGCCTCTTGGCCAGAGTGTGTGCGTGTGTGTGTGTGTGTGTGTGTGTGTGTGTGTGTGTGTCTTTGTCTGCAGTCCTTAGCTTCGAGCCCTATATATGGTTATGTATTTAACATTCTTCATTACTTTACAATGGGGAGCACTAATGATATTGGTATAAATAGAGGCCAAATAAACTTAAGCTACACTGTTGGAGCAGGATTGCCAGTAACTTCAAGAACATCAATGGAATAGTGTTAAAGATTCATAACTGTACATAGAAGTCTAAATAGGATGACTTATTGAGAATCACCTAGGAAAAAAGTAAGTGTTTATAAAATGAAATCTGGTTGTGTCTTTTTTTATTTATGTTGTTTAAAAAAGTTTATTTACTTTGAGAGAGAGAGAGAGAGAGAGAGAGAGAGAGCAAGCAGGGGAAGGGGCAGAGAGAGAGACTCTCCAGTAAGCTCTGTGCTCTCAGCATGAAGCCCGATGCAGGGCTCGAACTCATGAACCGTGAGATCGTGACCTGAGCTGAAACCAAGAGTGGCACACTTAACCCACTGAGCCACCCAGGTGCCGCTGGTTCTGTCTTGGTTTTAATGCAGAAGGAAGTTATAAAACAGCATATTCCTTTGGAGTTTCTCTTATTGTTTTCTTTTGTTAGAAATTGCTGGTGAACAGGTCCAATCCGAGGCATGAGGCTACATTATTCCAACTCTTTACTTCTTATCAGTTTATGCTCAAAGCTTTATTCGATCTGCATTTCATAAAGGTATTCCTTAAGAGTTTAATCTTGAAAGGAATGACGACCTGATTCACACTTAAATATATGACTTTGTGGCTTTTATGGTCTATGATAAGTCCAAGGGGCCTGGGTCCAAGAGGGCAGGCTTCTAATAAGCAGGTTATAATATGCAGACTGCAAATATTGTTGCTCTTCCATTAATAATATAGCAAATGCGTTTTTATCTATCAGAGATGAAAAGCATTAAAATGTATGTATTTTTAATTCCCTTAAAACAATATAAACTGTTGTTTTTTATGAGACTTTCTAGCTGATAAACAACTTGTAATCCATTATTATATTTTTCTATGTATATATGCCAAAAATATAAATTAGATTTGTATGGGAAACCTGAATTGCTTATTATGCAGTCGGTGCATACCAGTTATGAAAAAGCTCCCTTCAGGAATAAAGTTGTGTTTTTAAGGGGATGGAACGAAGATATGTTTCTTTTAGTTGAGAATTATTTTCATTGCCATTTCTTGTTCTTTTAGAAGCAGGCAAGACAGGTCTCCTTATGCATTGTTTTAAAAAAATTTTTTTAACGTTTATTTATTTTTGAGAGATATAGAGACAGAGTGTGAGCAGGGGAAGGGCAGAGAGAGAGGGAGATACAGAATCCGAAGCAGGCTCCAGGCTCCGAGCCATCAGCACAGAGCCCGACACGGGGCTCGAACTCATGAACCATGAGATCATGACCCGAGCTGAAGTCAGCTGCTTAACTGACTGAGCCACCCAGGTGCCTCTCCTTATGTATTGTTAATGTAAAGAGAGAATATGATGCTATTCAGCCCTGGTACTCTTCTGACACAAGAGCTGGTTGTCCGTCGCTAGACCACGTAGGCCCAGAAAACGGAAGGAAGGGAAACGGAGAGCTGCTCCACCCTGGGATTCAATAGTTTTGGGACAGTGCTGCCCAAAGGCCGATCCTGTGTCCTTCGGACAGCCGCCAAGTCTTTGTAGCGTTGAGGCACCTAAAGGATGCTCGCTAATGCTGCTTCATGCACCTGTCATTAAAATCCCTGGCATCCTGCATCCTGTCAGGACCAGATACACCCACGTAACGGCGGAGACTAGGTCATCGTTACACTCTTCATCTTCCCTTCATGCCAGTAAACAGCAGCTTGCTTCTGCAGCAGATCTCCAGGGCGCATGAGTTGGAGTGGATATTCTTCTCTTCGTAAATCAGTAATGTGTGCCATTGTTTCTCTCTTTGTTTTTCTTGTGACTCTCATTTTCTCCGTGTATTTTTCTACTTTGATCTAATCATAGGATTTACATTCCTTTTTTATTTCTAAACTGTTTAATGTATCAGTCATTGGTCTTTATTGGCATTTTTTTCTTAATTTAGTTTTTCTCTAGTGCCATGACCTTTTTTATTTACTTAGTACTTATTCCCACTATCAACCCTAATATTCTCTCAGTAAATCTTCCCCGATTAAATATGTCAAGTAACATAATAAAATTAGGAAAAATATAAAGTAAATCGATATCTAAAAATAAAGAGTCTTCTGAGGATGAGAATCTTTTTCGTTACATAAAAGCATGTATGTATTCACACGTGAGCACACGTACAGGCTGTGTTCACAAATTTAAAAGTTCTCGGTGCTGGTACACACACAGGACGTGTGCAGGGTATCCCTTTCTAGGGACGCACATTTGTGTGGAGGTTTTAGGGATGGAAGGCCAGTTCAGCAAGCATGGGGTCTGAATATAAGAAACTTTATATTGCATTAAACATTTGTTTCATTAAATTTACCTTTAAGATTGATACGAGGTTCTTGGCAGTTGCCCAAAACATTAATCTTCTGGTTCCTAATCTAATTTTCTGAGATTCCATGTAGTATATACTTTCTATAGAGTCTTGTATTTACATAATTCTTGGCTAAAATACTGCCCCACATGCAAAAGAATTTACTTAACCATTTTTTCCCACGTATTCATGCCCTCATTTGTTCATCTCTGTGTAAACATTCCCTAATTCTGTCGTTGGTACCATGCATAGATCATCCGGTAGCCCAGGCCAGAACTGTGGTGAGCCTTCTCACCTCATTCCTCCCTCACTCTCTGCAGCGAGTCCGTCCTGCTGCCTTCCCCAGATCTCGAATTCTTGCACTGCATCCCCTAGTCCAGGGAGCCTCGTCTTGTCTGGATTGTTGAAATGCCACCTACTTCACCTCTTGCCTCTATTTTTATATCTCTTTAGTTCTCTCTCTGGCCATTCTCCTGTTAGAGTGACTTTTTAAAAAATGTTTATTTTATTTTTGAGAGAGAGAGAACACAAGCGAGAGAAGGGCAGAGAGAGAGAGAGAGGGAGACAAAGAATCCGAAGCAGATTCCAGACCCCCAGCTGTCAGCGCAGAGCCCGACGCTAGGCTTGAACTCACAAACCTGAGATCATGACCTGAGCCTAAATCAGATGCTTAAATGATCGAGCCACCTAGGACCCCCTAAAGTGTCATTTTAATATACAAATATTACTCTGCTTATTTTTAGGATTAAGGCTAAGTTCCTTTCCATTATATCACTTTAAGATTTTTTCCCACTCTTCCCTGAGTCTTTTCTCTAGTTATTAGTTTATCACCTCGACTTCATTCAGTTCCTGGCACCGCAGTATGCTTACCTCTGGCCTCTTCTTGCAGCCAGAATGCTGGTAACTGTGTCGTGGCAAATCCTGCTCATATTTAGGATTCGGCTCCTATGTTACCTCCTACTTAAAGACTCGCTGGTCTCCCGGGACTCCAAGGTGGTAAATGCCTCCTTTGATCCTGGTCTTAGTATCTTACTCGTCTAATCATCAGTTCATTTGCCATTTCCCACACTAGAGTATAGGCTGTTGTGGGATTGGAGCTGGGGTTTCCCTCATGGTATTGTGAATCTGAAATAAATGAAATGCTCAATAAATAGTTGCTGTATGAATGAATGAGTCACCGTTAACACGTGGAAGGCACCGCGCCAGATGTTGCGGCCACAGAAGAGGAAGCACAGACGACACACACAAATGGCTGAGCCTCTGGGGTGTCACACAGACAATATCACTTGGTGAGGAAGTAAACCTCATCCTGAAAGGTTGCTGCCGCAGTTCTGTGAGGGCTGCCTAACCTGGACTGCACACTGGAGGACAAAGGCTCCTGGGAGTTGGCATTTATGCTTCATTTTAATGCATGATTCAGACTAGGCTAGGTAGTTACTATTGAAATGTACTTTAAAAATATTTCAGTCACACATGTGGTTGAGCGCCATGGTGAGTTCGAGCCCCCACGTGAGTTCAAGACCCACACTGGGCTTGCCGCTGTCAGCATGGAGCCCGCTTCAGACCCTCTGTCCCCCTTCTCTCTCTGCCCCTCCTCCACTCGCATGCCTGGGCACTCACAAAAATGGTTACTTAAGTAATTAAGCTCACATTATTTCTCAGATGATTTAGGATTCTTTCTATTATCTCCTTATCTTAAAGTCATTTTAAACCTACATTTTGTTTATTATATTTAAAGTTTAAAGGAGCCATGGATGTAAATATAAGTTAATTAGGTAGTAGTAAGTTGACTGGATACAATTTTATTTCTTCCCCTAATCTAGAATTTGTCAAGCTCCTTTGAGAAGAGAATTATCTAATAGAAATTATGGTGTATATCTACCTATGTTTTCTGTAGCCTTAATAAAATTATAATTGTGATCCTAGAGAATATGGAGAAAGGCGAGTAGTTCTCAATCTTTGGTATTTGATAATATCGCAGACATTTAATAAGGACAGTATCTGTAGATGGAAATGTTGATGCTGCAAATTTAACCATGTTATTAAAAGGACAAGAGTTTGGAATAATTGTTCAACAAGACACAAGCCAAGTAGCATTTATACAACTTAAACACAATTTCTATTCTGGAAGAATTAAGGTGTATGTGAATTACCGGATTCAGGAGTGAGATGCATCCTATGATAACGTACATAGAAGTTTAACTGCTTTTTTATTATTATTTTTTATTTTGGCAAAAAATCACCTAGGATGAGATCTATCGTATTAGCGAATCTGTAATTGCACGGTGTAGTACTGTTAACTTCATGCACATTGTGGTGCCCAGATTGCTAGGACTTTTTCATCTTGCGTGACTGAAACACTCTACCCACTGAACAGCAACCCTTTATTTCCCTCTCCCCCAGCCCCGGGCAGCAAGTATTCCACTCCACTTCTGTGAGTTTGACTCTTTAGAACCCTCATGTAAATGGACTCAGGCAGCACTTATCTCTTCATAACTGTAATGTCTCTGTAACTGACATTAGCAAAATGTCCTCCAAATTTATCTGTTTTGTAGCATATGACAGATTTCTTTCTGTTTTAAAGCTGAGTGATATTCTATTTTATGTATATACCACAGTTTCTGGATCCATTCATCTACTGATGAATGTTTAGGTTATTTCTGTCTCTTGGCCAATGTGAATAAGGCTGCAATGATTACGGGAGCACAAATATCTTTTCAGGATCCTGTTTTCAATTCTTTTGAATAAATACCCAGAAGTGGGGTTGTTGGATCATTTGGGAATTATATATATAATTTTTGAGGAAATTCCACACTGTTTTCCATAGTGGCTCCACTATCTTATATTTCTACCAACAGTGCACAAAGGCTGCCATTTCTCCATTTCTGTGCAAATAGTTCCTATTTTCTCTTTGTTTGTTTGTTTGTTGATAATGGCCTTCTTAACAGATGCGAAGTGTTACTTCATTGTAGTTTTGATTTGCATTTTCCTGATGATTATTGATGTTGAGCATTTTTTTTCATATGCCTATGGGCTATTTGTATGTCTTCTTTGACCATTTTTTTAAAAAAATAATTTATTGTCCAATTGGTTTCCATACAACACCCAGTGCTCATCCCAACAAGTGCCCTCCTCTGTGCCTGCCTGTCACCCACTCTCTCCCCTCACCCCTCAGTTTGTTCTTAGTCTTTGAGAGTCTCTTATGTTTTGTCTCCCTCCCTCTCTGTGTCTTTTTTCCTTTCCCCTCTTCCCCTCCCTCCTGGCCTTCCGCTAAGTCTTTCAAAATCCACCTGTGTGTGGAAACATATGGTATCTGTCTTTCTCTGCCTGACTTATTTCCCTCAGCATAATACCCTCCAGTTCCATCCATGTTGCTACACATAGCCAGATTTCATTCTTTCTCATTGCCACGTAGTATTCCATTGTATATATGTACCACATCTTTATCCATTAGATTGGATTATTTTGTCTTTTTCCTATTGACTTGGAGTTTCTTACATATTTTGAATACTGACCCCTTATGAGATATATGATTTGCAAGTCTTTTCTCCCATTCAGAAACTTTTCTTTCACTCTGTTGATTGTTTCCTTTGTTGCACAGAAGCTCTTTTAGTTTGATGTAGTCTCACTTATCTATTTTTGCTTTTATTTTCAGTGCTTTTGGTGTTCAAGAAATCATTGCCAGTATCACTGTTACAAAGCTTTTCATCGGTTTTCTTCTAGACATTTTGTAGTTTTAGGTCTTACATTTCAGTGTTTAATTCATTTTATGTTCATTTTTGTGTTTGGTATAAGAAAAGGGTCCAATTTCATTCTCTTGTATGTGTAAATCTGGTCTCTTCAACACTATTTGCTAAAGAGACTATCCTTTCCCCATTGAATTGTCTTGTCACCCTTGTTAAAGATCATTTGACCATATATATACATGGGTTTATTTCTGTCTGTTCTTTCTGTTGGTCTATATGTCTATCCTATGCTAGTACCATACTGTTTTGAAGACTGTAGCTTTGTAATGTTTTAAAGTTAGGAATTGGGAGACTCTAGCTTAGATTTTCTCAAGAATGTTTTGGCTATTTTGTGTTTGTGGTTCTCTGTGAGTTTTAGGATTTAGTTTTTTTCTCTTCCTGCAAAAAATCCTATTGAAATTTTGATAGAGATTGTGTTGAGTCTGTGGATTCCTTTGGGTAATATGGATATTTTAACAATATTAAGTCTTCCAGTCATGAATACAGGTCATCATTCCATTGATTTGTGTCATCTTTAATTTCTTTCAGTGGTGTTTTTTAGTTGTCAGTGTACAGGTCTTTTGCCTCATTGGTTTATTGCCAAGTATTTTATTCTTTTTTGATGCTATTACAAGGAGGGTTATTTTCTTAATTTCCTTTGAAATTGTTTGCTGTTGGCGTATAGAAATTCAGCTGATTTTTTGGGTTAATTTTGTATCCTGTAACTTTGCTGTATTTGTTTATCAGTTCCAACAGTTTTATGTGTATGTGGAATGTTTCCTGTTTTATACTTTAAGATTGTGTCACCTGCCTATAGAGATAGAAATGTAACTTCTGAATTATATTTAGTTTTAGAGTAATTTTTATTAGGACAGTGATAATAATTTGCTTGTTTATATTTCTTTGTCCTTTTTTTTCCTCCTAAATGTGACATATTTAGTTCAAAGACCTATTCAAACACTTTAGACCACAATCCTCCTACCTGTGGAAGAGGTTTCTGTGGGTTAAGAGGATTCTGGGCATAATTACATTTGACCCCCTACAAAGCAACTATATCAAGTATATGTTAATAAGAGAAAACTGAAGCTGAAGCTTTTGTGACTTAATTGTGTGGGATAATTAATAAGTGATAACTAATAAGCCATAACTAAAACATATCTTATCATCCATGGACTTTATTGAGTAAATGAACAGACTATGCATTTTAACTTAGTAGCGCCGCTTTTTTCTTGCTGATTTTCCTCTAGTTCTTTTAATAACGGACTTTGCTTTTACACCTGAGCATTAATCAACATGTGGCTGGGGAAAGTGAGATATCTTTTGTAGTAGGGATCAGGCCTGGGACAACCATGCCTACTGAGGTAAATGTGCAAACAATTATAGGCATTATGAGCAGGCACTATGTAATAAATTTACTTTATATATATATTTTTAAGTTTACTTATTTAGAGAGAGAGAAAGAGCATACGTATGTGTGTGTGTGCGCGCGCGCATGGGGAGGTGCAGAGAGAGGGAGAAAGAGAATCCCAAGCAGGCTCTGAGTTGTCAGCACAGAGCTCAATGCGGGGCTCGATCTCATGAACTGTGAGATCACGACCTGAGCTGAGCATCACAAGTTGATGCTCAACCAACTGAGCCACTCAGGTGCTCCAAATTTGCTTAATATTTTGAATTAAATGCTGTATTCTGTTTATTTTCATTTTATAGACTTTTCCATTTTATCTCGTTATCAGAACGGTATTATTTATGTACGTCTATGAATGAAATACACTTAATTGGTTTATTTCTGCTTTAGCAAATCCAGTACCAGCGTTCTATGGGGCTTAGTGTAGTTTTCAATCATTAAAGAATTTATTTTTAGACTGCTATGAATTATAGTTTTTTTTCATTGAAACACACTCAACTCCAAATGATTATTTAGCATCTGAACTGATCCTACTCAGAAGTACATTGTTTGCATTAATAAGATCTCAATAAATTTTCATTTTTCTAAGAGTTCTTGTAATGTTACATTTATCAAGAGCCCTTAGATGATTCAGGGAAAGTGCTGAATTATGTATTTTTGACCTTGAGCATTTTCATTTTATTCCAAAGTTGCTTTTATCTGCCTAGTCATCAGAATAAACACTGCTTATTTACACTTGAAATGCATTTTGTTGTGCGAACTTAATATCTATATTTTCAAATAAATATTTATATCATATCAGACTTTTTACAGCTCTGTTTTGTTTTCAAAGTCATCATCTTTCTTTCTTCATTTGACTTAAGATATGTGAAGCCATTTATTATTTATGGAGGATTTATTGAGACGAGAGTTCACCTGCTGGTAGCTGTGACTCTATAATATGGTAATATCTCAGTCTGATTTCTGTCTTCTTCAGAGAGAAGGGACTTTTTTTTTAAGTTATTGAGTGAAGGTTATAAAGATGACAGGCTGCAGTGGAGGAATTATTCTTGAATGAAGCAGCCTAGGTTCATATGGCACATGCTATGTCTTACATAAGCAACAGGAAAACCCCATTATAGAATGGTTCTGACCACTAACCTGAACCAATGAGCTAATTACACTCTGTCTGTATCTTTGTTGAAATGGTCTTTGATATATCAATCACACAGATCTTGAGGCTGTGGAGCTGATAATTTGCTCTTTCAGTTGACTGATAATTACTTCCAAGAAATTAGACAGCCTTAGTAAGAGGAAAACATAATTGCTTTTCCAGTAATTTTTACTTATGATGAACAGAAATGGAAGAGTAAATAAATGTCCACATCTTGTTGGAAAATTTTAATCTTCCTTGATGTTTTTAACCTTTCAATTTTTTTCAGCTTGAGAAAAATTTCCATTGTGAATGACACTTAGGTACCATGTTTGTTGGTTGTATTCTAGTTATTATTTAAGATTTCTCTGTTGTCAACTTTGAGGTGAAATTTGCTATTAAACTTAGTGCCACATTACACTCAAAATATTAATAATGTTTCACGTGATCCCATAGCTACATCAACCAGATACCCACTGGCCCGAATCTGTGTGTGGGTGACCTACCGACTTCTTGGGAATGAAATGAGGAAGGTCCCCATGAGGAAGAACTTTATGAATGCTAGATTATTTACCTCATAATCTTGTTTTATGGTTAGCCCTAATGATTCCATTTGGTACTTTGAAATCCTGGTAATAGAGCCATAAGAAGAAACTTACTTAGAAATGAAAAGTCTTTTATAGTACACAAGTATACATTCTTGTCTAACAACAAAAGACTCAGGGCTTTGTTTATGGTGTCCATGTCTTTCATAAAAATTGAACAGTGATCTTATCTCTTTAAAAAATCAAATATATGTATCTTCTTTCTTTTCCCTTTTAGCATGTGGAGAAACCCTACAAGAATCCAATGGCAACCTTTCCTCTCCAGGATTTCCAAATGGCTACCCTTCTTATACACACTGCATCTGGAGAGTTTCAGTGACCCCAGGGGAGAAGGTAGTTTATACCATCAAGAGCTCTCATTTAGTCTTGTATAAATACAAAGATTCATCTTCTTTTAAATATGATTTGCTTTATATTTTATTGTTATTTGATTCTTCAAATAAGAGCCTAAACAACTCAGAAATTTTGCATTTTTTTTTGAATAATGGAAATTCCTTAAACTCTGGGAACTTTTTGAAAAACCAAGTTTAGAAAGAAATAGTAAATGCTCTAAAAAGGTTGAAAGAATCCATATTCTGTTCTCAGGCACAATGAAATTAAGTTAAAAATAAGTATTAGATAGATAACTAGGAAAATCCCATACATTTCAAAGTTAAGGAATATATATCAGATATCCAGTTCTGCTAAGAAGCAATTACAGGGAAGGTTAGAAATTATTTTCAACTATAATGTAACAAAAATACTGAATAGCAAGCCTGTAAGATTCAACAAGAGCAGTACCTAGAAGGAAATTCACAACTTAAATGCTCACATTAGCAAATAAAAAATGCCCTAAACTACTGAGTTAGACATCCCTTTTGAGTGGCTAGAAAAAGCATAGGAAAATAGAAAGGTACATAATGGAAGAAGTAATAAATAAAAGATGAAATGAATGAGATGAAAATAACATTATATGATGTATGAACAAAGTTGGTACATTGAAAAAACAGCAAAATAGGAACATGGTTGAAAATAGATCAAAGAAGAAGAAGAATAACAGAGAAAGTACAATTATCTAATAATCAGAATAAAAAGATTATAACCATAGATCCTCTAGACACCTAAATGAGAACAAAAGAATATTTTGAACATTATGCCAATAACTTAAATATGGAGATGAAATGGGAAAATTCTTACAAAATATTACTGACTTCTTACTTAAGAAGAAAAAAAAAACCTTGAATACTCCTATAACCACTGTAGGAGAAAGAAAGAAAAAAATTGTTAGATTTTTTCAGGAATGAAAATCCAGTCTCAGATGGCATAATTGTGAGTTCTAGCCAACATTCAAATAGGTATCATCTTATATAAACCCTTCCAGGGAATAAAAAGGAAGGTCCATTCTCTCCTGGCTAGCAAAAACTTGATAGCAGTCCTGACAAGGACCATATAAGAAAGGAAAATTATAATCCAACCTCACAGTTGAATATGGATGTAAAATCCTCCATACCAAACCAAAGGTAGATGTATATGCATGGACATGTGTATACACAAACACTACTAGATGTGTATCTCAGTTAAATCAAGAAGAAATATCTATTACTTATTTAACAACAACAAACCCTAAGCAAACTAGGGATAGGATACTTTGTTAGCCTTAGAAAATTGACAAAAATTACTGCAAATATCATTATTTTGGGGGGAAATTCTGAAAGTATTTATTTCTTATTTTTAATTTTTTAAATATTTTTTAACATTTATTTATTTTTGAGAGACATAGAGACAGAGTATAAGCAGGGGAAGGGCAGAGAGAGAGGGAGATACAGAATCCGAAGCAGGCTCCAGGCTCTGAGCTGTCAGCACAGAGCCCGACGCGGGGCTCGGACTCACAGACTGTGATATCATGACCTGAGCCAAATCGGCCGCTTAACCAACTGAGCCACCCAGGCGCCCCTGAAAGTTTTTATTTCTATCACACCACTTCTTTTTCAACATTTTTTGATGGAAGTCACGGCATAGTAAGCATTGAAAAGGAAGAAAGTTTCCTTTGTTATATTTAGTTTGGTTATACATTTTAAAATTATTAAGAAAGGAAATGAGTGAAACTATTAACTTCTAGATTCTGTCTTGAATGCTAATCTTAAGTCTTCCCAGACCAAAATTGTATTGATATTTATCTTTACTTTTTGCTACTTATTAAATAATTTTTGTCATTTGCTTATGACTGATTTATCTGGAATGACTCAAATAGACTTAGAGCTTTGGTGAGAATTCAGTTGAGATTAAAGAAAGTATGATATTCTTGATAATTGAATGTTGTTAAGAGAGTCATCGGTATGGAACTGTCCAGGGTGTTGCAAAACTCAAAATAAAAACTGAATAAAACATCTGTGTAACATGAAGAGTTTTAAACATAAAAAGTTTCAACTCATTTGGAATACATGAATGCATATATAATTCTTTATACAGTTGTGTTTCGTTTAAGAACTAAAAATTTATGCTGTAATGTAGTTATAGATGTTAATCAATTTCTGTTTAGATTTTTGAATAAGCATATGAGAACATAATATGAAAATCAGTCTTAAAAAGGTACTGAAAAGCAAAATATTAAGTTTGATAAATGAGAGTAAGTTTAAAACTATATATGATTTTGAAAATAAAGTTGTAGACTATGAAAAGTTTGGGAACAAGATTTATCAAATGTAATCAAGTCATAAGAGCAAAATAATATCAGGAAAAAAATTGTTCTTCCTAACCAATTGTAGTACCCACACCGTCAGTATTCAAGGTTAATTCACTTTTCTATATGTATGATTACCAATAAAACTGTATTTTCCACAATATTACAAATAGAAGGAAATCGACACGTCTATCATCTTTCAAAATTATTTTTCTTAATATTTATGTTGATTAGCAAATAAATCAAATTAAGTGGTCAATGAATAATATCAACTCATTTTTCAATCTTGTATTTTTATTATTTTCTTTATTTTAAAATTGGGTTTATTCGCTGTTCTTTCTCACTTCCTTTGTTCAAAGTTTAACTCATTAATTCCAAGAATTTTTTCTTTTCCAATACAAATCTTTAAAGGCTATAAATTTCCTTCTCAAAGCTACTTTATCTGAATTTCACTAGCCTGAGACTGTTTTTTTCCTATTTTTCAATTCGCATTATCATTTTGTCTCTTATTGTTTCTTCTCAACCAACATTTTTTTTGGTAACATATATTTTCTTAGTTTCAAACATGTGTTATTTTTCCAATCAACCTTTTCTTATTAATTTCTCCTTTAGTCACTTTTGGTGAGAGATTATAGTGTGTATGGTGTCAGTCCCTGAAATATTTTGAGGCTGGCAGCATGACCATGGAAATGACCAATATTCGTGAATAATTATTTCTTCAAGATGTGTTTTGTGCAATATCGGGTACAAGTTTCTCTATATATTCGTTAATGTTTTTAATTGTGAAGTGCATATATTCTCTATTCTTTTTTACTTCATCTATCAAATAGAAGGGTATGCTATTATTTGTCACTAGTCAGAGGAGTTATTAATTTCTCTTTATTTTCTAAATTAAATTTATTAATGGAAAATATATTTTGTTTTATATTATATTTTATATATTATATTATGTTTAGAATATACATATTCATATTCATTTTTGATAATGAAACTGTTATTATATACTAAATTTCTTTATCTCTAATTATGAGTTAGGTCAATACTCTATTTTTTTCTGATATTAGTAAGGATACACATTCTTTTGGTTAATATTCTTGCCTGATATGTATTCATCTTGCTTTAGACATTCAGTCGTTCTATGATCTTGTCTCTTAAGTGTGTCCCTTTTAGACAGCAAATAGTTTGGTTTTATTTTTTAATTATTTCATGACGGCTAGTTTTGTCTTTAGCTAGAGTGTTTATTGCAGTTACATTTATTGTGATTACTGATGTATTATTATTTCTTATTTGCATTCTATATGTTGGAATATATATGTTTCTTTTGTTTACTTTTTGCCTTTTTATGTGTTGAATTTATAGTTTCATTTATTTTCTCTCTAGTAGTTTGAAAGTTTTAAATGTATATTTTATTATTTGGTACGCTTTTCCTATCAGTCTTTTTTTTTAATTTTTTAAAGATTCTTATTCAGTTTTGAGAGACAGAGAAAGACACACACAGAGCGCGAGTCGGGGAGGGGCAGAGAGAGAGAGGGAGACACAGAATCCAAAGCAGGTGGAGTTGTCGGCACAGAGCCTGATGTGACCCACAAATGTGAGATCATGACCTGAGCTGAAGTCAGACGCTCAACTGACTGAGCCACTCAGGCTCTCCTCTACCAGTCTTTTTAATAGAGTCATATTTTATTAGTAATTTTATTCTCTCAAACCATAAAAATACCCTAAAAACGATTATAATTCACATTATTTTCATTTTATAAGCTGTTATTTCGTATTTTTCTTCAAGTTTGTTTCATCCTGACTTAAATGAGATATTATTGTTTTTTGCACTTAATGTTTGTGAAACTATACACAGATATTTACCGATTTTTTTTATTCTGGTAAAACACATGTAAAATTTGCTGTCTTAACTATTTTTAAGTGTGCAGTTCAGTAGTGCTAAGTACATTCACTTTCTTGTGACACAGCTCTCCAGAGCATTTCCATTTTGTAATACCAAAACTCCATACCTGTTAACCAAGACCCTCCCCCCACCCCTCAGCTCCTGGCAAAAGCCATTCTGCTTTGTGTAATGAGTGTGATTACCTTACATACCTCACATAAGTGGAAACTTACAGTGTTTGTCTTCTTGTGACTGGCTTACTTCATCTAACATAATGGTCTCAGAGTTTAACCATGTTTTAACTTGTGACAGGATTTTAATCCTTTTTAAGGCTGAATAATAGTCCATTATATGGATAGACCACCTGTGTTAACCCATTCATCCATTGATAGATATTTGAGTTGCTTCCATCTTTTGGCTATTGTGAATGGTGCTACTATGAACATGACAGTGCAGATATCTCTTCAAGAGAGTTCTTTCTGTTCTTGTGGATATATACCCAGAAGTGGAATTGCTGGATAATTTGGTACTTCTGTTTTTCATTTTTTGAAGAACTTCCATATTGTTTCCCATAGTGGTCACATCATTATACAATCCCACCAACAATGTAGAAGGGTTCCAATTTCCCCACATCTTCACCAGTATGTAGAGTTTTCTGGATTTTTATTGTTGTTGTTGTTGTTGTTTGGAAGTCGCCATCCTAGTGGGTCAGTGGTGAAATCTCATTATTATTTTTTTCTTTTTTTAAAGAGAAAGAGAGGGAGAGAGAGAGCAACTGCAGGCAGAGGAGAGAGACAGTGGGAGAGAAAAGAAAATCTTAAGCAGGCTCCATGCTCAGCATGGAGCCCAATGTGGGGCTTGATCCCATGACACTGGGACAATGACTTGAGCTGAAATCAAGAGTTAGGTGCTCAACCACCTAGCTACCCAGACGCCCCTCATTGTGGTTTTAATTTGCATTTCTCTGATGATTAGTGATGTCAGCCATCTTTTCATATGCTTTTTGGCCATTCGTATATCGTCTTTGGAGAAATGTTGTCTTCAAGCGTTTTGCCCATTTTTTAGTTAGATGTTTTATTTTTTCTTGTGGAGTTCAGGATTTCTTTACATATTCTGGCTATTAACCCTTTATGAAATTCATGATTTGCAAATAAATATTTTCTTCTTTTCTGTAGTTGCTTTTTTACCCCGTTGATCATTTGTTTTGCAAAAAAGCCTTTTAATTTGATGTGCTACCACCTAACTATTTTTTGCCTGTGTTTTTGTGCCATACTCAAGAAATAATTGCTAGTTCCAATATCATGAAGCTTTTCTCTATGCTTTCTTCTACTTTTATAGTTTTGGGTTTTGCATTTAGGTCTTTAATTCATTATTGAATTAATTTTAGTAGATGGCTTAAATTAATGGTGACTTCATTCTCTTGTATTCATTCCCAACAGCATTTGAAGATTTACCAAATATTTTTATTCATTATTTCTTCTCACATTTCAGACTTCTGTTAAGGCTCATTTTGTCCTGCCTATAGTTTGTACTTTAGCTTATTTTTTTAATTAGTATTTTTGGAAAGTATTTTTTTCTGTTTGAAAATGTGAATTTTTTTTACTCGAATTCATAATAATGTAGTTTCACTGTATATAATTGGCTATAAATTTAACTTTGTGAAATATTAAAACTTGCAGAAATACTTTCTTTTTTTAATGTTTATATATTTATTTTGAGAGAGAGTGCAACATGCATGCAAGCAAGGGAGGAGTAGAGAGTGCGGGAGAGAGAGAATCCCAAACAAAGTGTAGGCTTTGCACTACGGAGCCTGACACAGGGCTTGATCCCACAAATGTGAGAATGCGACCTGAGCTGAAGCCAAAAGCCAAGATGCTTAATTGACAGCCACCCAGGCACCCCTGTAGGAATATTTTCATCTGAAATATTTCTTAATGTAGAATCCTGGAAATTGAAGATACCAAAAGTGATTTTAATAAGCACTAAGAATGGAATAAATTGTAACCATATCAAATAAGTTTACAGAAATGGCAAATGATTTCTCATGGCAGTTTTTTCGAATTTTAAAATCTCGAGATTTCTCCTATGTAAGAAAATGCATTTTAAGTGCTTGTATAACAATATCTAATCTTTTCATTTATTTTACTAACCTAGTAAAATTCTGACAGGTACACCTTACACAACACACATGAAAAAATTATTAATGCCCTACTATGAGTATAAAAACATGAATGTTGTATAAATTTAATCAAATGAAATCAAGCTGTATAATTTATAAGATTGCAAATGTTTTGGTTCAGTATTATGTGGATAGTTCAATATTATAAAATCTGCTATTTTGTCAAATAATAGTATCAAAATGGGAAAAGAAAAGCTGGGTAAAAATTTCATAAATGCTAGTAGCACTAGAGTTCACTATATATTTTGAATGACAACCTGCTGAATTAGGACTAGCAGGAATTATTTTCAATTCAGTAAATATAAGAAACTATTATTTATTCAGTATTTACTAGGCCGGGCACTGTGTTAAACTTCTCATGCCCCATTGAGTTAGAATTGTAATTATCTCTATTGTATATATGAAGAAGTTGAACTTAAGAAAGGATTGAGTAACCTGGCTGACACCACACAGCTTGCAATTGACAGAGCTAATCATTAAATTTTTCTTTAGTTATAGAGAATATATTTTCTCTTTTCAAAAGTTCAGAAGAAGCAACTAAAAAAAGACACTTAAGTTGGTCAATAAAACAAATATGTTAAAATGTAATATATTTTAAAAATGGAAGACTTTAATGTGGGACTAAAACTCAGTAACTTACCATGTGTCAGGGTATCTTACCATGTGTCAGGGTATCATAGTCCAGGATATATTATAAATTGTCAGTTTTTCCCGAATAAATGTGTAAGGTTCTTTGTTTTGTCTTGTTTTGTTTTTTAAATATTTACTTATTTAATGCATTAAAAATTTTTTAAAGAATTTATTTATTTTTGAGAGGCAGAGCATGAGCAGGGGCGGGGCAGAAGAAGAGGGAGGCAAAGAATCCGAAGCAGGCTCCAGGCTCCGAGCGGTCAGCACAGAGCCTGATGCAGAGCTCGAACTCACGAACCGCCAGATCATGACTGAGCCCCCCAGGTGCCCTTACTTATTTTTTTTTAAGTAGGCTGCATGTCCAGTGCAGAGCCCAATGTGGGGCTTAAACTCAAGACCTGAGCTGATATCAAGAGTCGGATGCTTAACTGACTGAACCACCCCGCCCTTTTTTCTTAATTTTAATTTTTTTCAAGTAGGCCAAATTAATGTATGGCTTTAATGTAATAGCGGTAAATTTCCAATAGACTTCTGTTTTACACCCATACCCAATTATTTCAGAGGTTATTTATGAAATAATAAGGGTTGGAATAATCAAGGCAAGTTAGAAAAAAATTAACGAAGAAAAGTGGATTGCACTGTAAGATAAAAGAAACACATTTGGAGCTTCAGTAATTCATACTCTGTAGTAATGTCAAAATAGGCTTCCAAATTAATGGAAGAATCTAAAAAGAGCAGAATTGTGCTTGAGGGCATAAAAGATTTGTCATATATTTGTTTATAAGGATGATTTTTCAAATAAGGTGGGCAAATATTTTTAAAAAATAATTATGAAATGATTTTTAAGTATTTTCATGAAAGTTAAACTTTTACTTCATATTTTTCTTAAGAAAACATAATGGATTTTTTTTTTGTTCTGGAAAAGTGGTGTCGAGTATATAAATCAAAAATAACAAAATGGAAAATAATAAATTAGAATAATCAAATAAATTGTTTCTTTTTAATAATACAAAACCACAACCAAGAAGCAAGCAAAGTGGAAATGTTGAGATAGGAGAGCCCAGATCTTCTTGGGAGATCTAGACTTTTGATACTGATTTATAAAGGTTTACCTTTATAAAGGGATTCCAGAAACAGGGAAGGAGACTGGTGTCCTGGGAGGAATTACCTACACCTTGTACGTAAAAGGAGTGCTGGAATTGGGGATACTTTTTCAGGGCACACTAGCCAGAAGTTGGATGGAGGAGATGAAAATTCTGTGTTTGAGGTAGTGAAAGACGAGGCAGCATTATGACTCTAGAGTCGTGATGCCCAGGCTTAGATATTTACGTTGAGTTGAGTGTGAAGCTATCGGTGCCCAACTTTGAAGGGGTAAAAGTGGCCATACAGGTAGAATGAATTGGAGACAAGTGAACCTGAAAACCAAAACGCAGCTTGTGAAATTATTTCATTTAATGCAAGGAGGTATGGAGAGCACGGTCAGTGCAAATGGAAGGAGGGCATTAGGGGAATCGTGCAGGTTGGAATTGATTATGTATGGGGCGGAGTAGGAATTAAGGAAGAGGAGGTATGAAATATGTTCCTGTGAGTAGTTGGGAATGACACATCAAAATGTAAAATCCAGGCATCGGCATATAATTTTAAGCAGAGAAATTACTTTTATGGCATAATCCATTGCCTGTTTTTCACCTGTGATAATAAATCCCTGATGGGATTAGGGATCTACCTGACTCATACAACTAGTTTGTTGTAAGTCAGGGGCTTGGGCCTGGGACCCAGGTTCTCCTGTCTACTTTTCAGATTTTAAAGTAAGAGCCCCTTACTGTAATGTGTTGATTTTCCTGTGGAACCTTAAAATTAAGCTGATATTTTTATGTTTCCCAGCATAGTTGGATTAAGTAATTGGGTCCGTAGTTTCATTCATTTGATAACTGTCTTCAGGATTTATATTGTGAGGATTTATATTTACCGTGAAATATTAATACGTGAGAATCTTAACAATGCTTTCAGATTACCTTAGTGGTTTTTCTAACATTATCCAATTAAATCCTTCTGATTTAACTCTGCTGAGATCGGCTTGATATTATGGCGTCCAGGGCTTTTACAGTCACAAAATGCATTCAAACTAAGAAAGTTTAACTAAACTAGCAAACCGAGAAGCTAGAACTTGAGCCCAGGCTCTCTGATGCCCGATCACAAACAGCTTTCAGTTGCAGGAAAAAGATGTAAATTTTTCCCTTTGGCATGATACAGTTCAGGGCTGAACAAAAGCATAATGATCAATTATTCCATGAGTTGGCAAATTTTTCTGGAAAGGATATACAATAAATATCTTTGGCTTTGCAGTTTATACAGTTTGTTTCAAATGTTCGAATCTATCGTATTGCAAAAGCAATCACAGACAATATGTAAAGGAATGGGTCCAACAAACTTGTATAAAAACTGGCTGAAGGCTGGATTTGACCCGTGGAGTATAGTTTACTGACCGTCTCACCCCTTAGTCTTACTCCTGAGAAGAAACCTGTTTTCTCCCTAGAGATTACTAGGCTTGTCCACCCTTCTCCTGGCTGGAACCCAGAAATCTATTTTATTTTACTCCTTTTGATTCTAATATTTTTTTCTAAAGCTCCATTTAATGACATCAGTCTGATTGACAAGCTTTGTGTCTTCTTCATCCTCAGCACTGTAAGATATAAACGTTATTCTAATTAGTCCTTCTGTGGTGCTCATGGAATTAGTTTAGGGAGTCAGTAGTGTCTTAATTATGCCGACAATAGTTTTTTGATTACTTTTTTTCTCTGGAGATATGCAGACATCCAGTCCCTTGACCGTCGATGTGCCTTTCTTCAAGATTCTGCCCTCCGCACAAAATTTTAATAAGCAAACTCCCCAGCAATTGTACCAATTTAACTTTGTAGAGTGGCAGCTAAGACCCATAGCAGATCACAGGAGATCTTAGAATTATTCCTCGTATCTCCTTCAATCTCATGTTCCAAGAGAGCCATGATTAATTTCACATTAATAATGCTAAATTGGTACTTACGATAAGAAATAAACATTTATATAATTGTGCCAGGTAGTTTTTCCTTCTTCATTCTTTAAAAAAGATGCAACACATTTACATAAAATAATGTAAGACAACCAGATATTTTCAAGTGCATTTGATTTGCAATTCAAGTATGGGTTTTCTAGCAACCTTAGTCAAAGGCCAGCGTTTTACTTCTATGTCAGAGCCCTAAGATTTGATTTTAGAAAACCTATCTTTATTACATTTTCTGCTTCTAAAGGACTCTGTGTTTTGTATTAAAGTCAGCCAGTTTCGTTCCTCCACAGTGCTTGGTGTTTAAAATAGAAGATTAAAAACAAGATAGGAAACTTTTCTGTTTAGAGTTATCCCCCTTCCAAATGTGTGTGTGTGTGTGTGTGTTCTGAACTTCAGATATTAACTACTTGTTAACAATCCAACCACATTGTTTCAATTTTGAATACAATTTGATGTTATACATACTTCCAATTTAGCTGAATTTTCCCCCTCCTAGAACAGGAAGTGAAACTATTTGCACACCATTATAAAACTCACCTTTAGGTCCAAGAAGGAAGCCATAAAATGAGGTTTAGGGTCTACCGTTTGTGTCGAAATTCTAGTTTTGCCATCTTTACTGTAATAACTGAGTACTTCTATGATCTTCCAGATTCGAATCCCTGGTGGTTGCTGTAGGGAAAACGCAAATGTGAAATGAAACCTAATATCAGGCAGTGGTAGTGTTTCCCATTTGTAGCAGGCTTAAAGTAAATACAAAATTAAGGAGAAAAATCGGAAATTATTTCTCAATTACGCCGTAAGGATAGCCTAATGCTGCTTTGGTATCTAGAGACAGAGTAGAAAACGTATTGGGAACTTCAGAAAAAAATTTTTTTAAACTGTGTATTTTGGTAATCAAGTGTTGAGGACTACTGAAAAAGAAAGAAAAATATGATCAGTCCGGTGTCCTTGGATATTTTGGAAATTTTTGTAACATTTTTGAGAATAGTTTGAATGATAAAATTAGGTGAAGGAAAAGAAAAACAAAGGAAAAAGAGAAACTATAAATAAGATGCACAGAAATAAATGAACCATTAAATAAAACCAAGTTATGCTACACTTATTATATTACATTAAAAAACAGAACAGTGTGTCTCTATTTTCACATCTCTGGGAGGTTTCATCTCTTGGAACTAAGAAAGAACACGTTGCAGGAAACCAAAAAACGTTGAATTTAATGGTGAAATGTTGATGCCATTATAAAGTATAGACTTTCATTATAGTTAGACAAATTCTTAGTTTCTATTCTGTAAAATGAATATTTATATGGGCAACTATAGCCAACTTTGGTGTACAGTTTCATTGATGATCATTGTGTTGCTAAAATATAAGACGTTGTGAGAAATATTTATCGTTATGCTGTCTTCCATTCTTGGAAGAAGTAAGCTAGTTTAGGATTGATTTGACATAGGGGCGCCTGGGTGGCTCTGTCAGTTAAGTGTCTCACTTTGTCCCAGGTCATGATCTCCGGGTTTGTGAGTTTGAGCCCCACATCAGGCTCCGTGCTGACAGTTGAAGTCTGCTTGTGATTCTCTCTCCCTCTCCCTCTCTCTCTGCTCTTCTCTGACTCATCCTTGGTCTCTCTTTCAAAATAAATTTTTAAAAAACTATAAAAAAGTGCTTTAAAGAAGGATTGAGTTGCCATAATTAGTTACTTATGTTCTATTAAGTATTATGTTCAAGAAAAGGGAGAAATTTACACAAAAATGATAGTAGTTTCCTGGAATACGGATTCAGCATTGATTGATTATTTATATATTTTACTCATTTCTTGAGCTTGAGAGTGCTCTTCCATTCAGATTTTTATATTGTCACCAAAGGATTCTTTAAATATTACTTCAAGCTATAGTTTTAGATTAGAAGCATTTATTTAAATACTCCTCATTTGTTGCTTTGGGCCAAAGTCTATTTCAGCTTCCAGAGTGAAAACTGGGTTTACTACACACCTCGAGTATCTTAGATACTTTAAGCAGGATAGAGTTTAGAATGAGTTTTTGCAAATAAAAGAAAAAGTATTTTCCAAGTGAATTTTACTTCAGGTAGGTATATTTCTCATATTAGTTTGGCTCTATCTACTTTTAGCGTAATCAAGAAGAGTTAATTATTTGAAAAAATAAAGTCTCATTATAAAGCAGTAAGAAAATTGTCCTTCCTAGAGTCATTCTCGAATTATGTGAATTTTCTTAAGAAAAGGCAGCATCATTTCAAAACAACGTACAGAGTAAGGGGTTATGTGCAAGATCTTATAACTTGAAAGGTCTTGGAATATATATTCTTGGATCTAGGGAAGCATAGTGACATGTGCCTTTGATTATAGTTACACGGACAAATTCGAATTTGTATTTAAAACATTTCAACATACACAATGATATTATTTTCTGGGAACATGGCAGATGGTGGTAATTTTTAACATAATTATAGATGCCTGGTCGTCTTTGAAATAAATTATTAAAAAGAAGTCATTCATGGCAACATCAGAATTTCTTATGGTTTAAGTCATATTTATCTTAAGACATTCAAAACAAACTATTTGAAAAAAGATTGCCATTTGCTCAAAATTGTTGAAACTACTTCTACAGAAACTTTGCTTTAATTGTTAAAATGTTTAGTTTAACAATTGACGTTGCGCTTCTATACGGTCAAACATCAAAGAGAGTGAGAAAATATTTTCTTCTCTTGAGGCATTTGTCAAGAAAATATATTAAGCACATACTAACAGAAAAAAAAAAGAATTAGCTATGAATCTGTTTTCATTGTAGTCCTGGGTTCCTAATATACAGGAATTAAATTAGCATGTACGGTTACGATGATTTTCCTCTTTGTGTTGTTTACTCCAATTCGCAGATTGTTTTAAATTTTACCACAATGGACCTGTACAAGAGCAGTTTGTGCTGGTATGACTACATTGAAGTAAGAGATGGGTACTGGAGGAAGTCGCCTCTCCTTGGTAAGAGACTATTTACCCCCTATGTGACCATGCATATAGTCTGTCCTGCCCAAAGTAGATTCTTTTTTAATTTTTTTAATGTTTATTTATTTTGAGAGAGAGAAAGACAGAGAGAGAGGGAGACACAGAATCTGAAGCAGACTGTAGGCTCTGAGCTGTCAGAACTCATAAACCACGAGGTCATTACGTAATACTTAATTGACTGGAACCCAGATCCCCCTCAAAGAGTTTCACGCAAGAGTTATCTTAGAGTTAAAAATGTATGAGGTCCACATACATTTTATTAATACTCCTTTCAAACTCAGCAAAAATACAAATAAATAGATTGATTTTAAAGCAGCTTACCTTATGAGGAAATACTTGGAGCTGAGTATAATAATTTAGAATAGCTCTTTCCTATGTATTTTTTAATTTAAGCGTTATCATTTTAATGTGGAAACCAGATCAGTTTTGAGTGTACACAGACATGTTTTGTTTGCTAAGGCAATAGAAGGTGAGCCGTCAGTGACATGTTTGGAGGCTGATTTCTTCTGCCATGCATGTTAGGTCTTACTCTAGGCGTCACAGTTTTGCTTCTCAGAGAGTTTTTTGTGGCCGAGGACAGCCATTTGTACTTCGTATCATAAATCGTAGCTCAGATTTGGTGCTCACAAAAGTAGGCTGCCAAAGTTTAACCACAGACCACACCATTAACTTGCATGAGGCACTTTAGTGTTGCCCTCTCTTTTACTTAAAGGTGAGAGCTCTTGTGAGCATAGAAGTATCTACTCTATATTGATTTTTTTTTTGAAATGGTAACTTTGCCTTTATTTTTAGAAGTAGCTCTGCTCAGTTGTGTTTATTTGCCATTACAGATCTTCTTTTTTCTTAACATCTCAAATGTGCTGAATGGACGCCGTTGTATCTAACAGTGTGTTAAAAGCCTTAGGAAGGCCAAGAGATTCTAGAAGTGTTTCAAAATGAGGAAAAAATGAAGGGTTGAACTAATTTGATAAGTCAGATTGAGGAACACGTTGTCTCGAACACTCAGTTTCTTACCTAGGTGAAGCAGTGTGTAATGTATGTACGTGGTTCCAAAGAACACATTTCAGTAAATTCGTATTGAAGAACCAAATCTAAAGCTAAATATTGGAGCACACTTCTTTTTTAGGATGCTATCAGCATACCTCACTTCAGTATGTAGCGGCCCACCAGACTGGTTCAGCCTGATCGTGGTTTTCTGTGGGAAGTTTTCGCACTCTTTCCCCCAAGACCTGATCCTTAAAGTAGACCTATCAGACTGGCAACCTCAGAACCACTCGTTAGAAGTGTAGAAATTCATGTTCCACTCCATCCTTTCTGAATTAGCCTATATCCTCACAGACTCCCTGGCATTTCATATGCATGTTATGGTTTAAGAAACATTACTCTCTTTTGCATGTCCCTAATTTACTTTGCCATTTAGAAAGACACTTCTTCATCTGTTGACTCTTCGTATGAATTTAAGTTGAATACCACTTTTCATATACTAAATTTATGTATGACATCCCTGCGGGAGCACGCAAAAATAGATGACAGCGTATTGTTTGTAAAATTATTTCATGTGGATTGCTGTGTTTAACCATTTTGTCATCATATGAAATTTTAAAGCACAGTGGCAGACATACAGTGAGCCAATAAATATTTGTAGAAGGTGGAGGAAAGAAAGAAAGAAGGAATGACGGGTAGTATTATATTCATTTGGTGTTATACTCCCCTGAGGATGCACAATTAGAAAATAATCAGAACTCATCTACAAGTCTTCAGGTACTGTTTGCCATCCTGACTACCGCACTGCAGATTATAACTTTGTTTATGAGATGGAATGTGTGCACTAATGTAAGATCCTCGGAGCAGCTTGTGGGCCTCCGGAGGGGTCGCCATTGAGCCGGACTAGACAAAGAACTCCACTTGGGGCTGAGACATATCCTTAACCAAGTTTTCCTACTCTGCAGTGACCACTCTGATCTCAGGTCACTTGTACTGTTTTCTGTTCCCCGTGAAAGAATATTCCCTACCTTAATGTAATTGTGTGAACTTTTACAAATATGTCTTTTGCACTAGCTGTTTCTTAATTCTGTAGACAATGATACTGACATCAGCCAGTTAATTTGAGGAGGGATTGTTCCTAGATTTTATAAATAGATATGAAGAGATTATTTTATTTATCCACCTGTATTAAGTAAATATTAAGGCATACTTCTAGCTCTAGTTACTCAGGATAGAGGATAGGAACCAAGACAGGTCATACACACAGACACACACACACACACACACACACACACATATATATACACATATACATTTAATACATTTATATAAATATATATATACATACATCCATATATACACACACACACATATATATGTATATATATATACGTATATGCATGCACATACATACATACATTTATATATAATTTGTAGCTAGTGTGGAAAGCAATTAGAATATAGAGTCATATTTAGGAGTCTCTCTTTATTCTTTTATTTCTTTTAGGCAGATTCTGTGGGGACAAGTTGCCCGAAGTTCTTACCTCTACAGACAGCAGAATGTGGATTGAGTTTCGTAGCAGCAGTAATTGGGTGGGAAAAGGCTTTGCAGCTGTCTACGAAGGCAAGTCACATTAAGTCTTATAGATTTACTCCCCCTTAGATCTCTTCGCAGAAACGTCCTTTCTCTCAATGTCATTAGAATGATATTGTAACCGTATTTTAACTATGAAGTTTTCTAAATTTGTGTTACAATCTTCACAAGACTGATTTTAATAAAAATACTCGGTACATTTCAATTGCAAGAAGAACCTGTTTGTTGGAACCAGAGACATAGCAGCATGTAAATGGATGCCGAGGTGTGTGAGGGGGAAATGGAGCAAGAGTTCTTAAATTTCCATTGTTTCCATAATAGTGTTAAAACGTCATGAAGAAATTATGATTTTTCCTTTGTACTAGATTTGTGTCTATTTGGTCCCTTTACTGCTGAAATTCTCTGTTATAGGAAACTGTCCAGAAAGCAATTATGCATATTTCTAGGGCATGCTTTGTCTAACTGAGAGTCAGCATTCAAGGGAGAATTTACTAGATGCCTTGTTCTATACTTCTCTGAAACAATAAACTGGCGTTGTGCCTCCTGGCTTTAAAAGCAGCCCTTATCTTGCCGGGCTGTGGGCCGAAGAGACCTTTTGTGCTCCTGCCTCTGCTAGCACAGGCGTTTAGGTAATTTAGAAGATTTCTGCTTCCTTTAAACTTTTAAGTAGATGGGAGCATTTTGTTTTAGAGATCAACTGTATGGCAGTGAAGAGGGCTAGTTGGATGGAGCCACAGATGTTGAGTACATGATGCTCTAGCCCGCTGCCAGAGGCCCAGAGAGTTCTGCGGAGCGTCCCTCTTGATCAGCTATTTTACCTGAGGTCAAAAGACTGTAAGAACCAGTTCGGGGAATCATACAGAACATGATAGAATATTCTATCACGTAGAATACTTTTTACGAAATCTCAAAAAGTTTTTAAAAGTTAAAAAAAATGCTGCTTTTTTGTAAAGATGTAAATAAGTAGTGACCAAAAAAAATCCTATATTCCCCTGCTAATATCTAGTATTTATAGCTGACCGACTACGTTTTTACCATCTAAATATTTACAACAGTACAACCAGCCAACTTTGATTTTTATAACCTGGTCTTTATGTACTCAGCCACAGGCACTGAACTAAAATGTTATCGCAGAAGAAAATGGAAATGAAATGGCACGTCCGGGTTTATTTATTTGTTTATTTTTGCCCTCAGCAATCTGTGGAGGAGAGATACGTAAGAACGAGGGGCAGATTCAGTCTCCTAATTACCCTGATGACTACAGGCCGATGAAGGAATGTGTGTGGAAAATAACAGTGTCAGAAGACTACTATGTCGGATTGACCTTTCAGGCCTTTGAGGTAAAGTCTTTCAGGCAACCTTGACGGAACATGTCCTCTATAAATGACAGTGCCATTTAAGGGGATCCTCATTAAATAAGCAGAGAACCAGAGAGTCCACTTTTTAATCAGCGGAGAAGCAAAGGATTGCCTATAAAATGTAACATCAAGAGTGAAAGAGGTTGTTTTTTTTTTTTTTCCTTCTTTCCTCTCCTTGCAGACATTTTCAAGAAGATTAAAGTGAGTTTACATTAACGGTGCCATTTGAATTAGAATGTTTGAAGTACTGACAATACTTTCCTTTGACAAATGCACAGGCTTCTTTCACAAGACTGCTTGAAGAGTCCATTAAATAATAGAACTTTTATTTCTCTTGTAAACTAAGAGGTTAAAAGGTAGACCGTCATTTTTTGTTGTTATGGAGAAAATCCATTTTTCACCTTTTTTTTTAACCAGTATGCAGATAACTGTTTCTATCAGAAATAGAAATTTAAGTGTTTTTAGCTTTCGATTTCGTCAAAAATGTATCTTGGGGAGGAGATCAGCACCCACATTACATTATGAGACGAGGGCACAATAAACCAAAGGTGAGTCAGAATTCTGGAGCAAAGTCTGTGTTCAAAACTACCACGCTGGCTAATGAGTCATTTTAGCGGGGCTGGCGGAACTGACTCAGGGTTAGAAGCCAAGAGATGGGGGAGTTGGTCAAGAACTCCATAGTATTTCACGTCAGCCTAGAAATCGAGACCCCAAGGTGAAGTGGGAAGGAATGATAGATGGTGTGGGCAGGTTCAGACAGGGGTCACAGATCCAGATGCCATAATTGGAGATTATTTCCTCACTGATTCGAAGGCTGATTCTCTGTCCCGGCAGTCACAAGAAGGCTGGAGAGAACCCCATCCATGGCCAGAGTACACTTGCCACCGAGTGCAGTGAGTGTGGTGGTGTCTCTGTCTCCAGGACAGACACACCAGGGGAATCCAGGCATTACCCAGAGAATCTTCACCTCCACCTGCAGGCTGCGTAATATGTTTCTTCGGTACTTACCTCTACCCCTTTGCATGTGCCACTTAATTTCCCAGACGCACTCCTTTTATCATGAAAATATTGTCTTCTCTTATGTGATCATGAGACTGTATCTATTATCTGCTCCTGATAATTTTGCATTTTTGGAAAACTTAATACTTGAAATTATTTGATGTGTATTTGAATCTTGATATTTAAAAAATTAATGTTTATTTATTTTTGAGAAAGAGAGAGAGAGAGAGAGAGAGAGAGGGAGAGGCAGAGAGAGAGGGAGACACAGACTCTGAAGCAGGCTCCAGGCTCTGAGCTGTCAGCATGGAGCCTGATATGGGGCTTGAACCCATGAACCGTGAGATCATGACCTGAGCCGAAGTCGGACACTTAACCAACTGAGGCACCTGGGTGCTCAGAATTTTGTTATTTTAATGGATCAATAATATGGCAAAAATTATTCAAATAGACCACCTTATTGTTAACAGTACACTAAAATTGGATAGGATTCACCTCCTATTTAGACCAAAATAGCTGATTCCGTGAAAAATTATCTACTTAATGACTGCTTTATTTGTATTTTTGTGATGTTGTAAATAATTAAGAGATGAACTATCTTTCAATATATAATTCAACGTTTTATGTAATTCCATTACAGAAGTGATTTCCAAGAAGACATATAAAACTAAACTCCATGCATCTAAAAACTGAGATATAATTTCTGAGATACAGAAGGCTTAGTTGGTGTGCAGGCATTATTTTTTTTAATGCCAATATAGTTAAAGTGATATTCTTCAAGAATAGGATAGTGTAAGGACAGATAGGAAAGATTTATATCTCAGGCACTTAGTTCCATGGCTGACACAGAGTAGTTGCTTAAGAAACACTCGTTGATAAAGCAAATGAATAAATTATTACTAAGATTTGGGATTGGGGAACAGTCCTGTCATAGGTTGGTTGACAGTACATTCTACTTATTATTTCTAGGTTCCTGTCCATTCTTCATTTTGCTGTATTTCCATATATTTCTTCCTCCTTCATTAATATACTCGACATATTTAAATGCCAGATAGGTCTCTCATCTTTAAATGACCAAAACCAAACCTTTGATTGTCTCGTTTTACTCACTAACCCACTCTTCTTAAGTCTTCCCTTAGTATTTACTACTTCAGTACGTCACTATTTACTCAAGAAATATCCCTGATTCTAAGTTTTCTCTTAAACCCTGAGGCCAGTCAGCGTATTTCATTTGCTTTGTCTTCACAATGCCCCAGACATGACCACTTTATCCCACTTTTGGCCACTACTGTGTTCCCACTGCTACTCCTTCTCTTGGAACCTAGTGCGAGCTTCATGCCTCTACTCTTGCCCTACTCATCCTGATCTCCACACAACAGCCAGGGTGATACTTTTGCAATGTAAGTTTGATCATAACGCTGTGCTTAAATTCTTTCAGGAGTTTTCTGTCACACCTAAAATTAAACCCAGACTGAATCATCATGGACCAAGGCAACTTGTGATTGGTCCCCAGCTCCTACTCAGTCTCTCCGAGCCAGCCCCTCAGGTCTTCTGGTCCCTGATGCTCTTAATACCTCTAAATCTGTGCTTTTATTCCTCTCGTTTCATTTGGATCTCTACTTTATCATCACCTCCTTAAAAAGTCCTTGCCTGGTAACTCTAAAATATTTTTTTTAACTTACAATTGTCTGTAAACCATTCTTCTGTTTTATATTAGTTTATTGCGCTTATAACTACTGGAATTTATGTTATGGATCTGTTTGTTTACATGGTTACTGCCTCTCACACTAAAATATGATCAACAAAGGGTAGGGATCTTAACCTGTCTTGTTAACCACCATATCTCCAGCATCACCAGATGTGCGATTAATACGTGATGATGGGAGGGACGAAAGAATGGATGGATTATAGGGAAGAGAAGTGTGGGAGTGCGTGATATTGGTGGGTGGAAATTAACATATCCTTCCTTTAGCAAAAATACATAAGTTTCTATGTAGAGGGACACAAGTTTAGATAGGTAGGTAAGAAAAAATTGGATTATTCAGGATCTGATACGCCATATAGCTCAATATAGACTAGATCCTAGGTTCTAAGAAATTCAGAAGTGATGAGGAATTCAGAGATGTTCTAATATATCATATAAATCTTTTAGATAAGGCAAACGAACTTACGCCATTAACCTGGTGTCATACAAGTAAGTACTAAACCAGCATCAAAATCCAGATATAGTCAGTATCCATTATTTATAGATTCTATGTCACAAATTTGCCTACTAACTAAAATTTATTTGTAACCGCCAAACCAATACTCACAGTGCTTTCTGGATCATTAATGGACATGCACAGAGTTGTAAAATATTTGAGTCCTCTGACATGTATGTTCTCAGCTGTGATGTGCCGTGTGGTGAACATGTATGTGTTATATAAACATTGTTCAGGCACGCGTTATAATGCAGTTGACCGTGAGTTGTGTTCATGAATTGGCAATACATAGTAAGGTGTCTTTCAACAGAAATACACATAAAGCAAGTTTGTGTATTGATTGGTTGACAAAAATATTGTGACCAGAAGCTCACAAGAACCTAATTCTGTAGTTTTCCAGGAACGATGAATCGGTATTCACTAAATTAGTGTTTTCAGAAAGTTTATATAACTTAACCACTATGACTACTGAGAATCATCTGGGTATATGTTTTTAATCTGTTCTGGTGGTCACTAGGTCATTTTTTTCATTTGGTTCATATGTATCTGTTTATGTCAACTTATTTTTATTTATGTAATACATTTTAAGTCTTCAGCTTATACATTTTATATTAAAGATGTATAATTAAAAAAAAAACAAGCCTTCACCACTTCACAGCGTTTTGTGGTTTTATCTCACAAAACAGTTTTTATTCACTGATAATCAGTCCTTGCCTTTTTTCGAAAGCTGTTTCCGTTTTTATAACTGTTTTATTCTCATGGTGCACTCTCCCCTTTCAGATAAAAGGGCCCTTTCGATGATTTTGTCCCTCATTTTGTTGATGTCTACAGTAAATAACTCACTAGTAATCTGTTATTTATACCTCTCCATGAATTTATGTCATGACTTTGCCTCCCCTGATGTTATTTACATTGTAATGTAAGTACAGCAAGAAAATCTGAACAAGTGTCTTCAGTAATGAATTTCAGGTGTCTTTGAGCAGGAAAGATACTATTTAGAGGCCAGTAGAGTCCTGATACTTCTGTAATTATATTTGGGAAGCTTTTTCTTCTCTCGTAGTTACTGGTGCATTGCTTCTTAAGGCCAATACAGAAGTGGGTTTGTACATGAATGTATATCATGTCAGAAATCATTTTGGAGATGTTTGTAAAAAAAAAAAAAACAAGAAAAAAAAACAAAAAACCTCTATACTACTATTTAACTGGAGCGCTTTCAGTGTGCAGAAATACAGAAGAGAAAAAGTTTGGGAGACTGGAAATGTTTGTAGTAACAACTTCAAAGAAATGTCAATAAAGCAGAAAAGAAGTGAAATAAACCTAGAGCTTACTTATGTTTACACTGAAATCTCCACATCATCAATTTAAGCGGGATTAAGTTTGAGGTACTTGTCAACCTTTCTGCACACTCTGATTTGGTTATACTTCCCTTATGAAAATCACAAATGTTTAATAGTCTTACCCATCATTACTGCAAGCTGTAAACTATATGCCAAAGTTCTTATCTTGATACTTTGTGGATTGCCCGACTAAAAGTAATCCTTTAATTCTTCTAAATATTTTATATTGTTTAAGTTAAGTAGTCTTTTAAATGACCTAGGAAGCCAAGACAAAGAGATCTTAATTAGTTAAGATCTCTTTTTGGATGTTTGGCTAAGAATATATCTTGATTAATGACTTCAAAGAGAATTAAGTAGCTCTTCAGATTTACGGTTGAGGCTTTAGTTCTACTCTGAAAGATTAGCTTGTGTTCATTTACAAAAACTTGCTCAAGGTCACACAACTCATAACTGGTAGCACTGTGACTGAAATCAGTTCTGTGGCGTGTGTACTCTTGAGCCCATGTCCTGGTAGCAGAGAGAGGCATATGTATTCTCTCATAGTATTAATTCTTTCCCTTTAGAACTATCTTCATTTGTGCATTTGTGTTATTTAAGCAACATATGTTTGTCGGTCCGGGACATGTCTGTTTTATTCACCACAGTTCATCCACTGTCAAATGTATATTACCAGGGAATAGAAGGTTTTCAGTAAATATTTCTTAAATTGAAGAGTTAAAAATACTTGTGTAATGAAAGAAAAAAATCAAGTGGCAGCATTAAAAAACCCACATGAAAATAGGACTAATCCAGAATCATGATTTTCATTTTCACATGGTCGGGCGTATATATGTTCTCTCTGTTTTTGACCCGTAATGATCTATACATTAATATTAAATATTTAATAGTAATAATAAAATAATATTAAATAGTGAAATATTAAATATGATAGTGGCACTATAATGATCTATTGTTAAGCCTTTTTATTTTTTTATTCAAAATTCCTTTTGTTGATGGCATTAGGTCTTAGACTTTACTGGACCTTTCCAATTATTAAAATTAATTCATTTTTACTTTTAATTTTTTAACAGGAGAAAATCAAATTTAGTAGTGTACTTACAGGGAATCCACACAGACACTGAAATTTCTCCAAATTAATTTATTTTTAATGGTAAATGCTACTCGACATTGTTTTTTAGTCATACATTTCTTAAACATTTTTCCCTGAAAAGCAAAAAGTAATGACTTTAACATTGTTCTCTGTGTATACAATTTGAAATTATGTTACTTTTAAAAGTGTAATCGTTTATGTAGTGATTATATTCATAGTATTTTAAAACTATAGTCTAACAGTTATAGAAGAGGCTTGTTTTCATTAGTATAGTAAAGTAAATATAAAATTTATCATCTTAACCATTTTTTAGGTTTATTTATTTATTTTGAGAGAGAGAGAAAGAGAGAGAGCTAGCAGGGGAGGGGCAGAGAGAGAAAGAGAGAGAATCCCAAGAAGGCTCCACGCTGTCAGCACAGAGCCCGATGTGGGGCTCAAACTCACAAACCATGAGATCATGACCTGAACCGAAACCAAGAATTGGGATGCTTAACTGACTGAGCCACCCAGGTGGCCCTACCTTAACCATTTTTAAAGTGTGCAGTTCAGTGGTGTTAAGTACATTCACATTGTTGTACAACTAGTCTCCAAAACCCTTTTCACCTTGAAAAACGGAAACTTTATACTGAAAAAACAACTCCCTTTCTCCCCAACCTCTAACTTTTGGCAACCACTTTGCTACTTTCTGTCACTCTGAATTCGACTACTCTAGGTACCTCATGTAAGTGGAATTATTCATTTCTTGCCTTTATGTGACTGGCATATTTCACTCAGTGTAATATCCACAAATTTCATCCATGGTGTAGCACATAAAACAATTTCTCTCCTTTGTGGGGCTAAATAACATTCCATTCTATATACACTTGACATTTTGTTGATTCATTCATCCATTGATGGACATCTGGATTACTTCCACCTTTGAATATTGTGAATAATGCTGGTATGACCCTGAATGTATAAACAGCTCTTTGAATTCTGCTTTCAGTTTTTTTAATTACATACCCAGAAATGGGGTTGTTGAATCAAACAGAGAATTTTTCAATCCATCTCAGTTTTTCAGAGACACGGGAGAGCTTTTATTGAAACTATTATCTACAAGTTTTGGAGTTTTCAGAGCTTTTTACAAATAACTAGGTAGATGTTTTTGCAACATATATGTGGAAACTTGGTTATAAAATGAAGGCAAAGTGTGCAAATGGATCCTAAGCTTGCGCGTGGTTCCGTCTTTTAAGGCCGGCTTTTCCTTCAGCATCAGAGCTCACTCACATGCACTGAGCACAAGGCTCTGCACCAGTTTGCAACTTTGGAATGAGAGTCTGACTACTGTAGGTTACGCTTAACTGATTTGGGTTCTTGCTAAAATGTCACTCGGCTTTTACGTGGTTCATCTCTAACATGCCAGTACAGGCATGAGCGCCCACGTAGTAATCCAACGTGATGTTAACCCCTTCTGGCGAGTCTTGATACTCGTTCTTCCTTTTGTGTGTGTTTGAATCTACTTCCGATATCATTTAAATACAGTTTTCCAAAAACTGCTCAGAGCTTACTGTCAAGTAAGTTCTCCGTGTTGTGTTCCCTGTGTATATATATTAGGTCTGTTTACATTATGAAAACCTTGCCCCATTTGAATATGGTTTATACTCTGATTATCAGCATCATCTTTATCAAAACATATTTATTATATGCATAATTGTGCATGATATTGAATTCAGGTTCCAGAAATGAACTGTGTCCATGCTGTAATTCAAGAAGAAACTACTTTTCCTTTTCTCTTTTTTTTAATGTTTATTTATTTTTGAGAGAGAGAGAGAGACAGAGGGTGAGGTGAGGAGGAGCAGAGAGAGAGGGAGACACAGAATCCAAACCACGAGATCATGACCTGAGCTGAAGTCGGACGCTTAACCGACTGAGCCACCCAGGTGCCTCTCTTTTCTTGTTTTTATAAATCTTAGACTTTGGTGTTCTTTTTCCTCATAGAGCTGACTGGCATAACACAAATGCACTTAGTGACTCTAGTTTCAATCATATTTATTTCTATCCAGAATTCTGGATGTTTATGAAGTCATTGATAGAGGTGGAGAAAATGTTACAGAAATGACATGAAGAAAAGAACTCAAACTTTCATTTCTGCTCACCATCATTACTGTTGTGTAGATGGGGTTGAAGAGGTATAATTATAATTAACGCCAATAGAACAGAGTCTATGCTCACATTGCAATTGGGATTAAGGCAGTTAAACCAGAAAAATACATAAACAAAGATCATTGATAAGATTTCTAAGAGTGTTGTTGCACAGAGATAATATCATAAATATTATATATGAGGCATATTTTATTTTCTAAGCAGTTGAACAGCTGTGGCATTTACTATGCAAGAATGCAGTATATGTTTCTGTTTTGTTAGTCCTAACACCAAGCGAATGATATTTCATATATAAGTAATACATAATTCATAAATAGGTACTGGAAGAATTAATTCTAAAATCTGCCATTTGGATGCATTTCACCCTTGAAATGTTTGCACTTTGCATATCATATAAAATATTTAAACCTCTACTTTTTTACTAAGTAACCTGCATATCCAGGTACTTTAAATTAAAATTTAGAAAGAACTGTTTTATGTCTATTACAAGAACAGAGTGAGTTTTATGTGCAGGGAAATATCTATTATCCTATTTCTTCTTAATCAGCAGAGAAGTATAAATGTTTTGGCTTCTTTTTCAGTAGCGTCCATCTTGTTTTCTTCCTTGTCAATATAGTAATTTTAAAAAGTAGTTGTCTACTCAAAATAGTAATTCAAAAATTCTAATTAACCTTCTTATTTTTTACTCATATGGCTTATAATATAAAGCAATTTTCTTTTTTTTTTTCTTTTTATTTATTTTTGAGAGAGAGACAGAGACAGAGTGAGAGGGGCAGAGAAAGAGGGAGCGAGAGAGAGAGAATCCAAGCAGGCCCATAACTGTCAGCACAGAGCCTGTTGTGGGGTTGAACTCATGAACCGTGAGATCATGACCTGAGCCGAAACCAAAGTCAGATGCTTAACCGACTAAGCCACTCAGGTGCCCCTTATTTTTTTAAAATGACTTTTGAAAAGCAGCTTCTTTCTTTATTGTGTGTTCTCTCTTCTTTTCATCTTCTAATTCATTCTTTCTCTTCTCTCAAAAGATACGTGAGTCAGGAGCAGTGCTTTCTGTGCTGCTCAAGCAGGTGAGGAGAGGCTGGCTTGCCGACACCTTTGGCTCTCTTCCCTCCAGTTGGTCACTAGTTCCATGTCGTTTATTCTTTTATCTCGTCTACACCTGGAGAGCTGGGGATATTTTTTATGTGTTCCCTTGACTGAATAAAAGCCTTTGGTATCTGGAAATGTTCTCATATTTATAGAGAATTCTGATTTTGAAAGGAGGAGAGGCACCTGGGTGGCTTAGTTGGTTACACATCTGACTCCTGATTTTGGTTCAGGCCGTGATCTCACGTTGTGAGACTGAGTCCTCCTGCATTGGGATTGAGCCACCACATTGGGCTCTGTTCTGGGTGTGGAGCCTGCTTAAGATTCTCCCTGTCTTCCTCCCCCTCTGCCCCTCCCCTGCTTGTGCTACTTCTCATACTTCTTATCTTGTTTCACTGCATTTTTTTTCCATATAATTTATTAGTTGCTAATATTTTATGATTTAATTATTTTTCCTGTTTGTTATCCCTTTGCTCTCTATCCACTAGTAGTAACATGTAAAGTCCAGGAGTGTAAGGCTCTTTGTTTTTTTTTGCGGAAGAATGCATACCATATAGTTATGGGTCCAGTGCTGGCTCCTGTATTCTGTTTCATTGATTTATGTGTCTGTTTTTGTGCCAGTACCATACTGTCTTCATGATTACAGCTTTGTAATACAGCTTGAAGTCCGGAATTTTGATGCCTCCAGCTTTGCTTTTCTTTTTCAGGATTTCTTTGGCTGCTTGGGGTCTTTTCTGGTTTCATACAAATTTTAGGATTGTAAGTTCTACCTCCATGAAGAATGCTGGTGCTATTTTGATAGGGATTCCATTGAATGTGTAGATTTCTTTGGGTAGTATAGACATTTTAACATAATTTGTTCTTCCAATCCATGAGCATGGGATGTTTTTCCATTTCTTTGTGTCTTCTTCATTTCTTTCATAAGCTTTCTATAGTTTTTGGAATATAGATCTTTTACCTCTTTGGTTAGGTTTATTTATAGGTATCTTCTGGTTTTTGGTGCAATTGTAAATGGAACCGATTCCTTGTAAGACATGCAAATGGCTAACAGACACATGGAAAAATGCTCAACATCACTCATCATCAGGGAAATACAAGTCAAAGCCACAATGAGATACTACCTTACACCTGTCAGAATGGCCAAAATTAACAACTCAGGCAACAACAGATGTTGGTGAGGATGCAGATAAAGGGGAACCTTCTTACATTGTTGGTGGGAATATAAACTGGTGTAGCCACTCTGGAAAACAGTGTGGAGGTTCCTCAGAAATGTAAAAATAGAACTACCCTGAAACTCAGCAATTGCATTACTAGGTATTTATCCAAAGGATACAAAAATACTGATTTAAAGAGGTGCATACACCACAATGTTTACAGCAGCACTATTAACAATAGTTAAATTATGAAAAGATCCCAAATATCCATCAACTATGAATGGCTAACAAAAATGTGGTATATATATATATATATATATATATATATATATATATATACATACAATGGAATATTACTCAGTCATAAAAAATACAATCTTGTCATTTACAATGACATGGATGGAACTAGAGTATACTATACCAAATGAAATAAGTCAGTCAGAGAAAGACGAATACCATATGATTTCACACATATGTGAAATTTAAGAAACAAAACAGATGAACATAAGGGAAGGAAAGGAAAAATAAAAGAAGATAAAATCAGAGAGGGAGGCAAACCATAAGAGACTCTTAACTACAGAGAACAAACTGAGGGTTGTTGAAGGGGAGGTGCGTGGGGAGATGGGCTAAATGGGTGATGGGTATTAAGGAGGGCACTTGTTGGGATGAGCCCTGGGTGTTATATGTATAAGCGATGAATCACTGAGTTCTACTCCTGAAACCAGTACTGCACTGTATGTTAACTAACTTGAAGTTAAATAAAATCTTGGAAAGAAAAAAAAAAAAAGGATATAGAGCAAGCAATGAGAAGAGTGCATAAAATAAAACAGGCACTGAATATTTGTTGAAGGAGTGAATGAATCCTGATTTGTGATTGGAAGAGGAAAGCAGCAAATGTGGCAATTAGTTCTGACCTAACCTGTGCTTCAAAGACTGTTTTTTCCTATTTGTTCTTATGCTATCTTACTTGAAGACTGTCATTTTTAATGTATTGACAAATCAACAAATCATGAAATAGGTTCTTCAACCAACTGTACCAACAGTTTCAACCCTTCAGGTTGTGGCTCCATGGAATGAATGTATTTCCTGACCTGCATTTTGTAACAGAAGAATTCCAATAAGTAGTGAATTGTATGTTGAACAGTAGTTGGCAAGATGTGATACTTTTCATGGGTTATTAGTTATAGACATCTGTGTTTTCTAGCTTTCAATATCTAATCAGTAGTTGACTTATTAAGACTTCGGAGCTAATGCCCATTTTCTATGAAAAAAATAACAATTTTATTTAGAAATTTTCTTATAATTTGAAAATCAATTTATAAATTTTGCTTTGTTGTTTTTAGAAGTCCGGGGGACAAAACATAGGTCCATGAACATGCAGTTCTTCATAAAGCTTTATAGGCCAAAGGTCTGAGCTTCTATTTGCATCTAGTTGTTTAAAGAAAGAGATTGAGTTCCTATACATTACAGGGTTAAGAGGAGTGTGTTGGGGTAAAAGGGCTCACTTGAGCAGCCATGTTGCATTGAGAAAGGAATAGCCAGTGCTGATTCTACACAGAGTAGATTATAGTAGAGTATCATTCTAGTGTGTAGTAGTCTTTCTATAGCTGTGCTATGGGTAAAGAATTTCATGTAATATTCTATTATCAGGTATTTCTTTAAAAAGAGATTTATAGACTCAAACAGGACAATATTTAACAACAGAATTTGAATCAAGCTTCTCTGTGAATAAAATAACAGTTTTGTTGATAAGCTATCAGTGATTTTTATATTTCAGAACAAATTACACATTGCTTATAGCATATTTGGCCCAGATTTTTAATAATTTTCAGCCCGTATTTTTTAGCTTTGTTTTCTAAAGATTTCTACTTGTATTTTTATTTTATTTTACGAGACAGTTAACTTCTGTTGATTCTGATGCATGTAGATGCACTGTTCCATAGATTTTTTTTTTCTTTACCTCTCTCTGTCTCCCAGAAAAATATGCCCTTTATTCATGGGTGGTGATATTGTGATATTGTCATGCACACTCACAAGGAAAGCTCTGTAAGTAATTTGTTATGTGACCATGTCAGCTCTATGGTACTGAGAATATATAATACTCTTTGTATAGAAACTATTTTATCTGTTAATTAGATATATCTTCACAGGGTCGCCTAGGTGGCTCAGTCAGTTAAACACCTGGCTCTTGATTTCAGCTCTTGCTGACAACAAGGAGCCTGCTTAGGATTCTGTCTCTCCTTCTCTCTGCCCCAGTCCCCACTCATGCACTCTCTCTCTCTCTCTCTCTCTCTCTCTCAAGATAAATAAATAAACATCAAAAAAGTTTAAAAAACATGTCTTCTTTTATCTTTATTATTGCAGATTGAAAGACACGACAACTGTGCCTATGACTACCTAGAAGTTCGAGATGGAAAAAGTGAAAACAGCCCTTTGATAGGGCGTTTCTGTGGTTATGATAAACCCGAAGATATCAGATCTACCTCCAATACCCTGTGGATGAAATTCGTTTCTGACGGAACTGTGAATAAGGCCGGGTTTGCTGCCAATTTTTTTAAAGGTAATTCGAAGTAACTTAAAGTGTGAGATTTCCTTTGTGAGGAATGAATGTGATCTTTTAACTTCGAGTGAAGAGAGGAACGTTATACCAAATGCACTGTTCGGAAGGGTATTTGGATGACTTTTGGTAGTAAAAGGTTACTGGTATAATACTGGAATTTGGAACTTTCTAGCACAGACTGGGAGATCCATTAGGATATTCGATTATCTGCTTTTTATGAAATAGTCAAAATGGCAAAATCCAGAAAGGGCATGCAGACAGGGAGAAAGCATTTGCAGTATAATAAACATAGGATCCGTAACCAGAAGAAGGTTTACTGACATGTCATTCACCAACTTATTTCCAAGTGATGGCAGCATTTCTAAGCCGTCCTCTAGATAATAACATTCTGCCATGTTGGAAATAATGTATGGCCTCCTTCGTAGGATATTCTGATATCAAAAATGCCTTTTTTAACAAAGAATCGATCAGCTTTAATATTAACTTACATGACCAGATTTTAGTATATTTTCATGTCTCATATTTGGTGTGTATTACTTAGGTAAAAAGAAAGTCATTTTAGTGCAAATAGTGTCAAATTTGCATTTGGAAAATTCATAGGCACTTAACATTGTGTCATCGTAAACTAAAACTCTTCTGTGGGAAGAGATACAAAACTTTCTCCGCACTGATTTTTATAGAATAAATGATGGAGTTAGTTGTGTATGTCAAAATTTAGTGTGATTAGTAACCAAAAATTTTAACATTTTGCTTATTTAAAGAACAAAATAATGGATTTTCCCTGAGAATTACTTCAATATGCACCATTGGATTTGAAAGGCGGAGAGCCTTAGTGCTATCACTAGATGTATTCGAAGTGTTTATTAAAATGCACGTTTACATGCTTTAGTTTCTTCTCTATTTGTAGTATTTTACAGTAGAGGAAACATAGTATCAAGATTCTCTCCTGTGATATTTATATATTTGGTTATCAAAAATGACTTTGACCAATGCAGAGATTCTGCTGAGAATACTATTTGCTATTTTCTTAACTCACACTAGGTTATTCCTGAAGATTGAGCTTATGGAATATCTTATGGTATATGCTATTTTAAATAGTGTATATTTTTCATATGTATATATTTCATATGTATATTTGTATTTCCATATATAATTAAAATAGTGTCTGTATTTACAAAATATGGAATTTTCTATTTCCTCGATCAGTATGTCTATATAGAAAACACAGAATACTTTACGTTTAAAGAGGTCCAGTAGGTTTCTTTATTTTTAATTTTTAATTTTTAATGTTTATTTATTTTTGAGAGAGAGAGGGATAGATGTAGTATGAGCTGGGGAAGGGCAGAAAGAGAGATGGAGACACTGAATCTGAAGCAGACTCCAGGCTCTGACTGTCAGCACAGAGCCTGATGTGGGGCTCGAGTTCACGAACCATGAGATCATGACCAGAGCCAAAGTCGTATGCTTAACCAACTAAGCCACCCAGGCGTCCCTTAAAGAGGTCCAGTCAGTTTCTAAATTTTCTTTCTTTTTAGTTTATATTTACTATAAGCTGTTTCTTAATGACATTTTTTAAAAGCATTTCTTGGCATATCTAGCAAACTATACCATAAAATCAACAGGTGAAGCTTTTTTTTTCCATTAAGCTTTTCTCTTTCATTCTGGATATTTTATACATTGCAAAAATTCCTTCTGACCTTAAAAAGCAGAAAAAAACCCACATACTTGTCTGAGATAAGGTGATCTTCAGCTGGCACCGGTAGAGGTTTCTAGTTCTCCCCTTGGTTCTTAGACGCTTCTTAGATTGCAGTGACACAAACTCTGGGATGCCACCTCTCCAGGGCTCCTGCTCCTTTGTTGAAGAAATCAGCTGTCCCAGTTTGATTCAGTTATTAAGTGTCACGTTTTCAGAAAATTTTGCACCTTAATCCGTAAAACCAAGCACTGTATCTAGTTGTTCCCTAACTCTCGCCATCTTTGCAGAGGAAGACGAGTGTGCCAAACCTGACCGTGGGGGCTGTGAGCAGCGGTGTCTGAACACGCTGGGCAGCTACCAGTGCGCCTGTGAGCCCGGCTACGAGCTGGGACCAGACAAGAGGGGCTGTGAAGGTAGGGCTGCGTTTGCAGGTGGCGCTTCCCGCCTGAACCCCCAAACCCCTCCGCTGCCCCATTTCTTCTTTCTCTCATGTCCTCTCAGTTTCTTTGCCTCTGCTTCCCTCTTTCCTTTCCTCCACAGAAACCTCTTTCTTCAACTAGTAAGACTTGGTGTGTAGTCATAGCTAACATGACTCCTAGCCTGCGTTCTTGTGGTAGAATCAGTCTTTTCCCCATTTGGCTACCAGGCCATCTTGTTCATATCTGTATTCCTCTCTCTCTCTCTCTCTCTCTCTCTTTATCTATATCATCCATCTATTTCTATTTTTATCTATCTAAACCTAGATTTTTATCCATCCGTCCATCATTTATTTTTACCTTTTCTTAACATGTTTATGGGTACATCTCCCTTACTAAAGTGCAGAATCCTGGAGCTGAATTAATTTTGTATCTCTAGTATCTAGCACATACATAAAGTGGGAGCTAAATGCGTTTCGTTAATAAATGATACATAAACAGAGACGTTGCTGCTTTCACCATTTCCTCACATATTCGAAGATGGGATTTCTTGCATGATGTTTTGTTACCATGTCCTGTAAAGTCTTCCTTTAGAATTTAAAGCTGCTCCTTTTTTTTTCCCGTTTCCCCTGCTTCACCCTTTTACAGACCCGGTACTTGAGTTACAAAGAAAATCACTGATCTTCCTTCCTCTGCTCACTTCCTGCTTTATTCCTCTCTCCACCTGTCTGCCCAAATCATCTTTATAGAGATTATAGCACTCTAGTGGTACTTATCGTGATGTATTCATTGTTTACCTTTGGTGGGTCCCACAAAAATGTAAATGTAAACTATAGATGCTGGCGGGGATGTGGAGAAACAGGCACCCTCTTGCACTGTTGGTGGGAATGCAAACTGGTGCAGCCACTCTGGAGAACGGTATGGAGGTTCCTCAAGAAAATGGAACTAGAACTACTCTATGACCCAGCAATAGCACTGCTAGGAATCTACCCAGGAGACACAGGAGTGCTATGCATAGGGGCACGTGTACCCCGATGTTTATAGCAGCACTTTCGACAATAGCCAAATCATGGAAAGAGACTAAGTGTCCATCAACTGACGAATGATGTGTATGTATATATATATATGTGTGTGTGTGTGTATGTGTATATATATATATGTATGTGTATATATATATACACATCATTCGTCAGTATGATATATATAGTATATATATATCAGTATATATATACTGTATATATATATATATATATATATATACAGCATATATATATATATATACATACATACATAATGGACTACTACACAGCAATGAGAAAGAATGAAATCTGGCCACGTGTGGCAACATGGATGGAACTGGAGGGTATTATGCTGAGTGAAATAAGTCAGGCAGAGAAAGACATATGCCATATGTTTCCACACATAGGTGGACTTTGTGAGACTTAGCATAAAACCAGGGAGGAGGGGAAAAGGGGAAGGAAAAAAAAAGCCACAGAGAGAGAGGAAGACATGACATAAGAGACTCTCAAAGACTAAGAACAAACTGAGGGGAGAGGGGGGTGTGAAAGGGGGGAGAGAGGACGATGGGCACAGAGGAGGGCACTTGTTGGGATGAGCACTGGGTGTTGCATGGAAACCAATTTGACAATAAATTATTTTTTAAAAAATGTAAATGTAAGCTCCCGAAAAGTGAGCACCTTGTTCTCTATGGTATCTGCAAGAGAGGACATAACAGTGGCAAAAATGACAGATGTCTTTGCTTACTGACCTATCTTAAAAAGCCAGTCTCCCTGTTTCTTCTTAAAAGTTTACACTTTTCTCTTGGACAGAAGTCTCCATCCTATCTACTAAACTACTGATCTGCTCTCTGCACTGGGATAAAATTGACACAGTAGGCAATACAGAATCTTTAAAACAGAGGCCATTGTATATCGGACAGTAATAATGTGCCAGTTAGTTTAGTGTGGTGCCTAAAAATAATTATTTTACTTTGTAATAATTTATCAAAAGTGGTAAATATGAAAGTATGGGGAGTTTTTACAATACATTTATAAATGTAGAAATATACATACATACATACACACACATTTATGTATCCATACACACATATACACAAAGGCAATTCAAATAAAGAGGAAAGGTACGTTAGATAACTCTTGACCCCCTAGGAATTAATTACAAAGCTTGTACAGTATCTGTTCTTTTCACTTTCGGATACCCTTATTTTGCTAATTTCATTAATAGTAAGGAAGAGAGGTGAAGTATTAAATGGTACCTCTTTTAAATAGATCATCCCGAAGCGGAATAGCAATAATTGTTAAATAAGGTAAATAACAAACATGATCTATTTACTACAGTTTATCCTGCTTGCGAATTCGGTAACTCCAAGAGTTGCTTATCTTGGGGAAAAAGAGTTTGAAGAAATAAACCGATTTGGGTCTCACTACGTCAGCCTATATTGTGGTTTATGCTTCTCTTTCCACTACCGCTCGCAACCATATTGTATAGATATCATTCTACCCATTTAAAAGCTAAGAGAACTGACACCCAATTTTCTTTTTTTTTAATTATTTTTTTAATTTAAATCCAATTTAGTTAGCATATAGTGCAACAATGATTTCAAGAGTAGATTCCTTAATGCCCTTACCCATTTAGCCCATTCCCCCCTCCCACAAGCCCTCCTGTAACCCTCTGTTTGTTCTCCATATTTAAGAGTCTCTTATGTTTTTGTCCCCCTCCCTGTTTTTATATTATTTTTGCTTCCCTTCCCTTCATCTGCTTTGTGTCTTAAAGTCCTCATATGAGTGAAATCATATGGTATTTGTCTTTCTCTGACTAACTAATTTTGATTAGCATGATACCCTCTAGTTCCATCTATGTAGTTGCAAAAGGCAAGATTTCATTCTTTTTGATTGCCGAGTAATACTCCATTGTATCTATACACAACATTTTCTTTATCTATTCATCCATTGATGGACATTTGGGGTCTTTCCATACTTTGGCTATTGTTGATAGCACTGCTATAAATATTGGGGTGCATGCGTCCCTTCAAACAGCACACCTGTATCCCTTGGATAGATACCTAGTAGTGCAATTGCTGGGTCATAGGGTAGTTCTATTTTTAATTTTTTGAGGAACCCCCATAATGTTTTCCAGAGTGGCTGCACCAGTTTGCATTCCCACCAGCAGTGCAAAAGAGTTCCTCTTTCTCCACATCTTCACCAGCATCTGCTGTTGTTAATGTTAGCCATTCCGACTGATGACACCCAGTTTTCTTTCTGTTGCTTGCCCAGCTTTACAGTGATCTGAAATGTTGTCATGCAGTTATAACTTTCTTGGATCCAAAACTACAAATTAATACCTTGTAAATGGGATTATATAATTAAAATAGTTTAACTAAAAACCAAGGAACAAAGACTGAGGCTTTCTAGACTTTGAAAAATCTGGAAGGTGGTTGAAATTTAATGCTGAGCTGTTTGGTTATCAATGAAAAGGTGCTAAGAAGAGAAGGGAATGACTCTGTTAGGAGAAAACTTTGTCCTTTTCTTTCCTTCTAGCGGCTTGTGGCGGACTTCTTACCAAACTTAATGGCACAATAACCACTCCAGGCTGGCCCAAGGAGTACCCTCCCAATAAAAACTGTGTGTGGCAAGTGGTTGCACCAACCCAATACAGAATTTCTATGAAGTTTGAATTTTTTGAATTGGAAGGCAATGAAGTAAGTGAACAATGAATATACTTTTTCTGTTGTGTTTTGGGACTGTCTGAAGACAATTTGGTAAGTGGAAGGGAGGAAGGGAGGGGGAAGGGAACGAGGGAAAGCTCAGTAGTACAGTCATATAGATGTTATAGTCTTTCTTTGCTCTACTGTTCATTTCTACATCTGCTGGTAATTCCTCTTGGCATTGGATGATATTTTATTTTATTTTATTTATTTATTTATTTTTTAACATTTATTTACTTTGAAGGAGAGAGAGACAGAGTGTGAGCAAGAGAGGGGCAAAGAGAGAGGCATACAGAATCCAAAGCGGGCTCCAGGCTCCAAGCTGGAGACTGAGCCCCAAAGTGGGGCCAGAACTCACAAACTATGAGATCATGACCTGAGCCGAAGTCAGACACTTAATTGGCTGAGCCACCCAGGTGCCTCAACATTGGATGATATTTTACACTGTTTCTGGGAGATAGAAAATTACCTTGGGGGAGTTTTTACCTAGTGTATTAATATACAGCTTGATTTATCAAAGAAATACGAAAAAATTAGGGTCAGCTTCATGTCACATAGACTTTTCTAAAAACATCAATTAACTAAAATCCACTGGTCATATCATAACAAAATAGCTATTTAGGGTCACCTGGGGGGATCAGTTGGTTGAGCATCTAATTCTTGGTTTCTGCTCAGGTCCTGATCCCAGGGTCATGAGATTGAGACCCATGTCAGGCTCCGTGCTGAGCGTGGAGCCCGCTTAAGATCCTCTCTCTCTCTCTCTCTCTCTCTCCCTCTGCCCTTCTCCCCTATCTCTTTAAAATAAATAAAATGGGGAAAAAGCCATTTAGAATAACCTGGTATATTTTACTTGTGGCAATGAGCATATTTTCAGTATACAGTACATACAGTATACAGTACAGTACAATACTCTGAATGTGTTCATGATTTACAAATAAAGATTAATTTTTTATACTCAACGAAAGAAGCATTTATTTGACCCTATCTCTGCTTTGCAAAATATAGCTTATTGCAGTAGAGGTCCCGTTTTCTGCCAGATGTCCGCATTCAAACAAGTGAAATCATTTATTTGAGAATTCCTACATGCTAGTGCACACACACCAAATTCAAATGGATTGTCAAGTCTAAAATGAGAACTTTTAGGACTGTGTCCTTTGTATGATTGGTCAACACTGGTTTAATTTCAGTTTTGGTTGAGCTTTCCCACTTTCTTTTCTTTTTCTTTTTCTAACTTCTATATCCTTTTTTCCAGTGACTTCTAGGCTAATTTTTAAAACAAACATGATTTAAAACTTCTAAGTAGGATAAAATTAACTCAAATTAATTTGTCTCTGATTATATATGTAAAGAAGTGAGAGAACAGAAATAGAATGTAGCTATGCTCCTGGGCAATATTAGTTGGTAATATTTAGGGATTTTTACACCATTATTTTGTCTTCGTGGATGTATCTTTGTTTTTTCCCTCTCCTACTTTTTCTTTATTTCTTTTAAATTACTTTTATTTTTAATTCTGCCTGTAGTAGTCCATCAAGGCACTCGTGTGCATTTTTTAGGTCCTACTAATGGCTTTGAAGTAAGAAGAAGTTCTCAACTTTTGTGTCTCCTTAAAGGAAATGAAAATCTGAAATGTGATGAACTTATATATTTCAGAGAATTATAGAGTTTGAGAGCTCAGTTGGTCTCTTTCGAGAACTTTCTTGCATCATGTGCAAGTTTTATGATAGCAAAAACTGCCGTTTATATTTCTAACATACTTTATCCACAGGAAATATCATTTTTCCTTGAATAATTCCCTGAAATTTGGAGAAATATTCAAATGAAGAAATTGTTTTTATAGCAATTTTAGAAAAGCTTTCATATGAGCGACCCGTTTGGAGAATGGTCATCTCCTCCCAGTTCTGCGGTGTGAAATGAACTCAGTGTTGAGTGACTTCTATTCTCTCCGTTCCCCCTAAAGCTGTTAGTTGTGACAGATACATTTTGATTCATTACTTGATAGCTGTTACTAGGAAGGCTAGACGTTTATATTCAAGAGGGGGGAGGATAGATGGTTTTAAATAAATGAGTCATTGTATTCTGAAAGCATTTTCCCCATGGGTGGTGTTCTTTATTCCTGGAAGGACCCTTTATAAACTCTATAAGATACCCTAAGTTTCTTAATCTTATAATGATGTTACTATGTGGAAGGCTGTTATAGAATCCTGCGTATTTTTGTGGTTTGATGTCTTGGTTACTTAAAATAAAGACATGAGCAAAAACTTGACTTCTGGAATATCCGGCCAAGTTGAAATTCCATTGTTGTATTCTTTATATTGATATCCAAAGGAAAGATGATGTCAAACAACTTTAACCTTGGTAACATTCTCCTATTCTGTGTCAGAGCCCTCTCCAAACAGAGGTTGCAGTTGTAACAAAGCAGATAGAAAGCTTTAAATTTTTTCCTAACTACCTTTTATTATTTGTCACCTAATTAGTATCACAAGAAACAGTAATTTGAGTTGACATATTGCAAAGTACAGATCATGCCCCAGGGTTCAATCATATGCATTGTTAAACCTTGCTAATTACACATTTATGTAATAAGGTCATTCATGCAAGATATATTCTTCAGAATGAGCCCTGCTGGAACTTTGGAGAAGTGTATTATGGAAACATCCGTTAGAATAGTCATAAAATTGCTTAAGAATACCTGGTCCTCCCTTGGCTTCTTCCATTTTGGTGTTGTTAGTGCACTACATATAAATCAGAATGAGTCTACTTTATTTTAGTGTAAATTCCCCTCTCCATTCCACCACATATGAGCTTTTATTTGTTTGCCATCCTACAGCATAGCTACAGAGTAACTTTATAGTGCCTAGGCACTCAGAGAAATGAAAAAAATATCAATTTGTTTGATGAATTTGAAAGGTAGAGTATCTTTTATTCTTGTATACCACAGGGTCTGTCTCCTCTGAAATTTCCTAAGGGTACCCTTCCGATTAGAACACAGTGTTTCTGGGAGACAGCATTGGACCAAGCCAAACTCTGTGCTATTTTCACTGAACTGCCACGTATGATAAGTATAATTTTGGACATGTTATTTAAAAAGTTCTGAACCTCAATTTTCTTATCTTTACAATAAGAAGAAATGTCTCTGTTGTCAATGGTTGTTTCATAGACTTAAATGCATCAATTTTTTTTAGATTTTTTTTAAAATTTGTTAATGTTTATTTTTGAGAGACATAGAGGCACAGCGTGAACAGGGGAAGGGCAGAGAGAGAGGGAGACACAGAATCGGAAGCAGGCTCCAGGCTCTGAGCCATCAGCACAGAGCCCAAAGTGGGGCTCGAACTCACAGACTGCGAGATCATGACCTGAGCTGAAGTCGGCTGCCCAACCCACTGAGCCACCCAGGCGCCCCAATTTTTTTAGATTTCTTTTTCTTTTTTAAAGTTTATTTTTATTTATTTTGCGGGAGAGGTAGGGAGCAAACAAGGTGAAAGGCAGTGAGAGAGGGAGACAGAATCCCTAGCAGGCTCTGCCCTGACAGTGCGAGAGTCCAGTGTGGGGCTCGATCTCACACACCGTGAGATCATGACCTGAGCCAAAACCAAGAGTCAGACGCTTAACCTACTGAGCCACCCAGGCGCCTCTAAATGTTCAATTTGATGTGATTGTTGTCAGTGTTAAATAAGACAGCACATGACGAGTTCTTTCACAGTTCCTAGTGAAATTTTAAACATTTAATTTTTGTTTTTAAGGCAGCAAAGGCTGTTCTTCTTGTGTCCATCCATTTTTTCTTTGGAAAAAATATATGTCATAAATACATATAAACAAACACATTTGTATATCAAAATAGATATTCGGAGCAAAATTCACTGGTCTATTTTCATGCCATCCACCTCATATTTGGACTCTTTCCCTGAGTTTTCTTTTGTTTGTTTGTTTACCTATTTATTCCAGTTTGACTACAAGAGGAGTAAAGAGAGAAAAAATAGTACAGATTTCAAATATAAATGTAGTCATCTGACACTTTAAACCGTGGTGACTCGGCGGCGCCCGGCTAGCTCAGTCGGGAGAGCTCGAGACTTCAAATCTGGTGACTATAATAATTGTGTCTTTTCCAGGTTTGCAAATATGATTATGTGGAGATTTGGAGTGGCCTCTCCTCTGAGTCTAAATTGCATGGCAAATTTTGCGGTGCCGAAGTGCCCGAAGTGATCACATCCCAGTTCAACAACATGAGAATTGAATTCAGATCTGACAATACTGTAGCCAAGAAGGGCTTCAAAGCGCATTTCTTCTCAGGTATCAATATTCCACGTGTGTATCATGGACTTCCAAGGTGGATTGGCTTAAATTATTATCTACTCTTCATAGTTTTCTGTAGATGGAACTTGGGAGGACATAGAATGCTTGCACATTTATTCTAGGTTTAACGATTTTTTTTACTCATAAATAGAAGATTAATAGTTGGGGCCCTGATAAAAAGTAGCTCCTAAACCCTTAACAATCAAATTTTATAAAGTCTAATACAAATAACAGAAAGCTATTACAATAATGTTTTCATACAGTAACTTTATAAGTGGATGGGGATAATGATATCAGACTTCAAAAAAGTGGCAGGCTTTTTGAAAATGGTGTATCTTTGTTTTTGGCATATCTGATCCCATTTTAGCAACACATTTTTTACTCTTATTATTAAACAGTATTTTTCTTATTCCTTTTATTATATTGTCATTCTTATTGCTAAGTTGATATTAAAATCATACTTTGCCTTACCACTGTAGGAAAGATTATAGTATGCAACCTAAAAATATGGAAATTATAATTTTACTAAAAATAATAGATTTTCAGGGATATAGAGCAGTTGATACTTACGTTTGGAATTGAATATTTAGTTTAACCAACTCTTGGTAAAATTTCCCTCTTCTAGAGCTGAATTTTGTTAAAATGTCCCCCAAGTTTAAGGAAATATATGGAAATATCAGTGGAAATTCCTTTATTTTCCCAATTTCAGAATCATCCCTTCCTTATAAAGATAGGATTCTGAAACCTCCGAAGTAGATAAAATTATAACAAACCTTAGCAGAGTAATCTACTCTGCCATTCAGACTGGCAAACGGTTTAAAGCAACTGAATTCCAATTATATTTTAATATTAGGTAATTTGGATCGAGTTAATTCAAAGTCCATTTATTCCAGTCCCCATGTGTTTAAAATTAATGAGATTTACAGTGCCCAGGGTTTGTTTGGGGTTTTCAGTGTAATTGAAGTTAATGGTTCATAAGCTCCATTGAGGTCCAAGTCAGACACAGAAGTACGTTCAAAATACAAGGGATCTTGGCTCTCTTATTCTCCATGCCTTTCTTCCCCCAGATTTAATTGCCTTTTAAAAATTCTTCTCAGACGTTCATTTAAGATTTATGTTACTCGAAGTAGCATTTTAATATCCTATTTTGATGAAATCAAGGCTTTCTTAGACATCACTATTTTATGAATATCGTATGTGTTACAAATTTTAGGTGACCCAGTGGTTAGAGATAAGGGTTTTTATTTTCGAACCACCTAAATATTTATTTTAAAAATTGAAATTATAAAGTGAAGAAATTTTATCATAATATTAATAATATTCAAGATCCTTTTCACTGTACCATAGTCAAACATTTTATTAAATAATTACTTTTTTTAAAAGATACTTTCTCCATATACTGGTGGCAAAGTATGATTAAATTTAAAGTTACTCAGAATATTTAAAATTCATGACCTGGTATTATTGATAAGGAAACACTTTCCAAATTGTAAAGACAGAGTGTTCGTGTCTTTAAAATGATACTGTTGAAATATAAAGCATGCTGCTTTCATTCTTATGATACAGATGTGAGGGGCCACAGAGAAGGTGCTGTTCCCCAGCATATCAAGTACACAGTCTTTTCTCCTGTCCGTGTAGCTGCCCTTTGTGAACTCATCGGAGTACCTTAGTCGTACACGAGCCCATAGTAACTAATTTGCTGTCCATCATATTCACTGATGCAGATCATTTTAGGAAACTGTGTTTGTTTTTGGTATTTATCAGTGCTCTATTTAAAAAGTATAAATCGGCTAGGTGACAGTGCTTCATTTTGGTAGAGTCTAGTCTAGATCGTTTGATGGAATGTAGGTAGTTAAGTAAATGGAACAACAAAGTTCAAGGGGGAAATTAAACCCCAAGTGTTTATATGGTAGCTTCCATTTTGAGCATTTATTATGCAGGCATGGTATCATCTCTTTGATAATCAAAATAAGCATGTAATATTCTCATTATTATATTCATGTGACAGATGAAACAGCTGAAGAGTTAAGTAAACTGCTCTGTGCTGCAAGCATTGAAACCCCAGTTTGTCCTGGTTTGTCTAAGAGCTCATCGTGCCCTTTGCAGATAGCCTTCGTATGTGTTACACTCAACGCATCTGTGACCCGAAAAACAAGATATACTTTTCACTTCTTTATGAGATTAATAGTGTGTAACTCCAAGATAATTACCATTAGTATAAATTTCCTTTGTTTCTTTTCGATGCATTAAAAAGTATCAGCAGTTTGTCAAATTCATATTTAAAATACTGTGGTTCTAGATGAGTATTACATCTATTTTATGTTTAATTTTCTGGGAGTTTAGGTTGGTGGTGAAGATGTTTGCTCGAGGAAAGGGAAGATAAAAACATTACATTATAATAAAGAGCTAGTGTGGTACTATTAAGAGATGGTAACACATTTGTACTTAGTTTACCTGATGTCCTAAATATGATCATCTTACAAATTCATAATTTATAAAAGATCACCTAGTTTAATAGATAGGCTATATTCACATGAAAATGTTATTTTAGAGATCTAATAATGCTTTAAATGTAATAATATATAGTTATGTGTTCAAAGTTAAATAATTTATTATACTTCTTAGAAAGTAGGCATGTAAACTGTGGGGATATTATATTTTGCAAACAAAATTGAAGGATTTTGTTTTGTTTGTTTGTTAAAATTTACTCTTGGCGTATTTGATAAAACATATTACTAGATTCATTATAACAAGCTCTTTAGAAAGAAATTTAGCCTAGTAATCAGGAATCATTTACAGTGACTATTCTGGTTTTCCAGAAATCTCCTTCTTGAGACCTATTTATAAAGAAATATTTCAAAATCTGGAAGAAGAATTTTAACACACTGTGACAGTGATAGACATTCAAAACAACCTAATTTTGTGACAGGAAGAAAGTAGTAAATGAATTATAGCAAATACACTTTGTGGACTTTTGCACACAATAAAGATAGTTTAATGATTCTGTGGTTTATAAAGTTGTATATGAAAAAACTTTAAGGAAAGTCTAGGTACAAACTATCCGCTCACTGTGCAGATAGCTAAACACTCATCTGGAAACAAACCTGAAAGTTGCCGTGTAAACATACCGAGCATGTTTGTGCTGAGGTGGGAAGACGGTGCATCATAGCTTTTCTCCAATTTCTCTCAATTTTCAAATCAAATTCAAAAATAACTTTAGAAGAAAAACATATGGCATATTTCTAACTGTTACCCCAAATGTTTCTAAATTTGCAAACCTTAACCTAAAAGACTTTGATTTTTGAGACTGAAGAAATTTTTAAAGTCATCTCTTTTATTAATTAGTTAATAAATATTTATACAGGTTAGTAATCCTAATACAAGCATTTGGAGTGGAGTTAAATTCTATAATTTTAACTTTATAGTTATTTAATAGTATTATCTTATTATAGACAATGCAATAAACATGTTACTGTATTGTATATGTTAATCAAGAGATATGAAGTTTTAAGTGATTCTGTTTGTAACCAGTGTTCTAAATATTTCAGAACTGGCTATAAATTTATGAAAACATGGTGAGGAATATAGCATGTTCAGCTAATTTTTCCACAGTCTTGTACTAGGAACAATTAATAAGGAATTCAAAAAAGAGAAGAAACAACATTTGATAGTAGGTGTTCCATATTATTTGGAAAGAAAAATTTTTTCAAAATCTTTCTTGCAGCTTAGTGATACATCAAGAAAAAAAGACAAGAAAATACATTTATATTTTTAATGTACACAGTGAAATAATAAAATATTTCCAAAACAGAAATATTCAATAACATAATCACATAGATATTCCAGTTATTTTTGTACACAGCTTCACATTTCATTTTTTTTAAGTTTATTTATTTATTTTGAGAGAGAGAGCATGCACAGGGTAGGGGCAGAAAGAGAGGAAGAGAGAGAATCCTAAGCAAGTTCTGAGCTGTCAGCACAGAGCCCAACGCGGGACTCAAACTCATAAAACCGTGAGCTCATGACCTGAACCAAAATCAAGAGTCGACACATAACCAACTGAGCCACCGGGGCGTCAATAGATTCTCATTTTAAATAAGAACTTTATAGACCTAAGAAATGGAATCAGAAGAATGACTTTTAGGACAACTTACTACCAAAATAATGAATTCTGTCACTTCTATGTTCTTAAAAATAAGAAACCATCACATTACGTTATGATTTAAAATCTTCACATTAACATAACAAAATCTTTGATTAGACATGAAGAGTGCTATAGCTTGAACATTTAGGAGATACTACTCTGTTATACAGAGCAGAAAGTCCACAGCCTACTGCAAGAATCAAACTGTCCTGTACTGTACTGATTTTAGGATATATTCTAAAAACAATGTAATGAAGGAATATGAAAGCAAATAAGGAAATAATGACACTCAAAGTAAAGCTATTTGGACATGACATAAAATTGTGTACCTATTCAGTTTTTTAGCTAAATCAGAAACAGCATAAGCATTTTCTAGAATACAATCTGGTCTGACAATATATTACTGTTATCTTTTTGAACTGAATGAGGTTTGTTTTTCAGTTAACACTAATACCTTACTTTGTGTGATAGTAAAACCACGCTCAATTTTATATTTGAACACAATTACACAAATCTGCACAGATGTACTTGATATAGTTTACTTACTTTATGTGGTTAAGCAAAGTTAACTATATTCTGCTCAGAACAAGGTTACTTTTCTTTAAAGGGGTTAAACTTAAAGGAAATATTAGTAGGATTTTATGCCAGCAAAAGCAGAAACATTTGGCAAACTCCATGGGTTTTTAAAAATTCAATCTAGCATTCATTATTTGAAAAGACTGCAACAAATGTCACGGGCAATGAGAATTAAACATTCTCTCTTCTTTAGGCGACCATGGAGGTGAGAATTAAATTAGAGTATTGGAGAATTTGGAGAATAAAGCTCATTTAAGAGCAGTCTCTCACAGGTCGAGTACTGGTGGACCCAGCTACTTGCTCGGTGGCAGAAATGGAATAAAACCCAGGTTTCCTGACTTCCAGTTTATTTGTGACAAAAGTAGAGTCAGATACAATAATCTGTATGATTTTTCTATCTCTAAATTCAAGTGATTTCAGCAGACGTGCTCTTCATTTTATCCGTGTTTCACTGTACACAGCTACTTCTTTAAGGAATTTTTTTAATGTTTATTTATTTTTGAGACACAGGAAGAGAGAGAGTGCGCACAGGCGTGTGCTTTGGAGTGGGGGAGGGGCAGAGGGGGAGGGAAACACAGAATCCTAAGCAGGCTCCAGGCTCTGAGCTGTCAGCACAGAACCCGACGGGGACTCGAACTCATGGACTGTAAAATCATGACCTGAGCCAAAGTTGAATGCTTAACCAACTGAGCCACCCAGTCACCCACCACCCCTCCTTTTTTTTTAAGGAATTTTTTTTTAATGTTTCTTACAGTTATTTTACTTTGTTCCTCCTCTACACCGGCTGTCCAATGGAATGCCTGTAGTTATTTTTAGAAATTAAGCCCGAAATTATTCTAAGACAACTTTAAATGTTAATGTGATTAATTTCAAATAATTAAGCAATTGAAACTTTACTATGATTTTGACAAGTTTTTACTATTAATAATATTTGCATTTTTGGAAAGAGCAAATTGTCTTAGTCATATTTCTCAGGAGAGTTTATTAGTGCCATTGTTATGTCAAGACTTTTTTAAGTTCCGGGTAGTTAACAGACAGTGTAATATTAGCTTCTTAGTGCTGTTCTGAAGATGATCACTTATCGTTAGCTCTGTGTTAAAACTAGGATGTGCCGTGTGTATGTGCACACGTGAAAGGGAGTGTGCGTGTGTATGTGTGCGTTCAGGATTGTGCCCGGGCCTGTGTATTTTATCTTTTGTCATTTATCGTGAGTATGCCTGCTCATATATGTTTCTGTTCTGTTTGCATGGACTCTTTACTTTTTTTTCCCCCTACAGACAAGGAAGCTTTCTGCAAAGAGAAAATTTTTATTTTTGAATCTTGCAAGAATTTGATACAGGTTACCACTTCCGTTCCATCCAGTATGTATTGTTCATAGACTGATGGCTTCTGAGGGGAAAACACCACCTCCTTTTTTCCTAATAATGGGCCTTTCCTTTATCTAACATGAAGGAATGGAGAGCAGATATGTCCATTCCAAAGGAGGCAGAAAATTTCCATCTGCAGAAAATAAATGTTTTATTCGTACTCAACAAAACATTTGTTTCTCTTACTAATAAAAACTATTTTTAAATTTTTGTGCCTACAGTATGAAAATACTGGAAAATTTCAAATAAGTTGATAGCACTCTCAATTATTAATTTATTAGGCAGACATTCTGAGAAATACTTAACCCCATTCTCCTCCCTTCTCTATTTCGGATTTTCCTTGTTCAACATATTTGTACTTTGTGTGTCGTAAGAGGAGAAAGGGAAAGTGAAATATAATCCTGTGTGCTAATAGCTTTTTTCTCTAGTTTGATGACTTTCATACATAAGAAGTCCAGAATACATGGAATTTGTCTTTTATGATGTTGCTATTTCTCATGACCAGATAATCCGAAATTACATTCACTTTAATTAGAAGAGTTTATTTGCTTCTATTGAAACAACTGTTTTTAAAATACCCACACTGTATTCACTACTCCCTAGATAACTTAAAACATTAATTTAAATAAATAGCTTTCTTTGTCTGCCTGATGTAAATTGTATGCATAATTTTAAGTGTTCCATTATTAACTGAAATTTTCTCTTTTCATATGATTATTTAGCACATGGAGGTGTAATTTTCAATGCTGCTTTGCAGGACATGATAACTTTGCTGCTTTTAGTTGCTGTTTTGATTAGTCCAGTTTTGAATTTTAGCTCAACTCTAGTATGTATATATACATATGTATATAAATATATATATAGTTTATATGTTTATGTATATTCTAACAGAATAAATACATACATATATGTATATGTTTATATATACAAATGTACATATAGTAATACCTATTCTAGCAGTGTATATATACATAAATATATATATATTTAATGTATACATATATATTTATATTAATATATGTACTATATATATTCTAACAGTGTATTTTTGTTACTCTTAATTTTCATGTGACATTGATTATATTAGGCACATCAGATGTGCAGATGAGGCAGGAAACACCAATCAACAGGGAAACTGGAAAATAGTTCGATGGATACTTACACAGTAATGACCATATAAAATCTTCTTTCTCCTCTTTCTCTTCTTCCTCTCCTTCTACTTTTTTCTCTAAATTTATTTTGAAATGATTAATTATATTTCCAAACAATATAAATATGAATAATTGGCTACAAAAAAACCTGTTCAATGTAATTAATTTTACTTTCAACCTTCTCTTTCATTACTATTACCACAAATATTGTGGTAAATTATGTTATAATATTATTCAGCATATTTTATTCTATCAAATCTAAAGAAAAAAATTCTTAGAAATATAACCTAGTGATTTGAGATTTCCAGTAGACTGTTGTTTAAATGTTAGAAATGTTTTATATACTGGAATGTTTTTATTATAAAATAACTATGGACTTAAAAATACATGAATAATAACTTGTATTCATGTTCATATTTTAACATTTTTATATTTCTCATGGGTGGTAATTCAAACAGCTCCAGATAAAAAGATAGTTCCAGCAGTCCCTGCTACCATAGGGTTTGTCACTGAGCAGTTAATCTGCTTACCAGTCTTAAATGCGAACTCATTTTCTCTAGCTCATTTGCTTACAGTTGTTATATTTCCAAAGAGCTCTCGGGAATCTGCTTGACCTAGGCTTGGTCAGTTAAGTGTCCAACTCTTGATCTCGGCTCAGATTATGATCTCACGGTCGTGAGATTGAACCCCACATTGGGCTCTGCATTGGGTGTGAAGCCTGCCCAAGATTCTCTCTCCCCATCTCTTCTTGCCCCTCTCCCATGTGTGTCCTCTCTCTCTCTCTGTTTCTTTCTCAGAATAAATAAATAAACTTAAAGAAAAATGTCTGGTTGGCCTATCATACAACTAAAGTTCACTCTATCAGGTTTTAAGTACACCAGACTTTCATTATTTACACATTTTCATGGGAAATATGTATCTATTTCAGAGTAAGTCAATGTGGCACCAGAAATTTTATATTGGTTATTTCCATTTAACAAAGATGAAGTGAATTTCTACACCCACTCGTGAATATATATACGTCTATATATTTATTTATTTATTTTGAAGCATCTTAACTAAAGAGTCTCTGGAAAGTTACTTTAAAATAGTAAATTTTAATCATTTGCTGCTTGACTGTCTGAATTGGAAAATGCAAGTAGCTGACAGCATCCTGGTAAGAAGTATGGCTTGCCATGCCCCAGGTTTGCAGAAGTCATTCATAACTCATACACTATAATTTTCACTGTTGACATAATGAAGAGAATGGGGTTTTGAAATGATCATAAATTTCTCTAAAATTAATTTTACAAGGCTAGTTCTGTGTTAACTTCTGACTCCTTACACGTGGTGATGCACTGTTAGAGAACAATTTTCTTCTACTTTTTTTTTTTTTTTGCTTAGGCTACATAGCGAGTCATAAAAGTGTAGTGGTTCTGTGTTAAAGACAGAGAGCACATAAATCACAGATATATTGATTCCTATATATTCCTTAGATCTTTGGGACTGCCTGTATGCATTTTGAGTATTCCGATATTACCAATCCATGAATATATCCCAGAAGCATGTATGTGCTATGTCGTGTAATCAGTCCCCAAAAGTGAAAAAAATAGATGCATCCTTAAAGTTACTATGAGATTCTTTGATAAAAATCTTTTTCCTAAATCCTTTTCCAGAGAGTGAATATCGATTTGGTAAAAAAGCAAAAATAGCTTTAGCTATCTGAGTGCCACCATGAGCTCACAGATTCTCACTAGAAAATTCAGTTGATGGTATAAATTATGAATTCAGCCAACCTCTGATATAACTGTCATGTGTCCTTTTGTTCTCTCTGCTGTGGGAGTGATGAAAGTCTTGAGTGATGTGTCATCGTCTGTGTGTGTCAGGAGCAATCTGCCAGTTTTGACTTTAATGGACAAGCCAGCCTTGGAATGACAGCGGAGTGACATCGTGCGCTGGCTGGATTGACTGCCTGCTAAACTAGTTTGGCTTTTTTCCCTGTAGTGAATTTGCTGGCTATTTCTTAAAGCTCATATTTCCTATTTTAACCTTTGCTTCTAGCACACTATAAGCCTTTTCAGGGTATTGCTTATTAATAAACCAGTCTACTGGAGTAGATTTGCCTAAAATATTTAAGTTAAGTTACTTCTTTAGGATAGTCTAATGATACTTTTGTTTTGTTTTGTTTTGTTTTGGACTGTTATGAAGTGTCCAGATTCATTAGTGCTAACCATAATGGCAATGCTAACAAAAAAAATCAACTGCATTAGGTATACTAAGTGACTTTTTTTAAGTGGTTATACACAAGTTTTGGAACCTTGCTTAACTTCTGTCTATATACCATGGCTAACATATTGAAGAATTTCCCTCTACTTAAATGCCAGTTCTTGGGTTTATTCAAACTACTCACAATTTTAAATTTATTTTTAAAAATTGGCAATAATGTTTAAGGTTAGTTGGAGAAAGATCCATTAGTTTCCTCTCTCCTACTCAAAACTCCTACTCCTGCATAGGAGTGAAAGAGGCTACAAGTTGTCATTCCACAGCCAATAGTCTTAGACACTCAGTTCATGGTACAAGGCTCCAAGCTAAATGAGGAGTGGGTAAAACTAAGACAGTATACTTTTTTTTTTTTATGTTGGGAACAAAGAAAGCTGTGACTTAGTTTACCCTTTGCCAATGTTAACCACAACTAAAAGACTCTCCTTTGCTATCCTTTGTTTTTAAAGCTCCTTACTAAACTGTGGGCTTATCTTTTCACTAGACAAAGATGAATGCTCTAAGGATAATGGCGGGTGTCAACACGAGTGCGTCAACACGATGGGAAGCTACGTGTGTCAGTGCCGTAATGGATTTGTGCTGCATGAAAATAAACATGACTGCAAGGAAGGTACGAAAGGAGTGTTCTTTTCTTGACAACATCCAGAATTTCTTGCAGTTTGGGTGAAACACTGCTTCCAAGTAGAGTTAATCATATCAATGAGTAATATCATTGTTGACTGTTCAGCGGTGCTCAGAGATCCATGGCTAACGAACGGAAACCTCATAATACCTAAAAGTTCTGCACTTCACACATGGGTGGCATTAGAATAACCTTATAAGCAGGTTAAGAAGTGGCTGGGATTCCCATCCGGCAACTAGAAAAGCACCACGTTATCCTCAGATCCTTGTAGAACAGACCCTGTAACAGTCTCCACATTTGAACTTAACTTCTGCTAAATGTTTTGCATTTATTTTAATTTCCCTCCCCAAAATATCTCATATATGTGCTACATGAGTGATGGCACTTTAAATACCAGGAGTATCAAACTCAAATGCCTCCCAGAGGAAAGACATTTGAAAATGGTGCCATTTAACATTTTAAGTCATGGTTTTGGTCAAAAAAAAAAAAAAAAAAAAAAGAGCATCCTAATAGCACAACAGTAGTCTATTCATTTTTGACCTTAAGACCTTAAAATATTCTAATTTTACAAAAGCAATTATCTTTATCTCCTTAGCAAGTATGAGCTACATGGAAACAAGAAATGGTTATTCAGTTCTTATTTCATCCTTGGAAGGTCTGCTCCTGAATTTTCTACTTAAATTGGATTTATGCCCATTTTGAAAGAATTACCATGGCAGATTTTATAACTTTAGTTATTAGCACATGCGGATTGGTAGGTCCCTGGCTAGAATCACGGTTAGATAGCAGCTCTTTGTATGAACATTGAAATAATACAGGATATACTGAACTGACTTTCATTCCATTCAGTTCCTTTCAAATATTGTCACATGTCAAGGTCATTTTTTCTGCTTTTTCATTGAGCTAATGGTATTATCCAGAAGCATATGCAAGGAAGATTTTTTTTGCTCTTTTTACTTTCTTGTATGAGGATAAATCCACAAAGACTGTGATATTTGTAACTGAGTAAAGTTATTTTGTTAAATAAACAGGCTGGAAATAGTCCGGTTATATTGCAGCTTTGGAAGATAATTCAGAAAAAATAGGAGACAGCTTTTGCAAAGTGTGCATATACCCTGTGGCTCACAAGTAGTGAATATAATTTAGATACCTTATTTCTCTGCTTATTACAGTAAATATTTTTGAGAAAAGATTTCATAGGAAACTTGATTTTTAGATAGAATGGTATTTAGGTACCCCTAATAAAGTTTATTTTTACTGCCCCAAAGGGTTTGGATTTTCTTTTACCTCTGCTATAGTATGGACATCTACAGTTTAGCAGCGAGCCTCTTGACTTTGTCTTGTAGGCTATTTCTCAGAACCTGGAGACTCCATATTTCATATGGCAAATAAAAGCAGGGATAACAGACTTTGGAAAACCCTTATCAAGACGAGATTCAGATTCTAAGACTTGCTCCATGATTCTATATCATTTGAAAGGAGCTGAGTTTCTTCTTCTCTTTTTTTGTATTCCTATGTTACGAGTCCGAATCTCCCTATGGAAATCCGTCACACTTAAGATAAAGATCTAGCAGCAACAGCACATTAAGGTGTAGCCCTGCAGTATAACAGGTGTTTTGTCCATATAGTAAAGCATCGCCCCAAAGAGATTTCTTGAAAAGTTTCAGAGAATTAATTGCATTTTAGAATAAGATACATAATACACAACAAAAAAAACTCCCAGTCTGTTAGGATGGGTAGGGTGCTGCTTCATAAATTACAGAGAATGGACACATCCTGGGGATATTAAATATTTTTTGACATTAAATGTTTTTGAAATTTGATATAAACAATGCAGAGTGGTCCCTTTAAAGGTCAGATTATTTTAATTGTGAAAAACATAAAAGAAATTTCATATTCATTGAAGAAATAGTCTTAGAAATTAGTTTAAAAGCTATTTCCAGGACCAGCAGCTGCTTACTTATTTTTTCCCCTTAGAGCTTCATTTTACTTTGATGAAATTAGGGTTAATTTACTTTAGCAGCTAAAACTATGGTTTAGATATCAAGTGTGTACTTTAACTAAGGGTGAGGGAAAATGTAAATACATGATCCATAAAATGGCTTTATGATGTTAATTAGCTGTAAATGATGTTTCTGCCAGTGGCGGAAAATGAATTGAAAATGGCGTAGTCCACTGAATTTTGTTGCGGCATTGCACTCAATATTTTGCACATGCCTAGTGTTGATATCTGTGATGTCAATGTATGTTGCTCTGTTAAAATCTGAGCTTTCAGACTCGGCAATTTAAAGTAGTTCATTTTTTAAGGCATCTATCTGATTCATCGTAAACAATTTCATGTGAGCAAGAACACAAACATTGCCCGATTATGCTCAGCAACATGTTTGCCAAAGCAGATGACTGTGATAACAGAGACTGGCGTGGTGCTCGTTAGTATTGAGGAAAATCTTTCAGTAGGCTAGTGGGTAAATGGGCTGCTTTCTGGCTAAACCAACCCTGGGCTAGATTTCCACACTGACTGGTACTATCGTTGTTGGCACAGCTGAGTGTGAACAGAAGATCCACAGTCCAAGTGGCTTCATCACCAGTCCCAACTGGCCAGACAAGTACCCAAGCAGGAAAGAATGCACATGGGAAATCAGTACCACTCCTGGCCATCGGATCAAATTAGTAAGTGAGCTCATCCTTCTTTCTATTAAGCGGACTGCCCACGTCCTTTGTGGCTAGCACATGGAGATAAACTGAATGTTTATTGAATTGAATTGAATTAGTGAGCAGCTGGAAAAGATTTCCTTTCTTATGCTTTCCTACTTCCACTAAACAAATCCCTGATTTCCTAGACCAAGGTGATAGTAATGACAGCCATGTCGTTCTCATATGGTGTTCTTATCCTGGATGCTTTAAAACACATTATCAGAGTTATGCAAAACCATAGGCTTTACTTCCTAACATGTTATTGGTAATGATATTTCCAAATGGGGAAAGTAAATGAAAAAAAAAAACACATCAGAAATTCAGCAACAAAGAAATAAAATGACTGTTCACTTAAATACAACATAGCACTGGCTGTATCAATTCTATACGCCTCATAAACAAAGCATATATATTTTTTATAAAATTAGTTTTGTCTTGTGGTTTGTGGAATGTCATTTTTGCATGACATGGTTACTCTTTTTAGATGGATACTGATATCCTTAGACTTCCCCCAAATTCAAATATGAATGGAACGTTTGTCCTTCCTCCTGTATTCTCTGTCTTGCTTTCTGTCCTAGTCATCTGATAATATAAAGTTTCATTACAGGCTACAGAGTACTGGAGGAATATAATGCAAGGAAATAATCATAAAAATATAGAAAGTTTAACAATTTCCCATAATATGCTCTTGTTGGAAGCAGGAGGGAATGCCAGCCAACAAGGCTCAGGACAGACTAGCAGCACCATAATCAAGGACAAGACATTGTCTTGAGAATGAGGTTACCAATCTATGGTAGCTTCCTAGACCAGTCCAGTCATAAGGTTAATTTTAAAATTTTGTTTCTAGCCTTTCTTTTCATTGAATTTGCGGGGCAGGGGATAATAAAGAAGCATTATTTATAGGAGACATTATAATAAAAATGTTAGAGATAATCTCCAAGACATTCATAGCCATCTCATGGAGTTTTTTGCAATCACCATATTTGTGAAATATCAGTAAATGATTTCCAAACAGAAATATCCATTTATTTCAGTCACTTTTTGGAAGATGCTAGACAGTAAGATACAGCATCATGGGAACATGGTTATTTGCCAGTCCTGTCCAAGGTCCTGATTGAGAGGACCACTCTGAACCTTATGGGTTGCATTCTTTTCAGCAGTGTGGTTAGCTAGGGGAGTTGGGAAAATAGATTTTCTGAAGACATTGTTTTGTGTAAATCCACATTTTGTCTGCTGTTATATTCCACTGAAGAATTTCCTTTTGAAATATCAGTTTTTAAAGATATTTTCATTGGGTATAGAATTCTAGGATGACAATTTTATTTTCCTATCTATACTTGAAACACCTATCTCCATTATTTTCTGACTTTCATGGTTTCTCATAAGCCTATTATACATCTTATTTTTATCAATTTTTTTCCTATTGCTGTCTTCAACATTTTTTTATCAGCAGTTTGAATATAATGTATGTAGGTCTGTGCGTGTGTGTGTGTGTGTGTGTTTAATTTTGTGGGATTTGTTCTTTCAAAATTCTCTGAATTTCTTGCATCTGTAGTATGATGTCTATTATGAATTTCTGAAATTGTCTATCATTATTTCTTCAAAAGTTCTTTTTTTACTATTGTCTCTCCTCTCCTGGAATTCAAATTATATATACATCCATAACTCTTGGGTGTTCTGCTCATTTTTTGTCACTCTGTCGGAGTCAAAATTTAAGTAATTTCTATGGACCTGTCTTCAAGTTCATCAGTTGTTTCTTTGGCTGTCTTGAGCCTCTTGATAAGATTGTCAACACATTCTTTATCTCTCTTGCCATGTTTTTTATTTCTAGCTTTTTCATTTGACTCATTATAATTTCCATATTTACTGCTTTGCTTGGTTTGCGGTAACAAAATACCGTAAACTGAGTGGCTAAAACACAAAAAATATTATCTTACAGTTTTGGAGGCTAGAAGTTCAAGATCGAGGTATTATCAGGGTTGGTCATGCCTCTTCTCCTGGCTTGTAGATGGCCACTTCATTCCTCTATCCTTACGTGGCCTTTCTTCAGTGTACACAGAGACAAAGTAAGCTGTGGTGTCCCCTTATCTTCTTGCAAGGACGCTAGCCCTGTGGGACTAGGGTATCACCTATATGACCTCATTTAATTTTAATTACCTCCCTAAAACCCCTATCCCATACTACATTCACACTGTGGATTAGGGATTGAATGTGTGGATTTTGAGAGAACACAATTCAGTCCATAACACCATCTCTTTGCTGAAATTTCCCATCTGCACATTGTCTGTATTTTTACTAGAATCTTTTGCATATTAATCATAGTTACTTTAAATTCCATTTCATAGTTTAAACCTAAGGGTCATGTCTCAGTCTGTTCTGTTGGTTATTTTCTCTCTTAGTGGTATGATTTTTTGTTTGTTTATTTTTCTTGCTTTCCGTATGTCGTATAATTTTTATTAACTACCAGACATTATGTGGATAATAGTAGAGACTTTATGTCTGGAAGTAGACACATCTCTTCTGAGGCTACTAGCACATGTGTGTGTACAGCAGGGAGGGTTGTTGAGGAATCTAGTCAGTAAAGCTAAGTGTGGTTTTCTAGTTCCTATGATTGACCTTCAATGCACCACTGGCCTTAAATTCCTTTTCCTTAGATTGGAGACTGGGATTTCAGAGGTATTTTGCAATTTTTCTACTTTAGCTTCCCTGTTCATCTCCATCATGAGTTATTCCCCTCTCCACACTTTTCCTTCCCCCAGAAGTAGACTGCAGTTTCTCGTTACTTGGTACTTGCTGCTCTGGCGGCAAAGACAAGTGGTTCTCCATTGTCTTAGTACAGCTTGCACCTTAGACAGCCCTCATTGTTTACCTCTTAGTAGTAGCCTTCCTCAGCAGTTCTGCTTCTTCTCTTGGTGACAGCCAAACTCCATCTTCTCTCTCTGGTTGGTCTTCCATGAGAGTTTGTTCTCCCGTCTCTAGTGGTAGCAAGTCTCTACTATTGCTGCCTTAGAAACCTGTGACCGACACTTCCCCAGGGGAAGAAGTGGTTTGTTGAGGTTTTTGTCTGTTGTTGTTGTTGTTTTACCTTTCCCCTGGTTACTGTGGGTCTGTATCTTTGCCCGGTGGTGACAGAGTTTTTTTTCCCTTTCCCAGAGGCTTAAGGTTTGTTCTCCAGAGAAAGGTTCCATCTGGGCTTCCTTTTTTTTTTTTTTTTCTCGCAGTAGCGACCACCATTCTCTTCCAAGTCTGCAACACCGAAGAAAGCACTTAGCCTCCTCCTGCTCTGCCCATAATTTCTCTCAATGACAGGAGATTGAGGTCCATGGAGAAGAGACTGCAAGTGGGTGCCAACCCCTGCTATGTCTACAACTCCCAGGGGCTCTAGACTCTTATCCTAGTCTACACCTGACCTCTACCAGTGTATTACAAATTATAGCTGAAGACTTCTTACCTAGTTATATGGCACCGGCATCTCTTCCTTTCATGGTCTGTCACTGAAGAACAGATGCTTGTGTCTCCTCTCTCCTTGGAGGAGGCTGAGATTCAGTGAATTGCATATTACTTGGTTGACTAATAACATCAGCTCTTTGATGTATTCAGCAAAGTGATTTTTAAAGTCGATATGGGTTTTTCTGGTTGTTAGGGTAGAAGCAACACTAGTTCCAGCTGTCTAGAACTCCTTATCTACCCCAATTTTTAAAATGACAGTATTTTATTCTTTCTTAGTTATATACCTTTCAGCTTATTGAACACCCCTTCCAATTCTAGGACAGTATGTTCTTTCAGAAATTGTAAGCTTTAGTTTTCATGCAAATATGCATAATACTTAACGGTCAGAATATAAAGCATATTTGTCAACAGTGGTCATGCTTATTCATATCCTAAGAAGGAATTTCTCAGAAAGAAAACAAAAGCTCTAGGCAAATATTAATTGTACTTGACTTTGTGATCTTTGTGGAATAGATATGGTCTAAAGCTAGGCTTTCTCAAATATTAGCATTCATCAGAATTACCTGGACAGCTTGTTAAACACACATTACTGCCACCCTACAGTTTCTTCATGAAAACATAATACTAATTCTTATTCCTTTATCCCATTAATCATGTTTATATAAAACCTGACTCTGAAGAGTCTCAAGACACTCTAAGAGTTAGGATCACTAGAAAGTGTCTCATAATATTAGCTACCAACCTCAAGTGATATTTTAGTTCTGTAGTTTTTAAGTTTTACGATTTCAACATTATTGCTTATGTCTACTATCATTGTCTCTCTGCTTGTTAGATACCTGCTAATTAATCTAATTTAGAACTGAAATCACCATCTGTAGCAGGTATCAACCAATGGATACTTGGCCAACACTGTTTATAATTTCAAATTACACCATTCAGTCACTTTCCTGTGTAGTTAGACATTTAGTCTATAGATTTTAATCAAAGGGATGCATTCTTCCAGATAAATGCATTTTGCCTGGTTCCTTTGAATTTTTTAATTTTCATGGAAGAACTTAAACCCAAACTGAATTTGGAAAATGGATTCCAAGGAAACTTGGAAAATTATTAAATCTTTCAATGCCTTCAGGCTGAAAACTGCTGGTACTTAGTTATAAGCTAGTCTCTTTGTTATGGGCTAAGGCAAAGAGAAAAAGTAAGGAAAACATTTGATCTCTCTCTGCATCATGAAGCTTCCTTTACAACTCATAGATTGTTACCCTTCTTTACTTAGGCTGCATGGGAAAATAAAGAAACATTTCTAAATATTTCACCTATTCATAGCAGAGTAAAGGAAATTATTCCTAAAGACAATTTCACAAGATATAAAGAAATCCACCTTGTTTGTGAATTTTAAGAGGCTTATTGTTCTTTCCAGCACAAATATTCCTTTAACTTGATATTGAGTTGTGTTGGGTGACATGCAAATAATTGTTTGTGGGTAAAACCAGCCTTTCTCTATATCTGAGATAACTGTGTTTAGTTAATTTGGTTTATATGTAAGATTACAAATATCAAGACTATTTAGATAATGTTGTAATTGTGGGGTAAAATGAATGAAGATAAAATCCAATGCCCTTTAAGAGATATGAGCATTCTTGTGCATAGTATTTACTTACTGTAAATATATTCTATTTGGTTCATAGTCTGCTAATCCATATCTAATGTATATTAGCATACAATAATATAGGAGTTGAACTGTATATAAGGAGTAGGCAGTTTATTACAGATATACAGAAATTTAAGACTTTTGGCATTTTAATGCAATGATTTTATGCACTGTTTTAGTTATCTATTGCTTCATAGCAAACTAACCCAAAGGCTCACGGCTTAAAACAAGTACCATTTTATTATATCCCATGGTTTGGGGAGAAGGAGATCATGATTTCAGTAGTGTTTTCCTGACAGTTCTTCTGTTGCCCATGGTATTGATTGAAGTCCATGAGTGATATTCACCTGGACATGGTCTGATTTGAAGGGTCGAGGTGGCTTTAATTGTTTATCTATCTTCTTAGCAGGGAGGGCTAAAGGTAGACTGAGCTGGGACAACCAGAGCGAGTGACCATTCTAGCATGGCGGCCTCAGGAGAACCATAGTCTTCCTATGGTAGTGCTGGGTCCCCAAACAGAGTGTTTCAAGAGGCCCAGGAGGATGCCACAGAAGCTTCTGTACATATTACCTCTGCACATTCTATTGGTTAAGAAAATCATGAAGGTTGGCCAGGATTCAAGGGGAAGAGAATTAGACTTTCTCTATCAATGGGGGAGAGCAGCAGAGAACATGTAGCCATCTTTAATCCCACACGTGCATTTAAATATGTAAGACTGCACATATTTTCTGAAAGTAAAGATAACCCAAATTAGTTATTCTTGTACTCTCCTGACAGATTTACTCTGTAAAGTCCAGAATGTATAGCCAGAATACTATTAGGTTGTAGTATACAAACCTGATATACAAGCAGGAAATCTTCAAAGGTGATTTTTTTGGGGAGGGGGGCGCCTGGGTGACTCAGTGGTTAAGTGTCTGACTTTGGCTCAGGTCATGACCTCATAAGTTTGAGACCTGCGTAGGGCTCTGTGCTGACAGCTCAGACCCTGGAGCCAGCTTCAGATTCTGTGTGTATGTGTGTGTGTCTCTCTCTGCCCCTCCCCTGCTCACTCTCTCTCTCTGTCTTTCATACGTAAATGTTCAAAAAAATTTTTTAATTTAAAATAGTTGATTTTTTAAAATATTTTTTAATGTTTATTTATTTTTGAGAGAGAGAAAGACAGAGTACAAGCAGGAGAGGGCAGAGACAGAGACACACACAGAATTCGAGGCAGGCTCCCGGCTCTGAGCAGTCAGCACAGAACCCGATGTGGGGCTGGAACTCACGCTCTGTGAGATCATGACCTGAGTTGAAGTCGAGTGCCCAACTGACTAAGCCACCCAGGTGTTATAAAGGTGATTTAAAAAAAAAAGGACACAGTAAATACTGTCCAATATGATAAAACAACAATTTGAATGCAATATAGCTTAATTTATGTCTTTAATACATAATAAATGTACTCATAACTTTTGTCCTTAAATCATTAATTTACTATTATACAATTAAATATGAAAATTAAGTAGAATTGTATTTATGAATGATTACATCATTTTTAAATATATTTTTATATATTCTTTATATACTTTATTCGATACATGCTCTGATCTTTATAAAACCTTGAAATACTATCTTCATATAAATGTAGTAAGCTAGAGAGCTGAGATCTGGAGAGTCTCGGAATGTCTTTAAAAAGCTGAGAAACAGAGGCGCCTGGGTGGCTCAGTTGGTTAAGCAGCCAACTTCGATTCAGATCTCACGGTCTGTGAGTTCGAGCCCTGCATCGGGCTCTGTGCTGATGGCTCAGAGCCTGGAGCCTGCTTCGGATTCTGTGTCTCCCTCTCTCTCTGCCCCTCCCCTGCTCATACTCTGTCTCTATGTCTCTCAAAAATAAATAAAAACGTTTAAAAAATTAAAAAAAAAGGCTGTAAAACAGGCATTCTCTCCTACGTAATTCCACGAATAGAAACGTAAATGTCCTCAAGTTTGCCATTTCTTAAGAGTGTTCTCTAAATAATAAAATGTAGCTGCATAGGTTACATCTTGGGCCTTACAAAACCGTGCTCGGACTGAGCAGCCCTGAGGACTCGTGTGTGTATAATGCCTAATGACCTCAAAGTCATATCATGCATATTATTTCACGTTGGGCTCACAAAGGACACTTGTGGGTAAGGAGGCTCCCCAGGCAGTTTAGGGGGGTTGGCAAGTTTGTAATGCTGGCAGGAGTCTAAATCCCTTCAAGCCCAAGATTCTTTCTGTACGTTTTATTCTATTTTTTTTTAATTTTAGCATCCTGCATCAGAGAGAAAGGTTACAATCCATAGTTGCTCCATATGTGTGCATATGTACTAATTTAAATGGAAAATATTAATAAGACAAAGTTATAATGCTTAAGTAAAATGAACATAAAACAGAGAAATTTAGAGAGATTAGGAACATATATTTTGAATTTAAAGTGACTTGTGTCTAAACCTAATGTTTCTATTTACTAGTCCTGTTATCTTGAGAAAGATAGTTATCCTTTAAGTCTCAATTTCTATATAGAAAATTGGACCTAATACTTAGGAATGTTCTAAGTGTATCAAATGAAATTGCATATAAAGTATTTGGCATAATGCCTTATTAAAAGCAAAAAAAAATTAATATATGATATCAAAGTAGTAATTATAATTATTACAATGATCAATAATAAAAATTGTATACCATTTTATCAGATAATTCAACCTTGATTAAGTCTTCATGTAGCCTTATGAATTTGAAATTCAGTACCAACAATTAAAAATATAGCTAATAATTATTTGTCAGAAAATTTTTTTCTTTAAAGAGCCAAATAGGAAATAATATAGACTGGACAGACTGTGTAGTCTGTGTTGCAACAAGTTTAATTTGCTGCTTTGGTGTGAAAGCATCCACAGACAGTACACAAATGAATGGACATGGTTGTGTTCAATACCTTCTGTTTAAACGTTTTTTAATGTTTTATTTATTTTTGAGAGAGAGAGAGTGAGAGATAGAGAGCGAGTGAGCAGGGGAAGGGCAGAGAGAGAGGGGGACACAGAATCCAAAGCAGGCTCCAGGCTCTGAGTTGTCAGCACAGAGCCTGATGTGGGACATAAACTCGTTTACCACAAGATCATGGCCTGAGCCGAAGTCAAAGCTTAACTGACTGAGCCACTCAGGCACCCCTCAATAACCCTTTAATTACAAAAACAGCCTGAAGACAGATTTTCCCAGCAGAATTTAGCTAGTTTGTTAAGAAGGTCAGGGTAAAAGAGTTTGAACTCATGAAATCCATAATTGTGATCAATTTCCCTGAAATCACAGAGGGTGGAAATATTTAGCTCTTAATTTCGGTGGTAGACAGAATAATGCTCCTCATCCCCCCAAAGTTGTCCGTGTCCTAATCCCCATAGCCTGTGCACGTTACCTTATGTGGCAAAAGGAGCTGTGTGGTTAAATTAAATAGAGAGATTGTCTTGGATTATCTGGGTGGGCTTGATGTAATCACAGGGGCTTACGAAACAGGAGCAGGAGATCCGAGAAGAGACACTCTAGTGCTGGTTTTGAAGATGGAGGAAAGGGACATGAGCCGAGGAATGAGGGCGGCCTCTAGAAGATGGGCAAAACGCGAGGAAACAGATCCTCACCTTCCTCTCGAAGGTCCGGGGCTTCTCACCCATTTTAGACTTCTAACCTCCATAGCTATTGGAGAATGAACGTATGTCAATTAGCCAATAAATTTATGGTAATTTGCCACAGCAGCAATCGGAAACTAATACATGCGCTTTGTTTCTCTGCAATGCAGACTATGTGATAATAGCTTTACAATAGAAAGAAATCTTGATCCAATGATACTTGGGGAGGGGAGATGGGAATGTGTTCTTATTAGAAAAGAGATAAAGTTCTGAATGAATAAGACTAGGATCTGTTTTACTCCTAGCTTCATCCTGCCTTGATTCTGGGAGACTCATCATTACAGTTTTGGTACCTTTTTTAATGTTTCGAATTGTTTTTCAGTAAATAGAAAATAAAACAAAAACAAACCAACAAAACAGAAGCAAAGTCCCCGATGTAGGAGCCTATATCAATAGGCAATGCATTCATGTCATGTTTATTTGAATTATCATCTCCTGGAGTTTTGCTAAGTTACATAGTTGCAATTTGTAGCTTTAGATATGGGATATTTAGAAAACAAAAGCACCTACGAATGTTGCGTAATTCTCCACTATAAATTCACAGAAAGTGTATTTGACCACAGCTGTAGAGGACTCGCAGAAAAGAAAAGGTTATTCGAATCAGAAGGCTTGGGACTGTATTCCACGATGCCATTTTTCCCAGCGGCCTTTACACCTTCCAGTATCTTGCGGGAAACCAGCTGACAGTTCTTACCGAAGACAGGAAAAGGCGAAGGGTGGCTGGGCCCAGGGAGCTCTAAATCTTATCTCACAGCTGCTCACATTGCATCAGCGTCTTTCGTTCCGTCACTTTTAATGGTCGCCCTGGCTAAATTTTATTTTTGGCCTCGAATGCTATCATTTTATTTCCTTGTCCTTCGTGAATATATGTGGGGACTCTGAATGGCCTTACCCCTCACCGGCGCCTGTATTTTCAATAAAAGGACCTCTACAGATGTTCACGTGAAGCTGCATACGGGAACTGGCAGGCGGCCAGCTAGGTAGATGGGGCTTGCTTGGGTGTTCCAGAAACACATAGTTATTCTTTCCACAGCCCCAAACGAGAATTCAATTTTATTCCTTTTGAATGAGACTCCTTAATCTCTTGGTTCGCCTTGTGGGAAATGCATTAGTATTTCTGATGAGTACTCATGGTTATTTGCTCTTCTTTGTTTTTTTTTTTTTTAAACTTAGGTCAGTACCCTTAAAATCGTAGAAATATAATCATGGAATGAGTAAGGTTTAAGTGTTTGAATACTAAAATGTCTATAAAGTTTTAGTGTAAACACTGAAGAAAAATATTTTAAAATACCAAAAAAGAGGGCGGTGTTTCAGCAGAAATCAAACTTTCTCACAGCTTCATACATCAACTTTGCTTAGCTGTCCTGTTACCGTTGTGTAGCTGAAGGATGTTTTGGGATTCTAAGTGTCTTTGGCGGGGTGCGAGGGGAAGCAATTCTGTGACATGGATTCCTGGTGGCTAGAAATCTCCGTATTCTGTGTTATTTGGATGTCATATTCACGGCTCAGGATGCATCATAATAGAAAGTAATAAACTGTGTCACACTGTATCTTTGGGAATTTTGCAAAAATATTTTTGGAGGTTTTCCCAACGTCCCGTGGACCCCTGTAATACCTTTCAATGGCCCAGATGTTTTTTTTTTTTTTTTTTTATTGAGGCAATGTCACTATATATGGAGGTCTTTAGATGTGGGTGTCTCTACGATATTAAGGGCCAGATTTATGTGATCCCAGCATGTGAATTGGTCACGCTTTTGCTTGTGTGGAGGCATTTGGGTTAGATTGGCTTCTGGAAAAGGACCACCCAACCTCTGCAGATGAACTAACAAGCCGCTACCAATTCCAGGAGGAAAAGTCACTAAGACCTTAATGAAGGAGAATTGTTTGCATCACTTGAGAACATGTCAGCTGCAAAACCTTTGCCTAATTTGACTCTTCCAGAGTCAGTCTGATTCCATTAGTAATTTGATAAAAAGCGGGAGCCAGTTGGCTCCAGCCCAGGTGTCAGTGTGCCCCCAGCCCACAAGCGCGCTGCCACTCTGCGTGGTGCTGCTCTGTTCTGTAAAACAGATGTTATGATTCACTCCAGACATCCTGCATTTCATTAGGGAGTGAAGTAGTCACTTAGTTATCTCATTCACTTACTTTTCAATGGACTGAACATGTGTGGTCTGTAAATGCTGATCCCATTTTAACTTTTTCTTACAGGATATGCTTTAGAATGCTATCACCCCCCCACGCCCCCCACCCCCATCGTTCTTAGAATTTTCTCTTCTACACAGTAGGTTTTTCTGGTCTTTATAGATGAATGACTCTAAATCACATTCAAAAGAGATAATTATTCAACATGCAATGGTTTTCAGATGTTGTTATTTTCCTGAAACAATCTTTGTTTTTTTTTTTTTCTTGTAATAACACTGGTCTTATAATTCAGAAGCTTGGTTTCATATTTAATCCACATAAATTCTAAGTGTGGATAAGCCAATTTTCTCCTGTTGGTTTCTTAACAGTCACAAACTGATACTGAGACTGTGTATATGTGCACAATGGTCATGGAAGCTGACGGAGCACCATGCGTGTCATGAGAGGCAGAAAACCTGAAATGTTGGCCCTCCCCTTTTCCAGCGTTTCCATCGTGGGGTTGGCCATAAACATGGAACAGGTAGATGGGGAAAGGAATGGACATCCAGCCAACCATCCATTCAGAGTCTTCCGTATCACTCATATACTGTGTCCTCTCTACTCTATTCTCTGCCACTGGTTTGCAGAGATTAATAAGGGGCAAACTTCAGTGATCACCTGCTTGAATGTTGTACTTCACAATAAATACCCTCTGCTGAAGTCTCCTTGTTCACTGTATTTTTCTACACTGTTTTTGTTGGTTTGTTTCCAGTAAGATTCTTCGTGCTGTATTTAATCTTTTTTGCACTATCCAGTGTCTTTGATAGAATGCAGTGAACATTCCTTTTTACCCATTGTGATTATAATACATAATGACTCTCTAATGCTTATTGGTTATAACGTTTTAGTTTATACTTTTTAAGTAGGATGCAGTGGGATACAACAGTAGAGATCAGCCCTCTTTCTTTTCTTTTGTTTCTTCTCTTAAGTATCTTTCATTCCTTTCTCCTGCTCCCTAATTAATATAAATAGCTTGTTTCATTTCTTCCCTTACTCTTCCAAAGTCAGTGACAGTAGACGGCAGTGTGTTAAGGGATAGATAATTGTGGCCAGCACCGAAGTAGAACCATTCTTGGTCAATTTTTTTCTTTCATAACAAAAATATGGGTCTTACTCTCAAAGACTAAGAACAAACTGAGGGTAAGGGGGGGTGAAGGCAGAGGGAGAGGGGGTGACGGGTATTAAAGAGGGCACGTGTTGGAATGAACACTGGGTGTTATATGTAAACCAATTTGAAAATAAACCATTAAAAAATATGGGTCTTAATTAAACTTAGAATTGTGATAACTTCATCCAAATTGCATTAAAAACGTGTCTGTAAAAAGTTTTGTGCAAATATTTTAGGCCGCAGAGACTGCAGCAACATTAGTGAATTTTTTGAGTATACGCTCTATTTCTTCAGCATTGTTTTCCTTATTATTTTGTTTTAGCTTTGCTCTATAGATTTTAGTAGAAGTGATAGTTTATTTCTTGAAGGCATGATGGTTTTTCTAGGGAAAGGAAAAAGCCTTAATTGGCGATGGCAAATAACCTAGAATTTCTGGAATTATTAATGGTTTGGATGTTACTATTTTAAGATTAGATGTTCCTTTGTGATGTTTAATGTGCTATACATTTAATGAATTTTCACTTTAAGAATTTGCTTCTGTACTTTGTTAAAGTATGGAGGTGAGGCCGCTGGCTGGCTGATGAACTCACAAGTGTAGGTGGCGAGCTACATGAAGTCTTTGGCGGACACTGGTTTCTGGCCCAGTGAGTGCAGTTGGATAGCAATTCTCGCTACAAGCATAAAAAAAGAGAGAGAGAAATTGCTAAGACCCATACATAAATTAGTCTATGGGAAAATTAAAATAATTTTTAAAGGCATACTAAGCTTTGCAAGACTCTAAATATTAAAATAAGCGTACCATCTATCTTAAAAGTAAATTAAAAATAATGTAGCCTAATCATATTTGGATTCTCTAATAATATGGGTTTGTAGGATCTAAATAAAGAAGTATATAGTGAAAATTCCCTTTGTTTTATTCTATTAAGATTTACTGTGGTTGATTTTTGTGAAAATATACTAATAACTCTATGAGGTTTTCTGCTTATTTTCAGCGTCCCAAGGTTCTTGTATACAATGTACATCCAGGGTAGGATAATGTTCAATAGCTTATGATCATCAAAACCAGAGGATTCAGTTTTGAAAATACAATTGTCTTCTGATGCATTCGGTATAAACCCAGAATTATATTCAGAATGAAATATGACTTTGTGATTACAACTTGTCTATATTTTGGAGTAGATTGCTATGGTAGGTTTAGTTGAAATAGCCAAAGAGTAGAATTTCACCTGGAGTTATTGTGTTGTTTTCTTCCTTATGTTTTTGCAGAGATTTTACATTCTATTGATTTCACACTCTTTCAATAATGTTCCATATGGATTACTTCATTTATATGTCCTGAGCATGTTTTATTGATCTGTATTTCTGCTCCAAAGGAAAGAACCCATTTTGAGTGATATGTGGTTTTTTTTTTCTTCCTTTTTTTTTTTTTTTTTTAACTAGGCCTTTAGGGAATTTGAGATTGAGCAGCATCAAGAGTGTGCTTACGATCACTTGGAAGTATTTGATGGAGAAACAGAAAAATCACCGATTCTTGGACGACTATGTGGCAACAAGATACCAGAGCCCCTTGTGGCTACCGGAAATAAAATGTTTGTTCGGTTTATTTCTGATGCATCTGTTCAAAGAAAAGGCTTTCAAGCCACACATTCTACAGGTCAGCAAATTAGGGCCACGTTTCTCTTTCCTGACTAAGAGCTAGGCTTCTCTTCCAGGGAATGCAGCGGATCCTGTAACAGGAACATTAACGAATCTCTGAGGACAGCAGAAGAAATCTCGCTGAAGCACTCTGTGAAATATTTGAGAGCAGTGTTGCAGCCTACCTATATGTCCTTGTAGTTGTTGAACTTTAAAAAGAAATGCAATAATTTGATCTGATTCATGTTGAATGCGGTATGATCAGGTAGAACTATCTCCAAATATTTGTATAAGATGTTCCATATTAACTTTAGCAGTTTGATTTATATTTCTGTTTGCCAGTTAGAAATCTATATCTTAGTACTCAAGAATTCTGTTACCTAGCTTTTGAATTAATATATTTTTATACATCTCAGATTTGAGATTTATCTATCTGTTTTACAGAACCTCCTTTGTTTTTCCCTGTGTTTGGTATGCAACACAGTCTTTTTCCTAATTCTAATTCCTAATTTGAGTTCAATGGAAGTCTTCAAGAAATAATATATAATTTAGAAAAATATGGAAAATTTTAGGCCAAAAATGTAGAACAACATTTTTTATACCTTGGAGCCAACCTAATAATATATTTCATAAATATCTAGGAAATGTCCTTTTTTTTTCATTCAGTTATAAATAAAATCAATGGATTGTAGTTTCCTAAAGTCATTTAGCTTAGAGTGCCACCTAGTGGCACTCTTGATGCATAAACTATTTCGACACTTCTGGTAGAAATCCATCTTGGTGTAAAACAAGTAGAAATAGTATACATATTTTTCCAGGAGACAGTGTGAGTGTAGTAATTTTCATCATGGATTCCTGAATTTTATTTTTTTTGTTCAATCGTGTGTGAGAAATCAGAATTTTAATTATTCCATTATCCAATATTATTTTCCACTTTAATACATTTTATTATGAGCATTAGATTTATATTATATTTATATTGAGGTCTATTAGTGAGAAAGTGAATATTGTCAAAATATTGATCTAATTCATACTAGTAATGATTGGACTCAATAATTGAAATTAATTATTTTTCAGGATTAGTGTATTTATATATAAAAAGATTATATATTTATGTATTACATATTATATGTATTATGTTTGAGGAAAATCTTTCATGGGCTACACAAATTTCATACTAATGATTTTCCACACATTTGACATTTACTCTTTAAATATATATATATTTTTTAACATTTATTTATTTTTGAGAGACATAGAGACAGAGCATGAGCAGGGGAAGGGCAAAGAGAGAGGGAGACACAGAATCTGAAGCAGGCTCCAGGCTCTGAGCCATCATCACAGAGCCCAATGCGGGGCTCGAACTCACAGACCGTGAGATCATGACCTGAGCTGAAGTCGTCTGCTTAACCAATTGAGCCACCCGGGCACCCCTCTTTAAATATTTTTTGATAACTTGTTATGCACTGAAGAGTTGGAATGACTGGAATCCCGTTACTTCATCAATACTTTTCTGATAGCACAGGGTTTATACAGATACTTTAATATCCTGACTATCATAAGTTCCAAGAATGCAGTATAAAAAATTGCTGTTGAAGTTCTTGAAATAGCTGACCATGTAATATTTAAAATCTTCCTATCTATGAATTCTTCTTTCTTACATTATAAAAACTTACTTTTATAGTCTCATAATATCTCTGTTTACTTTTGGTAACTAGAAGGATTAGGATTTATATTATGTCCAGTATGTTGATACATTTGGGTTTTTGGTCTAATTATGCCATTACCTAGCTGTCAACTTTGGAAAAGATCATTTCTTTGGATCTCGGTTTCTTCATCTGTAGAGTACTATTTAAGGTTCTTACACCTGTAAAACTCTATGACTCCTTAGTTTTGCATGGTCTGTGCTGTGCACCCTATTTGCAGTGTATATATATTCATTAAGAATCCATCGTTAGGATCTAATTTCTAAATGAGATCACATATTGAGATCTGACGGTATAGCATGCATTTGTCATTTTTTTAAAAAAATTTTTTAACATTCGTTTTTGAGAGAGAGACAGAGCGTGAGTTGGGGAGGGGCAGAGAAGGAGACACAGAAACCGAAGCAGGCTCCAGGCTCTGAGCTCTCAGCACAGAGCCTGAAGCGGGGCTCGAACAGTGAGATGGTGACCTGAGGCAAAGTCAAACACTTAACCGACTGAGCCTCCCAGATGCCCCGGCATTTTGGCACACACATGTAGTTAACATACACTTAATGTATATTAAGTCCTCAAAAGACTATATAATGTATTATTATCCTCATTTTTCAGATAAAGAAATTGAGGATAAAGAATTGATCTGGATGCCTAATTAATTTTTAGAGATTTCTAAAATTATGTCAAACCCCGAATTTAATCCTTTTCTGACTGTCGCCAAAGCTCACATACTTTCCACCACAGTATATTCTCTCTTAATGTAAAGGTTTCAGATTAGGAAGAAAACCAGTACAAAACTGGTTACTGTGACTGAAGCAATAGGTGAGATTGAATTTTGCTTTATGTAAGTTAAAAAAACCCTCCGTTCAAAGTATGTAACTGACTAGGCTCATTTTATTTCCCTGCTCTGTTCACATCCATTCAAATACCCAACCGAGCAACCTAAGTCACAATTTTGTAGGTTAAATGTGCCCTGGAAATCATTTAATTCAGCCCCGCCATCTCACAGTGAAGAATTCTGAACTAACACTTAAAGGCCTGAAGTAGAACCAAAATAATAATAATAATAATAATAATAATAATAATAATAATAATAATAATAATAATAGTTGGTATTAGAATCCTGGCTTCTTAACTCCTACTCATTTGCTATTGTCAAAAGTTTTGATATTATCTGTTTGTGTATGTGTGTGTGTGTTTTTTTTTCTTTGTGCATAAACTTTTGTTCTCACATAACCAGATATCTTTTCTGGGTAGATTTGTTGTACACTGTTACTTTCTAGTAGCCCTACTTGTTGAAATCCTCTTAGGTACTTCCTACTAGTTACCTCTCCTCAAAGCTTTCTCTTTAAGAAGTTAATTTATTCCATAGTCTTTCATCCCATATTTATTTGGCACCTGCTTTGGATAGACTGTAAGTATTGGTAATTTATACCAAAGACTTTTAGCAGTTTGTGGGAATCTATAAGGAAATAAGAGGAATTCCTACCTGTTGACAGCTCACAGTCTGATAAATTAAACTTCTGATTTTCAGAAGTTTCTGTACTTTTGATTTTTCAGTCAATTTCTACTGACAAGACAGCCGATGCTGGTACCACATCGAGCAATTTTTGCTACATGTGTAAGGCACTTATTCGTTATATATCTCCCTTCTAGAATACCTGTAACTCTTATGGATGGGCCCTGAATACACATTTTAATTTGCTTGAGAACATTTATATATATTTCTACATATAATTTGAATTTTATCAACAGGTTTCTGGTACTATGAATTTTGAAACCAGGTGACTAGAAATATTGCTCTAATGTGGTTTTATGGCTATTTTTTCACAAGTAGTGCTGTGTAAATAAATCCATGAATAATGGACTTTATTGGGAAGAGTCCTTTTTACTCTTTTAATAGTAGGTCCAAATTCTCAGTCCAAATATATTTAATCAGGTAACAAATGATATTACACCACCCTTAAATAAAATTATTAAGGGAAACAAAACCTCCAGTAAAAAAAAATATCCTGTGTGTTCACAGATTATGGCTATAATACAGAAAAAGAGGGATATGTGGGGAGAAAATAATATCTGAAAAGATGGCCCGTCTCGGGCACCTGAGTGACTCAGTCTGTTAAGTGTCTGACTTCAGTCAGATGACGATCTTGAGATTCACAGGTTCGAGCCCTATGTCAGGCTCTGTGTTGACAGCTCAGAGCCTGGAGCCTGCTTCGGATCCTGTCTCCCTCTCTCTCTGCCCCTCCCCCATTCACACTTTGTCTCTCTCTCTCAAAAATAAGTAAACATTAAAAAAAAAAGCACAGGCAAACGATAAGAGAGTCTAAGCCATAGAGAACAAACAGGCTTGATGGAAGGGAGGTGGGTGGGGGGATGGGCAAAATGAGTGATTGGCATTAGGAGGGTGTTTGTGATGAGCGCTGGGTACTCTATGTAAGTGACGAATCACTAAATTCCACTCCTGAAACTAAATTACACTCTATGTTAACTAACTGGAATTAAAAAAAAACTTGAAATATTAAGAAAATAAGTAAATAAAATAAAACATGGCCTGTCTGGTAGGTCTTCTTTCCTGTAGCATACAACATCATACTATTTATCAGTGACAATAAAAAAAATCAAGTAATACATTTTTAAACTTCTTAGCAAGGAAATTATTTTGATGTAACTCAATCAAATTAGAATGCCCACTAAAAGCAGTTATTTGCCAAGTTCTCCCAGAATCCTGTCTGAAAGACCTCTTCGGGAATTTAATACTTATTATCAGGAGATACACGATCATGTCTTTCCAAATTAAAATCAGAGCCACCCCAGGCTTCTCTTCCTTTCTTGTCACCTTTCTTATGCAGCTTTATTTTCATCTTCCAGGATTCTGTAGAAGACGTTCGGGCAGCTTATGAAGTATATTCAGACAACTGATTTAAAAACAATAGTGCTGGGAGTGCCTGGGTGGCTCAGTGGGTTAAGCATCTGACTTCGGCTCAGGTCATGATCTCATGGTTCATGCGTCCGAGCCCTGCGTTGGGCTCTGTGCTGACAGCTCAGAGCTGGAGCCTGCTTCAGTTTCTGTGTCTCCCTCTCTTTCTACACCTCGCCCGCTCACATTCTCTCTCTCTCTCTCTCAAAAATAAATAAACATTAAAAAATAAATAAAAGAAATAAAAGCAATACTGCAGACATGCTATGCTACTTTTATATTGTTCCAACTTAGCAAATGAACAGAATATTTGCAGGGAGTGTAATCACTTAGAAACACCTTTTAAAGGGACCATATTAAATGATATATGATATATCCACAAGGATTCTCAAAGACACTCGTAAGCAATTGCCCTCATTCTGCCTGTTATTTTCTGCTTATGGAATTTCTCTCAGGGCATATTAAAATCACACCTCTTGTGCATATAACATCCAAATGTTTGCTCTTAAAAATTTTATCCTGTGGGCTAAATTCTGTCTCTCTGTCTCTCTCTCTTTATCATGGGTGGATCATTAATTCCAGATTTATTCGTTTGAGCAGGGATCCATAGGAATGCAGCTGTGCTCTGAAAGCAGGCGAACTTTCTGAAACATTTTAAGTCACCATTAAATGTAATTTATTTATTTTGAATATTGCCATTTTCTAGACATTTTCAATAAAATCCAGTAATAACTCCTCACTGTCATTTTCAGATTCACAAAAGTTTCATGAAATCTGCTTTTCCATTTTTGTTTGAATTTTTTAAAATGCTTATTTTTGAGACACACACACACACACACACACAGCCTGAGCGACGGAGGGATTAAGAGAGAGGGAGACACAGAATCCGAAGCAGGCTCCAAGCTCTGAGCTGTCAGCACAGAGCCCAATGCGGGGTTTGAAGTCACAAATCATGAGATCATGACCTGAGCCAAAGTCGGACGCTCAGCCGACTAAATTACCACCGGTGCTGCTCCTTTTCCATTTGGGTCAACTACTTCCTTTCCTCCTTGATTTTTGTTGGAAGTTGGAACTGGCAGAGAATTGTCTCTTCTGGGTCCTGGTCTTGGTCTTGCTCCTTTGTTTGTATAAGACAGGCACACTGAAACTGAAGCCTCCTTCGTAACTCACAGTCTGTGCCTTCAGCTCTTCCCGACTGTGAAATCAAAGTGTTTTTATAAAGTTGAAACCAAAGCAAATGAGTCAATTAATTATATCAAACTTTGAGGACAGGTAGAATTTTAAAGATTCTCTAAATGAGATTACACTGGTTTATACATTTACATATTAAATTCGGAAATATTTTTCACAAAATATTTTACTGGCCTTCAAAAACATAAGTCTTCCATTATGGTGGCAGATTAATAGGGTTTTAAATTGTTTGTCATTTTTTCTAGTTTTTTCTTTCATACCTGACTGGATCCTTAGCAGCGCAGATGGCGGCATTTTGATGTTCTCTGGAACTGGAAAATTATGACAGTGATGGTGGTAGCTTACACTAATATAGCCGTTTCTATGTGTGAGATAGCTTTCCAGCATTTTACAGATATTAACTCCTTCCCTCTTCATCTAGACCCCATGAAGGGACTACTGTGTATATCCTTGTCTTAGGAATGAGGTGTGAGATAAAGTTCCACAGCTGATGAAGGAAAGAGCTCAGATGGGACCCAGGTGGTTTGGCTGCGGAGTTCAGTCACGGGAGAAGGACGATCAGTGTTGGAATTAGAAGAGCGCATAGTAGGAAGGGTAGGATGTTTGGCTCGCAGTCTTAGGATTCAAGAGACAATATTCAAGAGATGAGTCCAAGCTTTCAGGTGATTCTGACACGTAGTTAGCACCCATATTGACAGGTTGTGAAGGATGCCCCACCTGCCACCTGGAACATAGAGGGACACTGACATTCATCATGGAGCACAGCCTAGGGGGGGAAGTCATTCTCATAATTGAAAGTCCAGTTGGAAGTTCTTTCATATATTAGCCAGCTACGCAAATCCGAATGTCTTCATGCCCACAGGTTTGGTTGAGCCTACATGTGTTTAGACACATCTGAATGGGGGTTCCATCCTAGAGATTCTGTTATTTGAAATCACCAAACCACAGTGGCGGTGAACTCTACAGACACCTGAAAAACCCAGTTAAGGGCTCGTAATTTGCATAATCCATCCTCACAGGGTGCTGCCAGGGACTGTCAGGTCACAGATGACCATGAGAGTGTCACAGTTGTGCTTTGACAGAGAGCGTCCTGGCTTGTCCGCATCTTCCATCTTGAATTTGTGTTTTTGTCTCCTCCCAACTTATCCCAGTTTTCCTGGGACTTTCCTGGTTTTAGCGCTGAAATCATGGCTTCCCAGGAACCTCTCAGTGCTTGGCAAAGAAAGAAAGAAACTCTACTTTCTTCTGACATTTTTTATATCCCTTTTTTATCTCCTTTGCCCCTGACCCTCTGCCATATATAATAATATATGTATTCCCTAGTTATTAGGAGGTTTGGGGGCTAGGATTACAAAGTTTCTGAAAAAATTTTTTGAAAACTTTTATTTCTAAATTACACTAGCTATACATTTTAATAATACTTATCTATTTATTTGGTATATTTATCTCTAGTGACAAAAGTAATAACCAATAATCCATATACCTATTAATCTCTCTCTGAAAAAGAAGCTGTGATATGAGCATTAAAAATTTTCATTTATTACAAGCACAAAATATACTTAATAGCTTCTGGAACTATACGGGTAACTGCAATTAAGGATGGGTGTGTGTTTTTCCCAACCAAGTTAGGTAAATATTTCTACCGAAGTCAAACTGTTCTATATGTTCTATGTAGAGTTCTGTATCATGCACACACACATAGAAATTTCATGCATTTTGTTGATTTTTTTAAAGTTATTTAATTTTGAGAGAGGAACAGAGAGAATGCGTGTGGGAAGGGCAGAGAGAGAGGGAGAGAGGGATTCCCAAGCAGACCCCACACTGCCAGCAGGGAGCAATGTAGGGCTTGAACTCACAAACCGAGAGACCATGACCCAAGCCCAAACCAAGAGTTGGACACTTAACCGACTCAGCTACCCAGGTGTCTTATATTTTTTTGATTTTTAAGTTATTTTTTATTCATTTGGATTCTGGGTTCTTAATTGATTAAGATTAAGCTTGAATTAAGATACTGACCTTTTTTTCTATAAAAAATAGTTCTTTAGGACTAAAAACGGTATCACGTTTAACAAAAATAGTTATTAAGAGTTGCTATATGCTAGGTACTGTTTTAAGTGATGTTCGTGCATCATTAAATCCTCAAAACCCACTAAGATTGCTACTATCGTTATCATCTGCACTTTACGGATCAGAGAAATGGCATCACTCATCTCAAGTAACTGAGCTGGTAGGTGTTGGAGGTGACATTCCAACCCAGCCCTCGGCGTGTAGTGCCTGTATAAGTACCCGTCGCACAGACAATTATGGGAAACAAATCTGATGATGAGAATGAATTAGAAGTTAGAGAAGGGTTAGACTCCATCAAATTTGAAAGTGGACTTATGAAAGCTCACTGGATTTATTTCATTTTTCTCCTCCGGGCAGAGTGTGGTGGCCGACTGAAAGCTGACCCAAAACCCAGAGATCTATACTCGCATGCTCAGTTTGGTGATAACAACTACCCAGGACAGGTCGACTGTGAATGGCTGGTCGTAGCAGAACTCGGTTTTCGCCTGGAGTTATCCTTCCCGATTTTTGAAGTGGAGGAAGAAGCTGACTGCGGCTATGACTATGTTGAGCTCTTTGATGGTCTCGATTCAACAGCGGTGGGGCTTGGTCGATTCTGTGGATCAGGGGTAAGTACAGTACCAACAGGACACTATAGATAGATTAAAAAAACAAAAGACCAATGATTGGCAATCGATTTTATCAAAAAAGTTTGCATCGTATTATTATTGGCTCAACAAATTATATCATTCCTCTTCCGCCTTACCTCTTCTCCATCTCTAGTGAATTTTCTCAATAATCTCATGCAAGAGGGATGAATTTAGTAGCTATAATTTCCTGTTCCTTTCCACATTCTAACTTTTTTTATTCAGGGTCTTATTGTGTAATAAATATTTCAACCTTTAAGAATCTGAAGGCAATAAATTTAAACACACAACTTTGACAATGGGGTAAACTTCCTAAGTTGAAGCATAGAGGAAATATAATAGGCACATAATTCACATTGACAGTCCTCTCTCCACGAATACACCTGCTGAGTGGCGGGTCCACCACTGGTGTGTGGGCTGAGTCGGCACTATCAGGATGTTGTTCCACTGCAGTGTGTCACTTGTGCATGGGACAGAATGCGGGATACAGGTCACACGGTGTTACCACAAGAAATAAGAAAAAGGAAAGCTTAAGATTTCCTCAATACTTCCCCCCCACCCCCAGGACTCCCTGGATAAGTATCAAGTAGTCTTCTGAAGACTTATTTTGTTCAGAAGACATTAGTCCCATTTTTTTTTTTGTCTATCAGTGTCTATTGCGTAAATAATACTGAGCATGAATACTATTAAACTCCTGTCCAAATACCAGCTGCAATGAAACAAAAAAGCTTTTTGGTATTTAGATTTATTAAAACAGGAAGGAAGGAATGGATGATTTGGATTCTGAAACTGTCTCTGTCTCAGAGCACCTTTTGAAACAAATTTGATGCCTCTTTATGCTCTTTGAACCTCACTTTATTTATTTATAAATCAAAGGAACCTGTCATAAATTTTTTTTTGGGGGAAAAAAAAACCCCACCAGGTTCCAGAACTTGAACTTGAACACACTTCTGTTCCAAGCCCAGCTACATCACTGCCTCGCTATGATCTGGAGCCTGCCATTTCCTTCTCTGAAACTCACGTTTGCTCATGTGTAAAATGAAGAAGTCACTCATATTCACTATTCAAGGTTGTTGAGAGGATTAAGTCATGTGTACCCCACTCCCCCCAAAATCCCGAGCATGAATTTCAATGAAGAAAAAAAAAATGAGTCATTCTGTTTGTTTATTTGCCTGTTGGTTTCTTTTTGTCTTTAGCCACCAGAAGAAATCTACTCCATTGGGGATGCGGTTTTAATCCATTTTCACACCGATGACACAATCAACAAGAAAGGATTTCATATAAGATACAAAAGCATTAGATATCCGGACACCGTGCATACCAAAAAATAACGCCCAAACCTCCATCAGAACATCAAGGAATGTGCGTAATGGAGAGAAGACATATTTTTTTTTAAATGAAGATATTAGCACAAATGTTTTATATAATGAGTTTGAACAGAAGAAAACTATAAGACCAGAATTATCTCTGTCCTACCAGAGAAGTTTTCGGAGAACTCTGATCAGCATTACCAGGAGACTGGAACTCCATGCTTGACGGAATAAATCGAAATAAAGCTGGCAAAACGGCGTCATGTGACTTCAAGGAAGATTCCACAAGCTTTCGTTGACAGCTTGACATCGATGCCTTGCAATTCAGGCCGTTCGACTCGGGGTCTGTGACCTTGCAGAGTGTTCTTTTTGACAATTTTTCAAGATTTGGGAGAAATAAAATGATCTTGCAGGTCATAAACTGAAAAACCCTCTTCCTACGTCTGAGGATAAATGCTTCGGCTCTGTGTTTTGGATACAGATCCGTATAGGATGTTGGAAAATGGGAGTCTTTTGAGGGTGCTTTGTACTTAACTCGTGGGTGTGTCCGATGTCGGGAAACTGGAATACTTCAGCTTCGTTACTTTCATTTGCAGGCCAGATTCACCTCTTTGAGACACAAGAGATCTTGTGACCACATCATTCTCCTGGCATTTTGACAAGTTGGAAATGTCAATAGTGTCAATTATTGCAGTTAATTTCTAGACATCGTTTATTTAAATGCTGGAAAATGCCCATCCAATTGGTAAACTCAGTTCTTTCAGTGAAAGTGCTGCCTTTTCACACCAAACTAAGAAGCCCTGTGATGTCTTAGGAACTGCACGAGAGAACTCCCAACAGGTGTGAACGGAATTCTTCTAAGTGACTGCCTGGATGGTCCATTCTCAAGTCACCAGAGCTGCTACTGTCTTTTCTGTTGTCATCAATCTGTCGTAGTTGTTATTGTGGACGTTATCATGGTGAATGTTGTATTTCAAAAAAAATGAAACGCAGTGAAAGTAGGCCATGTAGTCATTGAAAGGTCTCTCTCTCTTTCTCTCTCTGTTTCTCTCTCTCTCTCTCTCTCTTCTTGGGATTCAGTTAAAGAAACGTCATGTGGGGAAAAAGGATTTGTTTCTGAAAGATTTTCTATGGTGCTATTCCATAAACGTTTTTTTTAAACAAAATTTTTGACCTTTGAGCCAACCACCTGTAGACTATGAATGTCTCCCTATGTCTGTCTGGTGACATTTGAAGACTAAAGACTTGTTAAATGTGTCGAGTATATCATTGCAAGGGCAGCACTCGTCCTGTGGAACCACTACTTATAATGCCTTAGAATTCTTGCACATGATCAAACAGGTCCTCCTAGAGATGCACCTTTCAAAAGGTTGAACTCAATAATGTATGTGAGTTAGCAACTCCATGAGGAAAATCCATTTCCGTGACTAGAACATCGGGTATAAATATGGTGTCCTGCTTTTGTTGTAGAAAATGAGTTTTCTGCTTTAAAGCCATGCGTATTTGTAACATTGTGTGTGCACATGTGAGGTCGTCTGGGTGAGTGGAGCTACGAGAAGGTGAAAAGTAGTGAGGGATGGAGAAGGTAAAATTTATGTGCCAAGTTCTACCAGAATCCTGTCTGAAGTAGCACCTTTCTTAGGAGCTTCCATGGACAAATAATAGGAACTTCTAATTATTATCAACCCCATTATAAAAAAGGCTTTTTCCTTTACAGAAACTCTATTTTGATATGTTTTGATGTTGACGCAGAATGCTACATGAAGTAGCTTGGTTTCTGTTGCCTGTCCATGATCACGCGCCATTCAGCACAATTGGGTATTTTTCTTCATTTTTACAAATTAAACTATACACACACGTGTAGCCTATTCATTTTTTTGTCACTGCCCTGAAAAATATTTTCTTGCATATGAATTATACTATGTAAATACATTTTTAAAACCAGTCTTTTGATCTTATTCAATGTTACTTTGGGAATGTGTCACTATTGCCTGCAATATAATGAGCTTTCTAGTGAGGCTGATTTATTCCAGTAACTTCTTCTATATTTTTTCACTAATATTCAATTAGCCAAAATATATCAGGAGTGGGAAAAAGAGGGAAAAAAAATCATGAGCACCTAGTGTACTACCCTATACCTGGCCCGGTACTAGGCACATGGCACTAGCTTTTTTTTTTTTTTTTTTTAATTTTATGCTACAATTTGAGACTTGTGGTGATGTTCTCACTTTGTAATTCAGGACTTGGAGGCTCATAGAAGGTATGTAACGTTCCCAGGGTCACAGTATAACGTGAGATGTTGAAAGCCAGCTTGTGCGGTATAAAAATCTGTGCTCGTCCTGCAGAATGTAGTCGAATTAATCTTGACATAGGTAAATAGTGGACATGTTTTTATGATGAAACTTTTCCACGTAAAGAAAATCTTAGGGGTGAATGACAGTAAAACTTTCAGGATAAATATATTGTTCTTTTCAGGAACAGCATGGCAACTCAAGTAGCAGCTGTAGATATCTCTAAGAACCACCGGTAGTGCTAGAAATTAAAGAAACAAAACCTGCTCTATAGTTCAGAGTTAGTAACCACGGACTTTTGTTAAAATGAGTACATTAAACTATTTTATGTGGCGTGGTGGGGGAGATGTAGTGTCCTACTTTAAGAAATATTTTGGATATTACGATTGACATCTTATTAGGCCACAATGGGCTGCATTCAACACAACTGAGAAGTGAAAGCGAAAAGATATTTGGAGATGTTGTCACAAGTTCAGATCTTCAATGTGAACATTAATTTTTAATGTACCTTATGTCAGATATCAATTTGTTGCCTATTATTTTTATATTAACTCAGTTTGGGCTTAAATGTGTTGTTAATTGCAAGTGCAAACAGCTTTGTTGTCATTTTGTTAATATTTGTTAGTACTGTTTTCAGCGTTATATTAAATTAATTTTGTAAATTATTTTCAACCCCTACATCAGTATATCGGTCGTGCTCTCTATTGCCAAAGTTCAAACTCCTATCCAATCCTCACTGGCTATCTGCAGAAAAAAACTGCTCCGTCTTACTATGATTTTATTAAATTATTTTTCAAGCCAACTTGAATATTAATCTAGTCTATTTATGAGGTCATGACTCAGCGTAATTTCACAAAACAACATTTTTTGAAAATGTGTGAGAACCAGCAATAGTATCTCCCAAGTCTCCAAATGTCCCCTTCCTGCATGGGCTGGCTTTTTGCCATCCAGACCTAATTTTAATATATCACAGTATCAGATTCAAATTCTATCCAATTTTGTTTTTAAAGTTCTTAGTCTCTTTGATTTGGTTTCTACTATTACTATATTTTTCAAGGTAAACCCCCAATACTAAATTTTATTCCCCAATAGAGAAAATTTCTAAAAGCATCTGATGATTAATTATTATTCTTCAGAAGAAAATGCAAACATCTTATTGAATGTTACTTTGAATTCAAGTAAATGTTACTTGAATGTTACTCAAGCTCATTCAAGTAAATGTTACTTTTTAAAAGTAAACTATAGCCATGTGTGACATTTACCAATAACTTAGTTCAGGCAGTTATCAAAATGTTTAGAAATCGTATGTAGTGACAATGGAAATAAAACTTGCTTTTTGGAAAGCCTTGAATACCACTTGTGACATCTGGCCAAGAGGAAGAAAATAGGAACAATAATTACGCTCTAAAGATTTATAACTTGAAGTAATACCTTCTATTTTATTAGAAAAATTAGGTAAAATGAGCATATCAAAAAACAAAAAAAACCACAGCTCGTCTGCAAATGAATTAAAGCTTTTTAGGCTCCAATGTAAATGGCTATGCACTATGGCTCCATAGTAAATGGTTACCAATGGATTGTTAGCTGTTAGTCTTTAGTGTAATTGTTATAAAATTAAGACATATTGTTATTAGCTTAGGAAATAATTGATGTAATGCACAGATCTAATACATTTTGAGATAGTAGTATTAGTCTCCAAGCTTTCTCTTGACATCAGATTGTTTCATTGTCCGGCCTCAACCCACTGTGCTTTCAGCCCGCCCCCAGCGGATGCAACCTGCCTCTGGCCAGCCGTGGGACCACGGTCCGCTCCGGTGCAGACACCGTGCAGACTGATTCCAAACAGATGACAGGGCCCTGAGCACATCTCATTATATACAACCTCCTTCTCATCCAATATTTATATAAAAAATTAAAACCATAAAATCAACTTTTAACTTTAGAGAACTATATGTGGAACCGTATCCGGGTTAAAGCAGATGAACGCAGAAGACTAAAGAAGCCAATGAGCTCAAGACGTGTGGATGAAAGGTCTGGGTAGCTGGGTCTTACTTATCTCGCCTATGCTGCCAGTGTGGAGGTGCTGAGTGAATAATGAGAGTACTTATGTTATTATGTGTCATTTCTATCTGAATACAAGCTACTGGCTTTACCAGTCTCTTGCTCTTACGCTGCTCTGTCTACCTAGGTCGTTTGCATAGCTGGAAAACCAGTTCTACAACATTTTATTTTTGGCCAGCTACCAAATTTTTGAGCATACTTGCTTCTGAAATAAAAATAGCCACTAAAGTTGTTCAAAGTGATTTATAATAGTATAAACATGTGCTTAACGCTTCAGCGTATTTTACAAATTACATTTAAAAAACCAATTCCAATAGTGCTTCTTCTATTAAATAATAGAATAGGGTGATTCTATTAATCACGGTTGAGGTCAGGGGGAGGGGGTTTTTGAAGACAGGTCATTAAATTATTTAAATAGGAAGATTTAGTTAAATAGAAAGGGCAAATAAAGTGAAAAGCGTATCCATAATAAAGTTTAGATATACAAAGCTGTTCTAAAAAAATATTTAGGGAATATTCTTTAGGAGGCTAAAATTAAAAATCAAAGTAAATTGCAAGCCGATTTTCCAGAAAGATCTAATAAATTTGTGAAAGTTCTTTTTATACCACTGAATGTCTATTATTTGTGCTTGAATTCCCTGGGAATAAAAGTTCTTTCATAATACGTTTTGTCATTTTCAAACCAAAAGACTTATTACGACCATGCAGTTTAGTTTATTCGCTCATTTATTTCATTTATTTTTCATTCCAGAAATATTTGCTTAATGCCTTCTAATATGCTCAGTGCGGTGCTAAGAATTTAATGAAAGGTTGAAAAAGAAAAAAAAAATCACCATGTTTGCTTCTGTGAAGGTTAAATTCTAGGTAAAGAGATAAGCATTAATTAAAAGCAATCCCAAACTGTCAAAGTTGCAATATAAAACATGCATGTGTAATTTACAACCATTTGTGGGGCATTATTCCAAATAGCACAGCTTGGATTTTAAGAAAAGCATTAACATGCACCCTTTCCTCATCCTTGGTTTTCCACTGTCTTCTTACTTGCATTCGTTCTTTTGAAAATTTCAATTGTCCTCTAAAATTAACTTTTTTTTTTTTTTGCACCAGTCACTCATATTTTCAACCTGGAAGTTAGTCATTCTCAAGATGGATGATGGGGGTGGCACAGCATGTCAGACTTCTGATATTTGTTCATGTAATTATTTAACAAGTAGAACTAAGCAATATGACTTATAAAAAGCACTACTGATTGCCAGCACCAATAGTGCTTTATAAATTCTAGTTCTTTTTTTTTAATTAAAAAAATTTGTCTATATTTGAGAGAGAGAGAGAGACAGTGTGTGAGTGGGGGAGAGGCAGAGAGAAAGGGAGACACAGAATCCGAAGCAGGCTCCAGGCTCTGAGCTGTCAGCACAGAGTCTGACGTTGGGCTTGAACTCAGGAACTTTGAGATCATGACTTGAGCTGAAGTCAGATGCCCAACCAGCTGAACCACCTAGGCCCCCAAATTCTAATTCTTACTATGATACACATTAAGACAATTGATACCCCAAATCTCCAATCCATGCTGGCCTAACTGGTGGAAAAGGGATGTTTTGCAATCACCGTGTGACTTGTGGGACATTGAAAAGTCTCACTGCCTCACTACGTGCTCCCCTCTTCAAGTCAACATCTGTCTTTTTAAGTATTGGTCAAGTCCATGGGAAACCCAGGTCTCTCAAGAGCATGCTCACCTACAAAGCACTCTAGGGCCATATACTTGCAAAATATTAGCCCTCCAGATAATGTTTCATAGAATGGGATGTGATGTCACCATAAAAATTGTAAAATATTTAGGTTAGAGTAATCCAAAGTAAGAGCAGCGTAGTTAGACTTTGCAACCTTCGATACTGAAGTTATCACGTGTAGAGCAAAATGATTAAAAGAAGAGAAAATATGTGAAAAAGGTATAGACAGTATCAAAATACTGAGTTCTTTTGTTTGTTTGTTTAAAGAATAAATTGACCGGGCATCTGGGAGGCTCAATCAGCTGAGCATCTGATTCTTGATTTCAGCTCAGGTCATGACCCCAGGGTGGTGGAATAGAGCCCCAAGTCAGGCTCCCCACCTCTCTCTCTCTCTCTCTCTCTCTCTCTCCTTCTGACCCTCTCCCCACTTGTGTGCTCTCTCTGTCTCTAAAATAATATAAAAATTAAATTAAAAAGAATAGGTTAAATTTATAAAAATAAAATAATTCAGTAACTGAAATTTAAGATTTAGATTCAACACAGCTGCTGATAACAATTTATGAACTGGGAGAGCTTAAAAAGAGAGGGGCAAAGAGATGAAACAACTATATTTAGAGCCGTAGAATGGAATGCGAATATTCAATATATGTTATTAGGAGTTTAAAACGAGAATGTGGAGAATGGAGGAAAATATTCAATAGACAGTATCTGAAATGCCTCAGGACTTCTGGAAGACGGGTAAGCTCACATTCAGGAAACACAATAAAAGAAATAAAGAGAAAAGAAAATAAATAAATAAAAAGAAAGAATAAATAATAAAATAAATAAATAAATAAATAAATAAATAAAAATAAAAAATAAACAAAATAAAAAGAAAGCTACACCCAGACACAGAGTATTAAAATCACAGAACACAAAGTTAAAGAGAAACATCTTAAAAGTAACCAAAGAAAAGACTACCCAGAAAATTACTTTCAGAAATATAGCGTATTCTGAGATAAAGTCTCATGATATTGACAGCAAGTGATCGTTGTTTGTGTCTTGTTGAGCTGCTAGTTACAAATGGGGATTAAGTCAATTTGAGGTTGGTAAAAACAAAGAGTTTACCACTAACAGATACTCATTGTTAATGGGATTTTCTTTTTGGGCATCTGGATGGTTCAGTCGGTTGAGCATCGGACTCTTGATTTTGGCCCAGGTCATGATGTCACGATTTGTGGATTCCAGTCCCACGGCTCTGGGCTCCGTGCTGGCAGTGTGGAGCCTATTTGGGATTCTCTCTCTCTCTCTCTCTCTCTCTCCCTCTCTGTCTGTCCCTCACTTGAGCTCCCTCCCCCCCTTCTCTCTCCCTCTCTCCCTCTCTCTCTCTAGCTCACTGTCTGTCAAAATAAGTAAACTTAAAGAGATTTTCTTCTGGAAGAAAAATAAAAACAGGAGTGAGCGATACACAGAAGAAATAGTGATCATACTAACTGGTAATTACATGTCAATTCAAAAGATATTAATACTATAAAAATAATAGCAATGACTAATTTGAAGAGAAAGTGGAATTCTAAGAAAATATTATATACAATTAAAGAGGAAACATTAGATTTGAGGGTTTCTAAGTTTTTCATAGTGTTTGAGAACAGGATTCACTCTATACTTTATTAAATAACCTGGTAAAGTTATAAGGATGACCAAAAGAATAGAAGCAGGATAAATAATTTCTAACCAATAGAGAGGGAAATTTAATTTTAAAATAATCTTAAGAATAGCTTAAAAAAAGGAGGGGAAATCACAGAAAAAAGTAAAGAAAATGGGAAGTATAAAATAAGATGGCCAAAACAATAATATATAAAATTTAAAACATATGTCTAACTGGTATTTTTCTAAATGTCAGACATATTAACTCATTTAACTTCATAGTTAACTATGAATTATATTTTATTGTTTCCATTTTATGAGTGAGGAAATAAATATACTGGTAATCACAATAGATGTAAGTGCTATAAAATTTCAGATTTAAAGAAAGATATACCATTAGATCAAAAATTCATTCATCAACTTTTAGAAAGGATGCTTGTAAAATATAGTGTGAGGGAACTTGAAAATGAAAAATCACATAAGATAAATTCTAAGCTAAAGTTAACTGGTTTTTCTGGAGTAATATACAATAAATCTTAAGGTATAAAAGATCATTTAAGATAAAATGAGTGACTCCACAATAATAAAAAGAAATAATACATTAAAAAATTAAAAAAGTAAATTTGTACAAAATAAGAACACATTCTCAAATACATAAAATTGTCAACATCATGCAAAATATAATCCATAATAGGAAGTAATAATATTAAGGTCTCAGTAAGAGAAATATTAAAATGTAAGAGAGGCACCTGGGTGGCTCCGTCGGTTCAGTGTCCGACTTCAGCTCAGGTCAAGATCTCATGGTTCCTGAGTTCAAGCCCCATGTTGGGCTCTGTGCTGACAGCTTAGAGCCTGGAGCTTGCTTCAGATTCTGTGTCTCCCTTTCTCTCTGCCTTTCCCCCGCTCTCACTCGGTCTCCCTCAAAAATAAATAAACAAAAAAAATTTTGAAAAAATAAATAAAGTAAAAGATAAGATATTTGGAGTCTATTTGCCTGATGAAATGTTAGAACCCAAATTAAATAAAGGAATCTTAAATTCAATAATATGCAAACAACCCAATAGATCAGGAGTTGGCAAACTATTTCTTGTAGGCCAGATCTAGCTTGCTTTCTGCTTGTGTGTAACCTGTGAGTGAAGAATGGTACGCAAAAAAGACTCAGTCTTTTGGCAAGAACAGTTAAGAGTTGAGGACATTGCCTATTGTTCTATAAATCCTAAATTGTTTGGTCCATTATAAAAAAGACAGGCAACCAAAGGTGATGTATAGACTATTCATGAATGAGGAAATCAGAATGACCGATAAATAGGAAGACATGTTTGATAACTATTATTTGGAAAATCTGATTTAAAAAGTGGAATACATCTTAAATCTACTGCATTTGTTAGCTTAAAGGTTTAAACACTATCAAGTGTTTGCAAGTATTTATAGCACAGGAACGCTTACACACCGCTGGAAACCATGTAACTTGGTGCAAATGCTTTAGATAGGTATTTGACCATATCTAGACGTTTCTACCCATTGACCAGGAACTCTATTCCTTATATAGAAATACTCTTAAACTCCTACCTGGTTTTAGAGAAGCCACTTAAACTGCTGGAGCTGGGCATCTGAGAAGCTGTGCAGGAATTTTCTGAGAGGAACAAACCAGACCCAGAAAGACCAGCCTTTTCCTCCAGTAATGTCATCTGGTGCATTGACCTGACAAACCTTACCATGAGGCAGCAAAGGACAGATATTTGTGCACAGAGATCAGCTCCATTTGCAACAGCAGGCAATGAAAAAATGTATTTTGAATTGAGGACAATAAATACCCAAGTGATAATGTATGAAGTGACATGGTATTGAGTATATAAATATGTATGGTATATATCTTGTGATCTTTAAGACTTTTAAATTAAATTCACAACCATAAGAATTAAATATTTAAATTTTAAAAGTGGAACTTTATATGTACCATAAATTATATGAAAATAAAATTCCCAGCTAGAAGCGACAATCTCCTCCTTCTGTTTCTCCTTTCCCCCTGTAGCTCCTCCTGAAGAAGATCAACATAAATAAATCTATTATTTAAAAAGCATTATTTCAAAGAATTCTTAAATAAGGTAAAATAATTGATGTATGCCTATGTTAATTTTTAATTCAGATTCAGCAGTTTTAGAGTTCACAATAACTGGCGAGATAAATATTATTCCAACTTCACAGATGGAGATCTCGAATATAAAATAACTTTTTTAAGATCACATTGTGTCTGTGATAAAGAAAATATATTGAAAATGAGTTGATATATACATTATGTTTTAAATTAAAAAGTAATCATAATTCAGACTTTTGTTTTAATCTTTATGTTGTCAGTTTGAATATCAATATATTCAATACTAAGTCTCCCTTTAAAATTTTTTTAAATGTTTATTTTTTTTTGAGAGAGAGACAGAGCACGAGTGAGGGAGGCATGGAGAGAGAGGAAGACACAGAATCTGAAGCAGGCTCCAGTCTCTGAACTGTCAGCACAGAGCCCAACGTGGGGCTCAAACTCACGAACCATGAGATCATGACCTGAGCTGACATCTGATACTTAACCAACTGAGCCACTCAGACGCCCCTAAGTCTCCTTTTAAAGGAAAGCCACTAACTTTCCCATTAAGTCAATGATTTATGCAACTTGATTAAATTGTACTGACTTCTATTTAGAGTTATAATGAAATAACTTGCTGAAAACTAATATACTCTGTCAAGAACAAACAGAAAAGTAGGGTGACTTTTTCAGTTTTATTGACAAATGTAATTGACAAATAAAATTGTAAGATATTTAAAGTGTACAACATGATAATTTAATGTAAGTATACCTTGTAGAAAGATTTCCCTCATTGAATTAATTATGACATCTATCACCTCACATATTTCCTTTTGTGTGTGTGTGTAAGTACATTTAAGTTCTGCTCCTTAGTAAACTTTAATTATACAGTACAGTGGTATAGAATATAGTCACATGTTATACATTAGATATTTGGAATTTATTCATCTTAAGACTTAAAATTTGTTCCTTTTAATCAACCTTTCCCTATTTCTCTCTCCTGATAATAACTTTTTTTCTCTGTTTCTATGGGTTCAATTTTTTTTAGATGCTGCATATAGATGCTACTATGGATTTGAAGTTAAACTATTATTAGCTTAATATGCTGTTATCAATATAAGATGCTTTATATAAACCTCATGGTAACCAAAAAGCAAAAGCTTATAATAGATATACAAAAGGTAAAGAGAAAAAAATCAAAGTGTAAAGCTATAGAAAATTATCAAATAACAGAAAAAGAAAGTAAAGGAGGGAGAAAAGACCAAACATATTACAAAGCAACCAGGGAACAATGAACAAAATGGCAGTAGTAAGTCTATTCTTATAAATAATTACTTTAAATATCAATAGACTATATTCCCCAGTCAAAGGATATACAGAGGCTGAATGGATTTGAAACAGGACCCTAACTATATCTTACTTACAATAGGCTCACTTCAGCTCTAAGGACACACATAGACTGAAAGTGAAAAAATATTCCATAAATACAGAAACCAAAGGAAAGCAGGTGCACCTATACTTATATAAGGCAAAATAGACTTTACACCAAAGACTATCAAAAGAGACAAAGAAGGGTATTATATGACAAAAAGGTCAACTCATCAAGAGGATATGATAATTATAAATATATATTTACCTGTATATAAGCATCTAATATATAAAACAAATATTAACAGATTGAAAAGGATAGACAGCAATACAATAATAGCAGGGAACTTGATACCCCATTTTCAATAATGGACAGATCTTCCAGATATGAAATCAGTAAGGAAACACTGGACTTGAACTTCATGTTAGAGCAGATGGACGTAACAGATATGTGCAGAGCATTTCATCCAATAGCAGTAGAGAGTTTGTTCTCCTCAAGCACACGCGGCACATTCTCAAGGATAGATCACATGTTAGGCCACAAAACGACTCGTAATACACATTTAAAAAAAATTGAAATCCTACAACCATCTTTTCCAACCACAATGGTATGAAATTAGAAATCAATTTTGAGAGACAACTGGAAAATTAATAATTGTGGAGATTAAACAACACACTTCTGAACAACCAATGGGTCAAAGAAGAAATCAAGAGAACTAAAAAAATACCATGAGAAAAATGAAAAAAACTGAAAATGAAATCACAACATAACAAAGCTTAGGTGATGCAGCAAAAGCAGTTCTGAGAGGGAAGGTTAGAGTGATTAACACCTACATTAAGGTGAAAGGGAGGGGCACCTGGGCGGTGCAGTCTTTTACATGTTGGACTCTTGATTTTGGCTCAGGTCATGATCTCATGATTCATGCTGACAGTGTGGAGCCTGCTCGGGATTCTCCCCCTTTCTCTCCCTCTCTCTCTCTCTCTCTTCATCCCTCACCAGCTCTCTCTCCCTCTTTCTCTCTCTCAAAATAAATAAGTATACTTAAAAAAAAGAAAAAAAAGAGAGAACTCAAATAAACAACTTAACTTTACACCTCAAGAAGCTACAGAAAGAAAAAACGTAAGCTCAAAATTAGCAGAGAAAGGAAAAAACTAAGATCAGAGAGGAAATAAATGAAAGAGACTAAAAAGACAATAGAAAGGATCATTGAAAATAAGAGCTGGCTGTTTGTTTGTTTTTGTTTATGATAAAATAGACAAACCTTTGCTAAACTTACCAAGAAAAAAAGGAGAGGACTCAAATAAGTGAATTTATAAATGAAAGAGAAGAGACTACGACTGATAACCACACAAATACAAGAATCATAAAAGACTTCTAGAAACAATTGTATGCCAACAAATTGGGCGACCTAGAAGAAATGGATAAATTCCTTGAAACATATAATCTACTGAATCAAGAAGACTGAGCTCGAAGAAACAGAAATCTGAACAGACCAATGACTAGTCAGGAGATTGAAACAATAATCAAAAACCTCCCACCAGCCCCTGGGGAAGCCTGCAGAATCCTAGCCACAGCCTGAGGCTGTCTGCAGCCTGGCAGGCTGTCCACACTGAGGGAGCCAAGCCCACTCCTCTCCGTGTCCACCTGTGGCTGGAAGGCCCAGGTGAAGGGGGCACCCGTCAAGTCATTTACCACATATGTGCCGGGGCCCAGGGTTGAAGTCTGCAGTGTCTTTGGAGACAATGCTGGGGATGACATATGGGCTTGGGGTGCCATGGGGTATTTCAAAAAAATGGGATAACACAAGGAGAAAAAATGGTGAGAACCATGGCATCAACCTTTTGTGTCAAACATCTCTCATGAGAATCTATCACACTGGAATTTGGATTCGGAAGTAGCTGTTCCTGAAAATGAAAACTTCCTCCCTGGAAGATGCAGTGTAGAACCATTAGGAAATTCTATTCAACAACTGATGTTAGAACTTAATATGTCAGAACACGCTTACCAAAGAACACAGAATGGTAAACAATAGATATTTTAATTATGGAGTTATCCTTTACTGAAGGAAGTCTCATAGAGAACAGAGATTTCAGAAAATCAATCATCTGTGAAAACTGGTAACCAGTAATCCCATAAGTCTCCTTACTCTGAACCACTCAGTAACGAGTGCTTCAGTTGATAAACAAGTTGGTTCTTATCCTTGGATTGCAGATGCCGTCAGGTCTCTGCTGGCCCTGTGCTGCTGGAGTCTTCTTGAAGGACAGAATTGAGCTTCATTATTAATTCATGTTCAACTATACAAAACAACAGTGCCGAAACTTTAAATGCTCCAAATTGGAATCTGAAATATGGATTAGAGCAGTGTGGAAGAGAATTTAAGAGATCAAAGTGATTCATCTAAAAATTAAAAAAGCAAGTGATAGTTTACTTAGATATTTTAAATATTTATTTATTTATTTTGAAAGAAAAAGAGAGCATGAATGGGGGAGGGGAGAGAGAGGGAGAGAGAGAGAGAGAGAGAGAGAGAGAGAGAGAGAGAATCCTAAGCAGGCTCCATGCTGTCAGTGTGGAGCCTGATGCCAGGCTCAATCCCAGGAACTGTGAGATAATGACCTGAGCCAAAATCAAGACACTTAACTGACTGAGCCACCCAGGTGCCCCTCAGATATTTAAAAAAGATGGGCCTGAACCTAAAGCCAAAAACAACAAAAAATGTTGAAGAATCTTTCCATATTCTGATTTTCCTTCCTCCTCATTTAGTATGCTGGACTTGCCCAAATTAGCCCTCTCAAAGTCTGAAAATTGGAAAGGAAGAGTGGAACATCCAGAAAGCTCTGTTGAACATTTGATTACTCATTTATTGGAAATAGAAAGAATACAACATATGATTATATAAAAAGAGAGCCGAGACTATAAACCACTTCAGTAGATACTGAACTACTGACTTGTGCTTCAGTAGTTACTGAACAACCCTCTCCCTTCAAAGACAGCCAAGTCTTTCTGATTCTTTGAGGATTTAGACTAGTTGTGTAGATAAAGGTCAATAAAAAAGAAAAAAAAAAAACAACCAATATTGTTTCTTGCAAAGTTGAACAAAATGCTTCCAAACGGAAATAGAACAATGTTGGCAAATACAAATGAAATTCTAGAACATCATCTCTAAAGAGTTTATCCACCGCAAAACAATTGATTGCTATTTAGGATGACTTTAAGTATACCAAAAGCTCCATTTAAAATGCATGAAAAGAACTCGCAACCAAGTGGATTATTGTCCAAATAACTGGTTAAAATGGTCTCAACAGGGTGTCTGCCACGTAGGTCTCCAATATCGGTTCCTCCTATACCTCTGTCTTTTCCTGATAAGCAGAGGGAAGAAATTAAGGCACCGACGACCGAAAAAAACTAAAACCCACCGCACACACACATGTTGGGAGCCATTTTGGGCTCACAGGTTGAGACCCCTCCCTGTGTGGAAAAGGTGGTTGAAGCAGTTATGAGCTGGCTGAATATTGGTCTGATTTGTGTAAATGTTAGGCTTCTATTATGTAAATTCACTCATTCACAAAGCAAAGGACAAGCATTGGGAATTCTGTCCTTGCCTTGCTGGATGGGTTGCACCTCCCCCATTGTGGTTGGAAGAATAGGCAGAATGACTCCTGGCCTATTTATAGATAATTAACGTAGGCAGGCCTAGGTAATGCCCTGTTCTCTCCCCCTGCCTTAAATTTATATGCTAATTAATTTGAAAACAACTTGCAAAATTGAGGAAATCACTGCTTTACTGATAAAAACACATTATTGTTCAAACTATGCTTACTGATGGGATGTCACTCATTGATGTAATGTCACTCACTACCTTTAAAAATAAAGACACTGAGACCGGCAGGGAGGAGATGCCAGAATTGCCAAGGCTGCCTGCTTGGTCATCAGACTACATCTCTCTCGTGGCTCTCTCACTTCCTTTCGCCCGACCATCCATCCTTTGGGGACCCCTAGATTTGCCAGAACTGGACCCCGGCTCACGCGCGCATGCCCGCGTGCACACACACACACACACAACTTTACCAAAAAGAACATGGTAAGTATTGAATAGACTATTCTAAGTGCTCACCTATTGACCAAAAATAACTCTTTCATACAACTCAGTGTAAGCAAATCTATTCCGAGAAGCTCAGTTAAAATATAGTTGATCATTCTGAGATACAGGTATTAAACACACACACACACACACACCAACTACTTGATGTGATATGGAGTGGAACTCGAGAAGAGCATTGATGAGAAGTCTGTGTATAGTAAATGCAAAGGTATCCATACTGATACACTTGACAATATTTTGCATGTTATGTTTCAAAGAAATATTTCACTAAATAAACTATTCTATTAAAAATATTGTTCTTTTGTTGTGATTGTTTTCCAGTATAATTCCATCATCCATAAATGGTATAATTGACTTAAAAAAAATCTCCCAACAAAGACAAGTTCAGTACCCAATGGCTTCCCTGGTGAATTCTATCAGACATTTAAAAAAGAATTTCAAATCTTCTCAAACCCTTCCCAAAAGAACACAAATGAAGGAACATTTCCAAACTAATTTTACAAAAAAAAAAGAGACAAACCAAAACACAGACTCTTAAATATAGAGAGTAAACTGATGATTACCAAAGGGTAGGTGGGTGGGGAGGATGGCTATAATAGATGAAGGGCATCAAGATTACACTTACCCACCTGAAGTTAATATAACACTGTATGTTAACTATACTGGAAATTAAAAAAAAACAAACTCATTTTACGAGGTCAGCATTACTCTGATACGGAAGCCAGACACGGATATTAAAAGAAAAGAAAGTACAGGCCAATATCCCTGATGAACATAGATGCAAAAATCTTCAACAAACTATTAGCAAACCAAATTAAACAACAGACTGAAGGATCATACAACATGATCAAGCAGGATTTGTTCTGGAATGAAAGGTTGCAGCAACAGCTGCAAGTCAATAAATCTGGCACACCATATTAACAAAACGAAGGGTAAAATCATATAACCATCTCAACACGTACAGAAAGGGTATTTGACAAAATTCAACATTTATTCATGATAAAATCTCTCAACAGACAAACAACAAAGAAAAAATACTTCTACGTGTGCCCCGTTTGTCAAGTCCACAGCTAACATTAAACTCAATGATGAAACACTGAAAGCTTTTCCTCTAAGATCAGGAACAAGAGAAGGACTGCCACTCTGGTCACTAATATTCAACAGAGTGTTGGAATTCTCAGTCAGGACGATTAGGCAAGAAAAGAAATGAAAGGCAACCACATCAGAAAGGAAGAGGTAACATTGTGATTATTTGCTGATGATATGACACTATATCCAGGAAACCCTAAAGACTGCACCAACAAACTATTGGAACTGATAAACAATTCAGCAAAGTTGCGCTATACAAACGAATTTGCGAGAATTAGCTGCATTTCTATATAGCAACAACGGACTATCAGAATTTAAGAAAATAATCAATTCCATTTATAGTATATCAAAAAGAATAAAACACATAGAAATAAATTTAACAAAGGGGTGAAAAATCTGTACACTGAAAATTAAAAGACACTGATTAAAGAAATTTAAGAAGACAAGTAAATGGAAAGATAGTTTGTGCTCATGGATTAGAAAAATTAATATTATAAAGATGTTCATACTACCCAAAAACAATCTACAGCTCTAGTTCGGTCCCTATCAATGAATACAAATAGAGAAGTTCTAACAGATTTCCACAGAGATAAGATGGTATTTTTACAAAGAAAACAATTCTTTTTCAAAGTCATCTGAGACCAGTCAGGGGACCCAGGGCTTGAGGGGGCAAATGTTCAGAGAGGAAAAAAAACCTCTCTTCTGCTTCTCAAACTTCTCCTCTAGCTTTTACCTCATTCTTGATTCTGGGTAAGAGGCTTTGAATCTGTGTAGAGGATAACTGTTCACCTTTGCCAAAATATTCTTGAGAGAAAATGCAAAATGAATAATTTAACCAAATACCTAATTACAGACCACTGACTGTAGGGAAATTGGAAATCTCAAGAGAGCTATCATTTTTTGAAAGAATCACAAGAAATCCACATCCTAAAAGAACTGTCATATGCTGGAGAGGAGATGACAACAATGTAGCTGTTAAAACAATATAAGGATAAATAATAGAAAATTAGGATAATTGTCCTTGGAAGATAACTGACAAAAATTACAATTAACAACTCTGTTCCAGTAAGTTCAGTTAATCATGTATCGGATGCTGAAATTCAAATGGAAATTCAGAAGTGAAGTACAACGTTGAATCATTTTTACTTTTAGCTTTTTCTAAGGGTTGTCTTAACTTCAAGGTAATAACATCTGGAAATTGATAATTCTATAGAGCATTCTTTCATTCCCCTGCTTGTTATTCCTGTCCTTTTGATTTTTAATGAGATCAAGATTTTACGTACTTAATAGAATATAAGAAGATTGTTCTAAATAACAGAGGTTGTAAAACATTTCTGTCAGCATGTTATCTATGAGAATAAATTTCATTTTATGCTATAGTTTCCTTCAAGAAATTCTTTGGAGAGTGGCAGAATAAATCCACTTAGAACTACATAGTAGTTGAATATATAGATTTTGTTATAAGATAATATACTTTTAAAAGCACTACAGTAGAGGCTTTGAATATTATACTGAGATCACTTCTCTGTGTGCCACCAAATTACTTTTCATGCTGATTGCATTTATTCTTATACTGATTATTTTTTTTTACTGTGTAAAGTTTTGCGATTCTTGAAAACAGGTGGCAGGTATTATTAATTTTTCCCTGTACCCATAGAATTACACAATAAAAACTTCCAATATTTAGAATTGTGTTGAATTGAATTGAAATAGGATTGAATTAGACTGTGTTGAAATACGTGTTGTGCTAGAAAGGGTCTATTCAGAAGATGAGTATCTGTCACTCTAGAATCTGGGATATTTTCTGAGTAACACTAGTTACTATTGCTGTGTAACAAATTATTCAAAATGAGGTGCTTAAAACAACAAACATTTGTTGTCTCATAGTTGCTGTGGATCAGGAAACAGGTGAGGCTACCTGGGTGCCTCTGCCTTAAGGTCTCTCTCAAGGGTCCAGTCAAAGTGTTGACTCGGCCTGTGATCTTATCTGAAAGCTTGACTGGGGTAGGAGTCACTTTCAGGCTCACTCATGTGGTTGCTGACAAGATTTAGTTACTGGCTGTCGACCAAGAGTCTCCCTCTTTCAGTTCTTAGCCACGTATATCTTTGGCTAGGGCAGCTCAGAACATGCTGACTGGCTTCTCTGGGTGAGCAAGAGAGTGAGAGACAACAAGCAGGACATAAATTAGGACTTTAATATCAGAAGTTATATTCCTCGCTTTTGCCATATTCCCTCATTAGAAGTCAGTGATAAAGTCCAGCCTACAGTCAAGAAGAAGGGATCAAACAGGCAGAGATCACGGAAAGCTACCTTGGAGGTGTCCATCATAGTATCTTATGTCCCTGATTCATTAAATCCCATTCTTCACTTACTTTCTGTGTCGTATTTTGTTATTTTCATGGCAGAGAATACAATTAAGCTTATTAGTTTTTTTATTATTATTTTCAATTTGCTGTTAATTATGCTATGCCTTAATCCAAAACATTCATGATAAAAATACTGTTTCCAAAAATTATTTTGTCATCTATGATGAAACTATCTAATAACGATTCATTTAGTACTAAGAAATACAAGCATATATCATCATAAAATAATATTTATATTAAGAAAAAACTGTATTAACATGATTTAATTCTATGCATTTAGTGGTATTTCTCTTACTAAGTATCACTCTTAGCTTCCTTTTCTTTTCTTTAATTTTTTTAAACGTTTATTTATTTTTTTTTGAGAGACGAAACAGAGTATGAGCAGGGGAAGGGCAGAGAGAGAGGGAGACACAGAATCTGAAGCAGGCTCCAGGCTCTGAGCCAACAGCACAGAGCCCGACGCAGGGCTCGAACTCACAGACCATGAGACCATGACTTGAGCTGAAGTTGGCCGCTTACCCGACTGAGCCACCCAGGCACCCCTCTTAGCTTCCTTTTCTAATCTGCCTGATAAGGTTCTCTTTTAAGATTGAGAACATGGCCACCTGGTGGCTCAGTTGGTTGAGTGTCATGATCTCACAGTTGATGAGTTTGAACCCCACAACAGGCTCAACACATTCTGTGCCTCCCTCTCTCAGTGCTCCTCCCCACCTCGTGCTCTGTCTCTGTCTCTCGAAAATAAATAAGCATTAAAAAATTTTTTAAACAAAAGTAAAAATGAAACTTAGAACAAAATAAAGGAAACAAGAATTTCAATAATCTTGAAAACAATATGCATAAATTAATCTGCATGCTAATTTGTTTTGGAAAATTACTGAAATTTTATTTTGAATTTTTGATTTGTGACTTTTGCTACTGTAGTATCACTTTAAATTTTCTTTTTTTTAATGCTTATTTTTGAGAGAGAGAGAGAAAGAGAGAGAGCTTGAGAGCAAGGAAGGGACAGAGAGTGAGGGAGATACAGAATCTCAAACAGGCTCCAGGCCCTGAGCTGTCAGCACAGAGCGTGATGTGGGGTTCAAACCCACGAACAGCGAGATCATGACCTGAGCTGAGGTCCGATGCTTAACCAACTGATCCCCCAAGATGCCCCTCACTATAAATTTTGTAAAAAGCCCTCAAAACAAGAAGAGCTGTTAAAGTAAAAATCGTTAGGTTTCCTGAATTATTTGATGCTTTTCTTTTTATTTCAATTGAGGTATTCATTATATTTCTAATGTAATTGATCTGATGAAGGCATCTTTTGTGGCATGGATCCAGGGGAAAAAAATGAAAATAAAATAAAAAGATGTGTGAAGCCATCACTTACAGTTGGTCAAGTAATTACAGGTGTTTACCATACATTGGGCCTGGAAAAAGTCATAGTGGTTGTTCTTAAAATTTCTTTCCTGTTTCCTTCTTAGAGTTCACAAAAGAAAACGTTTGTGTTGGTAAACACACAGCGTCGCCCTCTAGGACGGATTTAAAGCCAGCATACTACCGTTGCCCACATTTTCCCACCGTTTCTTTCAATGTTCCTCATGATGTCCGTGAGCTAAATAGAAACCAAGAGGAATATTGTATTTGTTATCTTTGCATTTGCGGCGAAGGAATGCTTCTTGTTATAAGGCCATTTTACTCCAGATGTTTCTAATGCTACAAAAGACTGAAAAAACATCTACAAACAACCAAAACAATCCAAACCTGAAACATAAGTACTTTGATTACCATAGCAAGAGAAAGCGTCTTAGCCTTGAAAAATATTGGGGCCAAGGCCCCAACAGCTGGGGGTGTTAATGGGTGGGGAGAAAGGAGATTCCTTTCCAGATAATTGCTTATTTTTTGTTTGGCTCAGCCTCGTTTGTTTGTTTGCTTGCTTTTGCACTAGTTGCTTCTGTTCAAGTCCTAGCATTTCTGCAATTTTCTAATGGTATTTTCAAGATATTATCTTAAAGTGGATTAACTAGGTGAGATGTATGTTTAAAGCTATTACTAGTCAAATTTTAATTTTCAAATAACTTAAAAGTATTTTGAATATTTTAGTATGTTTTGTAAAATTTTCCTCAGGAGATATTGCATTATTATTTTTTAAAGTTATGTATTTATTTTGAGAGAGAGACAGAGAGAGAGAGAGCGTGTGCAAGTAAAGGAGGGGCAGAGAGAGACACGCAGAATTGGATGCAGGCTCCAGGCTCTGCACTGTCAGCAATGGAGTCCAAAGCAGGGCTCGAACCCAAGAACCGTGAGATCATGACCTGAGCAGAAGTTGGTCACTTAACTGACTGAGTCACAGAGGCATCCCAATATTACATTATTTATTTATTTAATTTATTTATTTATTTATAGCATGATAGAGTGAGCACTAGCCGGGGAGGGGGAGAGAGAGGGGGAGAGAAAGAATACCAGGAAGGCTTTTGTGCTGTCAGTGCAGAGCCTGACTCAGAGTTCGATCTCAGGAAGCCTATGATCATGGCCTGAGCCGAAACCAAGAGTCAGACGCTTGCTTAACTGACTGAGCCTCCCAGCCCCCCACAGAATTTTTTAATTAGCATGATCTTTATGGGTAGGGTATTATAGACAAATGTTTAATTTAAAAGTGGTAAAATATGTAAACTTTATGTAATCCACCCATGTACATTTGCAGGTAAAGAGACTGATGTTTCATCTTAGGTGTTAGGTGACACCAGTTTATTAGTATGATTTTTTAATAAGCTATTATCCCGTTTACATAGTCTCTTTTCCTGAGGTAGGCCAATTTAAATAAGAGAAATGATCCAGGAACACTCATATTTAAGTGATGTCACTGAAGAAGCAATGTGTTTTGTAGTTGTGTTTATCCTGCATGAAGGAGACGTGGAAAGGAAAATTGTAGGCAGAGTGCAACATGGAATTCTTGCTGCTCCCACCTTCCTTCCCTCTCTCGTGTCCATGATTAACTTGTCCTTTCTTCCTAATAAAACTAGCTCCTCGAGCTTCATTATATATGTCTGCCCCATATACTTCTGTTCTCACCAATTACTATTTCATTTATTTTATGTGTCTTTGTAAGCAGCTTAATTTTTTTTCTGAAATAAGTTTAAACAAGAATTCATATATCGGGGTCAGAGAAAACAGCTAACCTCAGCTATATCTTTTCTTAATATAAGTGTCTTCAAAATTTCAGGGCAAAGGTATAATGCTAGACTATCACAGTTGGAACTTAAAATGTTCATTATGTTATTTACGCTAAACAAATACTGTGTTATAATCAATACCCACAGAGGCACCTGGGTCGCTCAGTAGGTTAAGCATCTGACTCTTGATTTCAGTTTCGATGTCACGGTTGTGAGATCAAGCCCCGCCTTGGGCTCTGCACAGTCGGCTGAATCTTGCTTAAGAATTCTCTCTTTCCCTCTCTCTCTCGTCCCCTCCTGCTTGCTCTCTGTCTCTCTCTAAAGAAATAAGCATAAAAAATAAAATCAATACCTACAGATATAATTAAATGAACTATATGTGAAATATTTACATATATTCTATTTGTGTGTGTGTGTGTGTGTGTGTGTGTGAGTGTGTGTGCGTGTGTGTGCATACAGTAATAGGAAACAGTAAGAAGTTGGGAGAAGCAGCGTCAGGGGAGGGCTGAGATAGCACAATCATGAACACTAGTTTTGTGTGAGCAGAGCTGGAAAAAAGTGGTTGAGAGCAAGAGAATTTCAATGAGATACGGAGCTTTTGAAAGATACATGGGTAAAGAGGATCTATTTTAACTTTTGCTGCGCATTTTTTAAAGTATAATTTTTCCATCTGCCACATTTTCAGGAGACAATCTTGTCTGAAGCTTTTGAGTATGAATTTGTATTTCTTTGGGAGGCAATATTTTGTTAAAATAAAACTTAGTACTGGAGAAGAAAGGCCAAATATATACACTGTTTTAAAAAATTGCTATCTGGGAGGAATGCTAATATGCAATCTACTCAGGGAGTTTCTAAGATGTTTGATTTGGTAAAAAAGTATAAGAAAAGGTAAGATATGTGATTAAATATATTTGTTTTAGAATGGTGAGATAAAGATTTGGTTACAGTGATATATTTATTCAGAAATTGTTCCCAGGAGAAATCCAGGAAAGAGAATAGGAGAAGTTAAGCAGGGAAGGAAAAGGAGTCCAGGAATGGGTCCAATTTCAGGGAAGTTATGGAATGTACATTACATTTTAGTGGATTCTCATCCTGAGTCAAGGTTGCTGGACATTCATGCTGGCCCATTGATGAGTCATTAGCTAAGGGCCATCCTAAGGCGGTAGTGTTGGGGAGGTAAACCCCCATGTATTTCCTGTTCTAGATTTGCTGGCTTCACTTGTTGGTGAAGTTGGTCAATGGTTCAAGGCCAATTCTTGGAAGATAGTTGCAGGTATTAGCTGTGGGAAACAAAAAGCATACAGTGGAAGCAAGGAGAAGGGCTACCAGAACAGGTAAAAGATCCAAGACGGTTTGGACAGAGCAACAGCAATGTCCATTATAGTGTTCTAAGTATTTATACAAACCTGATTAAATCCTAAGCTAATTCCTTTAATGATGCAATGGATAGTAATTTACAAAAATGAACATTTTCATTCCTACTGTTTTGCAATGAATTGTACAGGGAATGTAATGTCTAGACAGAACTATTTACATTTTAATAGAAAAGACATGGATATGTAAGAGCTATTGAAAAGGTGCTGGTACAAATGACTTAATAAAATAATAAGGCACAACTGACTAGCATAGTTTTTGAAATAAAGTTGTGCTGTTTATTTTGCTTTATTATTTACCTTTGTTTTGCTTTATTTTTAGTTCCATTAAATGTTAGCATTTTAGCACACTTGATTTCTTTCTGTGTGTGTGTGTGTGTGCGTGTGTGTGTGTGTGTGTGTGTGTGTGTGTAACTCCGGGGATAAGATCCCCACATCACATCCCTTTATTCTTAAATACTTCAGCTTTTATCTTCTTAGAACAAAGCCGTTCTCCTATAAAGATCATAGCACAATTATATTATTCAGAAAATTTAATATTGAAACAATGTTATTATTTTACATAGTCGATATCCAAATTTTCCACATTATTCCTATTAAAGTAGTTGTTGATCTCTAGAGAAATACCTATACACAAACCTGCACCTGTATCCATTTCTATTATCTATCTATCTATCTATCTATCTATAATCTATCTCTCTATATCTCTATCTGCATATATTTTAGTTATAATAAGTTATCCCTGTTATAACAGATGATCTATCACAGCTAGTTGTAATTAAACTAAACCAACTGATTATTGCATTAGTGAAGACTCATTACATTTAGACGTCAAACATATTTTAAATTTCATATAAATTCCTCATGATATTTTCCTTTTTACTTAATATTTTATTTTTGGGACAGCTTAGTGTTTTCTCTCTCTACTGATAAGTTGGAGTCAATCATTTTTGATTATTTTTTCTAAAATTAATTTCCAGTTGAATAAGAATTTTAAAAATAATATTGTTTCCTGAAAACTATGTGTTAGTTTACAGAAAAGCGTGTCATAATGCTCCATTATGTATTACTAAGCTATTTTAAGATATTTAATTATATTAATTTCTTTAAGCTTCAGAAAAATCCTACAAGATAAATATTATTATATCATCACTTTTGCACGTGGAGAAACTGTCACATTTAATATAAAAAGTACTAATTGCTGCTTTCATTCTCAATCTTTCACAAACTATAATTTAGATGTTTTGCCTAGGATATTCATCTAATGTAGCACTATTTTCTTTTTTCCTGAGAACTTGTGTGCATCGAAGGTCCACGGTTAGATTAATCTTACGGTTGTTGACATATTAAAGTTTATTTATGATGTGTGTGTCACTAAGCTTGAGGAAAGTATATTTTAAAATTTTGCATTCTACATTTCAGAATAATAAACCAAGTGAAGCCCAAGTGTGAATAGTCAGATAATTTTAATTCGATCATAGACTCACCAGATTGTGAGACTGGTTAGTATAAGGAAGAAGTCAGTGATATATATAATCTTTAATATCATCACAGTTAATTATCAAGTGCACTTAATTACTCAATAGTGGACATAGTTATTCAAAATACCATATGATTTCACTTATAAGTAGAATCTAAAAAAGAAAACAGTAAGCAAACAAACAAAATGCAAAATGAGATCTATGAATACAGAGAACAAACTGATGGTTTGCAGAGGGAAAGGAGTAGAGGGATGGGTAAAAATGGGTGAAGGAGAGAAGGAGATACAGCCTTCCAGTTATGGAATGAGTAAGTCATGGGAGTAAGAGTCACAACATAGGAGCACCTGGGTGGCTCAGTCAGCTAAGCGTCCAGCTCTTGGTTTCCGCTCAGGTCATGATCTCGCAGTTCATGAGTTTGAGTGCCACATTGGGCTCCATACTAACAGTGCGGAGCCTGCTTGGAATTCTCGCTCTTGCTCTCTCTCAAAATAAATAAATAAACTTAAAAAAAAAAACTTTAAACACTTTTTTAAAAAGTCACAGCATAAGGAATGTAGTCAATGATGTTGTAATGGTGTTGTATGGTGACAGACGGAACTACATTTGTGAACACGGCACAACAGAGTTGTCACTAAGCCGTAAATCTGAAACTAATGTAACGTTGGGCATCAACTGTCCTCAAATACAAAATTAAAAATACACTTTTAATGAAGTTATTTTATAACGTGTTTTAAGACATTTTGTTTTGCCTCTTTCAGTTGGGGTTATCTATGTCCACCATCCCTGCTTCCTCTTGGTGTAGATTTTTAAGAATTGACTTAAATAAATATGAGATGGGTGTATTAGTATACGGATTAGTGTATTACTGTGATCTCAGCCGTAGTTTTATTGTCATCTAAAATGCTTTTCCTAGTCTCCCATCCTTATATGGAGCTTACAACTTCCCCATTTCCATAGCCAGTTCCGACTGCTCCATTATTCTTCTGATCTAAATATCAAACTGCCAATTAACTGCTTCATAAGCACCTCATACTCAATGGATCCAAACTGAAGTCAAGATTCAGCGTACTCTGTTTTCATGAATGATATATCTCATCTCCAGTTGTGTAAGCCATAACCCTTGGTGGAATATTGGAAATCCTTCTGCTCGTCATTCCATATTTGATTCAGTCCCAAGTCTCATCAACATTAACTCCTAAACGTCTTACTTGCTACTGATTTCGTGCAAGCAATCATCATGTCTTCCCTGACCTTTTGTAATAGCTTGCTACATGTCAGTCATCTAAACTCTCTACGTATATTAACTTACCTAATCTTTATCTGATGAAGCCAGTACTCTGATTATCCTGATTCTGTCTATGAGGTAATCTGCTTCACATTACACAACCAGTAAGCAGAAGAGCTGGAGTCTGAACCAGCTCCGTCAACTCCCCAATGACACCGTCACACATGCCGTTATAGAACCTGATCTAGATAAACAAGTGTTTTATTGTCCTTGAATTTTACAACCAATGGATCATGAAAATTTTAATCGAAATTATCTCGAATCTTCCATTCAGCTTTGTAAAATAGAAAATAATTCTTTTTCATCCTGGAGCTCTTTAAACAAGGACTCTGAGCAAGATGGAGCATATAACATGAAATCATACCTCATGAAAATGCTTCCTATGGGGAAATAAGATAATATGATCCAGATCTTTTTCCTTCTAAAACCTGACATTTGGCTCAACGCAGAGAAAGATCTGGAGAAACTTGAGGAATAAAGATTTAACACGTCTTTAGACGGTGCCTGTCCTGTATCAGCTCCCTCAAGTAAGCCTTGGGCAAGAGCTGGACTGCAGTCTGTTTACGGTGGAATCCCCTGACATATACCTGGAGTACAGCTCTCCTCTCCCTCTTGATTATGGAAGGATCCGTGTGATTTAAATTCCAGATACCCAGGAGGCAGCCTTGACATCCTGTTTTGAAAACTGAGGAGGCCGACCTGCATCACCTTTCAAAATGCCTTTCAAATTTACACAGAGCCAGATGCCGTGACATGCTGCAGCTTTATTTAATTGGACTCTCTATTTTAAAAGGACTTTATTTTCCTAGGCTATGTTCTTTATTCAGATTGAGACGGAGGAGTTCAAAATGAAAACCTCTGTAATTGGGTGGACACAATACCCAGAGTCACAAAGCCTTGAAATCCATCAAATTTCCTGGAAGAGACATCATATTTTCTCTCCAGAATCAAAGAGAATCTTAAAAAAAAAGTCAACAGTTTCTACCCTCTTTCCTGATGTCATGTCTTTGTCTTATACTGGATGACATTGAGTCAGTTGACCTCGATGCCTAACATCTTCGAAAGCTTCTACTTGGGAGATCATTTAACAACTGTTTCAAATATTGGGTGTTGTGTTTCCCTCAGCTCCAATGTCTGCTAAATCACAGAGCAGTACTGAGTAGTTTTCCTTATTGTCAGTTGTGATGACTTCCAGTAGCAGCTCCTGGTGTCTCATATTCTCTAGCACTTCCTAGGTTAGTAGGTACTAAGACACTCTCTAGTTTACAGTCTCTGTATAACTCATAGGACACAGCAATCCTTGGCTAGCTCCCCAGTGGTGTTTATACAAAAGCCTGTGTAAAGCAACATGGACAGCCCGATTTGATCTCCTTAGAGCTTGGTTGTTATTGTGTACCTCAGATACACTGACTTCCAGCTCAGAATGAAGTTTCATCCTCATGGATGTTACCATATACATCTACAAAGCCACAACTCAGTAGATAGAATAGGCTGTAGGTAAGTCTAAGGTAATCTTCAACTCTTATTTCTAAGCTTAGTCTTTCGGGTTTTCATGGCTCAGGGTCCCAAACCAGATAAACGTGTCAGTCCATGATTGATGACATGTATGGGTAGAGATGATTACAGAAAACTCGAATGTTCTCTTCACCTCCTTTCTACTTTTGCCCCAGGCGGTTGTGAAGGTTTGACATAAGATTTTTCCATGTTTCCAACTTTGGAAAGAGGTGGGCTTGAGGTTCGCACTAATTCCTCTTCTGTTCGTTGGTAGAAATGTTAGTTTTGTAGAGAGCAGTGAAAAGCATATATGTAAAAGTAGGACTGCCTTTTTATATAGGAGCAGAGCTGGCTTTCTTATATACATAAAAGGGCTAGCTTCAGAGAACAGAAGAGAGGAGCCCTGCAAACTGCAAGGCTACTCCCCATCCTGGAAATAAGATATATGCTCCATCGGGTGGGGAGACCCGTGAAAGAGAGCTGTTCAGCATGAGCACAGGGCGCAGAATGCCACCCGCCAATGAGCATCGACCAGTTCAATTCTCTGTTTTCTCTCAATGAATATAACATAACATGTAGCCCTAAAACTGCTGGAGCCAGAGGCGACTGACAGTTCCCTGATAATCAGGAGACAGAGTCGCATAAAATTGAAAATGCTGGCATACTCTACTAGAATAATTAGAGATTCTGGACAGAACTTCTCAAGTTAAGCATGAGCGATAATGAGAAATGATCTGGCAAAACACTGGAGTACCAAAATAGCATACTACGGAACAAATGGGATCTCAAGGAGGAGAGAACGTTAAGTTCATGACATAGAAGAAAATATTGAGACAATCACAGTAAAGGCAGAGGGGAAATTAAAAAAAAAAGATTAACACAGAACGAGACTACGATGGGGAAGAGAGGCAAGATAATCTGACATAGAATAACCGATGCCTCAGAAAGAGATGATTCGTATAAGAGGGAAAACATGAAGTGATACGGCAGAGACAAATTTCCCTGAAACGAAGCAGAGACCGAATTTGCAAATTAAAAGGGCACACACTGAATCTTACCTCAGTCAAGTCAGAGAATATCATAAGAATGAAAACACAACTATTGAGGCGTTCAATCTGAGTAAAGCAAGAAAACTTGGAAAAAATATCAATTTGGCCTTGGACATCTTCGCAATCACCATCAAAGCCAAATAAGAGTGAAAGTGTGTCTGTGTGTGTCAGCGAGATAAAGACCCCTCAGAGCAGGAACTAGAGCTCCCTCATTCACTGATGGCAGTGAATCCATAGCTGCTGTAGCAGTTGATGGCACATAGTATGTGCACAATAAATAGCTGTTGAATAAATGGATATAAATTCCTGAGAAGAGGTGGGTAATTATTGAATATTATAATCAGTCAAATTACCTCTCATATATAAGGGCACATTCTGAAATATGAGACAACTCAGGAATGTATCTCTTAGTAAATATTCTTGAAGAAATTCCAGTTCAGTAATAGGTGAATCCAAATAGGAAGCCCGGGATTGAAGAATAGATGATAGTATATCATTTTTATTAAAACAAACACATCCCTTATTCTAAAAGAAGAACTGGAGGGAAGGGCAGAGAGGGGAAGAAAACACGCACCTGCACCGGGAAGTGAAATAAGTTGGAAGACAGAAGCAAGAGTGAAGGGTTTCTAGAATGAGAGATGAGAAGAGTGTCGATGTTTGACAGAACGGTCAGAGAGGACAGAGAGGACTTTAAGAAGGATGATGGGAAATCTGAGAGTACAAATCGGCATGGTTTATTTTTGTCACTGTTGTTGGATTGTCTTTGTTGGATGCAGTATCTTTCTGAAATTAGCCACACTGTGTGTTAAATGTATGTGTGTATATGTCCGTGTAAAGTCAGCATGCTCGACTTGTGAAGCCAGGGTTGTTATCTCTTCAAAGCTGTATTCAGAGCGTCTACAGCAACAGTTAACATCTATTGTGGGCAAAGTAGGTAGGTATTCACTACCTGTGGGTTGAATGGTTAATATTTTATTTGTTTTTAATTTTTTTAATGTTTATTTATTTTGAGAGGGAGAGAGAGGAGAGCAAGTTGGGGAGGGACAGAGAGGGAGAGAGAGAATCCCAAGCAGGCTCCATGCTGTCAGCACACAGCCGGACATCGGGCTTGATCTCCCAAATTGTGAGATCATGACCTGAGTCAATGTCAAGAGTCAGACGCTCAACCAACTCAGCCACGCGGGCGCCCCTAACAATTCATGTTTCTAAGTGACTCTCAATTTAAAATGCTTCCCTCTCTGCTATGTTAGCTCTTTGCTTTGCTGGCTTTCTTGAATAATAAGATTTTACAGCATATAATATTTCAATCATTCCAAAATATACCCAAATTAGATCATTCTATTTGAGTATTTACTGTCAATATTAATGCATAACGGGACTTTAATTCCATTAAAGCCCATTAACTTCAGCTTCTCACTTTCTTCCTTAATGTTTGGGTAGGCATCTCATAATTACATATCTATGGAATAAAAAAAATCATGGCTGATTTGAAATTTGAGAATTCCGCCAAATTTCAGGACCTGTTATCAAGGCCTTTTTACACTATTAATTTCCTGTAATCTGCTCAAATTCTGTTTCTACATTTCCTTTACTATCCATCTAGGATCCATAGCGGATAGGAGAGGAAGGAAAAGAATATAGGCACTCTGCTTACACCATTCTGCCTGCTGTTGATGCTGTAGTAAGAACACCTTTTTATCATTGGACCATTTTCCCGAATGTACGCTCCTTGGCCCATTCCATATGCAAAGAGAAACAGTAGACGAGATGCTGACAAGGAAAAATCTGACTTTGCAAGGGTAAGCCCAATGTATTATTTTGAACTTGGAAGAGTCTAAAGAAATTTGGTTCTAACTTTTCTCTTGTTGGATCTGTAAGATCTGTAAGATCTCCCACATGAACAAAGGAGGTCTAATCTAATGTAATGATAGATTGCTATTGTTACAATTGTTACTTACAAAATTAAATTTGAATGGATTTCAACATATTTCTATCTTTTATAAGAAAGTGAGTGCCTTAAACTTTAAGTAATGAAGTTCGACACAACATGTATCTATTTTAGATGGGGTGAGTGACCTAATTCTTATGGGTTTTTATGCTGGATAAAACTAAAGCAGACTGTGTGTGTATGTGTGTATGCGTGTCTGCGTGTATTACGTTCAGATCCTCCTTCAGATTGTATTTATTTAACGGAAGCTTAAAACTTAGAGCTCACTTTTCCCATGCATAGAACATGCCACCCTAACTTCTTCCCAGTTACCCTGACTGTAAGCAACTGTTAATATTAAATTCCATAAGAATAAATGAAGATCGTGGTTTATCGGTAACATAAAATGAGTTTCTTGACCAAAGCAAAACCTTAATGACTACAGTAAGGATTAATTTAATTTTATTTTTTTAATGTTTATTTTTGAAAGAGCAAGAGAGGGACAGGGCATGAGCAGGGGAGGGGCAGAGAGAGAAGGAGACACAGAATCTGAATCAGGCTCCAGGCTCTGAGCTGTCGGCACAGAGCCTGATGCGGGGCTTGAACTCACAGACTGAAAGATAATGACCTGAGCCGAAGTCAGACGCTTAACCGACTAAGCCACTCGGGTGCCCAGTAAGGATTAATTTTAAAAGTGTAACACTTCATTATCATTACATTCCACCTTCTTCAGTAAGATTTAAATAAATATAGAATCGATTTAGTTGGCTAGAAATATATTAGAGAACTAACATAATTAAACATATATAATATAGCTACACTCTGTGTCAATCTCAGCTTCTGAATATTATAAACCTAATTATTAGTTTTAAGTTATTAGTGAGGAAAATGTGAATCTTGCATAAAGCTTGATGGCTAGGCACAAGTGTTTTAGAGTCTGACAATCTGCAATTTAATCCATTTCCACTGCTTAGATCTCAGTTTTGTTATTTATAAAATAGGACTAATGAGTGTACCCTTCTGTTTTTCTTTTTTCCAAAGTTTAGGGCAAATAAAATGAGTAAATTTGCATGAAATTGGAACCAAAGTATTCGGGACATATTAAAACTTCAATGAAGAGCTTAATAAAACATCTAGTTGAGTTAATTTCCATCTTTTTAAAAATATTTTTTAACATTTAGTCATTTTTGAGAGGAAGAGGTACAGAGCATGAGCAGGGGAGGGGTAGAGAGACAAGGCACAGAACACCAAGCAGGCTTCAGGATCTGAGCTGTCAGCACAGAGCCTGATGCAGGGCTCAAACTCATAAACTCTGAGATCAAGACCTGAGCCAAAGTTGGCTGCTTAACCGATGTGAGCCACCCAGGCGCCCCCCATCTTATTTCTAAGTATATATAAACCATAGTTTTGCCACCATAAAGACAGTAAGACAAAAACATTTTGAGTACAAATTTTTTTGTTGCCTCAAAATTGTCATGTAGTTGAGTTGTGTCCTTGCTTGTCCTCATCCATTAAGAATAATTTGCAACTCTTAAAACTGGGTAAGTGGTACATTTTACTGTCTTCCCCAGGTCTATCTTCCCCAGATAAACTGACCACTAGTTTTTGTTACTATTAATATTTTAAGATATTAAAACCATTTGCTAGAATGATAGTGGAGTCTGGCATTAGTTCATTTAGAGACTTTATCTTTTAATTATGTGACCACCAATGAGTGCGTTCTAAAAAATATAGCTCTCTTCTTATCCAATCTGTTTGGATGTGCGCTTACACACACACATTTGGATGGAAATTTCATCTCCAAAAATGATTCCCCCACAAAGAGCACGGATATTCAAAAAAAAATGCTTCAAAGACATAATATGTCAAACAAATAGAATACCGTCGGGTAAATATGACACATTATTTGGCTAGCTGCACAGAAGCGATGATGTATTAAAAGACAAAAATACCAGATTTGTTGACATTTTGGTCAGAGTAGTAGCTTTGTTTCAATTTCTATGGAAAAATACCAACATACAGTAGTATGCTGACATTCACACCAAAGCAACAGATATTTATTGGGAAACTAGTATCTGCAGGGTGTTCCGCAACATAATATGGAGGACTGAATGCAAGAAAAGACACAAAAAATCTGTTGGAGGAGCTTATGGAAGGAGATGAAAATATTAAAAAGAAAGGGTGAGAAAACAAACCTCTCGTTACAACCAAAGAGGAGAAAACAACGGGAGTGCGGGATTACTGTCCATATCTGGGGTGTGGGTAATAAACGAGACGAAAACACAGAGAAAGGAACAGTCTTTTTCAGACGTGGGTGGTCATGGGGTTTGAGCGAGTTTTTAAATCATAAAAAGGAATTGAATAGGTTCCTAAGTAGAAGAGAGGTATTCCAAAAGGATAAAACATTATGATCCAAAGCGCTGAGGTTACAGACGAGGCTATTATTCAAGGGAAGATAATCAAGAAAGACATTAAGGCACACAGGGAAATCGTGTGGGCTGGAAGGATTCCTCGAGACGGCGGCTGGCAGGCAGGCCAGCCTGGTAGTTATTTGTCTCTCACTCTGCCTGAGAATATTAAATTGGCACAGACTTAGCCACAGGTTTACATAAGTGCATGTTAAAATGAATATTGTTCAGGGTTGAAATTTTAGAAGACTATTTTGTGGTTGCTGCTTCGTGAAGCATAGCACATTTGATATATATTGTTTGCTACCGTATTAATGTGTGGGACAACTGAATACTTCAAAGTAAAATATTCAAAATGGTATTATTCCCATCTGTTAGCTGGCTCATAAATCTATGTGAAAAGTTATTACAAATCCAATTCAGCGTTATATTACATGTGCTTTTAAAATGAGTTTGGTGTATATTTCTTCCCTAGGGGTTAGAGACCTGATTTTCATCCAGAGAGAGACTCATTCTCTAACACGAGGTTATGCACACTGGCAGATTTCAATAGTAAGCAATTTATAGAGGTTTCAGATTTTCAAGTACTAAGTCAATTCATTTAGTTTATCTAATTTTTTAGATGCGAAGTTAACTTTGATGGCCAAATGACCAGAAAAACTACCACTTATCAACAGAAGAGCATCATAAAAATTAGAATGTAGCAGAGACACAGTTTTGCAGCATATTCGGTTTGTTTCATTTCTGGCACAGTTAGCTGGGTTGGGAGACGCTAGTTGTGTTGTTTTTTTTTTTTTTAACTATTAGTAATAGTTTGCTAAGACTCAAGAAGGTACATGATGTGAAGCCACACCTCATTGTAATTTCTTCCAAATGAAATAAGCTCATACGAAACATGCCAGGGAATCATATAAGATCACATAAAAGTCTCTACAGGTTTTTTTTGTTTGTTTGTTTTGTTTTGTTTTAGTTTATTTATTTATTTTGAGAGAGAGACGGTGCAAGGAGCAAAGAGAGAGGGAGAGAGAGAATCCCAAGTAAGCGTCGCATTACCAGCCCAGAGCCTGATGCAGGGCTCAAACCCACAAAACCGTGAGATGACCGGAGCCAAATTCAAGAGTTGGAAGCTTAACGGATTAAGCCACCCAAACGCACTGCTTCAGTTGGTTCTATAGCAATTATTTGATTCTTTCTTTTCTCTGTTCCTGCAAAGGAGAAAACTCACAAAGTTCATATTAGAGCTGATTGCATTGTAGTTGAACTCCACCATGCTCATAACACATACCCATTTCTTACTTCAGAGGAATTAAACTTAAAAATCCTCACAATATGCTTGGCTTCCTGCAGCTCATCTTACAAGTGCTTTGGAGGAGTTCTTTGTACGTTTTCAAGATCCACCGTGGACCTGTCATGGATCGGACCATCTTGCAAAGCACTATTTCCAGCAACTATAGAGCAGGAAACTTTGGAAGGATTTCAACATGGGTCACCTTACGACATATATTTTTCTGGTACGTCTTGATTCGTGTGCAGACTGAATTGTTTTAGGTGTGCATATATCTAAAAACGACAATTCAAGATCTGGACAATAATGCTATGTGGTTCGCTGACTATTTTAAACAAGTTTGATATTTGAGAATATAGGTAACAAAAGCCAACCAGCTTGGCAGATGGGGAGAAGAGTGTCTTGCTAAGCATTCCTGTCATTTTGGCTGAAGAAGTCTTCTTATTTCATGAGCAGAAATAAGAAACAGAAGGAGAACAAGTAATTTCAAGTTCCGACTTAGGTTGACGTGATAGGTAGGGGACACTAGCAATTCAGAAAACAGCCAACATTTGCAACGTGGCCTCATGATTTCTTCATTATTTTTTTGTCTTTCTGTAAGTGAAACTAAACCAAATGAAACCAAACTAATGGACAAGCAAATAATCAAATCTGTATTTCTGTTTATTTGGGGATTTGGGGACAGGATTGGCAATGGCAAGCACCAAGAGTATACCCTTGTCTACACGAGAATATATCTCACTATTGTTGGAAGTTGTGTTCAAGCGCTGACTCTGCCCCTAGGAAATTGAGATTTGTTACTACAATATTTGGGATCTTGGACTCTCAGTAGTGAAATTAAGTGCTTACATTATGGAAAAGGAAGTTAACATCATTTATTTTGGAAAAACACGACATTATTCCCTCATCAAAATAGATAAAAGTTCTGGGGCACCTGGGTGGCTCAGTCAGTTAAGTATCTGACTTCAGCTCAGGTCATGATCTCACTGTTCATGGGTCGAGCTCAGAGCCTGGAGCCTGCTTTGGATTCTATGCCTCCCTCTCTCTCTGCTCCTCCCCTGCTTGTGCTCTCTCTCTCTCTCTCTCTCTCTCTCTCTGTCAAGAATAAATAAACATCGAAGAAACATTTTTAAAAGATAAAAGTTCTAACATAATAATTTAAGGATTGTCCAATACATTTTTTTGAAAAGCTTTCAAAGTCACGAAAATTAATTTCTAAGGATTAGTGAAATGCTACACTTGACTGGAATAACCAAGTTTGAAGTGCATTGTACTTATTTATAGGAAAATAAAGATATTTATTTATTGGTATGACTTTGCAGGCTTGAATGAAAATAAATGAACAAAGAAATCACAAAGTTATCCAAGCATACCCTCAGTAGTATAATAATGAAACATTTATTTATTCTGAAGAACACAGGGAAAGAACCCAAGGGGGGTCATTCAGAATGAATCAGAGGCTGGTAGAATGAATGACCTTTCCCTGAAGGAACTCTTAATATTTGGTGTTGTATTCCTCTGGACATTTGTAAGATGCAAGAACAAATAGAAGAAGAATGTGCAAACCATGTGGGAACAAGGAAGCTATCCAACGAAATGTTACAGACTGTGTTCCTCTGTGCCCATCTGTTCTTATTAGAAGAAATGGGATGTTCTCAAGCTCTTTAAAGTGAAATGAGATTGGAAAATGTTACATTATGTGTTAGAATTATTGGTTACTGGAGGCAATATTCAGATTTTCCCCCATTGCCTCCGTGGGTTTGTTACCTCCTCCCATTTTGTTCTCATGCTATCATAACTCCTGAGGGCTTGAGGCCACCAGATCCTCACCGGGAAAAGTGTTGAGATACAAATTGGATTTACAGCTATCCACTGGCTTGCTTGATATGCTAACAATCATTTAGCGATAGAAGGATTCTTTCAACCTATAAAAGCCTGAAGTTATAACATCTGTTATACCCAAAACCAGTTTTAAGACCTGACATTTATTGAAAAGGAGAACATGGAATTATATTTGCCTTAGATTTTACTGAGTTATATTCCCTGTACTCGCCAAAACCCTCAATGAAAAATAGAACAATACAAAACAAATTGTGCACTTATGTTATTATTTAATTTCAGAACTACTTTGGGTCGAGGTGAGTGGTTTGTTGGGCTCCTTCATTTCATGTTTCTCTAAACCACACAGGAACATAGAACTCATCTGTACGTTTTCACTGAAACATGTGCTTTAACTTAAAGGCACACAACTGGCAAGTTATAGAAACTACATCATCTTCGGTTTTGAATTGATGCTTCACGTCTCATTAAAGTCAAAATTTTCACTATAAGATATTTCATTACTATCTTCCCTCTGGAGCCCGCATATCTTCTGTGCTTTAACCCAAATCATCTCCTTTCACCCGGCAGTCACCCCCACTAGGAGTTCTCACTGATTTTTACTCCTTCCTCATGCTCCACGTTTAATCGCATCACCATGTAGTGCTGAGCGCCTGAAGGGTTTTTGAATCAGTCCCTTGTTTTTCATCCTTGGTAAAACAGTCCTGTTCTTAGACTCTCGCTGGCATTTGTTTGGATTAATGCAACAGTTTTCTCAATAGTCTCCCTGCATTGAGACTACACTTCTAGATTTTGCGCTTTTCGGAGCCACTGAAAGGGTCAATTGAAAACAAAAATCTGACCATGCAACTCCACCTTTAATTCTTTTGCTTGGTCCCCCTTTCCTGGAGGGTGACCAGCAAGCTCCTGAGTGTGAGGTATAAGATCTTCCATGAGGGCCTTTATCTGCAGCTTTAGACTTTCTCGAATTGATAGAAGTCTTTTCCCCGGGAACCTCTCTTTTTATCATGTGCGGTTATCTATGTGCTCGCATGATGAGAAGATCACCTCCTTCTGCTCCAGACCAGATGAAAGGTGCAACCTACTCCAGTTTCTAAAAAATGACTCTTCAGGTAACATAGAGAGATATGTTACCAGATAGACCATGTATTTTTTTTTTTAATGTTTGTTTATTTTGAGAGAGAGAGAAAAAGGGAGAGAGGGAGAGAGAGAGAGAGCACACGCAGGGCAGGGGCAGAGAGAGAGAGGGAGAGAGAGAATCCCTAAGAGGAATTTTATTTTATGACCGTGAGATCATGACCTGAGCTGAACGCATAACCAACTCGGCCAGCCAGGCGCCCCAGACAGGCCATGTATTTTATGGCAAACATCTAGTAACACTTGTTGCCTTTTGCACAAAATTTTACTTTTCTCACCATCATTTCTTTTCCTTTGTTGAAGGCTACACTATCTACCATGACGGATATATCTATGTATATGACTGTCTCCTTAAATTTTAGCCCAGTTACAGATGTACATAAGAAGTTAAGTAAATGGATAGAAGATATTATTAAGTCATGTGAATATTGTCATACTGAAAAACTAATAAATCTATGGCTTTGGTTATAGGAAAAAAATCAGAATGAAAAGATTATTCCTATTGATCTTCTACCCAGATAGTCTACCTCCATAGATCCATCTTTATTTTTTTTACAGTTTTATTATTTATTTTACATTTTTTAATGCTTACTTATTTATTTTGAGAGAGACATAGATATTGGGAGTGAAGGAGGGGCAGGGAGAGAGGGAGACAGAGAATCCAAAGCAGGCTCTGCACTGTCAGCACAGAGCTCGACACGGGGCTTGAACTCACAAAACTATGAGGTCATGACGTGAGCTGAAACCAAGAGGAGGATGCTTAACCAACTGAGCCACCCAGGGGCCCCCAAATTTTTTAATGTTTGCTTTATTTTTGAGAGAGAGAGAGTGAGAGTGGGGGAAGGACAGAGAGAGAGGAGACAGAAGATCTGAAGCGGGCTATGTGTGCACTGACAGCAGCAAGCCTGATGCGGGGCTCGAACTCACTAACTGTGAGATCATGTCCTGAATTCAAGTCAGAAACTCAAATAACTGAGCCACCCAGGTGCCCTGGATCCATGTTTAAAACCGTAATGAAGATACTCTCTTCCTATAGTATACACATAACACTTTTTAACATGAAGAAATATAGATAATATACATACATAGGAGAATTGTTTGAACATGAAAGCTGTTGGGTATGGAGAGTTTAGATTTTACGTTCTTTCACTAACTTCTCTATAACACAGTTCTTGATTTAAAATCCATAATTTGAGAGGCTACCATATGCTTGATATTATGATAAATGATAAATGACTTTCAATCTCTCTTCAAGGAGCAGTAAGGGAGAAAGACATAGATATTTTTTGAGGATTCTCAGATCAGTGTGTCATAAATACAAACTTCTCTTTTTTCCAGTTAGCAATCCTCACCACACTACGTTAAATCCCTCTTTCTGAACTCATAAAGATGACATGAGAAGATCTCAAAAATTTCTGATAACTTTGTTATAAAATGTCCACTTAAAATTCTAACCTCATACATTTCTGGATTTCATATCCTCAGATCTACCACCCATAAGATTGACTTGTCACCTGGTGGTTTGAAGGAGGAACCTTCTAATGGGCTCTGAGACACCTTCTTCAAGCTTCCTTCATGTAGTTTCCGGTGTTTGAGGATGAAAATATGTAGGTGGGGGTGGGGAGGCCACATCTGTCATGGGGCTTCATATCCTTGGTCTTAGTTTGGTTCCAGCTGGTTCATTCTACTCCTGATGACCTTGTTGGTAGTGACCTCTGGATGGGCAATGTCTACAGCTTTCTTGGAGGCTTTGTTCTGTTTCATTTTAACCTACTTATTCATTAAAGACCCCTTCAGAGAGGGGCAAATGTGTCTTCCTTCACACATGGCTCCATGGTCTCCGTTTAGGTCATTCTTCTATCTGGAAAGTTAAATACCCTCTGCAGGGGTGATCTGTCTGCCATTATGCATGATTGCAAGAACTACATGGATTCCGTCAGCATAATAGCGAAATTCCCAAAGATGTGCCAAGGAAAAATTTTCTCACTGTCTAAAAAAATGTATATCATATTAAATAACCATCCTTATGTTCAAAAGAGATTAGGAAATGATGAGCTAAATAAGATTAGTTTACCTCTTTGTAATTCTCTACAGAACTTTCATTATAATTTATGTATTGTGAGTCTTCAAAAGAGAGAGATATTAAGTAATGGTTTTATATCTCCTTGATTATTGTACTGCAGAACATGCTTTAAGAAAAGTTCAATGCAAATCCTGAATCGCATATGAGGATAAATAAAAACTAGAAGATTAAGAACATGGGAAACATATTTAAGTCATCAAAAGAGATAAGATACTTTAACCGAGTATACTTTCTTTATGCATCGGTTTATAATTTTAAAAGGTTTGCAAATAAAAATTTCTTCATCAGCCCTCCTGGCTTAGCTCCACAGAGTTGACTCCAAATTTCAAATGCAAGTCATAATTAATACTTAAGTTTTCTTGAATCAATATTAATTCCAGGTTTCCCCAGTACAGAATTATAATCATTTGTTTAACTCTGTAAAAAAGCTATCCTCATAGGATATAAATTTGAGATACAGTTGAATTAAATAATTAGAGGAATTTACATAATTGCTTTTGGATTGAAATTTTATATATATTTTGTTGTTTTGGAAAAAAATGTTAATCTGTAAACTAGAGATTTTTCTAGAAACATATTTACATTTAACATCAGAAGACAACTGGATTATGTCACAAAAAAGCTTATGTTTCCTACAGATGTTAATCTAAAATTAATGTTCTTTACTTAAGCTTAAAAATAAATCTTGAGAAAGAAATGAATTAAAAAAATCATTTCTTAAACATTCCCTGCTGAGTCTATTGTAACAATCAACCCTCTTTAAGTCCTAACATAGCTTTCCTTTTTTACAAAAGCTTTTCTTTTAAAATAAAAAGTAATATAACAGACCTATAGCTATTTTCCTACCAAATGCAAGCTTCAGAACTTGGATTTGCGTCAGTGCTTTAAAAAAGAGTTATTAAAATCTAAAATATATGAAATTAGTCTGGATCCTGGGGGAAAAAATCAGTTTTTTTTTAAGCTGTTGATTGTTCCTTATTTTTTATATATACGGTATTTTACATATTAAATAATTATGTATATATGTATATATGTATATACATATATATATTATTCAAGGAATGGCATGGCAATTATTGACCTGGAAAATATAACTTTCATGGTGACAGGTAACACTGGGAAAATAATTGCAGTGGAAAGAGGAAGGAGAGTGGAATATGATCTTGCTGCCTATTAACTATTAACCTTGTGATTAGACACTGTATGATTATGAATATAATGAGTCCATTGAGGTTTGCAAGGTTGATTAAACTTTATTGGACTATTGTAAAGATGAGATATCAAGTTTTAATCTTTTGAGGTCTGAGGAGAGTAATGAAAATGTTCATTGTGGAAGTATTCATCAAGAAAGTATCAGCTGAGTTGTACTGAGAAGGATGAATAGACTTAGATAATTGCCTATGGAGAGAAGAGCATCACGGAAAAAGCCACAATGTGAGGGAGGTGCGCACACCAATGTTGTGTTTTTAGGAAAATGGCAAATATACTACTGGTGAATGTTGTGTGTGCGGATGCAGATTACACAGAGCCTGGTATACTAAGCTAAGCCATACAGACATAATTTTGTAGGCAATAGTGCATTTTTAAAAGTTGTAATAAAGTGTGCCATGAATAGTATATATTTTAGCCAGGTAGCACTGTAGATCATGTTAGCAATGTATTAGGCTAGAGACTACTAAGCAGCACAGTTGCAGTAGGCCCAGTGAGAAATGATGGGGGTCTGGATGATGGTCGAGATTTTGATCATAGAAAGGACAATGTTTTGTTGAGCATAGTTTGGCAGCAGGAAACAGAAAGCCACTCCTGGTTACCAAAGACTAAATTAACTAGAATTCTTACAAGAAACAGATTAAGTTTGTAGAACTTGGAAGCTCACAAGATCTGCTACCAAATACAGGAAAACTGTCATTCTCCTGCACGTCTCTGCATGGTTGCCCGTGTCTTTCTGTATCTTTCCATTGAGTCTCTCCTCATTCATATTTAACTTTCTTATAACTTTGTTCGACCAGTGAAGTGAGTCACTTTTTCCACAGGATTGTTCTTTAGGAAGAATAAGAGGACAGTTTCTCTAAGTCGGTAAACATCAGTTCAAGAAGCAATTTATAGACTGAGAAAATGTATGGCTCCTCAAATTTAGAGGAAATAGGATAGAAAGTAATAGATTGAAAAGGACTTGATGATAAACTAGATTCTGGGTGAAGGACAGAGAGGTGTTAAGGTAATCAGCATCGGGAAGATATGAGGAATTCCTTCTGAGACCATGAACTCTCTGAAGAATGGGACACTATCACGTTTAGAGTCATATGGCCAATATAAGTAATGCTTGACATGTGGCAGCATTCAATAATTATGTATTTTTATTTTTTTTTAGTATTAACTAATTTGATCAATGTGGAAGAAAAAGTGTGTTTGTGAAAATGGGTGCGGTTATGACTTCAGACTCATACCTGGCCTTGAAGACAGTGGACACCTGAAAAGAAAGGGAGCAGAACAATCCTCATGCTTCCCTTGTACGTACAGGTACAGATCTTGGTGTTGGAGCAAATATGCAAATGAGAATTTTGAAGGCTGAAGTGGAGTTGAGTTGTATGAAAGGAACAATTGAACAGGAGTTCATCTGTTGTGAGAGAAGGGCAAATGCTGTACAGGAGCTCCTGGTGCAGTCGAGGTGAAGGCCAAGGTGGGATCCTAACCAGCCATGTGTACCTTGAGGTGGAGGCACAATGGAGCATATGAGTTGAACCCAAAAGATAGAGAGCCTCGCCTAGGCAGGGCAAGCCGGGGAATTCTCCTGTGGAGATCCTTATTGATTCTGAAACATAGATTTGACATCCTACCTCATTACAGGGGAGAAAGGCCAATTGAACCATCTAGTACCTGATTCCCTCTGGATTATCAGGACATCTGTGACACTCATCTGAATCACAGACTTTTATCTGGTAAAGGGAATGATTAGCGATTTTCTGGAGGTTGAAATGATCTCAACCTATTCTCGACCTTTAAATGGTAAGTAAGAAGATCATGGAGCCAGGTGTAGAATGAGTATCCTGTGGGCCACTTTGGGTCTGGGCAAGACATCAATTAATTAAACAATAAATCTTTAAATAAGGAATTTAATAAAAAAGGATAGATATGTATATCTATAGATCAACATCAAAGACGTACATCACCATCAAAAATTGGAGAGAAAACACAGTATAAGCAAAATTATATAAAAAAATTTAAATGAGAAAAAGATATTTTCAGCATTTATTTCAAATGAAGGTTCTTTGAAATAAGCTACATTTAGTGGAAATGTAGAGAATGTGGCCCCTGTGCACAAATGCTATTGACCTCTTAATTTTTACTTGCTATTTTTTTTACTGGCTCCCATTGTTTCTATACTAGGCATAACCTAGCGGATTTTTGAAAATGCTGACTTGAATAAATCAAAGCTTGATTTGCAGTTTTGATGAAGTGCATAATTTATTCCAACTATAGTTTTTTTTTGTTTGAATTACTAGATTTACTGCTTTTAATAGAATGACACTTATAGATTTGCTGTGCCCTGACCCATTTGAGGTTTGTTTGATTCTCCACAAGAGCATAGGGAGATTTGTCTTGACCCCACCTCCTCCGCAAGAGATCTCTGATGGCTTCCTTAATTGTAGGCTACATTCTACTACCCTGTCCACCTGCCACTATTGAAATGGAAGTCAAATGTGATTAGATTTGTTTTGACAAAGAGACCACGTAATTTGCTGGAAAGAGAGGAGACAAGATTGGATCAGGAATCAAGTACTTGGATTCCTAATCAAGTAACTGTTTCTGTTATTGAGATACTATGTGTTTTGTGGAAAGAACATCACTCTTTTGGATCTCAGGTTTTCTATCTGTAAAAGAATAACATAGAATTGAATGACGTCTATATTCTTTTCTGACTGTAGTATAACAATTCCAGAACAAGTCTCCTTTTCTCTCTAGTTCTTGCAGGAGTTATTTCCATAGGGTGGTTTTAATAATTCTGAGAGCATTTCCAATTTCATACAGTCCCAGATTATTTATTAAATTTCTATCATTAGCCCATTTATTTTAGGTAAACAGGTTATTCATTTAAATGCAAGTGGCCTTTGAATTTCCTGATAGAGCAATTGAAGGGCACTGAGTAAGGAAGAGATACCACAGAAGGGCACCCCAAAGATATTTGGGGGTTCAGAGGATGATGTCCAGTGTTCCTCATATTCTGCATTTCTCCTTCCCATGACATGGTCATGCCATGTGCTCTGCTTATCCGATAGTCTCTCTAAACCTTCCCATTGTCCCTTTCTGGTTGGGAGGGGATGAGATGGGGACTTGAATGTCCTGTCTAATCACAACTCTTTCAAGAGAAATCCTTCAATTTGACTAAACAAATAGTCATCACAAACATCAGTATTAGATTCTGCACTAGTTCTAGGATACAAAGATCAAGGATTGCCTGGCCTCATCTTTGAGAAGTGCATATGTTAACAGGTGTAATTCAGAAACATTTATGTGTGTTTTATTATTTTTAACAGAGGCTCCTAATTATTATTTTTTAAATGTAAACGTCTTTAGTCAGCCTAGGTCTACTTTGGTATTATTCTTCTTGTGCCTAAGGTCTGCCCCACTGTATTTCATGTGGCCTTTTTACTCCCTTGTGTCACCCTGATGACCACTGAAGTAAACAGAATTTGAGACCCTGGAGGGGCATAAGGTAAACAAATGATGTCATGTGCTTATTTATTCACTACAGTGGTGCGATGGTGTGACCAGGGAGAAAATGATAAGGACCAAGTCTTGAAGACCTTCCTCCTCTCTCTCAGGGCCATATATCAGGCCACCCAGTTTATGCTTATGAGAACTTGATGCATACAAGGAGAAAACTGGCTTTCGAAACTTCAGTTTGCAATATTACTAAAAGAAAAGAGAACTTGAATTCGTAGGAAACTTATATTTTAAATTACACTTTAGTATGCCTTCATCCCAGTAGTTTTTAGATTCAGTCTTTTATATTTAAGTTTTTAATCCTCTCGTCAGAAAACTTTTGGTGTCAGGCAACGTGATGGCCAGTGAGTTAAATAAAGCCGAGACTGTAAATTCGGTGTCCTGGGCTAATGCCTCCAAAAAGAGGGTTTAAAAATAGAAAACGCTTACAGAATTAAATTACCATGGTAATCCAAGGGCTGCTGGGTTTCCGTTTTGTTTACAACTGTGTAACCCCAATTCTTTTGACACTTGACTTAAAAAACACCGCTTCTGGTCATGATTCTGTATTCCAAGTTCCAGCCTGGCACATAGTTTATAGCTAATGTGATTTAGTCTGGAAAATGTGTTTCATAGCAGAAGTGATGATAACACAGCCATGGTCACAGTGGAGTACAGAGCGAATTCACTGTCTTATTATATTTGTCATCATTTGTGGTCTCTGATAGGATGTCTGTTTCAGGTTGTCCAAGGCGGGGAGCGTACCTGCACAATACCTTGTGGCCCGGTTCCTGGAGGAAGAGTTGCTATGTTGGCATCCGCTGTGGGAGCCGTGATAAGAAGTTTCCCCTTCAGAACCTTCTCCTCTACTAGTCATTCTTGCTTTCAAAAGACCAGAAGTGCTCATTTGAAAAGGCACCATTATTTCTTGCCCTACAGAAAGATTTTTCTGAAGGATAAAAGCATTCGAAAGCGTATAGAGAAAATTGGCAGTTTTGTACATGTTGTGTTTGGAGGTCACCCGAGCCAATCAAAATTAGGCCTGTGGACACTCTTTCCAATCCCCCTCAGCAAGGAGCATAAAACCAGGGCGACGAACAGGTAGCCTTCGCCTCGCAGTGAGTTTTAAAAATCTGCTTGGTACCGTCCTTTGTACACGGATTTCCTGGACTCTGAGTCTGATTTATTGATTTAAAAATTATTGCTTCTTTCTACACTTTATGCTAGTTTTCCAAATTTGGACACGTGCCCCCAAATATGTATTTGCATTTTTTATGAATGCTTTTGAAGCATAACTGCTGATAGCCGCCGTCTCCTGGTTATTCAGAACTACTGTATGCATGGCATTATTTTTGTTCATTAGACTTTCAGGCCTGATTTTCTGAATTAGGTCTCTTGTTGTGCTACTTATACTTAGGAAGACGGTCCCCAGTCTAAGCCAACATCTCACAAATTCTGAGCCTTGGTTAAAAAAAAGTGTGCCGGTGAGAAGATTAGAAAATAACCCGGAAGCTGTGCTGAGGTAATGCAGTATCGCCGTCTTTGCTTTCACACAGGGAATATAACGCTTTTAAATGTGTATGTCTCTTTAGTTTTGAAAGAGATTTGTGTTATGTAAATAAAAGACCCAAATGGTGTGCTACGTCACTGATTTAACTGATGATTTTTCGCAGGGAGGGTCACTTACCAAACATGTCGTAACTGTAATTAAGAGCAGAAAGTCCGAGGGAAAATATTTGTAATATATAGGAGGAAAAGATATTATGCATAGTACATTATAAGTTCCTATAAATCAATAATAACAATTTAAAAGTCATTAATTAAACAAATAACAGCACAGTAGAAAGGTCACAAAAAAGAAAGAAAACTAAACACTGTAATAAGATAACACTTTTCACACATCATATTAGTAACATTAAGTTGTAACTTTCAGCACTCACCCATAGCCATAGCTGTCTCCTTCTTAGCACATAAAAGAATTACGTTTCTCAACCCCTTTGGAATTACATGGGGCAAGTGATGAGTCCCGATGGGTGGCAAGAAGAAGTAAAATGTGTTATTATTGGATCTCGACATAGAAATAGTCTCTCTTCTCCTTCTATGACAACCTTCAAGAATATTTGTTCCAGGTGGCTTAGTGACAAGGTTAGAAGAGAAAATTTTGGTGATAGACAAAATTTTGTTTGTGTTAAACCACTGTGATTTAGGAGTTATGTATTTAAGTTTTCTTGGCACCCAAACACTATTTTGACAGATACAAAAATTACACGGTGACCTCCAATGGTGCTAACTGTGTGGAGAAATGGGCACCAACCTCTGATGAGAGTGTAAATTGGTCCATTCTTTTCTGGGAGACATTTAGCAATTTGTATCAAAACAGAATTTGCATGTCAAGTAACCAACAATTTCCTTTCTATGGTTCTATTCAACAAAGATATTTTGACAGAGGTGAAGAAAGATGCCTCTGGCAGAAATTTTTTTTAATGTTTATGTTATTAAGTTTGAGGGAGGGAGAGAGAAGGAGCACGACCAGGGTAGGGGCAGGGGGAGAGGGAGACAGAGAATCCCAAGCAGGCTCCACACTGTCAGTGCAGAGCCCGATGACGGTCTCTCAATCTCACCAACTGTGAGATCATGACCTGAGACGAAATCAAGAGTTGGTTGCTTACCTGACTGAGCCACGCAAGTGCCCCAGCCCCTTGCAGAAAAATTTTAAACAAACTATTGAAAAGAGCTAAGCATCTATAAATAGGCAAAATAGTTTATCTGGAAAAAGATATGCAGCAGTCTAAACAAAGTATACTTACATGTACTACCACAATAAAATATCCTCAGTATATCAGAAAGAACAGTGAGCGATAAAACTATAGCAAGCTTTTACAGTGTTCTATATCATACTCTGTTACACATAGAAGGGAATGTAATTTTTGAAAGTTTTTAAAAATTGAGATAAATGGATAGATGTGAAGAATAGAAAAAGACGTGAATAACTAGGCATTTGAACAGCTGTTGTTTAATATGAATAGGGCAGTCAAGGGGGAAGACCTTTGGGATTTATGTCACAAATTGAGTTGTTCAGATCTGTTATGACTATCATATAGTACCGTGTAACTTAAAAACTCACCCGTGGTAAGATATTTGTATATTTTTAGGATTTTTAAAATGATTTATACCTTAGCTTTTTATTTTTTAAAGTTTATGTATCCATTTTGAGAAAGAGAGAGAGCGAGAGCAAGGAAAGGGCAGAGAGAGAGGGAATCCCAAGCAGAAATTCCCGCACTGTCAACACAGAGCTCAACTTGGGGCGTGAACTCATGAACCATGAGATCATGACCTGAGCTGAAACCAAGAGTCAGAGGCTTAACTGACTGAGTCACTCACGTGCCCCTATACCTTAGCTTTTAAAATTCATAGTAGAAATGTGACTATAGATTTTGGCTTCATGGCTCACAGATGAAAGGTGTTTGGTAGTTGTTACTAATCTTGCTTCCTGAGAATAAACAAAACTAAATTATTTATTTGTAAAAACCAAAACAAATAAAAGCAGCTATTAAATGGAACATATTTCTAGCTCAAGGCGTTACAGACAAAAGTGCTCATATCTTGTCCGCTTCCAAACTCCAGTGAAATGACTCAAAAGATAAAGGAAAAGTAAAAAAAAAAAAAAAAAAAGAATGATAATTCGGTATTAATGTTAAAATAAGATTGGATGCCTTGCATAAGCCAGAAATAATAAGTGACTCTATTAGGGGAAGAATATCCCAAGAAAAGTGGAAGGCAAAAGATTCTCAGAGGACCACCATTAATGTTCCCTGGGGAGAATATGAGGAGTGGGATATTTTGTAAAACACAAACATTGGTATGATCCATATCTCCAAAATAAGCAGATTGCACAGTGCACCTCACCCTCAACTAGATCTGGGTAAAGAGGCATGCCACCTGAAGCCTAGAGGCTGCTTGGGCTGACCCTCCCCCCCATAGGACAGTCCTGACCACTAGTGGGGAGTCTTCACTGACAACTGGGAGGATCCTATGCTTCAGAAACACGTGACTCCTGGAAAGCAAACCTTGTTTATAATGAAAATCATAGAGGCTTTATGTCCAATACATTTTACTAAATGATTGGAATATGTGTGGATCAATGATAGAAAAACTAAAATTGTTTGGTGTGTAAAAGAAAGAAGAGATAACTGTGTGACACACTTTAGGTATATTATTTTTTTTCTACTTTATACAAGGTAGTGTTTGTTACCCGATGGTAGGATGAATCAGTCATCTGAAGACTAATCTGCTTTCACAGATCCATTTAAAATACTTCTGGAGTTTTTTCTCAACTAATTGCCAGAGTCTGAAGAAATAGCTTTTCATAATACCTTCTCAGTTTACTACTAGGTCATTAGAAATGACTTATTTTATTTATTTATTTGAAAGGAAAAAAATATATGGCCTGTATTCCTATCTCATTAGATTCTTGGCCAAACTGTATTTTAGTAGATATTAATAGGTTGGTAAGAGTTGCAGTCGATTGCTTTAGAATCATTAGTTAGTTTATTTCTTCTTTACAGATGAATCAAAGTATTTAACATACTAACTGCATTGTGAATATTCAGGTAGTTATTTTCTGCTTGTTTTCTGCTCTTATTCCATCATGGGACATTTCTTCCTAGAATTTCGTGTTATTATCTCATAGCATTTTGAGTTTCGCAAATAGTTTAAAAAGTTGCACTAGAATTTTTTTTAAAATACCAGACTGTGTAAAAAATGGTCTTTTACAATATGATTGGGTTTGTTTTTATATCAGTTGCCTTTATAAAAGAACTTTTCCTCTACCATGAAATATAGTTAATGTTAAATCAAAGGAAATTGTATTACAAATTATTTCCAGTTAATATCCATTGGCGTACCACAAGAAATCTATTTCCTTGTGATGAGAACTTTTAAGATCTCCTCTCCTAGCAACTCTCAAATGTACAATGCAATATTATTAAGTATAATCATGTTGACTAGACTTATTGTGGTGATCATTTTGCAATATATACGTATACTGAATCAGTATGTTGTACACCTGGAGTTAATATAATGTCATATAGCAGTTATACCTCAACATCTATCTATTGGCAAGGAATCTGATAAATGGATTCTAGAATGCACAGAGAAAGTGAAGGTCCAAAATTTATTAAAATAGTCCTCAAGAGAATACTTGAGGAACTTAGAAGATACCAAAATATATGAAAAAGCTCTACTGTTGCTATTCGTTACAGAGCTAGACAGGCTAATGCAGTCGAACAGAAAGCAGAAATCCAGATGTACTTGTGTGTATGACAATGATGAATTGTATATTAGAGGGGATGGAATGAGTATCGGAGGACATTCAGTAAACGGTCGGGGACAATCGATGACTTTACCCCATGCACAAGAATAAGTTCCTGATGGACTGGCAACCTAAATAGGAAAGGCCAACATTCTAAGCTTTCACAAAAATTGGGGAAGGATTTATGACCTTGCAAAAGGGGATGTTTTCTTAACTAAGACACAAACATTGCAATAATTGTTTAAAAGTCTGATTGATTGTACTAAATAAATTGGAATTTCTTTCCTTCAAAAGAACATCATTAAGTAAATGAAACAACAAGCCAAAAACTGGGACAAGATGGTTGCAACACATACAAACAACAACAAATGCATATTCAGCGCATATAAAGAACTCAAAACCCGTAAGAAAACCATCAGAAAAATGAACAAGAGACCTAAACAGACATTTCACAAAAAGGCAAAGCTCGAATACCTCATACTCATTTTTAAAAATAAACACTCAATATCATTAGTCCTTAGGAAAGATAATATTAAGTTATAAGACACCATTTCAGTGGTGCCTGGGTGGCTCAGTCGGTTGAGCGTCTGACTTCGGCTCAGGTCATGATCTCGTGGTCTGTGAGTTCGAGCCCCGCGTCGGGTTCTGTGCTGACAGCTCAGAGCCTGGAGCCTGCTTCACATTCTGTGTTTCTTCCCTCTCTCTCTGCCCCTCCCCCACTCATGCTCTGTCTCTCTCTGTCTCATAAATAATCATTAAAAAATTAAAAAAAAAAGATACCATTTCACATCCATGTATTATCAAAAGTAAAAATCTTCCTATGCTAAGTGCTGGGAAAGATGTATAGCAATAGGAAAAAAATATTTTTTAGAAAACTTGCTTGAGGAAAATAATATCTTCAAGACGAACTGATATAGAGTCACGTGTAGAAATGAAAATATTAATTTTTACTTTTTAAATTTAGTGTTTATTTATTTATTTATTTATTTATTTATTTTCAGAGAGAGAACACAAGGTGAGGAGGGGCAGAGAAGAGAGAATCGCAGGCAGCCTCCGCACTATCAGAACTCATGAACTCATGAACCGTGAGATCATGACCTGAACCAAATTCAAGAGTCAGATGCTTAACCAACTCAGCCACCCACACATCCCCAAATTTTTACCTTTTTAAAACTCAGATTTGGGGCAGAAAGACTCAGTATGCCTTTAAAAATGAAAGTTGAAGTGGAATGACCATTTCTTCCTATGTTCGAGTTATATATGGTGGCATAGGATACATGGTTTGGGTACAAAGACATATGTAAAATGACCCAGCCTCTTTCAACTAGTTGGAGGAGACTTTAAAAAAATTTTTTTAAGGGGTGCCTGGGTGGCGTCCGACTTCCCCGTTGCAAAGTTCAACTCAGTAGGTTACGCCTCCAACTTCGACTCGGGTCATGATCTCACAGTTTGTGAGTTCGAGCCCTGCATCGGGCTCTGCTCTGATAGCTTGGAGCCTGAGGCCTGCTTCAGATTCTGTCTCCCTCTCTCTCTGCCCCATCCCCACTCACACTCTGTCTCTCTCTCTTTCTCAAAAATAAATAAACATTAAAAAATAAAAAAATTAAATATCTATTTACTCTTGAGACAGAGAGAGAAAGCGCACAAGCAAGCAGGGAAGGGCAGAAAGAGGGAAACACAGATTCCAAACCAGGCTCCAGGCTCTGAGCTGTCAACACAGAGCTCAACATGGGGCTGGAACTCACTAACCATGAGATCATGACCTGAGCCGAAGATGGACGCTTAACCTACTGAGCCACCCAGGCGCCCCTGGAGGAAACTATTTAGTGGATGAAATTTAAAAGCTTCTGGAACAATGATGGTAATCTAATTAGCTAAACCTGGATGGGATGGGATATATTTGTAGAGAGAGCTAAGTGGCTGAAGTAAAGAACACACACAGTATAGTGCGTTGCCAGGCAGATGGAATATCAGCTCAATTAGGGCAATGAGGACAACAAATCTGTCATTACGGTCTAATGCAGTAGTTGCTTCTAATATTTAGGCTCTATATGACAATGGAAAACACTTGTACCAGCTCGTGCAAGAGAATCTGAGCAGGTACAATTCTGATCTCAGTGGTGGGACAACTCTGAGTAATTTAAAAAGCAATTAGTATCACGATGAATTTTTCCCAGAAAATAGAAAACAGAGTTAGCAAGGACAGGCTGACCTTGACGCTTTACTCAAGAGCAATCTGCCTAAAGCTATTTACAGCATGAATCTGTGCTCCTCCTTGTTGGTTTGGCTCACGAGTCTGCCTTGGGAATGAGCTATTAAACATGGACTTAAAACACAGGACTCTGTGTCGGTGTGTGGGTGGCAAACAAAGCTGCTGGCACAATTTCTGTCCGCCCTACCAGAGTTTTTCAGTGTGAGGCCAGCTCCTCTGAGAGAAATACGCAGAAAGATGAGTACAGTAAGAAGAGTCAATTTTATGTTTGTAACTTTTCAAAATCAAATCTAATTTTTAAATATTATATCCCGACTTTACAGCAAACTCTTTCTTAGACAGAAATAGCATGGCCTCGGGAGTATGGGCTTTTACTCCTGCACTTAAAAGGGCTCTTCCATCATGGGTCTCAGAAATGAGTGCAGAATGTTTTAAATGAACTTTGCAACGGGGAAGCGCCTTTCAAGTAAGGTGGAGTAGGTTTTAAACCTTTTCAAATATCTTGGATAAGCACCCTCCAGCTCTTTCACATTTCTTTGGTGCCCTTCTCACATGCAGACACTGCACATTTCCCACAGATTTTGACTTGAATTCTTGGAAGCTTAAGTACGTGGAATGACACAATTTTCCATGGTTGTCTAAAATGTGATGGCATTTTGTTTTTTCTACATCTTCCATGAAAATGGTTTCTGTTTTTTTTTTTTCTTTTTCTGAGAAATGAAATGCTTTAAAAGAGGCATTGGTTTACTTTGCTCAAAGCTGCAGCCATATGGAATCAAATGGGAGCTAAGAGACAGCCACTAGGACCGGAAAGGTAGAAGTCACTGAACCCTAGTTAGAGCAGGTCGACGCTATCCTGGTTGGCACAGAGTCCTCAGTAGAATGGCTGAAAGGAGACTGAGGGGTCTTCTGCATCAGCAAAAGGGTTGGCTAAGATAGATGTAGCTTGCATAAGAGTAGGTTAATGCATAATCTATTTTTAACTGTAAGGAAATGAAAATAAGTGAATATAAATACAGATCAATTCATAGATGTGGTGGTGGGAAGATGAGGGAATCTATTCGAAGTGATTCTATTTCCCCAGTGAAATAACAAGAAAAGTCATCAGGTGAAAGAGAGAAAGAAGAACGGGTGTTGAAAATTTGAAAAGAGTGGATAATAATGAAATAATCATCCTGAAAAAGGTACGAGTGAATGGACTAGGAAAATTATAGTAGAGTTCCTGGCTAGTGCCAAAGGTCAAGTAGACATTGAGGTGGTGAGAAACCAGAAAGTCTAGGTTACTGGATTGATGATGCTTATGAGATTGAGAAATTGTTCCAGTGGATTACTAAAGCAAGCTAGCTGGGAAGATAGAGGGTTATCATCAGAGAATGGAAGGTGTGTGGAAATCAGGAACGCGAAAGCTATGGAATGGCCACTGAGTGGGTTTGGAATCGCTCTCTTACATGGGAATAGACATCACCCAAAATGATAGTATGAGTGTTGGTGAAGAGAAATTTCATAATCTAGAACTGTGGTACGTGAGAGAGAGTGTCAAGGAGATAAACAGTTGACTTTAAAAGTGAGTGATATTATCTAGTGGTTTGGGCTTCAAGAAGTAATGCTTCTTGAGGACAAGGGAAAATAAATGTTTTTGGAAGATGAAGTGAAGTTCATTGAGGGTATCTACTGTCTCCGAAAAGCATGGCATCACAGCAATTATTAGAATCAGTTTGAAATCAAATTAACTTCTCCATTTAGTGCATGCGGTGTCCTTACGTAAATAACGTAAGCTCTGGGGATCTCACTTCACTCATCAGTAATTGGGAATATTTTCTATCTCATAGGATTGTTTTAAGGGTTAAGTGAGTTAAATTAATGTAGATGCCTAACACGGTGATTGTTCAATAAATTTGGATATTACCTACTTGCACCCTGTGGAAGTAGCATTATGGAAAGAAAGAACTGTGCCACATCTTAACAGTAATGCAGGGTAAATTATGCTCTCAGGAAGTAATCCAGTTTCAGATAGAGCAGTAAACTGTTCTGAGGGTAACGTGAAGATGTGGAATATTTTGCTGAGAGCTGACTCAGAGTTCACAGCTCTAGTGGTAGCTTTAGATATGTAAGCAGATTGGGGCGCCTGGGTGGCTCAGTCAGTTAAGCGGCCAACTTCATCTCAGGTCATGATCTCATGGTCTGTGAGTTCGAGCCCTGCATCGGGCTCTGTGCTGATGGCTCAGAGCCTGCAGCCTGCTTCGGATTCTGTGTCTACCTCTCTCTCTGCCCCTCCCCTGCTCATGCTCTGTCTCTCAAAAATAAATAAACGTTTAAAAAAAAAAAAAGATTGGATTTGTACTACACGAAGACAGGAATCCTTGTGGTAATGGGTGAAATGGAAGTCTCCCATTAGTGTCTGTAATAAATAGCTTTGTAACGTGTTGGGATTATTCTAATATTATTTTCACAAGTTCTAATTATGACTTAATTATAACTTCTTTCTCAATTTGACCTCTCATGTAGTTGGTAGACATTGAGTGAGTCATGACACAGTATCATGAGCATTTAAAGTATTAACTGGCTTGAAAATTCTAAGTGCGTGAGAGAATGGGGAAGACAGCATCTCACTTCTGCCAAAATACTGTGCATTTATCTTGATTCACCTGGAAAAAATTAAGTAAGAGAAGCAAAACATAATTAATTTAGAACTATCAATAAACATGAGCCTAATTTACCTAAACATATCCAGACATGCAAGACATAAAGCAAGAAGACTATTGAATAATCCTGAATTATGTAGGGATCTGGAGGGTTTTATTTAAACCTACATCCAAGTTTGGATTTTTCTGTTCACTTGAAATTCTCCAGCTTTTTGTCAATTCACCTTGTCATTTGTACATCACTTTCCTTTCCCCCAAATCATGTATATTCATGCTTTTTCTAGTAAAAGAACTTATAATACAAAATAAAACGCATTGAATTTTTTAAGGAATCAGTGAAGCAGTCAGATTGTACAATAACTCGTAGAGAATTGCACCAAGGGAGTACTTACTGATTCGAGTGGAAATAATCACAGACAAGTGGAAGAGGTAGAAGATTTGCAAATGGAAGGCAGTGATAAAGGCAGGTGCCAATACAGCTCAAAAGTTCTCAATCTCTCAAATCTCTGAGGCTTTACAATTTTACCCTGGATATCTTGTTACTACATTTGTGAAAAAAATTTAGTAGGTTTCTAAACCGCAAACTTTTTTTTTAGGTTCCACTGTTAAAGATTCATATACTATGCATTTTGAAGGAAGGAAATGAATTGAACTGAGAGGAGCCAAAAATTACATGATTTGAAAATCAAAAAGCAATAAAGCATATGATAGCTATTACAGATGTTTGCACAAATTAGAAACCCCGCTGGCTTTTTAGAGCTTTTCTAGGTCAGCACAAATAAAACATCACATTAGGAATGGTCTTCCCCTTGAGGAAATTTTGTCCTAAATTTATCAACTGACCTAATAAGTTATGCTTTACCATAAGAAATTATTAAGTATTTATGAAAGTGTGTTTTACAGGGAATAGTACTATTTGCGAAAAAAGTGATTATTGATTTATTGTATTATCAACAGATTATTACTAATAAAATCACAAACATTTTAACCTTATTTGTACATGTTTTTCTTTTCTTCTTTTACCTTTTCCTTTTAATGTCAATCTTCTCCACCTTTATTTCTTTATCTCCTTTTTAGTTTTTTACATTTATGCCTTCCAATGACAGCTTCACTGTGTGACAAATAAATATGAACATGAAAAATGTCAGTCATGTTCAAATTGTAGAGGAAAACTTAAAGACTAGCCTTTCATATGACTTAGAAAAGGAAAATAAATCTCCAAAAAAGCTTGATTTTTTCTAATATAAACATTTTCATCCAAAATAACGGGAAGATAATATAGAAAAGGAAGGAGAAGATACACGTATAAGAATTCACAGATACAAACACTGATGCTATCTCAGGACAGGAGCATACTTTAGTAGATTCGTTACTAAAAATAAAAGAAAACATAAAATTATTTAGCAGGAGGTAAAATCTGAGCTCTTAGGGATACTCTTAACCAGAATTTGATATCTTACTAAATTGACTAAGCGCGAACCCTGTCAAATATCATTTAACCTTCGCATAAACACTGAACGAAGTAAAATTAAACAGATAAACCAAAGGGGATTTGGAGGGCAAAAACCAAATTAACATTGTTAAAAAAAATCTGAGAGAAAGTGGTAAGAACACAGTGACATTGGTAGCATAATTTTGGACGTTTCTGAATGCTTGCATTAAAATATGCAGAATAGCCAGAGGGCGAAACCCACAGAAAAAACTAGCAAGCAAACAAACAGGACAATAAAACAGAAAACAGAAAAACAAAAAACCTGAAGACATATGGAGGATATTTACAATAAATCTGGGTAACGTGGTATCCCCAAAACATTAATGGGAGGGGAAAACCACCAACAACCATGAGACCAATATGTTTTTAGCATCTGCTCTGGGTAAAGCAAAGGAAAACAATTAGGCATCTGACAGATCATGGTAAGTGGGGAATCTCTAAATATGGATTCACTGCAATACAAGTGGTCCAATGTAGAAAAGCTAATGAAACCAGGAGGAGTTTTGCTCACTGTGCTAGTGGGTAAATGGGAAGGTATCCTAGATTTAAAGGGACAAGAGATATATGGCTGCCATGAATCGATGACAGTGAATTACCAGACATTCCTTTCAGAGCATGTAGTCCACTCTGCAGAGGATAGGGACCAAAGCATAGAAGGCCCAGATTAAAGTAGGACCAGGTTACAGAGCAAGGGAATCTCAGAATGCAATATTTCAGGGTTGCCTGTGTGGCTTAGTCGGTTAAGCCTCTACTCTTGGTTTCAGCTCAGGTCATGATCGCAAGGTTTGTGAGTTCAAGCCCCGCATTGGCGCTGTGCTGACGGTGTGGAGCCTGCTTGGGATTCTCTGTCTCCCTCTCTCTCTGCCCATCCCTCTCAAAAATAAATAAACATTAAAAAAACGAATGCAATATTTCATACTTTTTAACACTACCTGAATAGGAAGAGAGAGATTTGTGAAGCTATCTAAACCAAACTTCCCTCTAAAGTTCAATAAAAAGAAATTCACATTAAAAAATAAAAAAAGAAATGAGAAATCCAAGACAAAACTCCATTTAAATTACTATAATAGAAAAATATAAAAGAGGAGAATTACTTTCCTATAGAATATAAAAGCTTTAAGAAGACGATCCCCTCAAACACTTCAAGCTAAGATGCTCAAACAAGATATGAAAGAACCACATAACTCAGAATTACAAACTCAAACATGCAATATGACACTCAAGGAAGAATTAGAAATTTAAAATGTTTTAGAAATTAAGAATACTGTAGAAGAAACTCAAGAGCAAATAAAAACTGTCTTCAAAGAAATAGAAGTTGGAAAGGAGAACTTTTCACATTCAAAATAAAGTAAAGGAAGTGACACCAAGGATTCAAGGGAAAGTGGCAAGTATTGGCAATGGTCAAAGAAGATCAAGCATATGGAGAAAGGGGGACTCTAAAGAAAGCTGAAATAAGAAAACAAAACCACAATTCATCATTAGGGGAAAGAAAATCTGCCCTGAAAACACAAGAATCACAAAAGGATTTGAGAAAACTCTAAAAGAGTATACAGAAAGATTAATACCAAGACGGAAGCTAGTAAAATTAGTGGACTTTAAGGAAAAAGCCAACAAATTCTTTGAGTGTGTAGGCAGAAAGAATATGTGATTTCTATAGAAAATAAAACAAAGTTACATCAGACTTTTCAACAACAATACTCTGTGACAGAAAAATAAAGTAAAAGAGTTAAGAGTCTCAAGGATTGAAAAACGGGAGCAAAGACTTTTATACCCAGAAGAAAAAATCCCTATCTAAAAAAAGATAGAAAGGGGTATTAAAATACAGTAAATTTAACATAGAGAATATTGTTCCACTGGGACTTTTCTAAGGAAACGGCTCGAAAATGAACTTCCATAACCAAAATGACTAGAGTGTCATCAGATTGTGATGAGAGGTTAGCCTTGCTCTACTGTAGAGATACTTAGAGAGTTAAGAATGAATGAAGGGTAAAGGGAGAGACTGTAGAACAGAATAGCAATATATCTGATGATTCATATATAAAATAAACATTAAAAATTGAGATAGCATATCAAAAAGTAAATGTTTTCATTAATCGAAATAGTGTTACTATTAGAATTGTGACTCTGAGACTATTCTGTATTTATTGCAATTTAAAGCAAATCAGTGCATATCGAATATTCAAATTGCCATTCCATTTGTCCTTAATAATGAGGATTCTCGATGGAAGAGAGGAAATACGGATCTAACACAGAAGATGCTAAGCAGTAGAAGAAGTTATAGTGCTATATTTGAATTGGAAATATGAGTATAATCTCATGAGTGGTGTTCTAATTCTGTCTACAAAAAAGACCTGGAAATAATAAACCAATTGTACAGTACTGAGCATTGTTAGTATCCAGACTGGGGCCTTTAGGTACTATTTCCCATGAAAACAAATCAATTTTTGGAGAAATAGTGGTTTCTGATTCCACATCTGGGCAGGAAATACAGAAAATGAATCTGGAACATCTTACCGTACTAGATGGCAAGGGAGCAATCCAACAACAGATCACCTCAAAAAGAATTAGGAATCTCTTTTGAAGATGTGCTCCCTGGCCCAAATGAGACAATTTAAGTTTCATTAGTGATCAAAATTATAATTAATTGAGACTCAAAAAATATATAGCTAAATCCATGAGCATTTATTTTTGAGAGAGAGAGAAAGACAGAGTGCAAGTAGGGGAGGGGCAGAGAGAGAGGGAGACACAGGCTTCAAAGCAGGCTCCAGGGTCTGAGCTGTCAGCACAGAGCCCTATGAGGGGCTTGAACCCACGAACCATGAGATCAAGACCCGAGCCAGAGTCAGATGCTTAACCGACTGAGCCACCCAGACGCCCCTACATCCATGAGTTTTTAATGATATTAAAACATACCAATAAGTGATTGCCTCTGAGAAGACAAGAAACCAAGTCATTATTTTGAAAACTGGTTATATTATATAAAAGGGAAGAATCGGGCATTTATCCTTCCTTTTCTATATTAACTGTACTACATATATGAAGTATGTCCTTATAAAAGCATTTCAGCTAATGTATATGAGCAAAATGATAGAATTCGTATATCACCATTTTGAAGTCTCCAATAACCTAATGACTGTAGGCTTTGGGAAACGATGGCTGTTAACATCCATAAAGTGTGAAAGACAGATATTCCCTGCCTCCTGCTGAAAGAACAAAACAAAGAACACCAATAGTCTTACCAAAGGGATAGAGCACATACCTAATTAAGTTTCTAAGTCTACCTATATACAATAACACCTTGGATTACAAGCAATTTGCTCTGCAAATGTTCTGCAAGATGAGCAAACATTTCTAATAAACCTTAACTTCATACAAGAGTAAGCTTAGGAATGCTTTGATTCATTCTAGGTCATTGGATAGGTTCCTTGTTAAAAGCTGCACAAAAAGAAAAAGATTCCATTGATCCAATAGATAGCCGTGATTCCATTGGTGATTGTGAAAGTCATCCTACACAATAATCTTCCTTTCTCTTGTCTCCCTGACACCAGCCACAATGGTTTTCAAAGGTAAGTGCAGGTTAATTTGTTTACCTTCCTTTATATTTTGTATGTTCTTTTTATTTTATATTATATTATAGTATTGAAATCATTATATATGAATATTTTGGGGTTGTAGAATGAATCATCTGAGTTTCCATTATTTCTTATGGGCAATTCGCTTTGATATACAATTTGGATTTCAAGCATGTTTCTGGAATGAATTATGCTCACAAACCAAAGTTTTACTGTATTTGCAGGAAATACGGAGAGCCAAGGAACATGTTAAAATGAACCATTGGTATGCAGTTAGCAAAATCCGTAATCGGGATGTTAATAATAATGGAGACAGGATGTTCATAGTAGGAAGGGGAGTCTGAGGCAGTATACAGGAACTCTACTTCCCATTCGATCTCTCTGTAAACCTAAAACTGCTCTAAAAAATGAAGTCTATTAATTAGAAAAACAAAAGTCAGGGAGAGGCTACATTTGGAGAGAGGCTGCGGTTGAATTGGGGCACAGGTAGGAGCTTCTGGGTTGTTGGAATTTTATCAAAAAATTCTACTTTTTGGCCTGGGTGTTGAGTATAGCAATATTTACCATATAATGATTCACAAGGGTATATGTTTACTGCAGTTTCTTTTTTACTTTAAGATCAGGTTTATTGAAGTATAATTATTATAGTGAAATTCACCCTCTGGAGATGTGAATTTCATTGACTGTGACAAACACAGAGCCACTCAACCATCACTGCGTCATTATCTAGAACAATTCCATCACCCTCAGTGACTCATGTCCTTTACAGTTAATCTCCCCTGCCTTATACCTGGCAAACACGAATCGGCTTGTTGTCTGTTCCTGTGGTTTTGCCTTTCCCAGAGGAATGGAGTCATACAGTAAGTAGCTGTTGGAGTCTGGCTTCTTTCACTCATTGTTTACACCTTTGAGATTCATTTGTCTTTTTAATTTTTTTAATCTTTATTTTTGAGAGAGAGACAGAGCGTGAGCAGGGAAGGAGCAAAGAGAGAGGGAGATGCAGAATCCAAAACAGGCTCCAGGCTCTGGGACGTCAGCACAGAGCCCGATGCGGGGCTTGAACTCATGAACCATGAGATCATGACCTGAGCCAAACTAAGACACACAATGGACTGAGCCACCTAGGTGCCCCAAGATTAATTTGTCTTGATGCCTGTGCCAATATTTCATCCTTTTTATTGCTGAACAGTATTCTATTGCTTATTCATTCACCTTTAGGTGGATGATTGTCTCCAGTTTTTGGTGATTTTGAGAAAAGCTGCTATACATGTGATTCCTTTTTCATTTTTGAATTTGTATACAAAAAGTAAAAGACAAACGAACAAACAAACAACAACAAAAAACAGAGCAACTTACTCATCTTATAATGCTAGATTGTATACTGTATATCTAGAAAACATAAACCTCTACTTACAGAATGTCAAAATATTGCTCAAAATATGGACACTTTAAAAATACATGTGAATTCTATTTTTCTATTTAATTTGTAGAAAAAAGAGATAGGGGAAAAGAATGAAGAAAATCTGAAAGAATAAGAGAGTGACAGGAAGTAGCTACTACATATGTATACATGTATTACTTCAACCCACGTGATTATAAGTATGAAATGTGGATGCAGATGCTAATTTGGCCAATGGCATAAATAGTCACCACTCTCTTGCTGTATTTAATTCTGTTAATTCTTCCATTGTGTATTTTTTTTTCTGATTGACCTGATAATAGAATGATACATTCCTGTTCTTAACAGGATTTTTAAAAAATTTTTTAAACTTTATTTATTTTTGAGAGAAAGAGAAACAGAGACAGATAAAGTGTGAGTGGGGGAGGGGCAGAGAGAGAGGGAGACACAGCATCAGAAGCAAGCTCTAGGTTCCGAGCTGTCAGCACAGAACCTGACTCGGGACTTGAACCCATGAATCAGGGGATCATGGCCTGAGCCTTAGTCGGATGCTTAACCGACTGAGCCACCCAGGTGCCCACAACAGGATTATTTTGTGGCATGAAGGCCAAGTCAGCAGGATCATTATTATGAATTGACATTTGCTGAACACTTATTTTGTGCAGCATAGCACATGGAAGGTTTTTCATCGACAGCATATATATGCAAAGCACTGAGGAATAGATTTTATCATCTCCACTTTATAAATGAAAACCTGAGGTACAAATTAGTTAATGAATTAAATCAATGTCATATCTAGCTAGGATCCAGTAGCAAAACCCAGCTCTGACTGGCTCCAAGGTCAGCAAGCAGAAGAAATGGATGTTGAACATGACTTATATAATGTACTAGATAGAAATGTCTTTTAGCTTTTTCCTCTGGTAATTTTCTGATGTGAAAACCAGAGACTACCTTATATAATTATTATTATTATTTTTTAATGTTTTATTTATTTTTGAGAGAGCGCAAGCTGGGGAGGGGCAGGGAAGGAGGGGTGAGGACCTGAAGCGGGCTCTGACAGCACTGAGCCCAGTGTGGGGCTTGCGCTTACCAACCGCGAGATCATGACCTGAGCGGAAGTCGAATGCTCAACTGACTGAGCCACACTGGTGTTCTTTTTATGTTTTAATTGTTTCATGTTTAAACTTTCGAAGGTCTAGAACAACCAGACTTTATTAGTTTATTACTTAAAACAGCCACACCGACCTATTACTACTTCACTGATATGATTTACAATTTATAAGTGGCTGGACAGCAGGCTTCCATAAAATTGTTTCCACGTAGGGAGCAATATAACAAAGGTATTAAGACCCCCGGCTCTTTATGGATCACGCTCAAATCCCACCTCTGGGATTTATCAATTGCGTCATCTTGAAGAGTTTGTTTGAATCTTCCAGGCTTTGGGTTGCCCTCAGGAAAATGGGACTAATGTTAATAAACCTGCCTCCTAGGGTAGAGAGGATTGAAGTGAATAATGAGAGCAAAGCAAGAGTACATTGCTTACAGGGAGAATTCAATAAATGTTAGTTATTCAAACGTGGAAATGTTTTGAGGTGTACTATCTTCGTATTAGATTTTTCTTGCATTGATTTAAGCAATCTACATTCAAGTAAAATAAGTAAAATCGAAGAAAATTTCTCATAACTAAGGTGTACCAATAATTATCTGAATGTATTGTAAACAAGTGCTTAAGACTTCAAGTCTTATCTACCTAACAAACAAACAGATTCAATGACTTAATTATATTAATTAAGGGGTCATCCACACCTTCCACTGAACTGGATTCCTGCCACTAAATGTTGCTTTCTACTGGCAATTCTTTCACAGCAATTGTTAGTCCTAGTTTTCCTACTTGTGTGATAACATTATAATCATTTCATAAAAAGTCCTTTGGAGTCTTCCGCATTTTATATCATTTAGTATTAAGGGTTTTATTAGTTTCCTATAGTTGCTGTGACAAAGTGCTGGTAGTAGAGTGGCTTAGAACAATAGAGATCGATTGTATTGATTGTATCCTAGCTCTGGAGGCTAGAAGTCCAAAGTCAAGAGGTCGGCAAGGTCATGTGATCCCTCCAAAAGCTGTAGAAGAGAATCCTTCCTTCTTCCTAGCCCCCGGTTGTCTGCTGGCAATGCTTGAATTCTTTGGCTTGCAGCTGTAGTACTTTAGACTCTGCCTCTGTTGTCACACAGTGCTCTCCCTTCCTGTATCTGTGCCCTTCCTCTTAAAAGGACATCAATTATATTGGATTAAAGGCCCACCCACACCAGTATGACCTCATCTTAATTAATTATGTATGTAAAGACCCTATTTCCAAATAAGGTTGTTTTTGGAGTACAAGAGCTTAAGACTCGACCGTATATTTGGAGGGAGGAGGACACCATTAAACTCATAACGAGGATGGGAACAAGCTTTTATGAACATGTCCCCACATTCATAGATTTGTATATTGTAGGATGAGCTTCTGCAAACCCATGCTGCCCATTTGGACTTGCTTAACAAGCTCTCCTAATGGAGGGTCAGATACCTACACTGTGACCATTTAGCTGTTGTCGGAGTAGAGACCGTTACCTACCATGTTATTTTATAAACCTTGCATTCCTTGTGGATTGTAAAAGTGCATATGTGTCTGATTTAAAATTGAAAAGGAAACAAGGAGCTGTTCTTACTTCCAGGTATGAAAAATACAATAGACAGTTTCTTTTAATATTTGAACATAAAATTTCGCCTGTAAAAGCTTGAATTTAAATGCATTTTTTAGAAGTGTGTTATCACTATGTTTATTTGAGACACAGAACTGTACATTTTTCTTTGTAATTGTCATCAAACGTTATTATGTGGTTAATTTTACCCGAGAAGGTGCTAGGCATTGTTCAGTATAAATAGAGAGACTCGGCCTGAACTTTTCATTAATTTACTGCTTAATTCTACCAACTCTCAGCTAATTGGAGATAGAACGCAAATTACAAAACAGAAACTTTGAACCTGTGCAAATAGGATGTAGTCAGTGTGCCGTATGTGTTTCGCGGTTGGCTTCATTTTAATGAGGTGGGCAAGGGGTTGCTGTGGAACTTTTCACTAAGAATGCACGGGAAAGCCTATTTCTTCCTCTTGTCTTTGACTCAATTTCCTTTCTCCATGAACCCAGATTTGCTCGTGAAATAACATATAAATGTAAATTCAATGCAGGTATTTCACGTTATGCTTCTTTTGAGCCCTCAGAACATAAATTTCACCTAGATTTTAACTCTTGGGTATGTTTATCTCGATATTTTCTGCCCTTTCATGGTACATTTTGCCTGGTTTTATGAATCTACGCTCCTGTGATCCCACTTTACTTAATCCACACTGGCCACAGGAGCGTTGCAAGTAGTAAACACTGTACCTGTGCTTCCTGGGTGAGTGAGTGAGTGTGTGTGTGTGTGTGTGTGTGTGTGTGTGTGTCTATCTTCCCATTCTTGAAATGTTCCCAACACCTTCTTGCTTCTAAAATGTGCTTTATAGGGTGATCTATCTGTTTATCTGCCAGTGGGATGTTACTTGCCTAGTAGATTGTTCCAATGGTTCATGGACTGTTCTTCATGCCTTAACGTTATTCCATAGAAGAATAAGCTGGGTGGACCTATCCTTTTGGTTGAGACGATAAATGCCTCTTTCCAAGACTTTGTTAGTAGGACTGTGAAAACCTGTAGCATCATGTGCCTCTATCCTCGAGAACACAGATAATCTTTAAATTCATATTTTCTTGGAGGCTTTCTATTTTTTGTGCTCCTTTTCTATAAAAAATACATCATCATTGTAACTTTTTATATTTCATTAATCAAGAAAGGTCTCTGAAAAAATGATGATTAACATATACTGAGAGCATTCTTTGTGCCTGGGATCCATTTTTTTAAATGAACCAACAGCATTAAGTAATATTTATAATATATCCAGGACTATTCTTCATGGATTACAAGGATTCATTATTCTTCTCCACCTATGAGGCAGTCACGACCATCATTCTCCTATACAGATGCTATGACCTGAATGTTTCTGTCGCTTTCAAAATTCATATGCTGATACAGAATATGACCTCACTTGTACCCTGATCTTGGACTTCCAGCCTCCAGAAGTGTGGGAAATAAATTCCTGTTGTTTACTAGCTACCTCGTCTATGTTACTTTGTTACAGCAGCGCAGAGTAAGAGGCAGTACAGATGAGGAAACAAAGACACAACTAGAGTTCATACTAGTAATGCGTTGGTGAATGGCAAAATTAAGTTTTGAGCTTAGTACCAGATCCTAAGTTCCTGGGTGGTGCTGCTTCTTGATGATCCAAAATATATAATGCAGGATATTGGATTGAGTACCAAATCACACTTTTCTGTCCAGCTATGTATTTTCTACACCTGTGGCTGGAGATGCTAGAGATCTTTCGATACAGAGTTGTCTGCCCATCACCAGTTAGGAGGAATTCCTTCATGGAATCTTTGTGAGGAATTGGTAGAGATTGCCTTCTAAATGCTATCTGATTCAGAATGTAATGGTTGTTATATTCAATTATTAAATTGTAACCATGGAAGACACTTCCCATCCCAAGGAAGAAAAATGTTTGCAAGGTGAGAATTACCCATGTTCATTATGATAAAATTGGTAAAATTATTAAGAAAACATATAAAACTTTCCTAACTACAGAGCAGTTTGTTATTTTTTTCCATACATAGTTCTCAGTTGTCATTTGTGTTAGGGCTGCTTGAGTTAGGTTGGAAACTTCCCAGTCTATGTTTTCAAAGTGAGTATAACCTAACATGGGGATTTGGGTATGCTACAGGGTCAGGGGAGCATAGGTCTGGTTCTAAAGCTTCCTTCTGGTACACTTAATGACATCGGATACACTGTAGATATATACCTTCATAAAACTAGGGCTAGAGTACGTGAATTCACAGAAAGTTTTCTCCTTCAGTCATATTTTCTGTAGTTATCTCTAGAAATACAATAAAACCTTGGTTGGTGAGCACGATTCATTCTGGAAACATGCTTGTAATCCAAAGCACTTGGATATCAAAGCAAATTTCCCCATAAGAAATAATGGAAACTCAGATGATACATTCCACAACCCAAATATATTCATATAAAAATGATTCAAATACTGTAATATAATACAAAATAATAAGGAAAATACAAAATATAAAGAAAAATAAACAAATTAACCTGTAGACCTTTGAAAATCTTCGTGGCTATTGTGTAGGGTGACTTCCGCTATGACTAATGAAATCACTGTTACCCGTTGGCTCAATGGAATCTTTTTCTGCATGGGGGCCATTGTGTATACTCCCTCGGATGTTGACTACAGTACAGTACCAATAAACTCTTGTCATGAACTGTATTTAATGTAACTGGGAGGGGAGAAAGTAGATACCTGCAGGCAGCCTGACCTAGAATAAAGTAAATAATTCCGAAGCTTACTCTTGTATGGAAAAGCAAAGGACTATCCATAGATAGTTTCGAGTGACAAAAAATGTACTAGTGCTAGTTGTGGACACCTTCCAATGTTCTGAAAAATCACTGATTTCTGCCAAACACTGTGGCCTGAGACCAAGCAGGAGCATGGGAGATGATCACCCATAATCCTGCAGGTGGGGAGAGAGACAGAGAGAGAGAGAGAGAACCATTGGCTCAGTTGTGATCACGTGACATTTGGCATCATGTTCTACCTGTATTGCAAGACATCACTCATTTTGTTATGCCCAGAATTCGGGATCCCCAAAGACCACCCGGGAGCTGAGTCCAATGTAAAAACAAAGAGCCTTTATTCGAGCTAGCTCGAACGCAATCTCCTACCTGCACCGACACAGCGGATAGGGGAGAGAGAGCGTGTTCCAAAGGCACAAAGGTTTTACAGGGGTCTAGAGGCAGTGGGTAGGGTGATGGTAGTGACCCTATCTGATTGGCTGAGGAAGAGTCAGGGTCCTGTTGTGTAGGTCTCTGGGCGTAGTTTTTGGGAACTGGGAAGCTGCGGGTTTTGGTTGATTATTGAGCAAGCTCTTGCACAGGCGCTGGAGGTTAGGCTGGGGACTCAAGATGGAGGACACAGATCAAAATGGAGTCGGTCCCAGTTTACCCTTACAGCTTATCAAATTGAAATGTGTTTGAAATCTTTGCTTGTCTTGTGGAACATTTGCAGAACAAGTGACTCACAATCCAAGGTTTATGTATTTGAAATGGGTGAAGCAGACATTGCTGAGTTTTCTCAAATTACACAGTCTTACGGCCTTACTTATGATAACTCTGCTACTGGTTTTTCTTCGATGGCTGACCAAGGCAGTTATGGTAGAGGAAAATATCCAAATGCCCCCTTATGAGTTCTGAAGTTCTGTAGAGATGTGCTGCTATGGAATAGAGTCTGGAAGTCAGGGCTAAGCTCTGCTCGAAGGACTTCCCACAGCAAGTGTGACTCCTAAGGGAAGAGGGGTTCTTGGATTCTTTGAGGGAGCTGGGAACAGCTGCAATGAGTAGGGGAGTAGCCTTGTTGCCATTCGTGGACTGTTGTATTATTTTTAACCTCAGTGGCACCCGTAGTTAACATCATAGGGATGTTAACCACTCCAGGGCTTTTAATAATCTTTTTAATGTTTATTTATTTATTGAGAGAGAGAGAGAGAGAGAGAGAGAGAGAGAGAGAGAGAGAGAGTTTGGGAGGGGCAGAGAGAGAAGGAGAGAGAGAGAATCCCAACCATGCTCCTCTCTGTCAGTGCAGAACCGGACACGGGATCCAACTTACAATCAATAAGATCATGAACAAAGCCGAAACCAAGAGTCAGATCCTTAACCAACTGAGCCAACCAGGCACCCTGACCACTCCAGCGCTTTTAAATAAATGCTTGTTACATAACAGCCTCTTTCTTTCGCTTTCTCTCTCTCTCTCTTTCTTTCTTTCTCTCTCTCTCTCTCTCTCTCTCTCTCTTTCTTTCTTTCTTTTTCTTTCTCTCTTCCTTCCTTCCTTCCTTCCTTCCTTCCTTCCTTCCTTCCTTCCTTCCTTCCTTCCTTCCTTCCCTTCTTCCTTTCTTCCTTTCTTCCTTCCTTTCTTCCTTTCTGGTCACTAGCTGTCTTCACTTGCCAGGAAATCAGAGTCCACACAAAGTGATTATGAAAATCTAGTAATTTTACTGTTATCAAAGCCACAGAGAGGGAGGGAGACAAAATATAAGAGACTCTTAAATACTAAGAACCAACTGAGGGGTGAGGAGGATATAGGAGAGGGGAGAGAGGGTGACAGGCACTGAGGAGGGCACTTGTTGGGAAGAGCATTGGGTGTTATATTGAAAACAATTCGACAATAAATTGTTAAAAAAATAAACGGTCATTTCAAGCTCTGGTCTTATTCACAAATAGAAACATTCTCTTAGGTAATTCAAAGATTGGGCTATGAATTGAAGCTGATTGTTTACTTGTCCTAGCCCAGAAGCCATTCATTATTTTCCTCCCCAGGGTGATTCTGGTCATAAGAATTCCTGCTCATAAAGAAAATTATCGACCTTTGTCTTTTAACTCATAAACACTAGATGTCAGCATTGCTCTTTTTCTACCAAGCAAATGGGCTTGGTGAATGATGTCATAGCCTGTTCTGTCTTTCAGAAAAAACATTCTTCAGAGAAAATTTTGCAGTCACAAAATCTTTTATTCGGGTGGTACTTGCCATGTACTCTCTGGTTCACTATGACACGGTTTCTGGAGTTTAAACTTACCACGGTTACTACTTTTCTTGTTTAATTTTTTTAAATGTTTATTTCTTTTTGAGAGACAGAGAAAGGCTGGAGGAGGAGTAGAGTGAGGGAGACAGAGGGTCTGACGCAGGCTATACATTGACAGCAGAGAGCCCGACATGGGGCTCGAACACACGAACCGCGAGATCATGACCTAAGCTGAAGTCGGGCGCTTAACCAACTGAGCCACTCAGGTGCCCCACTACTTTTCTTGTTTAAAGAGCATTATTAAAGAAGAATTAAAGGCAAAATGAAAAGAATTTAAAAATCGGAGGATATTTGGCAAAACTCTTTCAATAATATTAATATTTTAAAATGCAATTAACACGAATCACTTCCAAATATAGCTAAAACTGCTGAGCATCTTCGAAAAATTGGTGAAGAAAAAACAGCTTTAATACAAGTAAAGGCACTCAGGAAAGCACTGCGTGTCAAATGTTTCAAAAATTGTACATTTTTTTTGTTTATATTGTCTCATTTATACTATGGCTGTTTAAGAACACTTAACTAGAAAGCTATATTTAAATATTTCGTCTTCCTCAGGAAGTGAAAGCAACACCCAAATATCTTGAAACAAAGTTACCAGAACATTTGTAGCTGAGGCCACAACGTCACTCTCCACTGGCACGTCCAGCTTTTCATATTAGCACGACTTGCTTCCGGGCTAAATTTATGTAGGGTTTTGTCAGCCACTTGCTTTTACCAGCAGGTTGTCCTTGGGTACTTATTCATTTCATCTTTTATTCACTTGTCAATTTATTCAACAAAGAGTTTATTGAGTGCCTACTATTGTTTTGATAGTGTTCTAGGCACAGGGGCTACTGTAATGAACAAGACCAACAATACGATCATCTTCGTGGAGCCTGTATTCAAGGGTGAGGATCAAGACTAACAAAGATATGCAGAAAAGCGTATCATAGGATCTCAGGGATTTTAAATTCTATTAAGAAAGGAAAAGCAGAATGATGGAACATCACAGAGTAGAATTGATTTACCAAGAATAGTCTTTGAAGACACAAATGAGAGGGTGACAATTGAGCCTAGACCTGAATGAACTGGGGCAGCGAGGCATTCAGTACAACCCAGAGCGCGAATATAGGATAGTCTGCAACAGAGATAAACCCGTTATGATTGGGGAGGCCGTTGAACCATGGGTGTCATGAGTTAGAATAAAGTTGCAGAAGATCAGTTTTGGAGTGTTTGAGGATTGAGTTCACGGAGAATCTGTGATGATAACGATGGTGATTGTGCTCTGGATGGTAATAATAGCTAGTATTTCTAGAGACTGGAAAAACTTTACATTTCTTAATACTGCTTAATTTTCACAACAACCCAGTGAAAAAGGACAGCATTGTCTCCTATTTTACAGATGACAGAACTAGGCTATAAGAGTTTAAGTAACTTCCCTAAGTTGACAGAGCTAGTGGAAGCTGGCCTGTCTAGAGGAAATAGGGTCATTTTGGCACTAGCGCTTGTATGGTCAACTACTAAGATATTATAAGAAGTTAACTTTTTAAGTCTTTAAGCACACTCTGTTTCCAATGAGGTACTGCAGCGGAGAAGTAGCTGATCCCATGTGGCATAAGAAAAGACACTAAAATCAGAGGTGAGAAGTAATGAGTTCTCATTTCAGCTCTTCATCTTCCTCACTTGCTCATCAGCTACTTACCAGTTTCCTCGTCTACAAAATAAGCATGAAAATATGGGCCAGAACTCATAGACTGGGTAATCTTGAAGATGGTTATACTTCCCCATGTGTTTTTCTGACACTTACAGTGTTGCTGTTTCTGTTAAATTAAAATTAGTTTCTTTTTAATGTTTACTTATTGATTTTGAAAGAAAGAGGAGAGTGTGCATGCATGCATGTGCGTGTGTGCACCTGCGTGCTCACACCCCCCCACCCCCCCCACATATGTGTGAATGGGGGAGGGCAGAGACACAGGGAGAGATAGACCTCAAGCAGGCTCTGGCCTGAGCACTGACATGGGGCTTCATCTCACGACCCTGAGATCCCAACCTGAGCTGATTATCAAGAGTCCAATGCTTAAGTGACTGAGTCACCCAGTTGCCCATAAAATAAATTAATTAGTTTAAAACACTTGAAGTTAGAACATGTCACGTAAAATTAAGGATATATGGTTTTAATTGAAAAATACAAATATTTAGCACTACTGATCTTTTATTCTTCAAACCAGTTGGTCACCAGCAATTCAGCAATGGATGGACTCCTCCAGGTGGAGCATAAGTCTCCACTTCCCCGCACTCTTACTGTATCAGTCACTCCATAATCTGCCAGGCTGGGCTAGGAATTTGTAATGAGATACCCAGGTCCAACTGTCCTCTGAAGTCCTTTCTAGCTCTAGATTTTACGTCTCTACTTTATTCTTCTCCAGTAATCTATGAAATTTGGTGGCATAAAAGAGACAGTTATTGAGCAGAGAAGGCCAGAAAAGGCCAATCGACATTTTAACGTTTTTCAAGCTCACACTTTTATAGGTGATATCCCTGTAGTTGGAAGATTAAAGGGGAGTTTGAGGTAGACCAGAAAGACAGAGCTTCCTTCCATAGCTTCTATAAAGTGTGATGGCTTAATTTTGTTTCACAATGTGAGTTGACAAGCCATCAGCAGGCAGTATATAAATACAACATAAAATATCTTCCAAAGGAAGACAAAATGATTTTAATTAGTTGCTTAAATAAATTGCCCATTTCTCCGATGTTTTCTGTATGTCTATGTATTGAATGGATCTGCCCAGTCAAGTAAATCATTTTATTTTTCTAGGAATGAAAATATACAGGTGTTTCTTCCTTTTTGTCCCATATCACATGTATGTTCCTCTTCTTTGGCACACTGTAGTTCACCTCAATGCCCACTATTGGAAGCTGAAGAAAGATACTGATTTTGGAATGAAAGAAAGAGAAGTGCTGGGTTCAGTGGCTTTTTTTTAACCCAGCTTTTCTTTCATGCTTCAAGTATTTTAAGAGAAAAGTTGGTATCGAAAAATAATAAAAATAGAACACAAGTGCATAAGGTATAGTCTTCAAATTGATTTGTCTCAAATTCCCTTAATTAATCCATTATCTTCATGATTGCCAGATGAAGCTCAGCTGCTGGCAGGGACAATGTGATTCACCTTAAAAATTATTTTATAAAAATCCTGGTAATATCTTCTTTTTGATCACACCTAAACTTTGCTCCATGTTAAAATTCCAATCACCTACGTGCTTTCCTCTAAGTATCTTCTCAAGAAAACAGTCCAGGAAAAAGCTACAAATTTCACAATCAGGAGGAAGAGAAAAGTATGATGACAGAAAAGTATGATTCTCTAGCTTCCCTAGAGAAAGCGAAACTGAAAAAACTCTTGTGTCCTTTCTCAGACATCTCAACAGACATCTATATAAAGTGAGAACAATCTAGATGAACATGGCCAAGAGGCTCAGATTCCTTTTTAGGAATTCTGGGCTAGCACATGATTGCATTAATTTTTCAGAGGAAATAAATGAAGGTCATCATATTCTGATGATGACGGAATGTCACGCTCTCATATATGAGTCCTGAAAGGACCCCATTAAGATGTTCACTCTTTGAGGCTACGTTTCTCCAGTCCAAATCCTGGTTCTGGCCCTAACTGGCTGTGTGATCTAGGGCAGGTTATTAAACTTCTCCAGACTTTGAGGACCTCATCTATAAAACTGAATATTATATGAGTTTATTTTTCCACATCATCTAGAGCAATATAGGTAAGTAGTAATTGCTATATTGTGTTAAACCAGCCATATTTTATATTCTGGCATGTGTGTTTAGGATATATTACCTAGAAAGATCTTAAATGTTTCACTGTTATTATTTAAAATTCCTCTCAACATAAAACCTCCAAGTGTGGGCCAAATGTAAGGATGCTTGCCACATCTGAAATAGATTTTAACCTGATTTATTACTTTTATTACGATGATTTGGAAATTGTGGAACGAGGGAAAACATCAGTAAAAGGAGTTTACAAACGCTGCATACTCTTGCAAATCTGGAGGTGGGGGAGGAATATTAATTCCAGAGATCTGTTTCTTAGAATGGAATAATCGACCCAAGTTTGTGTCAGTCATTCGGAATAGCAGAACTAAATATCTATTCCAGATAAGAGTATAATTTACGGAAAAATACCAGGGTACGGGGAGAGGTGATTCTTGTCTTAAAGAATTAAATCAATCCTATTCTTAGAGAAGAGTCGTTTATTCAAAGGTAATGGGGTAAATTTCTAAGATGAGAGCTTTGAAAGTCTACCTGCGGTTGTTCTTTTTCATAAGTGATGCAGTAATTTTTGCCAAATGAATTTCAGAATTCATTCTTGTTATGAGTTTGGAGGAAGAGCAATGAAGATAATGCAAGCATTTCTGTTTGACTTCAGAACACGTCTTTTATATTTGTTCATAATTTGTGATATCATGATATTTTAAATAAAATGATACAACCGTAGAGTTCAGGGCCAACTGGAGGAATTAGAACATTGCCTCGCTCATTAATCTGCTGCTGAATCTGTCATACATGGTCTTCATTATGTGAGGTATGCGCTTTCTACACACACTTTGTTGAAAGTTTTCAATCATAAGTGAATATTGAATTTTTGTCAATAGTTTTATGATGGAAAATTTTATGAAATAATTTTATGGATCCTGATGAGTTACTACATCACATTCAAACAAATCAGATTAAACATACACATAGTTCTAAACTTCTTTTAACATAAACTGAGCTGCTTAACATGATACTGAAAAAAAAACTTTATGTAAAAAATATTAAATTCTGACAATAAGAATGCATTTTACCATCATTCAAAGTGAGCGAGGAGAGAAACACAAGCTATTGGGGGAAAACAAAGATTAAAAGCCCTACTACTGACACTGCGGCTAGAAAGTTAGATTAATGAGCTGTTACAAAAAAATACAATTAATAGCATTGTTGAAAACACAGCCCAGGAAAGAATTCAAGCATTGTATCCAAAGTACTTGAATTAGTTTGGAGGCAGAGATGATGTGAAATCTTTAGAGTTCAACTGGAGGAGGGTATATATTTTCCAAATCTTTCCTTTCTGTTTGTTCTGTGTGGTTTTTTTTCAGGCAGGAGAATATGAGGAAAACTTACTACGTTTTAAAATGTTTGACACGTAAAGGTAACTAGATAACGGAGCGGTTTGAACTTTTATCTTTTCTAATCACATTCTTTCGTTGTGTTCTGTCAAATTTCTAATTCAAAGTCCCTTAACAGTGTTTAGGCAGACCTCTAGCCATTCTTTCATTTCTGGTTTTCATAAATTTAATCCAGCTGGAAACTCCAATTTCATCTCTTCCCCTATCCTCATGCAATGGCTTAACCCTTTGCTGGAGGGACTTGATGGAGAGGCTTCTGCTTTTTTGTGTCCTTCTCCTTCCTTTATTAAATTCTAGCTACTACAGAGGTGGACAGCAGTAAGGCAGGTGGGCAAAATCTCTTCATATAAATGTGTATGCGATTTTATTCCTGTAATGTTGCGGCTTCATCGGCAAACACTGTGTCAGCATGGGTGTCTTCTGTGAGGCAGGAATCTGGCTGATGATCGCTCTTTCAAGCAGAACCTTTGAACTTTTCCAGTGCTCACTTCCCTGACTTAGGAGACCAGGTCTGACTTAATTTCTTCCAACCAGCCACTTCAGCTCCCTTTCAACCTCTACAGACTTCAACCCATACAAACCTTGATCTCCTCACCTGGAGGGTCACTTTCTTGTGTGGAACATGAGCAAAGGAGAGCTACTTTTGAGATGTAACTTTACCTCTTTGAGATAACACTTCTTTGCAAAAGCAAATGGTGAGCATGCAGACTCTTCCACACTTGTCCTACATTCCCTTCCAATTTTCTGTTTCTCTCTCCAAGTGGATTCGGGGCCCATCGACAAATGAGCTTTCTAGGTAGACATCCAGTACTTCTAGGGATATGTTCATGTCCTCTTCACGAATCCCTCCCAATTAATATGAACTTTTCTTTTGAAGCTCCCTTAACTTAGCTTCATGGGACTTCGGCCCGGACCTCATCTCCAAAACTATTATCCTTAGTAAGAACCTCAAGATTCTCATTTTCCTGGTTTTCTAAAACATCATCAGTTGCTGGCTGCAGCACTATTTTATGTATCACTCACTAAGTGAGAATCAAAACTACCAGTTAAACTATGCCACAATGTAATCTTGTCGTACATTTCTTGAAAATTGTATCTTATTGAAAAGGATTCTTCGGACACAGGTAGACTTTATCACGTATCATTCTTATGCATACAAGGACTGAAAAATAGAAGCAAAATAAATTGATTTGTGTGTTTCTAGAACTACCTCATAATCAGACCCTGAGCCTTCTAAATCACTTTGGATTTACAGCCATCAATGTCCATGCTTTTTTTTTTTTTTTTAATCTCAGTATCAGTCTTTGTGTCATCGAGAGTTGTGGGGATTTTGAATAAAATTAATCAATAACCAAATAGCCAGTGTCCTCAGATTAGTTTTGCAATTACACAGATTTAGGGACCTGTAGACTTCCCTTGTTTTCAACTGTGTCTAATGAATTTCTGCCTCTGTCTCTCCTGTACAAACGTCTGGGTTCTAGCATTAAGGTATCCTCCACTGTTGTCTCCATGACCTTCTTCCATGGCACGAGCACTCATTCTGTAAGTTTTGACGCTGGCTCTTTTGTACACATTGTCTCACATGAATGACGGTGGCAACTATATTTGAACTTCTGCCAGGCCTGTGACTGCAAGACAGTATTGATTGCAAGGACACTGGATTTCAGAATTGTTAAAACATGAAAGAATTGTGTGTCTGAGCATCAATAAAATATAGTGTACAGCCTTTGGGTTGGCAGCTGCCATCCACTGAGATGATGCTTGGTTACCTAACGCTGAGATCTGAGGACATCATCTGGTCCTTATTGCTGGAGATTTTTCTTTAGAACGCGGATTTCTTAATTTTCTTCCCTCTGGTTTGAACCTCATATGCCCATTCTAGGGCAACAGGGAGAGTTTGACCTTGCAGTCTCTTTCATGTACAAAATAAGGGAATTTTAAAATATTTTAGAGGAATCATTAAGACACTATCAAATAAATTGACAATGAATTAACAACCTTCATGCCAGCAATGGCCAAAAAAAAAAAAAATTCCCACATAGGAACAGTGGTTCAAAAATTTTACTAAAATCATGTGGTCACAGCTTGTTGCATAAGCAGCTAAAAAAAGAACAGCAACTTTCAAAATAGTTGCATATTTATGTGGTAGTTTGCCTGAGAGAAGAGAGATATTTTGAGTTTAGAAAATTAAGTCAAATTAAAACACGATGCATTATTTTATTATGGTGTGGCATGATGGTATTTTTAAATACTTCTATATGTCACTTATTTTTTATTGTCTGTTGCTCTTTCTTTGACTCAAGCATTAGAATCTTACTGTGATCTTGCCTTAAGGGAGAATTGTATGAGATGAACACAGAAAAAAAAAATAAAATTTTAAACATTTAAAAAATAAAAATAAATAAATAAAAGAATTGATTCCTGGCGCTTGTTCATTAAAACATAAATCTCCCGGGGGACAGTGAGGAGTCTTGAAATACATAAAGTGTTTAAGAGGAGGCATTTGAAAATGGTGGGTTATGCTATTTCTTCTCTGCTGCCATCTCCTGCCTGCGCCTCCCAGAACATACTAGAAGAAATTTTCTCAGGCTGGAGAAAATGAGACGAGCAGAAGGAGAAGCAATACTTCTCACCACTGAATTATACCACTTCTTAACATAATTCATTATATGATCAGAAGAATGGAACAAACTGCATGAGCCTAAAATTATGCTGAGAAATATTTCATAAAATACAATATAATGGGGAGACCATGTGTAGTTTTTTGAGACTGACTATATAATTTGCATGACCCAATACAAAAATGAGTGTGTGATTAAAATAAACCATAAGCTTTTTCTTTCCTTGTGCAAGTTTTCTTTCTATTTATTATGGTATTTTGTATTTGCTGTTTGATGTGCTAAGTAAGGAAAAATTAAAAATTTAAATTATTACCCTGAGTTTTACTGGTCTTCTTTAAGCTGTGCAATACTGATTTTAAATGCAAATATAGGGCATTTAACTCATATGTGGAATCACCAAAATTATACAATTCACATTTTGTATCTCATATCTGCATATGCATTTACTTCTTACCAGAAGAATGGAAACACTGCGGGAAACCATCTCACCAACTTTTATTTCGCTTCTTGACACACATGCATTTGACCAGTGCTCTACCTTCAGCTTACTGATGAGCACGGAAGGACTGAGTGGAAAGGAACTGTGAGTTTCTCTGTGTTTCCCTTTCCTTCCACATCATCATTTTGGGCTAATACAAGAACGTAACATGAGTAAGGAAGGATGTGTGAAGCTCCTTGCTGATTCATGTTTCTTCAAATGTCATTGCCTTCTTGCTTTGGGACCAAATAATGATTCCAAAGAAAGCATGACCTCCTGGGCTGCCAGCACCTCCCCTCACCTTGATTCCTCAGTTGTAGATGCAAAATTCTTACCTCATACCTATTTTGAGTCTTGCTAAACTCCCACACAACATAGTTCACTGTGCTCCCGCACATCGCGGAGCCTATATGTAAATTGGGGGCAAGGGATGGTGGACGTGTGTATTACACGTATCTGTTCTGCTTACACCCATGCTCTATTATTCCTTTGGTGTTCAAAACACAAATGCAAAGATAAAATCATTTTTACACGGCTGAATAATATTCCATTGTGTATACATACCACATCTTCTTTATCCAATCATCTATCAGTGGACACCTGGGCTGCCTCAATTGTTCGGCTATTGTAAATAATGCTGCAATAAACGTAGGGGTGCATACAGCTCTCCTAAGTAGTGTTTTCGTATTCTCTGAGTAAATACCCAGTAGTGCAATTACTGGATCATAGGGTAGTCCTATTTTTAATTTTTCAAGGAAAATCCATACTTTTTCCCACAGTGGCTGCCCCAGCTTGTGTTCCACCAGGAGTGCATGGCAGTTCCTTTTTCTCCACATCCTTGCCAACACTTGTTTTTTGAGTTTTCGATTTTAGCCATTTTGACAGGTGTGAGCTGCTATCGCATTGTGCTTTTAATTTGCATTTCCCTGATGATGAGTGATGTTGAACATCTTTTCACATGTCTGTTGGCCATCTGGATGCCTTCTTTGGAGAAATGTCTGTTCAGGTCTTCAGCCAATTTTCTTTAATTGCATTGTGTGTGTGTGTATGTGTGTGTGCGCATGCGTGTGTGTGTGTGTGTGTGTGTGTGTGTGTGTGTTGAGTTGTAGAAATTCTGTATATAGTTTTGGTACTAACCATAACCATTCATCGAATATGTCATTTGCAAATATCATATCCCATTTAGTAAGTTGGCTTTTAGTTTTGTTGGTTATTTCCTTTGCTGGGCAGAAGCTTTTTATTTTGATGTAGTCTCAATAGTTGATTTTTTTCTTTTGTTTCCCTTGCCTCAGAAGACATATCTAGAAGGATGTTGCTATGACCAATGTCTGGGAAATTACTGCCTGTGCTCTTTTCTAAGACTTTATGAAATCTTGCCATTTGCAAAGACATGGATGGAGCCAGAGAGTATTATGCAAAGCAAAATAAGCCCAGTCAGAGAAAGATAAATATCATATGATATCACTCATATGTGGAATTAAAGAAAGAAAACAAATGAACAACAACAAAAAAGAAACAAACTAAAAAACTCTTAACTATAAAGGACAGAAGGTTACCAAAGCGGAGTGGGGTGAGCAGATGGGTGAAACAGGTAAGGGGATTAAGAGTACACTTATCTTGATGAGCACTGAGTAATATATGGAACTGTTGAATAACTACATTGTGCACCTGAAACTAAAATCACATTTATGTTAACTATACTGGAATTTTAATAAGAGATAAAATTATTAGGAGTTTTAAGACAGCAACAGCAGAGCATTAAACCAATCAAGAAACCCTGACAATATGGAGACCCGTGCAACTGCTCAGGTGACACACCCGCATAGCCAGTCCCCTGCCCAGTGGTCTGTTCAACAGCCTATTTGAGATCCAGATGACAGGAAGTGTTAATGGCCAGATATATGAGTGAGGACACCTCCCCTGAATACTAGCCTGAAGCTATTGACTCAACCTAGCCTTCAATTTTCCTCAGTGAAGTGCCGGATATGAGGCCAGATTTCACATTTGAAAAGGTTTCCATTTTAAAGAATAAGTCAGAAGATTCTGCAAAGATGACCAGATGTAACCAATAAAATTTAGGCCTTCGTGGAAAAACTGCGTACATGTGCTTCTTCTTGCCCATTACCCCAGCCACATACTGATTACATATGCAGCCACCTATTCTTCCAAAACATTAATCCACAAACTACTGGTATGCAGCCATACTCATCTGATTGACGAAGAGATGATATTAAATTTAGTGGATTGCTATACTAGTGTTGCCCACTGTTTGGTTTGGTGAAGTTAATGTGAAAAATTAAGAAGGGAAGGAATTAGAGTGTGGGCTCTGGAGCCAGACTGTCCAGAGTTTGAATCTTGGTTCTATTCCTTACCAGTTAGATGACATTTGGGTCAGTTACTTTACCTCTCTGTGCCTCAATTTCCTCTTCTGAAAAAAGGAAACAATTATAGTACCCATCTCATAGGATTGCTGTATTAAATGAGCTATATAACGCAAGCACTTAACGTATGACACATGAGAACATGCATATGTATTAGATACTATTTTTAATAGTTTATTTATAAATTTAGTTAATTAATAGTTTGGTTCTTTTGTAGAGGAACAAAAGTAAATTTGGATATGGAATATTGTCTGAGTTGGTTGTTTTTGGCTTAACTCCATGAAATAAGATCAGCTTTGTATACTTCAAAAAGTACACAGTTCAAAAATATAAGAATTCTTATGGGAAAATTACAGCTGGTTTTCAAACTATGGTAGATTATTGTCAACAGATCCAATAGAATCAATAATCTGTAAAAAACATGAAGCTAAATAAATTTTGTTATTTAAAACATGAATTCACTTAAAAAATTCTCTGGACTTTCGGTCAAAACTAAATCAATATCCTTTATTTGGAGAAATAGCCCACGTAAAAGTAGCAAGCAGAGAAAATTACTGAAAGAATATCCATTGGTATCTATCACCTAATCTCTACTGATCCGCAGGGATGGATTTAAACTTGTTGCTTTAAGTCTCTGCTACCTGTCACTGATTGCCCTTCAGAGTTCTGTTAGAATGATTTTTTTTCTCCTGCTTTTCTGTGCTGATTGCCTCTGACTTATAGCATCTATTGCTGCTAATATCATATTGGTAAATGGCAAAAAACAGTTCTAGGATTGTGGCTTTTTCAATCATCTCTAATGTTATGTGTTTGTTATTATCAGTCATCCTCACATTAACTGTCCAGTGTATCCATGAAAGTTACAAGGTGGCTTTCCAGGCTTACCCATCACTAATTTTAGTACCTAAGCACATGGAGAGAAGTTCCTGTTGGTTGGCTAGCTTTACGCTCTTCCCTGAGGTGAGGGTGCACAATGTAGCCAGCATGCCTTTGTGTGAAGAAGATGATTCATATCAGGATAACCCTGAATCTGGTTGAATATCTTCAATGAGAAAATTTATTAACATGGCTGACAACAGCATCTTGGGGCTATAGGTATGGTTAATATAGAATGTCAGAAGTTATGATGATATTTGTGTATGGGTATGGCCATTATTTTTTCTACCAGGCATAAAATGAGATTTTAGAAATATATAAATGTGTGAAAAATAAACATTCATATGTTTAAAATGAGCAAAAGATCTTCTACAGAATATTTTGATGTGATATTTAACTTCGATTCTCTTCATATCATGTGGCTGTTTCTCTGATTTGGAATACTTCTTTTTTGGTGTGACTCTCCTGATGCAGGCACCCGATACAGGCTATTTTCCTTCTTACACTGAAATGGATAAGAGAGGAAATCAAATTACTGGTGAGAAGCCAACAGCTGTCTTGCCCTCTGCACACATAGAAACCTCTGAAAGGTATTATTCTACTCTAGCAATTATTTTAAACAATAACCAGCTTCAGCGAATTAAATTCTTTTTTTCCTCCTTTTCTACCGACACTCAGCTGTAGGTTAGCAGCATCAGAAAAACCCCTTATTTCAGGCAGTTGGACTATTTCTTATCTCACAGAGGCCATAAACAAGAGCTAAAGATCATAAGATTTCTTCTTCTTTCTGTTTCTGTCTGCTAGGTTTTTGCTTTGTGATTCATCCTTTGTAGTTAGCTTAAAAGCATAATAATGACGATTTGTAAAACTTTGGTCCAATAAGCTAAGGAAAGTTCATCCCAAAATGTCCAAGTTTACTCTTTCTCCTCAGGTTGCGTAGTTTGAAACAACACAGCAGGTTCTAATATCCATGAAATAAGAATCTTATGAACAGAGGAAACCCATTTCTAAGGACAGTCGGAAATCGCTTGCCTGAGCCGCTTCTGCTTAGAATCAAAGATGCCATGTGGTGACACATGTCTGAAGAACAAGATCCTTCTGTTTGTGGAACTTCACACTGTTTGACTATTTTCATCCCAAAGAAAAATCCAAAATGGGAGGCAGTTTGATCTTCTAATTTAGCGTGGTACTCAGAAAGGTACTCTCCTTATCTCCCAGGGAATTCTGAAAGAAGTCAGCGGGATTGGTAGAAAGGACAATGAGTCTGGGAAATCTCGGCGTTATAAAACTTCTTCCTCTAACTCGGGAGCCAGATGGTGTTTACATGAGCCAACTCCCACCCAATTGGCATTCTCAGCCACATTTAAAGTAGAAAGATGAAGAGGGGAGAAATTACCAGAATATGCTTTTGAGGACAAAAATTAAATATATCGCAGCTTATGATGAAGCAATTTTAAGATAACGTTTCTGAGCGTGTGTATCTTGTGCCATCTTTACTGTATAAAATGCTTAGAATATGTAAAATCTTTAGATGTGTATAATGACCTTTATATTTATTATATATTAAATGTAATGACGTATATGTATGTATATACAGTTGACCCTGGAACAGCATGGGTTTGAACTGTGCAGGTCCACTAGAACATGGATTTTTTTCTTTCCTGTGAAAAGCTTCATTGTTTCCACTTAGTTTTCGGCTTGAGTGAGGGCTTCAGGCTCATTAAAAAGCTGCCTCATGGCTGGAAGGAGAGGTTCAGGCATAAGCCCTGGCAACACTGATATTCTAGAGAAGCCCTTCATGGGCTCTTGGGCTCCACGGGCTCCCACTCAAGCTTGAGAAGGACCCTTTGGAAGAGATACTTGCCCAGCCCAGCCCAGGGGCCAGTCAGCCTGTGGTTAGTCAGGTGGTTGCCATCTTCTGGATGATTTTCACCTCCTCATCCAGGAAGTGGCTCTCCAGGAAGTCACACAGATGGGGATTTGCACAAGTGAGCAGAACCCGGGGCATGGAGATCCAAAAAGCCTGCTTTGGGTTCTTCTTCGAGACTATGGCAACTTCCATGGCAAACAATTTTACCTCACTCATCTTGGGATAGCTTCTACATATCTTGGAAGAGGGTGTGGCCCTCATGCTGTTTTTGTGTCTTCTGGAGAGGCTGAGTGCCCTGGTGCTTCTCCTCAGCCAACTCACAGAAGTGTCCCACACCATCCAGAGTCATGACATCCCGGTGGGAATAGAAACCTGGAGACAGGTAAGTGTAGGAGGCCCACAGATGCATGTTGACCAGGAAGATTGGCAGGTTCCAACTCAGTGGAGTAATTCTGAAGAATCTGGGGGCTTATGATTTGTTGGCCGATGCCTGACACAGGGCATGGCTGAGAAGATGGATCCCAAGGTTGCTACTGAAAAGGAAATTAGAGGGTGGTGGGAGGCCAGAAAAAGAGGCATTTCTGGGTCTGTTTTGTCCAAATGCTGTTGAAGAGACCCACGGGACTTCTGGGTACACTGTCTATACAAGGATTTCTTATAGTATACTACTATAAATATATTTTCTCTTCTTTATGATTTTCTTAACAGCATTGTCTTTTCTCTAGCTTACATTTTTATAGGAACACAGTATATAATATATACAACCTACAAATATGTGTTAACCATAAGTTTGTTACAGGTAAGATTTTTGCTCAACTTTAGGCAATTAATAGTTAAATATTTGGGCATTCAAATATCACATGTGGATTTTTGACTTTGCAAGTGCTGGCATCTCTAACCCCTCCTCATTCAAGGGTCAACTGTTCATATGTGGCTACATTAAAGATAAGCTCTAATTATAAAGAAAATTTATCTTTGAAGATATTTCAGTGGCATTGATATCGAAGAAAACATAATGTTGAAGTTCCCCATGTTGCAAAGAAACATGCTTTCATAGTCATTTGAAATTGCCTAAAATATAAACGTTTAGAGAGGGTGAAGGATGATTCTGGAATTTGTTGGATGCTTACAGAATGCAGATGTTTGATAAAAGCTTTTAGAAGGAAGTAGAATTTGAGCTAGTATTTAAAACAGATGGAATATGAAAAGGGTATTAGAAAGTTCTTATATACAGAGAGAGAGCTTGAAAGTTGTGCTTGGGAAATGTGACTAACACAATGATATTGGACAGGGTATCTGGGTTAGTCTCTTCTTATGCCTAGAAGCTCTCATTTGTTAAAAATACCTGGAAATTAGATCTTGCCTTAGGTCCCTGGAGTAGCTAACTTTTTTTGTCAATCAGACAAAGCAAACTATATCAGGCAGAAAGATAAGTGCCACTTAAGAGAGAGGAGGGAAAAAAATACATACATTTCAGTTAGATTTTATTGGCAATGCATACAAACATATGAGGCCCGAGATTGTGAGCTATGTAGGATGATAATTGCCAATTTATTATATACCGACTTTCCTTCTTTACATTGTCATTTTGTAATAATTTATGTGTAGGGCAACAGACTATGAAAATAAGCTATGTGAGGTTTGGAAATGCAAGCCTTGCACAAGAAATTAAATTTGGTCTTCATATATAGGGGTTTTCTGGTGAGAGTATATATTAAGGCACATAAAATTGTCAACTTTTCTGTGTATTAAAATTAGCTATTTTAGTTTCTATTTCTAAATTCCTCTAGAATCACATTTTGTTTCAAACTTTCCTTCATATATCACACTTATGCCCTGTACTTTCTGTCAAACTTTGTAGCTTTGCATTTTGAAAAGTGCAGATGATTCTTAAAATTAAAAAGCGTCTGCATTTTTAAAATAAGTAAAAACACTTCTCAACTAAAATTATAAAGTCATTGTATATTCAAAAGAAAAAAGAAATACTTTATTGGATTAATTAATTATAAGCAATATATAAATATTTTACATATATTACATATATTTTCATAGTTTGGATTATTAGCCCCTAAGCATATATGTAATAAACAACACACAGGCAGAAATGTATCTTATTGCAACATTCTATTAGAAAGCTCATATGAATTCTAGTACTTTGGAAACTAAAATCTTGACTTTAGTACAAGAGATGGATTCATGCTTTTCAAATAAAAAATATCCGGGGATCTCTTACGTGGGATTTTATGAATAAAACAAAAGGAGTTGCAGAGAGTGGATAACCCCGAGTCTGCATTGAGAAGCATGTGCATTTGACTTCATGAGTAATTTAAATAGAATTTCCATTCAGCCAACTATAGATACTCTGCACTAGTGTGCTGATATTTATGTCCGGTATACCCCCTTTCGACCTACCCCATCCTTCACAAAGGTTATTAGATAATTATTTTAAAAAGGCAGTAGCTGGATATAATCACAAAACTATTTTTCCTGGTCTAGATTACATATTTCCTTAAAAATATGTATCTTAAAGCTCAGTAATCTGCTGATCCGATTCAGCACGTCCCATGTTTTTCCCCACTTGCTTACAAAAAATACCTTATTGCTTTTTGCAAAAAGTCTCGAATTTTATCTTTTTTTTTTTGTTTTGTTTTTTTTTTTTTTGGCAAGAAGTCTTTGTTTCCCTCCAGTGAATCCGTACATCATCGGCTGGCCCTTTGCCTTAACTGTCTAGGAAAGACTGTGCAATGCTCTGTCTCTCTCTCACCCCAGGAGCCTCTGTTCTTGATTTGAACATATGCCCTCACCAGAAAGGATATAAGACAAGTTATAAAAGTAAGAAGATCTGCACAGGAAACTAACCAGAGGTACAGAGTAGGCACTTGCTATGGTCTTAATGTTTATGTCCTCCCAAAATTCATGTGTTGAAAGCCTGATGCCCGATGTGATGGTATTAGGAAGTAGAGCCTGTAGAAGGTGATTAGATCATGAGGGTTGAGTACTTATGAGTGAGATGAATGCCCTTATGAAAGACGCCCTAGAGGGCTCCGTTGTCCCCACTTCTATGAAAGGATAAGCCAGGGAAACATCTTCCAGCCCAGCCGGGCTGGGACCCTGATCACTGATTTCCAGCCTCTAGAGCTGGGAGAAATACTTTCTCTGCTTTTTATAATCTACTTCCTGTGGTATTTCGTTATAGCAACCTCAACGGATTAAGATGTTACATGAAAGAAAAATTTTCGTGAGAAAATTGTTGACAACGTGGTGAGACTAGATCTTGACTGATGAGAATCTGATCATTGTGTCTACTAAAATGAAGAAAAATGAAGAGATTTTGAATGAGAGTTATGTTCTGAAGACTTCAAGAAGATTAGTACTGTAAAGATGTGTAGGTTGCATTGAAAGATGAGGAGAGGAGAATTTGTCAAGAGCACAGACTATGCATAATGGATATCTGACCAAAATTAGCATGTGTGTGTTCTCAACTCTGCCTGTACTTCAGAATCACTGGGAGCTTTAAAAATATACCAAAGCCTGGGTCTTCCCAGGCCAATTGAATCAGAATTGCTAGCAGTGTGGCCTGGGATCTTCCTGGAATTTTTTAAAACATTCAGGTAAGGGGCGCCTGGGTAGTTCAGCCAGATAAGCATCTGACTTCGGCTCATGTCATAATCTCGCGGTTCTTGAGTTCGAGGCCCATGCCAGGCTCTGTGCTGACAGTGCAGAGCCTGCTTTGGGTCCTTTGTCCCTCCCCCTGCTAGTGCTCTCTTTGGGTCTCTCTGGCCCTCCCCCTGCTAGTGTTCTCTTTCTCTCAAAAATAAATAAACATTAAACAATTTAAAGAAATCAAAGCTTTTGGGTAATTCTAATCTGCAGCCAACTTTGAATACCACTAGGTGAGCATTGACTCTAAAGAAAGAGGAAAATGATAACTGAATAATTGATCAAATTAAAATCCTGGTGATCAATGAAGTGACATATTTCACATCCAGACTGCCCTTAATCCCCAAACGGAAGAAATATACATTTACCTTTTCCCTTATCTAAAAAGGATATGAGACATGATAGTAGACTAGCCCTTGAGTTTGGGAAAAGACAGGAAGTTTATAATATTTCACCAGAAAGCCTCTATTTTCTCTCATAAGTAGGAAATTTGGTAATCCAGGGAAGGGATGCAGTGGAAAACTTCCGATTATTCAAATGTGGTTAATATAGGTATTGTGGATAATGGAACAAAAAGAATTAGTCAGAGACATGCAGACAGCTGTTAGGGGATTTCAGAGCCAGACTGAAGTTAATGAATATACTATGAAAGTCACCTGAGTACAGAAGGAGAGAATATGAGAATTGAATTCTTCCAGCATTGAACTTTCATTTTTACTTCTGTTGTTTGTTTGTTTTTAGCTTGTTTGACAAGGAGAATAGGGATAGGAAGGAACTGACCAAGGGTATTGACAAGAAAATAGCTGAAGTAGAGAAACTTGGAGTCAAAACTATAAAAGTGAAAATCAAAGTAGAATTATGGATGAGCATATATTGAAGGTTAAAGGAAGACTTGACTGTGGTTAAATATATGTTTTGGGAAACACTGAATGAGAAAAATATATGACTAAGAAGTTTTATTCATATGATTAGAGGTTAGAGTTTGAGACAGACCAAGTAGAACAGTTCTAACTGATACAGGGTCATCTGTTGCCAGATATATAAAACTTTAGTGAAGTGGAGGTTAAATTCAATAGAGGGAAAGTTTACAAGAAATCAGAGGTTAGCTGCCTGGTAGGTCTGTCTATATGAATTCTGATAGATGTCAGATGGACTGAACCAAAAAAGAAAATGGAGGCAAGTTGTCAAAGTCCTTGATTGACATAAAGAAGAGGGTGATAGAAGACTAAGGCATCTGTATGTATATTGCCTTAGTGATGACTCATTTAAGGATAAGTCATTCAAAATCTTAGCCATTATTACCAATTCCTAGAGGACTTTATACCAAATATCTCTATAATATAGAGATATTTACAGCATAACTCAGAGTCTAGTTTGCAAATTGTCTCTTGGAAGAAAATTACATCCTCTGAATTGGTTGTGACATGCATGGGCCATTGCCCAGTGAGTCCCAGAGCAGTGTAAGGAGTATTGTGATCACAGGGTGAGCCATCTCAGACAATAAGCATCAGAATGGCACTGTTACCTTATTCTGGTGACCTTATCCAGAGTCTCAATTTTACAGCAAGTAGCTGTACATCTATTTGTTTTCATTTTTACATTTGGTTTCTTCTGATTTACTGCATTAATTTTTTGTCTGAACAACCAACAGGTTTATATTTTCTGCTATTTTGTATTTTTATTCTGCTCTGGCATTTTCCAAAGTTGTTTTCTTTTATGCTTATTTACCATTCCCTAGATTCCCATCCCATAAACATTTATCTTTCTGTCTTTTTCCCTTATTTTTCTTTTTACTTGGCTTATACTTCAAGATACAAAGACTATATTTTATAAGGTAACAACACAGTTGGTATAAAGAAAATAATCTTTGTTTATTTTATTTTCATTCTGACATAATATATCCAATATTCATAATGGGAAATTCTCCTTAGAAATGTCTCCTTTGGGGCGCCTGGGTGGCTCAGTTGGTTAAGTGGCCGACTTCAGCTCAGGTCATGATCTCATGGTCTGTGAGTTCGAGCCCCACGTCGGGCTCTGTGCTGACAGCTCAGAGCCTGGAGCCTGCTTCGGATTCTGTGTCTCCCTCTCTCTCTGTGCCCTTCCCTTGCTGCTCACTCTCTGTCTCTGTGTCTCAAAAAAAAATTAAAAAATTTAAAAAAATATTTAAAAAAAAGTTCTCTCTAAAAAAAAAAAAGAAATGTCTCCTTTGATTTCTGCTGATCCAGTGAAAATAACATAACATTTTCTAGTGATTAGTAGTATATATGTGCTTTATTGCCTCCGTGCCACGTGGTAGGGACATAGGCTAGTGATATCTTTAGTCCTCCCTCTATGCTGCCTCCTTCCTGTTTTTTGTCTTCCTTGGGTCTCCTCTCTTTATTGGTGAAAATGACCCCCTCTGATATAAATAGCTCAGTGATACTTTATGGCACTTATTTCCTGAAGAACCAACTGGGACAAACTGAAAAGTCCAGTTACGAAATCAGATATATATAAGAATTTATACTTATAAAAATTCTTGGATGTAAAGTTGGAAGTGAAATATGGCTTTGCAAACTAATAATATTAAATAGAGATTTCAGTAAGCACATGAAAAAAGTTGGATACTACTTCTATCCAACAGAACTAAATTCTGATCAATACATGATACAAATGTGAAAATACGGCCAACATTTTCATAACTTTACAACATTTCAGTATGGGAAAGACTTTCTAAGTTTGAAGCCACACTCAGTAGCCACAAAAGTATGATGGGTTTTACTTCATGAAAATCAAATTTTCTGTTTGGCAGAAAATACCATAAACGAAAAGGAAACAAAGTGACGAAGACATTTTCAACTCATATTGTACAAAGTGCTAATCCATCAATACATTAATTTAAAGAGGTCCTAAAAAACTAATAGAACATATATCAGTAAGCACAAGAAGTAAGCAAAGAGCATTATGAGAAAAGTAATATTATGACTTTTAATATCTCATATTAGAAAAAATACATATGAAAAGTATGACAATGTTATTTTTATTAATCTGATAAAAAACTTTGAGAACACATTATATTCATGAAGTTATGAGAAAATAGGCATTTGTTCATTTTTGATTGGAATGAAATGTAAATTGATATACTTTATTTCTAAATGCTTCAAATTTGAAAAAAATTGCACTTAAAAATGTTAAAAACATTTGAGTCAAATATACTTTGACCTAGAAATTTTCCTTCTAGAAGTTTTTGTTCAGTTTCATATGCATATTTGTGAAATACAGTTTTTTAATAATACCAACATATAGGAAACGAAGTGTCCATTGGTAGGATGTACCTAAAGATAAATTGTTATACATCATACATAAAATAAAAATGCTTATAAAATTGAGATTTTTTTGTGTGTGTATGGATATAATAGAAGATATTGTTAAGTAAAAAAAGTAAAGAATTAGAAAAAATAAAGAATTAGAACTGTGTGTATATTTTCCCCCATTGTATATTTAAAAAAAATTTTTTTTTAGTGTTTGTTATTTTTGAGACAGAGAGAGACAGAGCATGAGTGGGGGAGGGTCAGAGAGAGATGGAGACACAGAATCCAAAGCAGGCTCCAGGCTCTGAGCTGTCAGCACAGAGTCCAATGTGGGGCTCGAACTCACAAACCGCGAGATCATGACCTGAGAGAAGTCAGATGCTTAATCGACTGAGCCACCCAGGTGTCCCCCTCCCCCATTGTATATTTTTAAAAGACTGTCTCTATATGTATAGAATATTGTTCGTAGAATACAAACTCATACAAAACTCATCATTGTGGCTTCTGTTGCAAAATAGACTTGAGTGACTCAGGGACCTTGCTGGGAGAGAGGATAAAGAAGTTAGTAGATGTTCCAAATATTAAGAAATATTGAAAAATTGGTAGGGGATTCACTATCTACTTATTACCATATATTTCATAAAATCAATTTTTTGTATTTTTTTTTGCCATTTTGAAACTGTGACCTTTGGAGAAAAAGCGGAAAAAAACATACAGTCTATGACACCTGTTCAGAATACTAAAATTTTAAGGGGACATATTGAACCAGTTTGGCTTAAAATAATGAATTAGATATTGAATACACATTAAATCTTTTCTAAAAAATATTATAATACTTACATTACCTTAAAAAATAAAGTTGGATGAGCTTTTCAAAATAAACGGTTACTATTACACTTATCCTGTCTTTTCACTGACAGGCAAAGAAGAAAAATGGTTTCACTATTCAGATAATTCGGGGACAATAGATAAAGCAAAAACTAACTATACAACGGGGGCTGTGAATAGGTTTGCGGAATTTATATTAACTAAATTTATTGGAAACCTGTCACAATTGTATATTTGCTTTTTTTCATCTAAACAGAGCTTGTTCTCTGAGTTCGAGTACATAAAAAAACACTATGTTTTTACTTTTAAGGGTGTTTTATAGATGCAAACGTTTCCTTAGAAAGGATAGAATCTCATCATAGTGAAATCATATAGCAAATCTTAATGTAAAAACTTAATGTTGCAAACTGTCTTCTTCTTTTTAAAGGGCTTCCCCAAAGCCTTTAAAACTGGTATGTTTAAAACCACCATTAAGTCTTTTTCCACATCAGTAAAATGACACAGATAATGAAGTGCAGTAAAACCATTACTTGCCTCAATTAATACAGGTTAAGTAGTGGGAAAACATGGTTTGGTTTTGCTACCTGACAAGGTAAATAGGAATTAAAGATCTAACCAATTGAATAGGTAAAATTAAATGTGTTAAATTAATTATATATATATAATTTTAAACATAAACTCAAGGTCCATTCTCTCCAGTTTCATGTAATATAAGTGTAGTGTATCTTTCTGGCAAAGCAAGTCATCACAGAGATGAAGGGAACGATCATGTTTCCTTTCTAGCAAGTTCCATAGCCAAAAGGGTGAAAGCTGATAAAATTTCCTTTTACTCATTGCCCTAGAATTCATTAACATCTAGGCAGCATTAGATGGGATTATAATATTTTTAAAAAATGTATAACATATTTGTTGGGGTATAATTGACATAACATAACATTTACCTTTTAAAAGTTTACTAATTTGTTTATTTGGAGACAGAGAGAATGCACATATGTGAGCAGGATAGGGGCAGAGAGAAGAGAGAGGGAGAGAGAATTCCAAGCAGGCTCTGCGCTGTCGGCACAGATCTCATGAACCCTGAGATCACGACCTGGGCCGATATCAAAAGTCAGATGCTTAACCGATTGAGCCACCCGGATGCTCCACATTTATATTTTAAAATGTGGAATTCAGTGGTTTTTAGTATATTCCTAGAGTTGTGTAAACTCAATTTGAAAATATTTTCGTCACCCCAAATAAAAACTACAGACTCTTTCGGTCACTTCATGCTTCTCTTGCCCTCCCACCCCAAATCCGTGGCAACCACGAATCTACTTTTTGCCTCTAGGCATTTGTCTGTTCTGGTTAATTAACAAGTGGAATCGTACAGTGTGTCAGCTTTTGTGACGGACATCATTCACTTCACATAATATTTTGAGGTTCATCCATATTGAAGCTGCTGTTAGACCATCATTCTTTTTTATTGCCAAGCAACTATTTCGCTGTGTGGTTATACCACATTTTGTTTATCATTCATGAATCAATGGATGTTTGGATTGTTTCTACTTTTTGGTTATTATGGATAATGCTGAGATTCATGTGTTATTTTTTGTGGGGTATGTGTTTTCACTTTTTGGATATCTACCTAGCAGTGGACTTTCTGGGTCTAATGGTAAGTGTATGTTGAACATTTTGAAGAACTAACAGATTGATTTCCAACATGGTGGCACCATATTGCAGGCTCATCAGCAATGTAAGATAGTTTCAGTTTCTCCATATTATTTTCTTTTTAAAAACATTTTTAATGTGTATTCATTTTTGAGAGACAGAGACTGAGCACAAGCAGGGAAGGGGCAGAGGGAGAGGGAGACACAGAATCTGAAGCAGATTTCAGGCTCTGAGCTGTCAGCACAGAGCCTAATATGGGGCTTGAACCTAGGAACTGGGAGATCATGACATGACCCAAAGTCAGATGCTTAACTGACCCAGCCACCCAGACACGTCTCTCCATATCATTTCAACTCTTGTTATTGTCTGACATTTTATTTTAGCAACCTTAGTAAATGTGAAGAGATATTTCATTGTGATTTTGATTTGCATTTCTCTAATGACTGAGATGCTGAGCATCTTTACATGTGTTTATTGGAAATGTTTGTATCTTCTTTGGTGAAACATATATTCAAATCTTTTGTCAATCTCTAATAGGGTTATTTTTCTTTTAATTGCTGATCTGTAAGACTTCCTTAGATATTCTAGTATAGTCCCTTATCATAAATACGATTTTCAAATATTTTCTTCCTTTCTGAATATTTTTTATTTTTTACATTAGTTTACTATTATCTTTTTTATCTTCCAAGCTTTATAGTTTTAGTTTGTTTTGTTTTGTTTTGTTTGCAAGAGAGAGAGAAAAATAGAGAGTGAGCCGAGGAGAGGGGCAGAGGAAGAAAGAGAGAGAATCTTAAGCGTGCTGCACACTCAGCATGGAGTCTTACACTGGGCTTGGTCCCAGGAATCTGGAATCATGATCCCTGAGTCATTAAACATCCAATCGACGGAGCCACCCAGAAACCCCTAGTTTTAGCTTTTAGATTTAACTCTGCGTTCCATCGTCAGCATATTGTGGTGTGAAGCAGGGGTCTGACTTTCCTCCTTTGCATGTAGATATTCAATAGTCCCTGCACCAGTTTTTGAAGAATGTTCTTCACTATTGAATATCTTGGCAACCTTGTCAAAAATACCATCAGGGCCTATTTCTCGACTTTCGGTTCAATTCTACTGATCTATATAACTAACTTTATGCCAGTACCGCACAGTCTTGATAATTGTAATATGTCTTGAAATAGGAAATTGTGACCTTCCAGTTTCTTTTTTGTTTGTTTGTTTTTCAATACATTTTTGGCTATTCCAGATCCTTTGTGTGTGCATATGAATTTTAGGATCAGCTTGTCAGTTTCTGCAAAAAAGTCAGCTGGGATTTTGATAAATGTTGTATTAAATCCATACATCTGTCTAAGGAATTTTAACAATATTACTTCTTCAGAACTGACTCATCATTCATTTAGATCAGATCTTTAATTATTTTCAATAATATTTTATAGTTTTTAGTGCACAGACTTGCACTTCTTTTTAATTTATTACTGAATATTTTATTCTTCTTTATGCTGTATTAAATGAATTGTTTGTTGAATTTGGATTGTTTATTGCTAGTGTATAGAAATACAATTGAGTTTTGTATAATCATATTGTATCCTGTAACTTGCTGAGCTAGTTTTTTCTCTAATAATTTTTAGCGGATTGCTTAGATTTTTCTAAGATGTCATCTGTGAAAGAGACAGTTTTATTTCTTTCTATACAGTGTATGTCTTCTATTTTTTTCTTAACTTATTTTTGTAGCCAGAACCATCAAATTTAATAGTGTTACATATAGCCTGCTATATCATCATACTTAAAATACAATAGTTATTATATTATTAACTATAATTATTAGACAAAAATTCCCAGAATCATCTCTTAAATATGGCTTTGGACAAAAATATTTTGCGTTCTTGATTCTTAACAGAACACAATGAAATACAATGTGAATATTAGCACATTTATGCATAGAAAACTTATTGTGGCTTTCTTTGGAAACATTCTTTTTATCATGTCTATAAAAATAGGAAAGTCTTTTGAACAATCAAGTAATGCACAAGAATAACAAAAGACTTTGAAGGAAAAAACTTACAATGAACTGGAAAAGGGTGACTTGCATTTCTGCAGAAATATTTATGTTTAAAGGGGTTATGGCAAAAGAAAATGTGTGAAGTGTAGGAACAAAAAAAAGTTATAAATATCGACCAAGGCCTCATGGCTAATCACATGAACAAAGACTGTGACGGCTCTGTGCATTTTATTTCTGAATTATCACATATTCATGTCGTAAATATATCTTAATTAATTTATTATTTCCTCTCCTCCCTTCCTCTGATTAATGTGTGTGTTGTTATTGGTTATTAACTTTACAATGTGGGTTTTAGGCAGTGGAATATTCCAGTAAGACCTTGACCCAATTTGAGGAGAAAGTCACATGTCCTAGTGATGGATGCCACAACTGTTGCCCAATGTTATGTTCGTGCCTGACATTAAGGTTTTTGATTATAATGTAATTGATGGACGTCAAGTTGTTGATTGCTGACACACCCATCTCAAAGACGTCCATCTGGAATAAACATATTTCCAGCTGTATGACTTAGCTATTAGAGGAACAATCAGATAGTGAACCAGGCCACCCCACCCATGAAGTTCCTCCTTTAGAAAGCCCTGGGTTGCCTGGATAACTGACTGATTTGGTGACTCTATTTCTCCTTTCCCACTAATTCCCACTCTTACCAAAACACAGTGAATCTGTGCAACTTTGAGCACGTCATCATTGGACCCTATCAAAGCAGAGCTCCAGATCCATACCCTCTCTCTCTTTCTTTACCACTGTGGGACCGTCTGTGTGGCCCTCAGGTATGCTATGTACCCTCTAGGACTTGCGAGTAATAAATCTTGTTCTTCAAAGATCTCTGATGGTTTTGCTGAAGTGTGTCATGCAATCATAATGAGAACCACAAGGGCCAATCTAGCCACAACATTGGCCTAAGGAGTTAGGGTCCCCTTCCTAAGGAATGCGGGAGAAAAAAACTCAAGATAAGTGAAGGTGACCTAGCTATGTGCATATGCGACATCCCTCATGACTCTGTGTCTGTATGTGACATCTGTTATGACCCTGGAACATGAGACTACCCAATCAGACTGTATGTTTATATGTTACTCATATATGGGAGACAACATAGGAAAAGCATAAAAGTCTGCACCATGTAACATTTGAGGATTAGTTTTTCAGATAAGAACCCAACTGAACCCATGCTGTCACAAATAAAGTTGCTTCCTGGAAAGAAAAGTCTCAGTGTCACAACTCTCTGTGCGAGAATCCCGCTACACTAATGGTGGTGGTGGGATGTCCGTATGGGTTGCTGTGAGTAAATACGGGTCTAAGTGAGCGCCTCAGGTACAACCAGCCGCGAGTATCACTATCAGTAGTGTTTTGTATAACGTAACTAGAAGTGGATAGTTCCTGGATTGCTCCAGAGGGTTCTGGTAGGAGTATCAGGGTCTGCTTGATTCCACTGACTTTTGCTCTCATGGTCACAATTTGACTGCTTGAGAAATCTGCATTTTATTCTGTCACAACCGTGTAAAAATTAAAGAATGTGGGCAAGATTTTCTCCCTTTCCTCTCTTTTCCCTCCTCCTCTCTTCCTTTAATTTATCAATGAAGAAAGTATTTCTCTTAGTATTCCAGGAGACTTTCTGGTGTGTCTCATTGTCATGAATCACCTGGGTGCCTTTAGCTGAAAAGGAATTTGAGAAATAAAGAATCACACATGTTTAGCGTCTCTAACGAGAGACAAAGAAAAAAAAAATAGGGTAGGGAAAACTGTGAGTAACTACCAAACGGGTTTGCCAAAGGTGGTTCTTGAAATAACAAATAGTGGACTCAAGTTTATCCTATACATATAATAGGGAAAAGATAGGATAAAACAGGCAGAGGGGAAAAGGTCAGGACCTGAGGTCCTGGGGGGTGACGGGGAACACATATTTTGGGACAATGCAGAGAGCCGTTGACCACAGCAAACTCCCTCGGGTATAAGAATGTAACAGACACCACCTACTCCCCTCAGGTTATCCTCAGGAATTTGACAACCAGAATACTTAACTAAAAGAAGTAAACCGTAAAACTTACATTATACAAGGGACAATATGACCAATAGTTGACTCCTCACACAATGGGATTGAGCCAATCAGGAATGGACAACACGGACTTATCCATTGTTCCTAGAGTTATCAAGGAACAACGGAGAAGGGAAGGAAGGGATGACCGGAACCTTATCAAACAAAGGCCTTTCCCTGATTCAGGTTTTCACCTTTGAATGCCCCCTGTCTGCAAAGAGATACATCACATTGGATAAAATGACATTTGCTATTGTTAATATAGTGTGGTTAAGGTCACATGTTCTTAACAAAAGTACTTGGGTTCAAAAATCCTCCCAGCAGCTTTGACAACTTCTATAACCTTTCTGAGTCTCAGTTTTCATCATCTATAAAATGGAGATGAGAATAGCATCTATGGGGGTGTCTAGGTGGCTCAGAGAGTTAAACATCCAGCTCTTGATTTTGGCTCAGGTCAGGATGTCATGCTTCTTGGAATTGAGCCCTGCCTTGAGCTCTGCGTTGACAATGTGGAGCCTGCTCGGGATTCTCTCTCTCTCTCTTTCTCTTTGTCTCTCTCTCACTTGCTCACACTCTCTCTACAAATAAGGAAACATTAGAAAAACAAAGAATAGCACCTATGTCATACAGTTATTATTGGACTAAATGAGTTAATATATGTAAAACACTTAGAATAGGAATCATCAGGAAATAGTGAAATAGGAAGCATTAGCTATTATTATATTATTGCTACTACCATTAGTATTTCTACTAGTAATAATGTCTTTTTTTGAGTATTTATAATCTGCCATCTATTTGGTGCAGAATTTACATAATTAACTAATATTCACAAAAATTGTAAACTAGTTTAGGAAGAAATAAATTCAGGTTGAAAGTTATTAAAATACATATCCAAAGTCAAATTCTTAACCACTAGCTGAAATCTAGGTTAGTGACTGTGTTTGAAAGGGCAAATCAATAAGCTTGTTTAAAAGGCTGAGTGGCTAAGGAGAAAAAAAATCAGAAAAATAGTGAAATAGTGAAAAATAGTGAATAGAAGAAGGAAGAGGGTGGTGAATAGAAGGACAAATAATACAGAGATTATGAATTTTAAAAGGACATGTTACTGAATTAGGAAATGCCAGTTGAAGATCATGAGAAGACTAAACCAGCCCTTTGGATTCTTCACAAGTGCCTGAGAGAATAAAACCTGTTAGAATGTATCAACCTGTTGAAATAGTTAAAATGGAGAGGAGGAGTGTCAGTATTTAATTTCCAGGTCATCTGGCAAAGTCAGCTGAGTGGAGGTTATTCTACCATAACGCTAGAAAAAGGATACTAGAGGGGCTTCAATTTAAATTGTCAATTTCCACCTATACTTAAAATCACAATGGTTTTTATGACGATCTTAATTCTTTTTATGCGACACTTATTTTTTGAATGTTGAAATATGATCTTCAAAAGTTGTCTTTGATAAAGAACTTGACATAATTTAAACATTAAGTAGACCGTTCTGCTTTGAAATGATTATAATTGTTGAAATTAAGATGTTTAGGATATTTGCTAATTCTGAAATATATTTTGCTTATTTCACAGTGGCTGTTTTGAGAGAGATCTGACCTGGACTGAAATTGATGACTATGCTATCTTCTTAACAATGTTTACACCAGTTTCATGATTTATGGTGTTTCAGATCATGGCACTTATATTCTCTATTTAATTTATAAATATGAGAAGCACTAAGAATATGATTATTTAGGAAAGTGTCCATTAAATAAAGTGAGATCAGTTCTGAGTGTATTCACAGCACTCAGGTTTTGTTTTTATGGAAAGTAGATTATGTCCCACCCATTATTTTATTTGATTCCTTCATCCATCAGTGATCTTACCAAAGGTCATCTCTTCTCTCTTACCTCCTTTTGAAAAATCTAATTCTCAGGATAGATCAGATTCTTTGATGATCATCATTGTTCAACATAAAAAAGCAAAACCTTGTGAATTCTGACATTTCAGAGTTAACTCTCTGAACACTAAAAATGTAGTTTGTAAGAAAGGAGGTAATTGATTGGCCCTTTTCTGTCAGTATTTTTGCCAGACCATTGAGTCTTCTTGTAAAACAGACAAACTATAAAATTCAGTGACTTGCATAATTATACCTCAAGATACAGTGAACAAAATTGAGCTTCTTTAAAATGTTCTTGTTCAAATAAATAGTTCAGGATTGTGGAAGACGTAGGTAGTAATTGTATCGAATGCAATGAATTTTAAATTCCGTTGTGGCAAAAGAACGTATTTAAATATGCAAGCTGTAAGAATAAATTCTATAGTACCAAAAGATAATAGTTAAAAAATCTTAAGAACAATTTAAAGAAAATACAATTGGTTATATCTCAAATACAAACATTCCTTATTCTAACTATATGTCTTGGTTGCCTGAATACTTACTTATTTTACGTTAGGAGGTTTGGAAACTATAGGATCCTTTCCAGGGTAATTGTTTTATATTAGACACTATAAAGAGATACTTTATTAAAAAAACAAAACTTGCAAAGTACAAACTTTGATTTCAAGGAATTTGCTTTGTGCTCAAATACGTTTTTTTTTGAAACTTCCTAGATTAATTTTGCATCAATGTTGATATGTATAATCTATTTAATTTCATGGATCATCATCAAAAGATCTGTTATTCAGTTTAGCAGCAAGATACAGGATGGAGATTCAATTTAATATTTACATGCCTCATGACCATGGATAAGTCAGATGAAAAAGTTGAGCTGTATGCTTTGTTATACCCTTTCTGCCTTCGTATTCTAGAGCCTACAGTTTTACCCCTTTGCGAAAGGTTATACATAATTTTTCCATAGATATAATTACATTATAATGTACTTAAGGGAATTAACTACTGGATAATTACAAAAATGTTAAAGTTCTTTTGCAAAGCTAAAATAATTTATTTACACTGTGTCACTGATTTCTGCTTAAAGTAAAACAAAACTTTTTGGAGGGTTTGGTTTGTTTCCTTGTTTTTGACTAAAAATGATGCCTCCCCAAATCTCCATCTGGATATCTAGTTATTGCTTTTACAAATGAAAAATAAATCGATGTATGAATCAATAATCAAGCAATAAGGTAATTTTCTAATTTTTTATGCTCATTTTCAGCACTGAAAATTTCAAACCATGTTGTATATAAATATCTAATTTTGAAATATGAGAGAAAATAAAATTATGAACGGTTACACATATTCTGTGCTAATCTAAAATCGCTTAATAATTTAGGAACATATAACACATAATAAATTAAATTCATTAAAAGTTACAATCTCAAGGGGCGCCTGGGTGGCTCAGTCAGTTAGGCGTCTGACTTCGGCTCAGGTCATGATCTCACGGTCTGTGAGTTCCAGCCCCGTGTCGGGCTCTGTGCTGACAGCTCAGAGCCTGGAGCCTGCTTCCGATTCTGTGTCTCCCTCTCTCTCTGCCCCTCCCCTGCTCACGCTCTGTGTCTATGTCTCTCAAAAATAAATGTTGAAAAAAAATTAAAAAAAAAGTTACAATCTCTTGCATTGAATTTTACTTCTAAGTTTTTACATGTCATACTGAAAATGATGATATTTTTCCAGATCAAAAGAAACTTGAAAATTCAAGCACAGCAGAAGGAAGTAATAAGGTAAATAACTCAGCTATCTTTATATCGTACTGAAAAAAGTCATATATCATTTATTTTCAGATAGCAGAGAACAATAAGAAATCGTAAACTAAGAATCCTAATTCAAATAAGGATTTTTTTATTATTTGACACTTTTTATATTAGTCAGGGTTCCAGATAAGTGAAACCAACAGGAGATATATATGTAGATAGAGAAATGGACTCATTATGAGAAATTTGCTCCATGTGGTTCACCACATGGACAATATTAAGACTTTTGAGCTATGTCAAATGGCTTTCCGGCTTCTGACGCATTAATTCTTATCTTTTCCACAGATTTCCAAAAATTCTAATTACCTTACATGAAGACAAGTTTTTCTACAATTTTACCTTATTGGATTTCTTGATACAAGCTTTTAAATTTTCCTTTTTAACGTTTATTTATTTTTTGAGAGACAGAGCATGAGAAGGGTGGGGGACAGAGACAAAGGGAGACACAGAATCTGAAGCAGGCTCCAGGCTCTGAGCTGTCAGCCCAGAACCTGACATGGGGCTTGAACTCATGAACTGAGAGATCATAACGTGAGGTGAAGTTGGATGCTCAGTTGACTGAGCCACCCAGGTGCCCGATATGAGCTTTTATGAACTCAAGTATGCCAGCAGCCATTCTAATATCACTTTTTTTTTTCTTTTCTTAATAATACACTTGACCCATAGCTGTTGAAAGAAATCCACTCTATTGTCTCAATGGGCTATTGAGTGGGTAGAAGAAACAGACCTCTGGGGGAGGATGGATGACAAGGATCCTTCACCCTTATTCTCTTGCCTGCACACCCTGAATGATTTATAGCTTTGGACTAGGTTCTGAGATTTGGAGCAAGTGCAGTTTTCTTGTCTTAGGGCCTGAAGAGAGAGCCAAAAGGAAAGTTGTCTCTTAATTGTCCTATACTGCCTACCTGAGTGAAACTAAGCATAAATGTGCATGCATTATACTTTGAATTCAGTGGGTTACAAAAGTGAATTCGTTCATAGACCAATAACTGCCTCTTACCCCCAATAAGTTGTTCCTGTTGATTATTAGATGTTTTGAGTCATTTCTTCCAGGGTCCATCTCAATAAAAGACATTGACTGTAGGTTACTTTGAAATGGATGTTTAGGTTTTAAGGCCAATAAATTGAATAACTTAGAAAACTGTATTATTACATAGGAACTCACCGCAAGACCATATAATGTATTTTGGATATCTTTCCATATTTTGCATTATTATAATTCAAAGTGACAAATTCTATTAAATACTAATCCTTTTGATTTTAACTATGTTATTAAAATTATCATTAACTTTCAAAGTAAGGTAATAACAATTCCAGAAATAGAGAGAGGGAGCTCTGAGAGAGAAAATAAGATATGAGAGGCTTTTAAAACCAATAGTCAAGAAATGAATAATAGATTTTCTTATAGGAAGTCTCTTTTGAGGATTTGTATTAACATAAATATATATGTGAATATATATTTCTCTAAATATATATGTGTATTTATACATATATACACATATAAAATATACATATATACATATATGTATAAATATATTGTACAAATGTATATATTTGTATTTGAGGATTTGTATTAACATATATGTTCATATATAACATATACCATGTTCATATATATATACATATGTGTGTGTATATATATATATATGTACATATATATATATATATATATATATATATCTCCATTGTCTCCATTTATATTCTAGAAGGAATATCCTTGGAAGAATCCTGTCCTTGCCTGAACACATGATAATATCATTTTCTCTGAGAAATTTTGAAGTACATTTCAAATATTTCACGACAAAATCACCAAGGTTGCCACGTATTAGCCATTGTACACGTATCTGTTGTAGTTGCTCACATATTAATTAACATATTCCTAAAAACACTTCCCTAAGGAATGTACAGTTATTCTCTCCATTTTATTCAGGAGACTAAGACTCATGATATTTAAAAACTTAGACAAAGTTCAGAAACTAGGAAATGGCAATTCCAATCCAGGCAATTTGACTCCAGAACCTGTCCTTGTAACCACTCATTTGCCTCTCAAATTTTTAAGCTTATTTTTTTATTTTGAGAGAGAGACAGAGACACCATGAGTAAGGGAGAGGCAGAGAGGAGAGAGAAAGAATCCCAAGCAGGCTCCACACCGCTAGCACAGAGCCCTATGCAGGCCTCAAACTCACGAAGCTGTGAGATCATGACCTGAGCCAAAACCAAATGTCAGTTGTTTAAATGACTGAGCCACCCAGGCACTCCTGACTCTCAATTTGTATTTACAAACATAAATGACTACAAATTCCTTTTTTAACAAACTATCTTGTGGTACGTGTGTCTCACAAACCCCACTGTGTGAAACCATGTCCTGCCTGCAGATCACTGTGTTACTTAACTGTGTATGGACACTTAGGAAAACGGAAGTAAACATTTGTCAAATTAATAGTTGGAGTAAAAGCATGAAAAATTGACCTTTGCTTCTGGTTAAATATAGTGGGATCCATGGTTTTTATAGTAGTTTCCTCCCCTTTTATTTTTACAATATTTATTTAAAATGCACATAAGTTCTAACAGTTTAGTTTGTGTTCTAATTATTTTATTAGCAAATACTAAAGCATGCTAATAAGAATTGCACTTCTTTTAAATGACTTCCAAACTGCTCCTTAAATTTATTATAACTATTTTCCCGATGGTGCATAAAATAGTTGATTTTAAAAAGAACTCTTTGAAATGAAATAAAGCTACTTATGCACCATTCAGAGCCTTATCTTTTCATACACCCTGAGGAAACTCAGAAAGCTTAGATTTATGCGTGTTTTATTTGGTTAAATTTGTGAAGTATTTGACCGTATTTCTGAAGACTTACAATTGCTTTTGTGGTGCAGTCAGGTGGTATATTTTCTTCCCTTCTAGTTTATGAGAATGGCTATGATTTATGCAACTGATATAAAATTGCTTTCAAGCCAACATATACGGAGGATGGTATATAAAGCTAAGAGTCAAAATCATCTGCTGAAGGCTATTGCTTTCACGGGGTATTTGGAAACTGTCAAGTTGAGGAAGCAATGAGAATATAAGAGAATATAATGCACAATTCAATTTTAGTTGTCTTCCGGGATGAGAACTAACATTACTGACAGTGAATTTTGGTAGAAAATAAACTTAGAACTAACAATGACTGGAAATGGTACACATTTAGAGATTCTACTTAAATTAGAAACTACATGTCTATCTTCAACCTAATGACTATTAGTTGCCTAACTAATTTTAACTAAAATGTGTAAAAAATCATCTCCTGGTCAAAGGTATAATGTATTTAATAAGATGTTTCTTTTCAATGTTTATAACAAAACACTATAGTATAAAATATCTTTTCTTTCCTCTATTTTCCCATTTGCCATTAAATCCAATAAGAAAAAAACTAATTGTGGATTATTGAAGGTTTAATTATAACATAAAATATATTATTCTGTCATGAGCATTTATGATCCATTCTATTTTTCACAATATCATCTTTTTTTTCATGATTTCTATACTCTTAAAATTTTCCTCCACCATGTCAAACATTTATTTTATACTATTTTTTAAGATTGCATTCGACTGTCTTATTGAATGTTCTCTGTTACCCTCTAGTGAGGAGGAGGTCTCATTGTTTAGCAGGTGCTGTCTAAAAACAACAGTAACGACAACAAAAAAACCCACAACCTCTTTCAAAGATTCTCTTCTTTGAACACAGTCTGACCCTTTATATACCATTGCTCTGGTAGAATAATCATTTTCCCTGAAATTCAGCATTTGAAGATCTTCCCCAGTCCATTTTATATGTATTATAGTTGTGTCTTAACCTAAGCTTCTATTTTAATAACTTATATATGTGTTTATAATGTTTGATGTCTATGTGAACTCAACTTCAGTAGCCACTATTCTTTTTCTTAGGTACCTGAGATAAAAAATGAGTTGCTAAAGTATCTCTTAAGAATGAGCTTTCATTTACTTCTTCTCATTATCCATTACAACCTTTGGCCCTGGGCAAGATAGAATCCTGATCTGTGCCTTATGCTTTCTAGATGTTTCCGCACTTTGCCTAATCTATACAGTGATCTTTGCAATATGAAATCATTCTCAGTAGTACAAAGTAACTATGTTCTTTCTTCTTTTTCTGTTTTAATAACAGTGTATAAATATTGATTGAGTTGACTCACTAATCTCAAGAATTGCCCTTGACCATTTGAAAAATTTCAATATTAAAATAATTCATATGTCCTACAAATACATACGTTACCTCCTACCTCGTTAATTTTGAAAAATAGAGGTATATTAAGTGCTACAGTTGTGAATAGTTTCTTTGTATGCAACTATAAATTATTATAAATATATAAAATATAAAATATTAAGCATTATTAGAAATTTAAGATTAAAATTTCATATCTTTTGGTAATATTTTCTAAAAAACAAATAATGAGGTTTAAGAAATTATTAACTTAGTTAGCATTTTGCCTTCACATTTCTATACATAACTTCAACCTTATTAAAAACCTTTATAAATATATGAAAAAAAATTTTGATTTTTGTTATTTTTTCATCTAGTTGTTGTATTTCTAGGTATCCTTATTAGAAAAGTTCTGCACTAGCATTCTGTCATTTGCTATATCAGAAATAAGAATGTAATATCTGCCAGGGAAACCAAGTGTAATGGATGAAAACTCTAAGTAAACCATTTTAAAACTTGAAGGGTCTGTTTTCAGAATAACTAAGGTACTTTATTAAATCCCACTTTCAATTGCTAATCTCTTATGGAGAGTTACTTATATATCCCTAACACATATTTGATATTGTTCATTTTTATAAGAATAGACTGACTTTACGGCTGACTGACCCTTGGTTTAGTAACTATGAGATAGTATAATCAAATCTATATTTTTCATCCTTTTCATATATGTTATTTTAAGTTTTTGTCAAATATTTAATTTTTTTTAATGTTTATTTTTGAGAGAGACAGAGCATGAATCGGGGAAGGGCAGAGATAGAGGGAGACGCAGGATCTGAAACAGGCTTCAGGCTTTGAGCTGCCAGCACAGAGCCTAATGCAGGGGTTGAACTCAGAAATGGCGAGATCATGACTGAAGTCAGGTACGTAACTGACCGAGCCACCCAGGCGCCCCTCTCTCAAATATTTTAATAATAATTTTCCAGACCGAAGTTCTTACTTTTGTTTGTATGCCTTTTTCATATAACCTTCTTTTTTCCTTTTTAATTTTGCTTCTTATTCTCTGATTCATTTCCAGATATGAATAAATTCCTAGTTAATTCAGTAGAGAGACCCCTACCTCAGCACCCTACATTGAACAAGAACAATAAAATTGTGGAACACTTGTTTTTTTTTCTTAAATTTTGAAAGGTAAATTAAATTTTATTAATATAGGCACTTATTTAGTATCTTGCTTTTATATTTTGCTTTCACATACAGATTATAATAGGTTAAAAAGATGAAATACAAATAGTTTTTAGTGGTTTCACTTCTTTTCTTTCTCTTATTGTCCTATATTTCTGTCATTTACTTAATACTACTTATGTCTGTGGGCAGAATCATGATTACTAAGTTTCTTCAAGGTAATGTATTTTGACCTTCTAGAATCTAGATACATTCACTTTGATCTACTTGGAGAATATATAATGACACAGTAAGCATGACAAGGAAAAACAAACTGCATTTTGTAACAGAACAATGAAATTTGACAAATGAGGCGAATCCTAAGAAGGGGATCATTTTTTGACTAATTTTTAACTGATTGGTTTTAAACTAATATGATTTTTGTTGCTTTATTTGCTTCTTTGGAAATAATTAACATGTTGATAGATTTGCCCTTATCCACTTACGATAATGTATTAAAATATTTCTCTAATATGAATGCTGAGATTTGGCACAGAGTGAAACAAATTTCATACTTTATTTTTACTTAGGATGGTTAATATTTTTTATTGTATGTATAACATATACTAACGTACTGATATAAAGCTCCAAAGTAAATTCTTTTGTGCAAGATTGTAATATTTGGAGGCAAATTTGCAATGCTCAGGACTGCTTATAGCATATCCTGAAACTTTTTTCCAAATTAGTATTTTTATATGAGAAAGAAAAAAATTTCAATCAAATGCCAAAGAGGCTTTGATATTAAGTATACTTCTTATATACAATTTTCATAATTCCTCTGAGAAAATTATTTCCTGTATCAGTATCTGCTGAGACATGATATCTTTGTGAGCAAATGCAATTCCCTGTCTCATGGACAACTTCTCAATATCAGTACTAACAGGCGAATTGAAAACTATAACTACAGAGGACATGGTTTTCTACAGCTTCATGCTTGGTTAAGTGGAAAGGGTTCTTCAAGAGAAACACTCTTCTATGAAAGATTTTGACGAATTTTGAACTTTTCTGTGCCACGTTTGAAGTACAGAACCTGATCAAAGCAAATACTCTCCTTCCAAGGGCCGCAGATCTTGTTGCTTGCATGAGTGTCCCTGTAGAATTCAGACAAGAAAAAATTAACCATCTCTTTCTCACTCACCCCCACATATTTGGAGACGTGATGTTGCTCCAGGTAAATCTTTCAGATCAATGGGATAGAGAATTATTTGGTGGTACATGTTGAGGTCATTGGTCTGTGGATTTAGGTGGAGCTGGTACCTGACTGGTTTCCAACTGGTTGACTTCAGTTTGATGTGATTGAAATGGTATTAAAAGGCATATATTTTTTCACTTGACTAGATATAAGATACATACGTACTATTTCTTTATCTCTCCAATCGACCATTAGAAAATATAACAGGAAAAAAAAACAATTGAAACAGGAGAGCTTATAAAATAACTAGGAATAAACATTATAAAACGTGCTCAAGAACTTTATGTGAAGATGTATAAAACTTTAATGAAAAACGTAAAAAAGACTTGAATAAATGGGAAACATTATGAGAGGGAAACAAGAGTATACTTAGCATCGATTCAGTTTCCTGCATCTAATAAACATATCTAATTCAAAATCAGTCAAGATAAAAGTAATATTCTTAAGTGAAAAGACTTTTTTTTTCCTTCTACTTAGGGGAAATCTTTCATTTTCTTGGAAAAACAGCCTCAAGTTCTAGCTATTTTTCCTCTGATCCTTTAATATTTTAATCACTAAAACTTTGTATGATATTTTAACACCTAATAAAATTAATACATGTCATTGATCTTCTTGTTTATCTTTTCCAAATGAAATTTAGGATGCTTTGTTCTGAAAATATAAAAAAAAAATTCTTTTAAGTTATTTATTTTTGACAGACAGAGAGACAGTGCATGAGCAGGGGAAGGGCGGACACAGAGGGAGAGACACAGAATCCAAAGCAGGCTCCAGGCTCTGAGCCATCAGTACAGAGCCCAACGTGGGGCTCGAACTCACAGACCATGAGATCATGACCTGAGCCGAAGTCGGCCGCTTAACTAACCAAGCCACCCAGGAGCCCCGCTTTGTTCTGAAAATAAAATGCATATCAATTTTAGAGTTTAAAATTTATTTAAAAATTAGCTTATGAAGTTTTGACATTTGTACGATGTTTTCTTTTTCCAAAAACATGGAGTATCTTAGTTTTCTCAAAATTTAAGTGTTCTTTAGAAATTTAAAAAGTATCTTAGATGTAGGTTTGCATATAATTTGCTAAATTTTATAAACTTAATTTGCTTGTTGTTAAAATTTTGGTCAATCTTTGCTCAATTTTGATATCAATATTGTATATTTATTATCAATATGGTTGATTTAAAAAATAACTACTAAAATGTTTCTATTTATCTTCAGGATCAGTAACTTTATGACAATATATCTTGGTACTTAATGTTCCTGGTCATTTTTCCCCAAATAGTTTCTTATTTTTTCTTTAGTATGAAGTTACATGTCTTTCTGATTTTTGAAATTTGTCTTTCATTATATCTTTAAGTAGTTGCTTTGCTCTATTATTCTATCTCCCTTCTCCTGGGAAAGTAACTAGATGTATATTGGATCCATTCCATCTAACTTCAATATTCTTATTTTGTCTTTAACTTACTTTAACTCTTTCTTATAGCTATTTCAAACTTTTTATTATTTTATTTTCTAGATCTTCCCTGATGATTTCCGCCAATTTTATTCTTCTGTTAATCTTTCCAATAATGCACTTGAGATTGTTTTATGTATTTTTCTTTCATTTACCCCTCTGTCTTTCAGATCTCATTTTATAACTTCTGCTATCTCACCACCTCTTTTGTATATTATATATTTTTTCTCTTTTTAATGTTTATTTATTTTTGAGAGAGAGAGAGCATGAGAGGGGAAGTCACAAAAAGAGAGAGAGGGATACACAGATTTCAAAGCAGGCTCCAGGCTCTTAGTTGTCAGCAGAGCCCGACTCAGGGCTCGAACTCATGAATGGTGAGATCATGACCTGAGCTGAAGTTGGACAGTTAACCAAAGAAGCCACCAAGGCGCCTCTGTTTATTATATTTTTAATATTCAGTGGTTTTGCATGGAAGCTCAATCAGCATTATTTTACAAAATTAATTACATGGTATTTATTTATTATTTTTATTCTCATTTTTTCACTTGTTAGCATCATATATTTTTTAATATAATAAGAATGAATCATTTATGACTTAGTCATACTATAGATTCATGGGCTCTGAAATTTAGCAACCCTTAGATGCAATGACAACATTCATTTTGGTGATCTCAGCCCTAAAGGTAAAGTAATACAAGGTTAATATATTATTCCCATTACCTACTCAAAAGATAGTTGGGCTCCTTTTTTTTCTTTTGTTTAAATTTATACGATTCTATAAATGTAGCCAGCATTAAATCGTTCAAGATTTCTTATCATTTTTAAGTCTCCATTTAAAATAACTATTTTAAGTGAGTACATGGCTGACATGAGGCAAAGAGCTATGAGTGTTTGTTCATACTTAGTGTTTATAAATTAATATCACATTATACACCTGATATTCCATTGCAATATAGCTAATTACATTTTTAGTTTCTCTGTAGATTTATGGCCTGCAATCAATTCTATGGTCTGAAAATCTGTTACAACTAAAATGTATTCTTTCCAAGAAAGATAAAGTGACTCAGAATAATACACAAGTGAAAAAAGATGTATATATAATATACATATGCATAAATTTAGACATATATGTGTGTGTGAGTGTAAGGAAAGATAATCAACATTTCTTTGAACAAGACATAGTACAGGTTCACGGACAAGCTCTTTACGGCACCGTTGTTAAACTAAATTAGCTCCAACTTATTTCTCTTTTTGTGTCATTCAATCAAGATTAAAAGTTCTGAAAGAGAAATAGTGCCTGATTGGACTCTTTCTAAATGGATGTCCACCCCTTGGCTAGGAGAAGGATTACCATCTTCTATAATTGAACCATTATAGCCTGATTAGAGGAAAAGTGTTTCTTCAAAGCACAATCACAATACTAAGAAAGTAGAATAAATTCCAAGAAATAAACAACCAACATCCACTGCCTTAATGTATTCTCGACTCTTGATGAAATATGGATATAATTCAACTTTAATTCCCTTTTGTTTCTCATGTTTTTTTTCCAATAAAATCCATCTAATCTGCACAACATAGACATGAGTTCGGTGGATTCTCAGTATGGACGTCTCATTAGAGTCATCTTGCAAGCTTAAGAAATTTCTGATTCAAAGTCCTGTCCACAGAGTGTCTGAGGTTGGAGGCTGGGGGTACTTTTACATGAAAACATAAAAAAAAATTTTTTTAACTACTACCCCTGGTAATTTAATGTGCAATTAGGAGGAGAGCAATCAGCTTTATGGTTAAGAGTTTAGGTTCTGGAGTCAGACTGTATGGATTGAAATTTCAGCTAAATGTATTGGTAGCTCGTGAAATTGGGCAAGTTATTTAAACTAATTTATAAACTAGACTTCTTGGAAAGAGGAAGTGAACTAATAGATGCAATTGGACTTAATACAGCGCCTGGAAAATTATGAGCACTCGATTACTGTTAATTATTAGTATTGTTGCTCAGTTTGGCTTCACTCTTTTGAGATATTTGTTCTCCTCATATATCTTACACTGTCGAAGTATTTTAAATAAGCCTCTTATAAATGAAAATACAGATTGTAGAACATTTATGTGGACATGGGAGACAATCATTTATGTAATTCTCAATTCTTAATCTGCCTATTAAGAGACCTTGAGCTATGGAATGAAGGAAGTCAGTGGTGAGCCCAACTCCACAGTGACGGGTCAGAAATGGGTCAGCAGCAGCATCCTCCACAAGGGGCACTGGTAGGCTGCAATGGCCAGCAGGGAGGTTTCTCCTTTGTTTGGAAAGAAAGATTATGTTCAGGATTCCCACACGACATGATTGTGGTGAACCCACAGTCACATCTCCTAATGTAGGCACCGGGCGTGGAGCAATTTCTCCTCTCTGCCTTAAGGGCAGCAAGTAGCTTAGGTCTTCTGATGTCACATCCTCCTCAAACGCAAATAGATAGAAGGGCTTTTCTGCAGGCACACTTCTGGAGCTGGTGAGGATGGGGTTTTGCCACCGTCAGGAGTTAACAACAGGGGGTCTTCCCTCTGTCATTACTACTAGGATGTCCGGAGGTTTGAATCTTTGATCCAAGTTATTCTACCAGTACCATCTTTGTTAACTTGAAGTTCCAAATACATCTCTGGGTTGGGTTTGCAGATTCTAGGACTTAGAAGTTTCTTTTCATATTGATTTGGTCACCTCAGCAAGGATTTCAGAAGGAGAAGAGGTTAAACATGTATATTTGGTCAAATATGGATTCCCCTCAATTCACATTCTATATTAGATTGATGAAGTTAATGAAACTTAAAACTAAAGATTTTCTTTTCAAGAGTATATATTTATAAACTTCAATAGTAATAAAATATTGTTTAAGCCAGGGATTGTTTTTTTTAATTATATAAATCCAGTTAGTGATTTAGGAAATAACCTATAACTGACACTAAATCTGAAACATATGCAAATCTCTTCACATGACTGGAATGATAATCAGCTTAATCAAGTGATGCACAAATTAATTTTTAAGGTCACAGAATATACAATTATTTGAATAGGCAGATTTTAATTTCAGTAAAGGGAGGTAAATAATAGTTGAACACTTCTAAATCGTTCTATGTCATCCTGTGAAATGTCTATATGATCTTCTTTATTCTAACTTTCCAATACTGAGCTTATGGTTCCCCAAGGAGAATAAATGACCAAATAATGAATCCTAAAATCCTTTGTTGTTGTGTTTGTTTTCTGAAGAAGAGAAATATATTAATTTAGCATTAACTGTAACTTTTGTAATGAAAGTTGACATAGTAAAAACTCTATAGATTATTTTCATCGAGAATAAAATAGCATTTCTAAACTAGATATTATTGTATCATATTCGGTATGATATTAAAATAAATACTCCATGACCAAGTAATAACTTAGAGATTAAGCAAATTTACATTATAGAAGGTATTATATACTTTATCACATTAACATAATATTAATATTATTTATAAATAAAGGGCTGATAAATTAGATGGCAAAAGAAGCACTTTTAGTTATGTATTTTTCCCCAAGATATTATCTTGGAACATTAATGATATTCCCCTTCCTTTTCTGCATAGACCTCAATCTTTCATTATTTCCACCTCTCTGGGCTCAGTGCTGATAATTGTTTTCTTTATCTCTGTTGCTGTTTCCCTCAAGGTTCCTTTTTGCCTTCCTTGTATTCTTGGACTCTATCATGGTATCTTGCCCTCGCTACTATCATATGCCCCAGCCCCAACAATGCAAAATAGTGAATAAACAAAATTTGGCCTTCAAAGCCATAAGTACATTTTTGAAAATAAATATAAATGATTGGTCAGGAAAATCCAGCCACTTGACACTCTTTCCCAGGGAGCACGCACGTGCAAAATGATAAACAGTCCTCATGAGAGGCAGCTGGCACTGTGACAGGAGATGGAAGACACGAGAAAAGTTCTACATGTTAATTTGAGAAGCCAGTGTGTTTAACTGTCCTTGTACAATTTTTAGAGTAATAATAACTCTAGATCACACCCAATCTATACGTACACTGTTGGTTAGTATGTGCTTTCATTTCTAACGTTCTAGTTTCCTTGGAATGCTGAATTACGTCAGCAAGTAAATTCAATTTTGAAAATAATTACATTTGTGCTTTGATACCTCCTCTATGTGAAGTATTTACCAAAAGATGAATATTTTAAGCAATGAGATCTTCTTGTTTAAATGTCCATGTTTCTTTAGAATCTTGCTTTTCATATGTCTTCCTACTAACTGCAATGTTTATGATTACTTATTATTTGGGAAAAATGAGAAAATACTTCCCCTATAAGAAAAGATATAATTTGAAATGTTTGCAGTATTCTTATTTTGACTATCCTGAATTTTGTGATGCAAAAGTTGAAATGGGAAAGTTCGCTTTCCAAGGGAAAAACTCCTTGTTGAGTGAACCTAGGAATCGGAACTTTTTTTCCAAAATATTATCTATTTGTACTTTAGTTTCCCTAAAGCTTTCTTTTTCTTAGTGTGAACGTTTAAATATATTATTAACTTAACATAGAAATTTAATATTTAAAGACTGTTTTATAGCCCTAGGGGACAACACACAGACTGTGAGGGGCTTGTGAAGACTCAGACTGAAGAATGTCTCACAGCCCCTGAGATGTCTCTTGTTCTCCCCCATTGTACTTGTGTACACCTGCCCTCCTGCTTGTCATCACTTTCCTTCTTCCACATCGTTACAAGAGGCATTAGTGATATACACAAACCATCAAGAAGCAGAGTTGCAAATGACAATTTATTTAAATGTTTATTTATTTATTTTTGAGAGAGACAGAGAGAGAGAACAAGAGTGGAGAGGGGCAGAGAGAGAGGGAGAGAGAGAACCCCAAGCAGGTTCTGCACTGTCAGAACAGAGCCCGGCGCCAGACTCGAATTCATGAACCGTTATATCATGACCCAAGCCACAATCAAGAGTTGGTCGCTTAATTGACTGAGCCGCGCAGGCGACCCAGAGGCAACTTTTTAAAATATGAACAAATATTAGGTATCTCTCTTCTATCTTGAGAGGATAGGTCTTATTTTTCTGATGGTACAGTAATATTCACTTGTAATCTAATAATTTTATCATTAAACAGTTTCTCCTTTTTATGGTGACATTTATTCTTTACTTATGAGAGCTATCTAAATATAGAGAGGGTTTATATACAATTTGTAAAATGATTAATTATGTTAAAATAAAATTAGATAATTATGAATCCATGAGGGCAGGAGATGTTTTGTTTATTAATCTCCAGAAACTTACAAAGAACCCTTAACAAAAATACACCCAAATTATGAGATAAAACATGCTGCAAGTTTCGTCATGTGTTTTTTTTTATGATAGATTTATAAAATGTAAGGAAAATTTTTTTATGTAAACATTTTGATAACCGTATACACTTAGAAACTTTTCTAAGTGAATAGTCTGTTCAAGAAATTATTCTCTTTCTCTTTGGTATCTATAAACCCGAGAGATATAGGAAAGGGCATGAATGGTAATATCTATCCATAAATATTTTTCTAAGTCTGAGTTGGAATTCACTATTCATAACCAGGTAGTCATGTTTTAACTTAATCTGCTTTATTATTATTAAATTGTAAGACAAGAAAAATTTAATTCTAGTCTTTTTTTTTGCACAATGAACTCATACATAAAATTATTTCAGCACCGGCCATGGGACAGAAAGATGAGACAGTTTTTTTCTTTTAAAATATTTTGCTAACGTATGAAAATACTCTCAGAGTCTTTTTTTCCTAGGGCACACATAACAAATTTAATCTATTATAGCATATCTTTGGTTTTCAGTTTTGTTTCCTAGAAAACATGACCGTATTTTAGCCAAAGGGGCTGTTGTTAGAGTTATGTCATTATTTTTATGGTACGTGAAGCTTTTAGTTGCAACATTTATACTGAGAAGTGACTCTTCTCTCTCTAGTGCCTCTAAAATATTATCACATCCATGGGTAATTCAACATTGCTTCGCACCAGATCAAGAAATTTTGTTGATGGATATCTGAAGTCTTTATGAATTCAACAAATTTTAGAGGTTTTCTCTTTTATATAGGAAAATATGTATATTTTTATGCTCCTTTCTTTCAATGTTGGAAGTTATTGGTGATAAAGACATTTAAAGGAGGATCATACTTTTCACATTTAGGAGATTCTTCAAACTTTACAATACTCTGAGTTTCTGCATTACTTGTATATAGTGCGTGATACAATTCCATCCAGTTAAGGATAAGTCAGCATACATTTTTTGTTATATTTTTGTGGGTTGTATAAACTTCAGATAAGTGGGTTTGATACGTTAAAGTCATTTTTACCTCTTTTATTGACTTTCAAAATAAGATCTGTGGAGTTCTAAAGATTCCGTGCAGATGCCTCCGAGGTCCATGTCTACAAAGAAGAGTCTTTACTTGCCAATTCCAACCATCTGCAATGAGAACAACTCTGATATGACTTGAATATACGGCCTGATAGCTAAAATAAGCTTGAAAATTACTAATTCGCTTCCTTCACCCCTTGATGCAATTCACATTCATTGACTATTGGAGAAGTTATGAGGTATGATTTGGGTAGTGAATTGAGGTTACTTGTATAGTATAGAGAGGACACATTTAAAGGCATCTTACTATGTCAGGATCCCCAAGATCATCCTTAGGCTCAAAGATTTGCAGAAAGTTGTTATACTTAGGGGTGCCTGGGTGGCTCAGTCGGTTAAGCCGCCGACTTCGGCTCAGGTCATGATCTCACGGTCTGTGAGTTCGAGCCCCGCGTCAGGCTCTGTGCTGATGGCTCAGAGCCTGGAGCCTGCTTCGGATTCTGTGTCTCCCTCTCTCTCTGCCCTTCTCCCGCTCACGCTCTGTCTCTATGTCTCAAAAATAAATAAATGTTAAAAAAAATTAAAAAAAAAAAAAAAAAAAAAAAGAAAGTTGTTATACTTAAATTTATGGCTTATTACAGTAAAAGGATACAATTAAAACCAGCAAAATCGACAGGTACAGGGGGTGAAATCTAGGAGAAACCAGGCACAAACATCTAGATGTTTCATCCCAATGGAGTCATACAGGAATGCATTTAATTCCCCAACAACAATCTGTGACATCATGTGTGATGTGTTGCTACTGGAGAGGCTCACTTGAGCCTTTGTTTCCATGGTTTTTATCGAAGTCAGATACTAAACATGCAGAGCCCACATGACTAACAGAAACTCAGACTCCAATCCTTCCATCTTCAATCAAGCAGATGTTTACTATAAATCACATTAGGTAGGCCAACTTTTCCGGTCAAACCGGTACAGCATGGCACGAAGTTTCAGGCATATGGAAGCAACCTTGTCAGGAAGAATATCCCAAAGGCTTACAGGTTATGTCCCAGAAACCAGCCAAAGGCCAGTCTGGAAAACTGCTCTTTTTTAGGAATGTAAAAGGTTTAAGTGATCCTAGTCTGCTAAGTTAACGCTGCCTCCTGTCATCCCTGTCTTTCTCCAAGTATCTGTGTCCATTCTAATCCTGGTCCACTTCCGGTTGCCCTCCAATTCTTGGAGAGACCATATTTATTTGGTCATTTCCTTTTCCACACAGCTTATTTTTTGCACAGCTCTTCTTTTTTGGGAGTAAAAATCTCTTATTTTACCTGTTTTCTTATTAAAATAAGACAAAATAAAACTAAACTTCTGAATAGACAACTAGACAAAGGAGAGAGGCACACTAAAACCAAATTGACTCTATTATACATTTAATATATGTGTTGCTTATGTATAAAAAATAAGTCATTTATTTAGTGATGATAATCAACATTAATTTTTCAAAGATCAACTATTTTTTTCCTGTGATCTTATTTGGGCTTATCATACCTGGAGGTGTCTGTGATTTAAATATCTCAGATTTTTCTATCCTTTACTAAAGGTAAGGAAAGATATTTTTTATATGCCAGTCATAATTTTCAGATTCCATCCTACTTAACTGATTTCACTGAATTCTAAACCCTGAGTACCTATGAGTACTTTGATGCTAAAAGGCGTACATTCTTCAAATCCCTCTCGGTTGTTACTTTTCACCAGTCAGCCTCCTGGCTCTAGGCTGCTGTTCTTGTCTCTGAAAGGTAACCACTTTAATTCTAAATGCACATTTTCTCAGACCGCTGCTTATCCCGCTGTTGCTGTGACCCAACCGTGGACACAAATTTTCAACGGCAACAAAAGACATGCCACAACATTTAAGTAAACTTAATAAAGGCTCAGGAATAACTGAAGAAAACTGTAACTGTGAAAAGCTCCAAAGAAAATGTGGTTGCTAGAAGGTTCCACAGAACATAAACCTTCCACAGAGCCCAGAGATCTACCTTCTTACTCCTAAGTTTCTATCATGTTTCTTTCCCCAACACAATCTCCCTTAAGCACTTTACTTCCCTCACTCCTCAAGGCTCTGGAAAGAAAGAATATTATAAAGACAACGTTCTATGTCATTATGGAAGGCAATTTAGCTCTTCATAGACTTATGGTACAATCAAACTTCTTAAGTTTTCTGCCTAGGGTGGAAAATATTAAAAGCCCTTCATTTTAATTATTCCAATTTGCTTTTATTAAGTTCTGTAGAACAGTGACAGGATACTGGGAGAGCTCTAACAGAATCCAAACCATTTTAATGCTTTCTATAGTTTTGGATAAAATTGACTGAGATTTTAAATGGGAAAGCTCAGAGGCTCCTGAGACTGACCAACGAATAATGTGAGGTTAGAGGCACCAACCCCCGCATGGTCAAAAATCCACCTATAACTTTTGACTTCCTAGAACTTAACTACTAATAACCTACTGGTGACCGGAAGCCTTAGCATAACATGAGCAGTCAATTAACACATATTTTGTATGTTATGTATATTATATACTGTTTTCTCATAATAAAGTAAGCTAGAGAAGAGAAAATGTTATTAAGAAAATTATAAGGAAAAATAAATGTATTCACAGTACTGTACTGTAAAAAAATCTGCGTGCTGGTGGTCTTACACAGTTAAAATCCATGTTGTTCAAGGATCTACTGTAATTCATGAACCATAATTAATCTGCTAAACCAGTAATCTCTTAAAGATTCTTCAAACAAGGTCTAGCAAGTTCTTGTTATTGGGACTAGATCAATTTCATAGAAAAATACCTGTTTTGTTTTCAGTGAAAGGCTTGTTCCACAAAGGGAGTCAGTTGTTTAGAATGGAGCAGAGTCAAACTTGAACTTACTCAGGAGTCCCCTGAAACCTAATTGGTTGGCAAATGTGTTCTTGTCTCCTCTCCACACCATCTTTTTAATGAAATCTGAATAAGATTTCTTCTATATATTCTATATATATTTTCTTCTATATATTCACTTTTCTTTTCTTCTATATATTCACTTTTTATACCAATTCTGTCAAAGAAAAACCAGAATCAGGCAGTAGCGAAAGCAATATAAGCAGGTGTTAATCAGGACCTCTGCAATAGGAGGAAAGAGACCTCACTATAGAGTGGGGCTCACCTTAGAACACAGCATGAAGAAATGGGAATTTATAGACAAGGAGCAGGGGGGGTCAGTGGCTGAAAAATTATCAAGAGGAAACATAGGGTGTAAGGAGGCATTCTGGCTAAACCAATCTAATATGGAGGCAGGCCAATGTGATCAGACATCATCTGCGGGTCGGGGCAGGGTGAGCAACTCTTAGATAATGAGGGTGTCAGATGTGGAGGTTGGGGGACTCTTGTTAAACTGATAATCAGGATTTTTGCCCAAACTGCATTTTACAAGAATGTGCATAGTCAGATCTAAGAACAGGTTCAGAAGACTTGCCTAAAGCTGATCAAGCAACTAACCTTTATCAACTTAGAGAAGAAATTATATGATAGTAGCCAAATAATTTAAAATATTTTAGCTGAAGATGATTTACTTCAGTTTTCTTTTAATTAGCACTGATTCCTTTATAAAAAGAGAGAGATTTTAGATTTTTGATCCAAAAGAGAGAGCTTGTAATGTGTGTATGATTTCTTCAAATTGGCCCTTTGGGAATAAAGTCTTTGATTTAACGACCTGTTGGATAGTTCCCTCCACATTGGAAACTTAATAGTTCACCAGTATTTTGATTAGGGGTCTTCAGGAGAAAAATTGCTTTTAAAGCCTGGGACTCTCAAGCAAATGCATCTTTTAAACAAACTTTTCTTTCTTATTTCACCAATTTGTCCTCTAAGGTTGTTAAAGGCTTCGAGTCTCCTATGAAAAACTGACTGATACAGATACCATCACTATATTTAAATTATTTGTTTTTTTTAATGTTTATTTATTTCCGAGAGACACAGAGGCACAGCATGAACAGGGAAAGGGCAGAGAGAGAAGGAGACACAGAATCGGAAGCAGGCTCCAGGTTCCGAGCCGTCAGCACAGAGCCCGACGCGGGGCTCGAACTCACAGACTGTGAGATCATGACCTGAGCTGAAGTCGGCCGCCCAACCGACTGAGCCACCCAGGCGCCCCTAAATTATTTGTTTTGAAAAGACTGATGAATTGTTTGTGCCTACTTTTATGGGGTGGGGTGCCTCATCCCTCTGGTTAAGGGTTAAGATTGTACCCACTTGGTCCAATAATAGAGAGGATGAGATGCCTACATTCTATGTTAGTATAAGAAAAGTGATATTTGCACCTACTGCACCACCTGCTGAAATCAATGATCAAATATACTGTTTCTATTTTCTGAACAGGAAAGTGCCCACTGACTGTAAGAACAGCTGTCACCACAGCACCTCCCCACCCCCAAAAGACACATTTTCCTTTCATGTTCAATGTACAACCCCAACCATCGGGAATGATGAAAGACTGAAATCCTATACACTTTCCTCACCTTTTCTTGGAGAACCTCTTCGCTCGTCCCCAGTTGGCTTATAAAGGATATAAAATGGTACTGAAGTTTTCCTGTATCTCTCCCCTAGCTTGCAAGCTTTTGTTTCTGGTATAAATTACCATAATTAAAGAGGAAAATGATTACACTTCTACTCTACTTCTAGTACATTCATTCTCATCGAGAGTATTACTTTATTCCATTATACTTCCAAAGGAATGAGTCAAGACCATATCCATGAAGAAAGGGAGAATGTTTTAAGGCAACATGATTTTCCCTACATTTCACAAATATATCTTGGAATATAATTGCAACTAGACACTATATTATCTATCACAGTCGATATTTTCTCCAGAAGCACATTTATTTATTTGAGAGCAAGTCATATGACCAAAGGCAGGACTACGGAAAAAAAAAAAAACAACACTGTATAAAAACCATAATGTGTGCAAAGAAATGGAAGTATAAAACATCATGGATTCGATGCATTAAAAGCATTTCCTTTCTTTCTTAAATAATAAAGAATGCTGACGGGTAGATTGTATGCAGATGGGCTTTCTAGAACTGTCTAAAATGGGGCTTTCATGCAACATGAAGAACTTGAGACTTTATGATTAGTTGTTCTCTGCTTGTCACACTGAAGGACCCTCCTAGCACCAAGGAGAAGGTCAAATTCAGAAGGGAAAATGAAAATTGGGGCGTTAGTTGTCTGGTGTGCAAGATGGAATTGATCCTGGCATCTGGAAGAACTTGGGCAAGTTGGCAAAGGTTTAGACAGACGGGAAAAGGCAGGGCTGAGATTCTGGATCCTGGAACTTTTTTTGACTCAAGAAAACTTTAAAGCTCAGTTAACTGCTCCTCTTTCTGTGGTAAATCTGAGAGTTGATCTCCAGAAAATTTAATTGGGTTAGTTTCCTACACTTCTCGTGCTATGTTTTTAGAGGTTGTGGACAATCTCAAATGGAGGATGACAACAAGAATTGCTCCTTGCTTGAAAAGACATCCCAGTCTTACTAGCTTTCTTGGCAGTTTATGAAATGATTTTGGAAATTCTTTCTTGAAGCATGGGCCATCTCTGCCTATTGGCTAATGTCCACAAGTTACTTAAAAAGTTCAAATTACTTCATTTCGCAGGGACTCAGGTGAATTAATTTGTATATAGTCTGAATAAATTATCCAAATGTGTCAAAGTTTTTCCAAAGCTGGAAAAAATAAGTAAACAGAACAAATTGTCTAAACTCCATTTATGCTAGATTTACAATTAAACCAATGGATAAATCACAAGACGATATGGATTATAAAAATTGAATAAGGAATTTGTATAAGGCCAAATATACAACATAGGAGGTTAGGGAGAGATAGTGAAGAAAGAGCTAGCAATTCATCAACTTGCAATTATTTTTCATAATGCATTAAAGAGTTTAGAAATGTGTAATTCCTTTTTAAAATAGTTATGGTAATTATGTCATTTCTAGAATTTCATTTAGCACAACAATCAGGAGATGACTTGATTGCAGTGAATATATAGAAAAGTCAAGAAACATAATTGGTAAAATCAAATTTTTGATTGCTGAAGTAGTCTCATTTAAAAACATATAATTACCATATTGTTTGAAGAAATAATTTCTGAGGGATACATTTTACTGTAATTGTTTTGTTATATTAGTATTTAATATAGATCTTAGATCTTTAATTTCTAATGGTCAGTTTTAGTTGATATAATTCTAATTCATGTGTTATTTATCATTAACGGATTATTCATCAAACACCATTAGTTCACCTCACACGCAAAGTATTAGCTCACAGAGCTGCACGTACAATGTGATGGTCCATAAGATTCACTGCCATCTTCGACATCATTATATCATTTCTAAAGCCGATTAGAATGCATATGTTAAGAATTTTCTCCTGAGAAAGGGAAAATGTCTGCTAGTGTGAAGAACAATTAGAGTCGTTGCCTGTGGACATTAGTTCCCAGAATTATTGCAACGTGTGTCATTTTGATCTGTTTCAGTGTCATGCTGTGAATACACTGGTCAGCTTTCAGCAATTTTCAGTGGGATTTAAATTAATAACTAGCTGATGAGCTGATACTTAAAAACAGATGGGACTCATATCACACAACCAAAAATTCATCACCAGAAGTCAAGTTAAGCAGGGAAGGGAATTCCAAGAGCATTGTATTTTAAACTACCTTACAGGACAGACTTATGGCCTCAAATCGAAATGGCATGACAAAAATAGCACTTGATTATTCATTAAGCTTTACAGCCAGAGGTAAAGCACTTCAAAATCCAGGACAGTCAAATGTTCCTCCTTTTTGCAAATAGAAACCAGTAAAATGATTTTCCACCGGTGAATAAAAATAATTAAAATAAGATTTCTCACGATGCAAATAGTTCTCACAATTTTCTCAATTTTAAAGCATATCATATGTTACAAACTACTCAAAATTATTAGCTTCCTAAATACAATACATATTTTTCTTATTTTAGAGCAATACAGTAGAGTTCTTGAGTCCAAGAAGCTTGAAAACTTTAATGAAAATACATATCTGTGCATGCTTGCATTAAATTTTTAATTAATTATTCTTATATAGAATTAACAAAAATATGCATGTTTAAGCACATGTCAGCAATGACTGTAAGTAAATAATTCACTCATTCAGGTTTTTCAAAAAGGGCTTACGGGTAGTACTCACTAGATGAAAGACATTGTAACAGAGGTAAAACACAGCAAATAGGCTATAAAGCATTTTTTATAAAAGACAAAACAAAACATCTACAATTAATGTAAATGTTTTTGTTTTCTTGTTATTCCTTGACTCATGCTTTAGAAAATTCGGTACTAATATTTGAGGAAAATGTTAACATATATGAAGGAAAGATTTATCAATAGCACTAGTGGTAGGTGTGGGACGGAGAAGCCTGCTCCCCCAGTAAATGTGTCCTAAGACATGCATTACCTTCTATAGGTCTCATGGGTACTGTTTCCGGAGAACCGGTTCCACAGACTAGCAACATTTAGCTACAAATTTTGCATTAGCTTAATACTTCAAGATAGGTTATGCATCAAGTAACACTCTTTCCTTAAGCCTGTAATTTTAATATTTATGAGTTAATTTGGATTCCGTATCTTACCGATGCTAGAGTGTAGAAAACAAGTTAACTTTATCTTAAGCATAACTAATTATTTGGAAAAACTCGGTTTGTTTTTTTCTCCCCCCACCTCAAACATGTTAATAGCTAAATGTTGAATAGGTATAGAATACATAAAAATGTTATAAATATCCCAAAGTTTGTTTTCTATTCTAGGCAATATTTTGACAGTATATAAAAACTGAGACTATAACCTTGTCTATATAATTCATTGATGGTCAAACTAATTATTTACTATCTCTAGAAACTTGTCAATAAGGCTATTGGTATTTTAAGAATTTTACCTAATCAGAAACTGCCGGGGTCCTTGTTCTGGCGAATCTAGGGGTCCACGAAGGACGGACAGTCAGGCAAAATGAAGTGAGAGAGCCACGAGTGAGATGGAATCTGATGACCAAGCACGCAGCCCTGGCAATTCTGGCATCTCTGCTTTGCTGGTCTCAGTGTCTTTATTTTTAAAGGTAGCGAGTGACATTATATCAGTGACAAGGCATTCTTTACAACATACATTGTTGTCACAAGACCCATGTAGTCATCTATAGGTTTATGGTATAAGGGAGCTGGGGGATGAGAATTACAAAAGGATTTGTGAAATGTTAACCTCAGGGAGGTGCTCAATATTTGCTGCTGATAAACAGTGCTTCTGACTTTTGGGCGAGGCTAACCTTGGGGAAGGTCCTAAGTCTCTTTCCCATCGGTGTGTTAATTCTGAGAGAAGCTTTACAGAGATGTGCCTTGAGGTTTTATGGTGGGGCTGTGGGGAGTGATACCTGCAGGGAAAATCTAATTTGGTTCAAGGAGTCTTGGGGCCTACACCTCAATTTGTGTAACCTATTCCCAAGAGGTAACCTTGAGGTTACTTCTGACCAGGTTACTCTCACACAGATTTTATCCATCAAGACCAGGTCCCCTTTTCCATGTGCCATAAAACCAAAGGGCATTATATCCCTTAGGCCAATGAGAGCAATTCAAGAAATCCAGGCCTGAAAGATTATTTAGAAGGAGGTAAAAACTAGGCGCCAGTTTGGCTGGCGGGAGCTTTGCTTCAACCTTTCCCATGCATGGAGGGGTCTCAACCTGTGAGCCCAGAACAGCTTCCAGCAAGAAAACTGTTTTTGTTGTTGTCCCAAACTTAGAACCAATTTTTCTCTATTATCTTTGCCCGTTGTTTCTACTTTGATTGCACTCAGGGCAACGAAGTAGAGCCAAAGAGCCCACAAAGGCCCTCGAACCATCTCACATTCTAGCCACGGAGTGACCAAGGGGCTGGGTTTGCTTTGTCTGCTTTAGGCATTCATTCATTATTCACTTAGCAATTTCTTTTTTTTTAAATTTTTTAATTAATATCTCATTTAATATTTTCATTGATAGCTTTGTTATCCATGACATTTGCTAAGAAATTAGTGTCAGAAAGAAATTAGACAGTTCTCTTTTCTGGAAAAAAAAAAAAGAAGAAGAAGAAGGATGGAAAGAGGAAAGAAGGAATCAAGGAGGAACAAAGAGAGGGGGCGGAAAAGAGAAGAAAAAGAAAAAAAAAGTAATACAGCATCATGGCCAGGCCTTTGAGCTATGGGGCCATTAACACTTATTTACAATGTGTCTTTTGGATGGTGCTATGTTGCACCTTCAAAACTCCTTATGCATCCATCAAACATAGGGTCTCCTTCTCTTGGTCTCCTCTGGGTAGATGTATTCTGTGCTGCTCTACCCAGAGGTACTTACGATGGAAACATGTTCCATCAAGTGTGGCCACTATCTAGCTCAGGCTTCTCTCCCCCCAGTGCCCTGGTATGGGGCTGCTTCGCGTGGACTGAGGATCCACCCAGAGAAGGCATTCTGGGCATTCCCATGAAGGACCAGACTCTGGTCCTTCTTCCTGCACCCCGGCTCTGGTCTGTGCTCCTCCCTACTTGAGTCTGCAGCACTGACAACTGAAGTGATTCATTTGACTAGGCGAAAGCACACCGGGACAGCTCTTCCACAAGGATTTGAAATATTATATATTCATTTATCTTTTGTCTAAAAGAACGTATATTAAAATAAGGTACAAGCTTTGCTTACATCTGGAAAGTAGATCTGGGTTTTAAGGAGAGATGGTTTTGCTTCCAGTTGTGTCCTTCTGCATTCTACATCAAATGCACTTGTTCTACACCTTAACGACAACAAGGACAACAGCAACAATAATACATCATTCAAAATAAAGGACAAAGAATAAAGTCTTGTCTTTTATGCCCAAATCTGAAAATAGAAACTTCCGTGACCTTAGCAAGTCGTGTGCTTTTCTATATCTCCAGTTCTCTGTAACTTGAGGTCTTTGAACCTCAAGGACCTCTGCAGTACTAGTATCATGACCTAGGTTATATAAGTTCTACGAAGATGTAAGAAAAAGAAGGAAGAGCCTAGGGAAGCAGTCTCAACTCCCGAATACAAAAATCCAAATAAAATTCATAGTTTGTAAGGTTTGGGTGAGCACATAATTTGTCTCCGAAAAGGAGTTATTTTGAGAGAAGAAAAATATAATTTTTCAAAATATTTCAATTGATTTTCACATTGTTGGGCCCATAATATTAATATTCAGAATTATTTTTTAATGTTTTTTTTTTTATTACTGAGAGACAGAGCATGAGCATGTGAGGGGCAGAGAGAGAAGGAGACACAGAATCTGAAGCAGGTTCCAGGCTCTGAGCCAGTAGCACAGAGCCCCACGTGGGACTCGAACCCACAAACCGCGAGATCATGACCTGAGCCGAAGTCCGATACTTAACCGACTGAGCCACCCAGGCGCCCCTCAAAATTATTTTTAAAAGAATTTCTTTTGAGGGGCACCTGAGTGGCTCAGTCGGTTAAGCACCGGACTCTTGGTTTGGGCTCAGGTCATGATCTCGTGATTGGTGAGTTCGAATCCACCTCAGCTCTACACTGACAGTGTGGAGCCTGCTTGGGATTCTCTCTCTCTCCCTCTCTCTCTCCCTCTCTCTCTTACTCTCTCTCACTCCTCTCTTTCTCTCTCAACACAAATAAATGAACAAAATTTATTTTGAAAATTAATAAAATTTTGCGAAGTCAAACAAATAACTTACAGGGATAATTCCAATATTTTAAAATAGCAAAAGTAGAACATTGTTATTGGTAAATGCTCATATTCTAACCATTTTCTTAACGATTTCTGTCTATAAATACCACACCTTTAATTATTTTCCTAAAGAATGTGTATTTTTTAGTGTTGACATATCATTCTAATTTTTCATAAAGTCGCCTACAAGTACTCCAAGTTGTTTTCTACAAGTCATACATTTCAAATTTTGACACCTATAATAGATGCTTTTCTGTAGACAACACCAGTTTTAATTGATATACTCTCTGTAGGAGTCCAAGATAATATCAGAACAAGTTATAGTCAATGGAGGATAATCTCAGTTCTATCTTTTGATATTTTACTTGATAAATATTTCAGGAAAATTATTTTCATAACAATTCAGACTGCCTTATTTGGAAAAATGTTTTTACCAGATAAGACCTATCAAATAAATTGTCTATTTTTCTCTTATGCTAGTGACAGCTTCATGTATATTTTTTCCTGTCTTCTGCTACTAATGTATAAAATGCATTGACTGATTCTAAAACACTTAATCAAACTTGCATATTTTTTGAATTTTTTCTTTTTTTGTTTTTAAATTGAAATATAGTCGACCCACAATGTAACATTAGTTTTAGGTGAACATCACAGTGATTCAACAAGTCTGTATCTTATGCTGTGCTGACTACAAGTGTAGTTACCATCTATCCTCATACTATACTATTGCAATATCATTGACTATATTCCCCATGTGGTACCTTTTATACCCCTGGTTTACTTGGCACAATATAGTATTGTTTTGTAACCTGCTTGATTTCACTTTTTAACATTGAATTTAAGAATTTTTTTTCTTTTTTTTAATGTTTATTCATTTTTGAGAGATAGAGAGAGAGATGGAGGGACAGAGAGAGAGGGACACAGAATCTGAAGCAGGCTCCAGGCTCTGACAGTCAGCACAGAGCCCAAGGGAGCTCGAACCCACGAACCATGAGATCATGACCTGAGCCAAAGTCGGACGCTCAACCAACTGAGCCACCCAGGCACCCCAAGAATTTTTGTTTCTAAGTATTGAAGAATATTGACCAGTGGTTTTCTTGCTTTTAAAATCTGACTTCAGCTCAGGTCATGATCTCTTGGTTTGTGGGTTTGAGCCCTGCATTGGTCTAAGGGCTGACAGCTCAGAGTCTGGAGCCTGCTTCAGATTCTGTGTCTCCCTCTCTCTCTGCCCCTCTTCTGCTTGCACTCTGTCCCTCTCCCTCTCAAAAATAAATGAACATTAAAAAAAATTAAAACAAAAAATCTTATAGCGTTTTGATAAGGATAATATTTTCCCTCTACACTGTTAGGAATATTTCCTGTCTTCCATTTTCCATATTAAATGCTTTGAGATTTGTGTTATTTTTGACTTAATTATTTGAAAGAATGCACCAATGTCATTATTTGGCTTGTGCTTCCTTCTAAGAAGATAGTTAACTTCACATAAAACTTCTTTAGAAACACAAGACTATTTATGTATTATATTCCTTCTTGTATCCATTTTAAAAATCTGTCTTTTAAAGAATACTTTTCTACATTTTTATGCTTTCCAATTTGCTGTGATAATGCTATTGTTAATATTTTCTCATTATCTCTTTAATAGTTACAAGATTTGTCATGATGTTCTTTCTTTCATTCCTGATATTGAAAATATGTGTTTTCTCCCTTTCCTTCTTATTTATTTAATCTGGCTACTTTGCTATTAATTTCATTGAAATTTTCAATAAATCAGCGTTGGCTTTATTAACATTTTTCGTCAATTTCCTATTTTATTGATTTTCACTTATCTTTCTATCTCTTCTTTTTGTTTTAATTTCTCTTATTCTTGTTTTTTGATTTACAGTGTTCAGGCATGTACTTTGTTCATTATGTCTACAAGTATTTCATTTGTGATATTATTTTAAATGATATAATTACTTAAAATTCATTTTTTTGTCACTGCTAGTATATAGAAAATACAATTGGTTTTTATAATGGTCTTAAGTTTCACAACCCTAGTAAATTTACTTATTATTTCTAGTAGTGTCTATCATCTTCCTCTCTGTTATGGATTCTTTCTTCTTTATTTCTTCTTTCCTGTCAGTTTGGATTGATTGTGTCCACTGTTGACATATAGGCTACATCTCTTTTTAATTTTTCTAATGTTTTCCAAAGCTTCTAATGTTTTTAATGTTTCTAAATTTCATATTTTAAAACTTACCGTATATTTTTAAGTACTATAATTTCTTGTTTAATTTAAGAAATTTAAATTGGTATACTTGTATTTCCATGTCCATCCTTTGTGGATATTGTTTTCACATAGTTTACTGCTACGTAGCATATGAAGGAATAAAAATAATAGTGGTGATTTTTTTTTTTGCTTTTACAGTCACTTACCTAACTTAAACATTGTATTATGAAAATATTAAACATTTAAAAAGAATGAAAAACTCTACAGTGAATTCCTGTGTACCCACGACCTAGATTTATCATCATTATTATGCTATGTTTAAGTTATCACATATTTGTTTATCTATTAATTTATCTGTCTGGTAAAAAATCCATATTATTTTCGGATACATTTCAAACTAAAATGCAAACTTCAGGATCTTTCCTAGTACTTCACTAGTTCAACATTTGTTTACAGATATTTTCTTTGAGGTAAATTTACTGAAAATTAATGCTCACCGATTAAAGGTACATTTGTTGAAATGCATACATCTGTGTGCAACTGATAGCTTATCAAGATAGACAACATTCTCATCACCACAGAGAATTCTGTCATGTCCGTTTCCAGACTATTTTTGTATCATCTCCCCAGATGTGTACATTCTTCCCATGATAGCTTAATTTGGTCTTAAACAGGCTTAAACAGATTGTTTTTGTATTCACTTACACAGATAAGTTTTCCTAAAGACTTTGAAAGGTATATTTGATATTACAATTCTTAAAATTTTTTTTGATGTTTATTTATTTTTTTTGAGAGAGACAGACAGAGCACAAGCCGGGGAGGGGCAGAGACAGAGAGGGAGACACAGAATCTGAAACAGGCTCCAGGCTCTGAGCTGTCAGCACAGAGCCCGACGCGGTGCTTGAACTCGGGAACCGTGAGATCGGGAAGGGTGAGGTCATGACCTGAGCCAAAGTCGGATGCTTAACCCACTGAGCCACCCAGGTGCCCAACAATTATTTTTTAATATTTAGGTACATATTTTCCATTCTGGTCCTTTTTATTTCCTTGTGTTGGTACAAATTTGTATCAGGTAACATTTTCTTTTCTCCATTCTAAAAAAAAATTAATTAACTTCTTTTGTAATTCAAGTTTTCTAATTCTACTGACAAAATGTCTCTCAACTTTTGTTTGTCTAAAAATGTTTTCATTTCATCTTCATTTTTGAATCATGTTTTAGTAGATAAAGAACATAGGTGACAGATACTCTTTTTCTTTCAGTATTTTTAAAATGTTGACTCATTGCCTTTTGCATTGAATTGTTTTTTTATGAACAAATCAGGAGTGACTCATCTTTTTATTTTAATGTGATATATATATATATTTTTTTAATGTGGTTTCTTGTAAAAATTTTTACACTGATTTTTATCAATTTTACTTTGTTTTTTCATGGTGTTTGACTTGCTTGGAATTCTTTGAGCTACTTGGATTTATAGGTTTATAGTTTTTAATCAAGCTTGGAAAGATTGTTTTGTAATAATTTTTATATTTTTATTGTGTCTTAGTCCTTCTGAGAATCAAATTGTACATACATTAGATTGCCTGCCATTGTTTTTCAAAACACTAAGGCTCTGTGTAGTTTTTCACCGTCTTTTCTTTCTGTTTGTAAAGTTTGCATTTCAGTTTGCATGGTTTCTTTGTCTGTCTTCAAGTTCACTAATTCTTTTCTTTTGCACTAATATGTCCTTTGACTGCACAATGAATTTTTTATTTCAGATAATGCATTTTTCAACTCTAGTGACTCATTTGGTTCTCTTTAAATCTTTGTAATTTTATCTTCACTATGTTCTTAAATGAATATTTATAGAAGATATTTAAAACTTTCATCTTAATTTTATCTTGAATATTTCTGGATTCATTTTCATTCACTGAGTTATCTCCTGGTTAATAGGTCACACTTTTCTGCTTCTTGATATTGTTCATATACATCATATATGTATATCGATATATATGTATATATAGATATATAATTTTTGTTCAGATGTGAGACAACATGCTATCCCTAATTTCCTTTCTTGAAAGGTATTGCTCTTTTTTGTTGCCAAGCAGCTTGAAATCCTTTTCAGAAAGTCACTTCGAAGAAGAATGAGGGCTGGGAGATTTTCGTATCATGTATTAAAGATTTGAAATAGGGGTGCCTGGGTGGCTTGTCGGTTAAGTGTCTGACTTCAGCTCCGGTCATGCACTTGGGTTCATGAGTTTGAGCCCCACATCTGGCTCTGGGCTGACAGCTCACAGCCTGGAGACTGCTTCAGAATGTGTGTCTCCCTCTCTCTCTCTCTACCCCTCCCCTGCTTGCACTCTGTCCCTCTCTTTCTCAACAATAAATGAACATTAAAAGAATTTTTAAAAAAAGATTTGATATAAAACTATAGTAGTTTAGATAGTTTGGTCATGGTGCAGGGATGGAAAACAGGCCAATGAGACAGAATGGAGAGTCTGGAAACATACAGGTACAAGATTTTGATATATAGTAGAGGTGGCTTAGTGTACTTTATGTAACAGTTTTGTTTAAATATCTCTCCCTTTTGAATCCTATTAGAAAAATAACATTACCAAGGAATATAAAACCTTCAAAATCTGTCTTCAGTCTATATATTCAAGTTAATTCATGCAATAATCCTATTTGCCCTTTCCTTTTAAAATATTGAAAATACTACCATTTTCTGAATATACCGTTTTATAATTGTACACCTTTGCAAATGCATAAATGCTTTTGCACTGTACTTCTCTCTGTTTGTATTTCCCTATCTCATTCTCTGTTTATTCCTTCATTCATTTACATTCATTAAATCATTTTATAAAGAATTCTATTATATACAAGTCCCCAGTGACACAATGTAGAGTATAAATTGACTCTTGCTGCTAAGAAATGATGATGGAGCATAAGATTCAGAGAACTGAATTAAAGACTACGAACAACAACAATAACAACTGAGCAAATCGGGGAACTGTGTTACCATTTATGAAGGTTAAGAGTTATATGAGGAAGCGCTTTGAGGGAAAAAAAGTTGCGAGATTTATATTGAACATGTTGACCCTGAAGCATACTGGACATTCAGGTACAGATGCTCTGCATGAAATTAGGTTCTCCATATCTGGTTTTGCTCGCCATTATATGTTAGCCACTGCCCTTGGCCTGGTACCTGGTAGACACTCTATAAATATTTATTAAATAAATGGAGAAATCGATGTGAGATAACATATCTGGCACTCAGCCCAGAGGTCAAGGCTGCTGATAGAGATTTAGTGCTTCTCAGAGTATGAGTCATGGATTCGGCTAAGCCAATATTTTTGTATCAGGCCACCCAGGGAGAAAATATAGACTAAAAAGAACATTGATTTTTCTTTTCTTTTTGTGGAGGATGGTGAGAACAGAGCTCTGAGATACGAGATATCTTTTAAAAGAAAAATAAGGAAAAAGAAAGCCACCATGTCAAAGAAGCTAGGGGTGGGGAGATCATCAAAGAGGAATAAATAAGAATTAAAAGGCAAAAAACTGAAGAGACAGTGTTCAACCTTACAAACACTTTTCTGTGGATGCTTTGCTGCTGCGTACAGTTGTATGAGTTGTGCCCTAATAAAGATGGTGTTTACTGAGATACCAGGACCGTATATTGATGACCACTCCTTTCCGGCTGACATCAGCAAAGCACCTTATTTTATTATGAAACTTATTTTGAGATTAGGCTGTGATGTTTCGCTTTACAAAAGACACCACATAAATATCAGTGGCTCTGATGAAATGAGTAGATGCAGGACTGCAGTGGATTGAGCGCTGGGTGTTTGTAAAACAGCAGGGGTAAGTAGTGAAGACAATAAAAATAAACTTTAGTGCACAAGAGAGAGGGTGTATGGATGGGAGGGAAGATTTTGTTGTTGTTTGTTTTAAAGGGAGTAAGGAGCAGATATATTTGCTGAAAAGAAAATGTAGAGAGCGAGATGAAATAGCTGAAAAGTTAATAGAAATGAAAAAGTGAATCCCTTGTGGTAGTGGGAAAGGAAAGAATCTAAGACTCTAGACCGGAAGGCAAGATCAAGGTATTAGTCAGGGTTCTCCAGAGAAATAGAACCAAAAGGATGCATGTATGATATATACCTGTATTTCTGTTTCTATATCTCTATGTCTCTCCATCTGTTTGTCTATGTATGTATGTGTAGATATGTATCTATGTATCTATGTATGTATGGAATATATATTTTGATGTACAAAACAGAGAGTTCTATGGTGCCTGGGTGGCTCAGTCGATTAAGCAGCCAACGCTTGATTTCAGCTCAGGACATCACCTGACAGTTGGTGAGATCAAGCCCTGTGTGGCGTTCTGCACTGATAGGGTGAAGCCTACTTTGGATTCTCTCTCTCTCTTCCCCTCTTCTGCTTTCTTGCTCTCTCTTTCTCAAAATAAATAAATAAACATTTAAAAAACACTATAAAAAAGTTTTGTAGCCAAAAATTTTTGTGAATGATTATTTTCTTGCCCCAGATTTTTTTCTAAGGCCGTTATGCAGAAATACAGCAGGTATTCACTCATTAAATTCCTTAAAAATAGTATTTATGATAGAATTGTTCATCCTTAGAGCACCTGCCAGAATTTAGTTGCATCGCATTCAGTTTCTTTTCCTGGAGGCTAATGATAGTGATCGGAAAAATAAATAAAAAGTAACTCCAGTGCCTCACCCTGGAGGAAGATAGGCTACACTGTAAATAAAATCATGAAGACAGGTCACCTTTCGGGCCCAAAGCACCACTCTAGACTCCCATATTTGAAAGCAAGATGTCTCAGAATTAGTAAGACAATATATTTATTATCATTAGACTAAGAATACCAAAGATGACTCAGTGAATCTCTCTGGTTTCAGACAAGCATTTCTCTTTCCTAATAATGAAGCATCAACCCTAGCTTCTCATGGTTATTAGGGTTGGTTATCTCAGCCTATACAGTGAGTCCTTCGTTTGCCTCATTGTCTGCTGACTTGAGGAGCTCAAGTGTCTGGTGGTTGAAACTTGAAGTCCTGTGGAAATTTTACAATGATTCCTAGCAGAAGGCTTTCCCCCTGAGACTCAAGTACTGTAATTTAGCAGACTTAATGTTTGCAGAATCAGGAAGTTTAGATTTTACAAGTAAGTCAAAGGAAGTGTTGATGGGTACGGTCAGTCACCATTATTATAGATGTGAGCAGATTATTATAGATTATTATAGAGTGAGATTTATAGATCACTCATATACATACTACTGCATACATCTTATTCTGAAGGACATTCCATGATCCCAGAGGGTGTTGTTCTTAAAATGATGTCTTAGATGAATCTATAGCAGATTTAAAAGACACTATAGCATTCTATTAGTTCAGCTACTTCTGGTGACTGTGGTACCTGAGAAGCCAGAGAATTCTCATGACCACACACCCATTGTCACACTGCCTTTGAAATTAAATGAGTCCTTTGAACTGATGTGATAGTATATGGGATCCCATGTCAGTAGGCCAAGCATTCTATAAGTACTTGGACAGTGGTGCTGGAAAGACCGACCCATACCAAGAGAAAGTATTGAATCTAATAAAGACAAGTTGTTGACCATCCAGAATAGGAGGAATCTGCTGAATTGAATTAACATCTAGTGCTGCCTATTCTCAATAAATAATGCCATGTCAAAACTCCAGGGTCAGTCTTTGCCACTTTATTCTTTGTTAATTAGCACTGGTAGCAAGTATAACAAACATAACAAGGAGTTCATACCTTGGAAATTTCATTTCTTACTTGTAGTTTTGAATAGTACAAACACTTTGAATATTTATTTCGTAGTATCAGGAAAAATTATATCTGAATATGTAGGAATTGAATACATCTATTCCTAGGTATATATTAAACAGAAATGTTTACATTTGTGCCATAAAAGATGTGAAGAAGGTTGAAACCATAATGCCTTGATAACGGTCATGAAATGGGAGTAACGCAAATTCATCAAGAGTAGGATGGATAAATAAACTATATCCATACAATGGAATATTATAAGGTAACAAAAATTAAGGTACTACTACATGCTATAATATAGGTAATTTTCTCAAAGAATGAGTTAAACAAAAGGAGCAAATACATGACAATGCATACTATGTGATTCCATTTGTAGAAAGTAAAACAGGTTGAACTTACCTATGGCGTTTGAAGTCAAGATAGCAGTTACCTGATTCGTTGTGCTTGGGTAGTTGTATATTTTTTGAGTAATGTGTTTACAGACAACATTTACACAAATATGATCACTAAAAATTGATTAAGCTGGATTATCATGATATGTGCATTTTTCTGTATCTCCGAAAACACATTGCAGGCGTACATCATTTTACTATGCTTTCTTTGCTTTATTGTGCTTTGCAGATACTTTGTTTTTCACAAATGAAAGTTTTGTGGCAACTCTGCACTGCAACAGTCTATCGGCACCATTTTCCAAGAGCATTTGTTTGGATTATGTCTCTACATCACATTTTGGTAACTCTCACAATTATTAAAATTTTCATTATTGTTATATTGCTATGATGATCTGTTATCAGTGATCTTTCTTGTTATTATTGTAACTGTTTTGGGGTACCACAAACCGTACTCATTTAATGGTAAACTGAATGAATAAATGTTGTGTGCATTCTGACTGCTCCACTGACCAGCTGTTTCCCCATCTCTCTCTTCTCGGGCTTCCCAAGAGACACAACAATATTAAAATTAGGCCAATTAACACCCCTATAATTACTTCTAGTATTCTAGTTAAAGGAAGATTCACACATCTCTTGCTTTGAATCAAAAGCCAGAAATGATTAAGTTTAGTGAGGAAGGCACGTGAAAAGCCAAGACAGGCACAACTGTTTTGTGTCGAAATAGTTGGCTAACTTGTGATTACGTGATTACACATGAAAGATTATTGAAGGAAATCAAAAGTGTTCCTCCAGTGAACACACAAATGATTAGAAAACAAAGCACTCATATTGCTTATATAGAGAAAGTTTGAGGAGTCCGTATAGAAGATCAAAGCAGCCACAACATTCCCTTAAGCCACAGCCTAATCCAGAGCAAGCCTTAACTCTGTTCAGTTCCAGGAATGCTGAGAAACATGAAGAAGCTGCAGCAGAAAAGGCTGAAACTGGCAGAGGTTGGTTCGTGAGGTTAAAGTCGGAAGAAGTTGTCTCCGTAGCAGAAAGTACAAGGTGAAACAGGAAGTGCTGACATAGAATCTGAAGCAAGTTATTCAGAAGATCTAGCTCAGATAAATGATAAACATGGATACGTTAAACAGTGGATTTTCGATGTACGTGAAACAACCTTCTATTGGAGGAAAATGCCATCTAGAATTTTCCTAGCTAGAGGGGAGAAGTCAATGCCTGGCTTCAAAACTTCAAAGGGCAGGCTGACATTTTTATTAGGGGCTAATGCAGCTGGTGACTTTATTTATTTTATTTATTTTTTTAAATACAAAAGAGGCTCATTTTTCTTTATTACCGTAACAGTCATAGTATACACATTTTTCTGTAACCTTGCTTTTTTTTTCCCTTGAAGTATATGGGCATAAGATGCTTGATAATATGTAATAAAATATCTTTGGACACATTTGCTACAATTATTTCCCCAGTGTATTGCTTGTCCATTGATTATAGTTGTAACCAATGCTGATTTCCTATTTCACAAACCCTAGTTCTCTTAAGAATTATGCAAAATCTACTCTGCTTATGTCCTCTGAATGGAACAACAAAGTCTAGAGGACAGCACATCTGTTTATAGAATATTGTTTAATCAAAACATTGATTTACTGAATATTTTAAACCCACTGTGGAGACCTACTACTCAGAAAAAAAATATTTCTTTCAAATATTACCGCTCACTGATAATGCATTTGCTCACCCAAGTGCTCTGAGTGAGATGAACAACAAAATTCATGTGGTTTTCATGACTGCTAATACAACATCCATTTTGTACCCATGGATAAGGAATAATTTCAACTTTCAAGTCTTATTATTTAAGAAATACAAATATATTTCGGAAGTTTATAAGCTGCCATAGGAAGTAATTCCTCTGAGGGACCCGGGCAAAGTAAGTTGAAAAGTTCTGGAAAGGAGTCGCTATTTCCAGATTCTATCAGTAACTTTTGTGATTCACAGAAGAGGTCAAAATATCAACATTAAAAGGAGTTTGGAAGGTGTTGATTCCAACACTCAAGGATGGTTCAAGACTTTACTGGAGGAAGTAACTGCAGTTGTGATGGAAAAAAGCCAGAGAAGTGGAATTAGAAGTGGAGCCTGAAGAAGGGACTGGATTGCTGGAATCTCACGATCAAACTTGAACTGATGAGGTATTGCTTCTTATGGATGAGCAAAGAAAGTGGTTCTTGAGATGGAATCTACTCCCGAAGAAGATGCTGTGGAGATTGTTGAAATGATGACAAAGTATTTAGAATACCATAATTTGGTTGATAAAACAGTGGCAGGGTTTGAGAGCATGGACTCCAATTTTGAAAGAACTTTTATTGTGGGTAAAATGCAATCAAATAGCATCTGATGCTAAAGATAAATCATTTGTGAAAGGAAGAGCCATTTGATGCAGCAAACTGTATTGTCTTATTTCATGAAATTGCCACAGAGACCCCAGCCTTCAGTAGCCACCATCCTCACCAATCAACTGGCATCAACATTGAAGCAAGATCCTCCACCAGCAAAACATATCCCTTGCTGAAAGCTGTGATGATGGTTAACACTTTTGAACATTAACATATGTTTAAATTAAGGTTTACACATTGTTTTTAAAGACATATTGCTATTGCACACTTTTCAGACTACAGTATAGTATAAACGTAACTTTTATATGCACTGGGAAAACAAAAAATTCATTCGATTCACTTTATTTTGATATTCATCTTATTGCAGTGGTCTAGAACCAAATCCGCCATATCTCTGAGGTATAGCTGAATAAAGCATGATTCTGAGAAAAACAGTAAGAATCTCATATTCTTTTTAGAAACAAATTCCACCTCACCATGGTATGTGTTAAAATTAGTATCTTAAGGACGGAGCAGTCGTGGTATAAGAAATCTTTGCTTTGTGTGGAAATAAATTAAACATTGAATTATTTACAAATAATTGTAGGTATTTGCATGTAAGAAAGAGAAAGTCAGTATTGCCCCTAACCTTAGGGGCTCTCATCTTCATAAGGCCGTGGCGGTGAGAGCCTCCCAAAGAGTTCTAATTCGTGCAAATCTTATTTCCCACAGCTCCCTGTGGATAGAATGAGAACGCTAAGGGAAGCGGCTCATCCTGTCTGAGAGAAGTCCTACAACAGGACCATGCTCTATATCAGTGATATGTGCAAAGAACATGGCGCCAAGGTGCCAAATTGCAGACACCAACCTCTGAGACAACACTAGTCGAATGCAGGCAGCTCTTCCAAAGACAGCTATCCCGTGCCATCAGACTCTCAGCCTGGATACGAGAGGACACATTATCCAGTCCAAAGCAATGCATTCCAGGGTGGTTGCGATTATTGTTCTATAGCTCCAGAAAGCCAGCTCTGTGCACCCTTATGCTCAATGACAGAAACAGTTTCTCTAAACATGAATAAGTATATTATATACAAAGAGAGAAATGGAAACACGCAGAATAAACTAGATTCTGATAATAGTTTTATCCGAATTACACTGCAAAGGGAGACATCTTAGCTACACATAATTTCTAGCTTGATGCCAGGAAAACATATGATCCCAATAATTGTCTCATAATTTTTCGCTAATTCAAAATACATTTCTTGAACATCTAGTCTCTGAACAAGAAGTGATTTTTGTCTTTGGAAAATAACTTTATTCATAGTTCACAAAACAATCTAAAAAGGCAATTAGAGAAAACTTCCTAAACTTCTAGCCATCAGGCCGACAGATCTTCCGTATACCCATGCCCACCTTCTGACCCGCTATCCTGGAAGAAGATTCTCGTGTTTAGGGCCAAGTTTGTTCTTATGCTTTCTTCACGTTCTCTTTTTCTTTTTCCTTTCATTTTTCTTTCCATTCCTTTTTCTTTACTTTTCTCTCACCCATTGTTGCCCCATCAGGATTTTAACCGTACTCCACTGTCATCCAGTTTACAAACACATTTTTGATTTCCTACGTATGCAGTTTAAAGAACTTATTAATGTTCTATTACTGAGGCTTGTAGGATGGACAGTGAGCATACACATATTCCTTTTAAAAATTACTACTTAAAATTCCTCTTACATGAATATCATATGTATTGTACATATGTATGATTTTATTTATAAGATACTTTATATATATATATTCATCAGTAATTATTAGCAATAGATCAGTGCACAGGGTTCCCATGCGTCTATTGCCATAAGCTGACAAAACTTAGTAATGAACAGAGACAGTTAGATTAATAAATACATATATTATGATTTGTGATAAGGTCCAAAATGGAAGGATAACATAGGTGCTTGAGTGTAGATAAAAGGGGACATATGTGAGTTTGGAGACCTGTTAAGGACGTGATATATAAATTGGCCAGGGAAAGGACAAATGAGGGGAACAGGACAAGAATCTCACCAGTGCAGTGAACCTGATATTTTCTTGGAACAAGGGCTGGAGCAGGGTGAGCGAACGTGAGAGTAGAATAGGGGCTCAAAATGAGGCACCAAGTAGACAGCGAGCTGTATCAGGTAGGGACACTGGAAAGGACTTTTTGCTTCTTGTTTTACTTTATTTCTTTTCCACTTTTACACCATGACTGTGCTTTGCTAATTGCCCTTCTTTCTCTCTCTCTCTTACTTTTTTTTTTAAAATTTTTGTTTTTAACATTTATTTTTGAGAGAAAGAGGCACAGCATGAGCAGGAGAGGGGCAGAGAGAGAGAGGCACAGAATCTGAAGCAGGCTCCAGGCTCTGAGCTGTCAGCACAGAGCCTGGCGTGGGGCTTGAACTCAAGAGCAGTGAGATTACGACCTGAAGTGAAGTTGGACGCTTAACCGACTGAGCCACCTAGGCGCCCCCTGTCTTTCTCTTCTTTCTCAGGTTCTTCATCTGCTCATGCAAATGTTTGTATCCTTTATAAGTGACTTCAAAAATGCTATACAGATTCCATCCAGGAATACAAAGAGAATTTACAAGGTCATTGGGACATGTATAGTTTTAAGGACCCAATTTGCAGATTTTAAATTTCCATAGTACTATTACCTAATATTTTTATTTCTGAGAACTTCCCTCTGTGATAGCATAAACTTCTTTTTCCCATTCTTTAGAAAGAATGGCATACCTATCATACAGTTTGGAGCTTAGTATAGTGCGTTGCCTGGGTGGATAACCTCTGGTATTCCTACAATTCAAAGTATTGCTACAGGTGTTCAGAAATGAATGACTCTGATGACCAGGTACTGAACACTTAGCAACTTAGTGACTTCCAACTCTTTTCTTTTATCTTTCAATAGATGGAAGAAGGATGTAAAAAAGGTGATAGTGATCATAAAAAATAGTATTTAGTATTTAGAACCCTATTCAATTTTTTCAAGTCAAGGGGATCAAAAAATTATATGACATTAGTATCAAAAAATAATTTTAAATTCCAATCCGCTTCTCTATATGAACAATGTACCTCAGCAATCACCTCTTATAAAATAAAAAAATATAATAATAAAAGTGAAATTTTTGTGGAGCTAAACTTGTTCTACTCATAGGTAATATTCCATCAAGGATGCAAGGGGAGAAAAAGCTCTGTATTTCCTGGGCTTGGTTTGAGAGCTGTTGAGCTTCTCTGTCCATTCTGCCCTGAGTGACTACAGTATGGAGGATTCAGGTGTACCCTGCAGAGGGGTTGAGTTTGGCTTTTTAATTTGCAGTTTTTAAAATTTTTATGTATGTATTTAAATTTTTTTAATGTTTATTCGGTTTTGAGAGACAAAGAGAGTGTGATCAGGGAAGGGGCAGAGAGAAAGGGAGACAGAATCTGAGGCAGATTCCAGGCTCTGAGCTGTCAGCACAGAGACCAAATGGGGCTCGAACTCATGAACCATGAGATCATGACATGAGACGAAGCTGGACGCTTAACTGACTGAGTCACCCAGGTGCCCCTAATTTTTTTTTAATATTTTATTTATTTTTGAGAGAGAGAGACAGAGTGTGAATGAGTGAGGGACAGAGAGTGGAGACACAGAATCCAAAGCAGGCTCTAGGCTCTGAGTTGTCAGCACAGAGCCCGACATGGGGTTCGAATCCACCAACCATGATACCATGACCTGAACCCAAGTCAGATGCCCAACTGACTGCGCTACCCAGGTGCCCCATGGCTTTTTAACTTTTAGCCCTGAATTGCATCATAATCCTAGAAATGCTTTGAGGAAGAGCCTGGCTGGTGTTTGTGTTAGGCTCATTTCCTCTAATGGGATATTTTCTTGTAAGTGCCATGAAACTATGGGGGTTTCACACTTTCGTTCAGCTTCTTTTCAGCACCCACCTTCATATACTACCTAGAATTCAGTAAATATTTCATGAGGGAAAAGTCAGTTCCATATTTGTGACTCCTTGAGTTTCCAAATCATCGTGCGAGTCCTGCTAAATATAACTGCTAAAATATGAGATGCTTTTCTTTTCTCTGAGAAAAATCTCTCTGTTAGGCCAGGCTTGATCCTGGGAAATTCTTCTAGGGACTAAAACAGTGGGCGATTCGCCATGAACTTTGAAAGGATCGTATATTTCTAGAATCAAAGATACATTCGTTAAATTATATAGGAAATGCTAAATTATGTATTTATAAGAATGTGCTGTGAGATTTATTGGTGATAACTTTTTAAAGTTTTATTTTATTATATATTTTGAGAGAGAGAGAGAAAACATGAGCAGGGGACAGAGAGAGAGAGAGAGAGAGAGAGAGAGAGAGAATACCAAGCAGGCTCTGCACTGTCAGCACAGAGCCCTTTGCAGGGTCCGAACTCACAAACTAGAAGATCATGACCTGCTGAAACTAGGAGTCAGATGCTTAATCAACTAAGCTCCCCAGTTGCCATGACAGTAATTATTTTTATGGCAAGAGTCTATAATTATTTCTTGAGTCTTCATCACTGAATATTTAAATTAGAGACCATCTGAAAAGTAAAGTCACATTTAAATTGTTGGAATGAGCAAAGTCTGGTGTGGGGAAAGTGTGGTAGGTGAGTAGGAAAGTATAATGGTGTTTGGACAGCAATTTGGAAATGTCAGCTTTCTCATCTGAGGAAAAAAAAATGATTGTCACCAAAGAAGAAGAAATTTAGCTTTTCTACTTTGTATAGAATACTCTTTCACTGAAAAGTACTTAATTGTCATTCCTTGTGTTCGTTGGTGTATACATTTCAGAAGTGGAGAAATTTTTTATTCCTTTATAAAAAACTCGTCTATGAGATAATATTAAATGTTCTCAGCTGCATACCACTTACAAAGAAGATAAGACTGAGAATCAAATCATAACTGTACTACCAAACACTTTAGAGATCTTCCCAAACAACGTGCAAAAAGATGTACTTGGCTCATATACAGCAAGAGAAGGAAGGAACAAAATATTCATTATTTGGAATAAAATTTTATAAATAAACATTCAGAATGGGAACCCAAGAAACACAGTGATACCTCTATAGATATCCAAAGTCAAGGATGTTTGCTTTCTGGGTCAAGGAATAACAAAAGTCAATGTCTTTACCCTTTTGGGTTTATATTGCTTTCCTTTGTCTTTTTTGTTTTTTAGGGGTGGGGCGTGATGTTGAATAGAGCATGAAACTAACAAATTTCTTAAAAGGAAAGTAAAAAATTAATAGAAGATTTGTATGCAGTAATAAGCTATTATATTAAATCCTTGAACTTTATCAAAAGAACCTAATTATTGAATTTACTAATAGTTATCTTGCAGTTTTAAGAATATTAGTTTTGTGTGACTTGTTAAAATAAATGCCGTATTATACTACTCTAATTATAGTGAACTTTTTTGATGATGCTAATAGCCATCTGGACCCAAAAAGCTATAATGTCATTTTAAAATAGCAATAACCATGGAGAAATGAAAGTGGTAAGAAAATGAAATAAGCTCATGGAAACAAAACCACACATACTCATCTAATATAGTAAACTCATCAATTTTACCAAACATCATTTTCAAATACATGCTTTAAATATGAATGTAAAATTAAAATGTATGATTATTTCATTTTCCTCTTCTCTTTACATTACCTTATATGAATTACACAGGTGCTAAAAGTCTGTTGAGCTGCACTACAGTATGATCAGATTGGATTGCTTTTTTCTTTGTGGGAAATCCCAACTTTCAGGGCTTCTGAGTTTCTTCTGTTGGGTTTGCTAATTTTAGTAGAAAGAAATTCTCCGATTTCCTGGATGAAGGTTGTAAAACTACTTGGTAGAGCCAAGTGAGAATTCGAGAATGGGAATCTCACTGCTTGGTAAACAGACTCTTTGCTTAATCTTTTATCAGCTCCAGTGCCACCACTGGCAATGAGTTTGCTGCTGCAGAGTTTAGAGGGAGTGGGGTTTGACTTCTCCCAGAAGTAAAATTTTTGATCCTCTGCTGGGATTATGGGAGGGGGAGTTATCCAGGTACATTGGAAGAAAAAGAAGATAAGGGAGAAAGGCCACACTGCTTTTTCTGGAGTTCCACCTGCCTTTTCTTTTGGGAAGCACTCTGTCTTGAGGACTCTGACTGATCCCGTGGGTGATCTCTGTCCCAACCAGCTTGCTTCGGGGCTTCCCACACTATCAGTGTCTGTATCAGTGATCTCTGCTGGTTTATATAAATTGCACCTGCTTTTGCCTTAAAAAATATCAGAGATGTTGTATTCTTCCTGTTCTCTTTGGCCTCATTGGCTAATGATGCATGCATGCTTTAGCAATTATTTTGTTTGAGTTTTGGAAGATTGGTTGTGAACCATCGATACCACTTAAAATAACCCCCTTATCATGTTACAGTGAGTGATTATTTTGTTTTCTAAACACCATTTTCTTCTTTTCCTCTACCAGGATTTTTCCCCAACCACGTTGTATTTTCAGGCATACAACCTAGAGGTTGAAATGACTCCATTCTATAGGGTTGTTAATTTGGAGACGACTATGGCATTTATAGTCTGTGAAAAGCAGACTACTATAAGTTTCTTAGACCAATGGCAAAATAGGACCACAATCTGTGAATTTGAAAGGAATCTACTTTTCCAAGATGAATTTGTCCTTCCCAGAATGTATTTTTGGAAGCAAATAGAAAATTCTGTTTGATTATTGAACATAAATCAGTAGAATTGGGTCATTGCCAGTGCACAGGGAAATGTGTTATTCAAACACAATGAAAAAATATGTGATTTAGTGTAAAACTTGGCTCATATGGCAGATGGACTTCAGCAATGAGGATTGTTGGATTATGTAGAGGCACTTCATGGAAATCTCTCTAGTAAAGGGGAAGAAATATTAACGGGGATGCCTTACTAACTGTACCTTGGTGAAAGTTGAAGTGAAACCACGGTAAGCTCGTGACCAACAATCCAGTGAGAAATAGTACCTTTCCAGTGAGGTCAGAGGGAAGGAAACCGAATTACAAGGCCCACTGGGTGTTAATAGAAATGGAGGACAGAGACTGGAGAAATGTCAGACGGGAAGCCATGTTATCTGGATCAGTATGCCTTACCCCTTTCTACTTCATATTTGTGGCATTTTCTAGACTCCATCAGTGCACTTCTGAACAAGATTTTGGTAGGGAAGGTTCTGTTCTCACTTCAGTAAATGGCACTTTGCCTTGTGTCTGAGGTTCTACGTCTCAAATTCCATTATTCGCAGGATGGGTGAGAGACTGAATAAGAGAGTAGAGCAGTGCAAATATGAGCTGCTCAGTAGGACTTACTGCATTGCTTTGTGGTATCTCCACCAGGGATGGTTTCTAATTCATTGTAAAAATATATATATATATGAAGAACTCATATGCATGCAAATTACTTCAGTATGCTCTCAAACCTGAGATGACTTCCTTATTTCAGTGAACATTCAAATCTGTTAGAAGATAAAGCACTCCAGTGAAATCAGTTTTTTACGCTTCTGGGTCCAATAAAAGCAAGTTTTGTGGGAGTAACTTTAGTCCACTAAAGCCAAAGACCTTTCACAACTATTTGTATAAACCTATCTTGTAGATTTCTGAAAGAAATGTAGAATATGAGGTTTTTATCCAAATATACATAAACTGGGTGTTTCTCACATGTTTTAGCCTTCTGACAGGAGAACGTTGCTTGCTTCAATTTCCAATCTCAAGTAAATGAAATGGCAAAATGGTTTTAAAACCGTTTGTATTGGCTTCGTTTCCTTGGCGGTTCATTTATTATTATCTTATCCTAGTTTCTTCTTGACTGGAACTGTGTTAAATGGTGCACTTGGTACTGTTTGATTGCATAGTGTATAACGCCATCCCAGAAAGAGCATCACAGTCAAAATATAAACAGAAACAAATAGATGGGAAATATAGAAATAGAAATGTAACTGAACCAGCCTTAGCTCACTCCTTGGTGAGTCAGAAACTGCACCAGGTGAGTTGTTGCAGGAAGAAAACTTCATTTGTAGTAAATAAGGAGAGAACTTGGAATGAATTCCAAAGCCGTGACTTCCTAATAGAATGTGAATGGGTACCTTTTGTTGAGGGTTAGGATGAACACTTGTATTGTACTGTCATTGTATGTTGAGGCAGCATAAGATCACATATGCACCTTAAGGAAACATGCCTCTGCATATATTGTATGTTATGTAAATGAGGTTGAGAATCCTTCTTTGGCAGAGATTTTAGTATTATAATGAGGTAAACAAAATTGCTGGTCATTCCAGGGGTCACTCCACAGTCCATCTGCACAGGCAAGGGTTTAGCTTGAATGGTCTGGATGCTCTGGCTAGCGAGAGGTTCTTGTCAGGGCAGTTGCCATCACCTGAGGGGTGATTGGGGTTTTATTTGCCTGAGTCAAGAGATAATTTGGAAAGAAGTGCTTAAGGAAAAATGTAAGACACAGGTTAGTGAGTACAAGCAGGTGGGCAGTGAGGGTCAAGTCTTGGGGTCTAGCAGGTGACTGAAACTGACAAAAATATACCCAGAAATCAGAGTCATGTGATTCAGTCTCAAATCTTTGATTTACCACTTACTTTTTTTGTGGTATTAGTATTAGTTAAGGCACTAATACTTTGAATCTTAGCTTTCCGTGAATGTAAATGTCCACATTTATGGCCATCTGTATGGGTTATTGCAAAGATTAAATTAGATAATGCCACTTAAAAACTACTACTCTTTAATGGATTTGAGACAGTCAATGAGAAAATTAAAAAAATATGTATGTTCATCTACTTTTAGTTAAAAAATAAACACTCTTTACTAGGATGTAATGTATTTAATCTGTTTCATTTACCGTAGTTTTTGGCTGATTTATTTTATGTAACATTATTTCCTAAAATATATTGGCAATATACTGAAAAAAATCACATGATTTAATATAAAATAAATATATTTTGTAGAAAAATCCAGCATTGCAGTACTATAGTCCTATCAGGATATTTGCATGATAATTTATTTAAGAATTATAGTTAGAACTTTTAATACTGAAAGAAAAAAACAACAAAAATACTTATTCCTAAGGATATCTGAATTGTAAATGAGTAAATCTTTAACAAAAGAAGCCAGCACCATGAAAACAGGCCGTAACACATCTTTTGTAGCACATATTAGTGTTTCCAAAAATAACATTTTAACTCATTTCCTTCAGCTTCAATTATTTGTGGATTAGCATAAATGTATATTTTGAAAATTCTCATTGGTAATTACTAGATCCTTTCTAAACGAATGATTTCTTAGCCATAAATCATACACTGCTTGATGGACCGAATTATTTCTATAAATTGTTATCAGAGAAAACAGAGTCTTAAAGCTTAATTATCATTCCAGATCATGCTTTTCAATAGTTAGATGAGTATGTTGAGGTAGAAAATGTATTTTTATATCAACTTAATGCATTAAAAGTCTAGTATTTGTAATCTCAATTCCAGACACTATTTTGGAAAAGAATAAGGTCTCCATATTTTCCAATCGAATAAGGAATCATGCCCAAAATCATGATAAAAAAGTAAAATATGGGGCACCTTGGTGGCTCAGTCAGTGAAGCAGCCAATTCTTGATTTTTTTGTTTTATTTTACAATTTAAAAAAAAATTTTTTAATATTTATTTATTTTTGAGACAGAGAGAGACAGAGCATGAGTGGGAGAGGGGAAGAGAGAGAGGGAGACACAGAATCCAAAGCAGGCTCCAGGCTCTGAGCTGTCAGCACAGAGCCCGATGCGGGGCTCGAACTCGCAGACTGCAAGATCATGACCTGAGCCCAAGTTGGACGCTCAACCGACTGAGCCACCCAGGCGTCCCCAATTCTTGATTTTTGGCTCAGGTCATGATCTCATGGTTCATGGATATGAGCCCTGCATTGGGCTCTGTGCTGACAGTGCAGAGTCTGGTTTGGATTCTCTCTCTCTCCCTCTCTCTCTTTCTCTCTTTTGGCCTCTTTTTGCCCCTTCTCCACTTGTGCAAGCCTTCCCTCTCTCTCAAAATAAATATACTTTTAAAAAAAGTAAAATTTTTCTTCTAGTCAATGATCAGAGCCCAGTGTGGGGCCTGAGCCCAGAAGCCACAAGATCATGACCTGAGCTGAAATCAAGAGTCGGAGATTTAACCGGCTGAGCCACCCATGAGCTCCAAGCTCAGTTATTTTTATGCCATTTAGGATGTGAAAGATTTTCTTGCCAAATGGAGCATACTGTTGTCTCATGATAATATAACTTCACAAATAAAAATGTGTACAACAAAAGTTTTTTAATCACCAAAAATTTTGTCATCTGTTCCTATGTACAAAGTATTTCTCTTTTTAAATTCATATGATTTACTATTATACCCACTAATCAGCCTTTTCTAAGAGTATCAGACACCATTAATAAATGTTGCCATAACTTTCACCATCCCTGCATGTCACCTCTATAACTACTGATTTAATATTTTTCTTTACATTAAATGGTCTTTTTTAAGACTTGTCAACTTACTTAAATGGTAAACTTTATAGTTTGCCCATAGATGAAATTCGGAATGACTGGAAATAAACAGAAATAACTATTAAGTAATGGAGTAAGGGAAGCAAAATAAGACTATTTTATTTTAGGTAGTCATTTTGACTATAAAGCCTAGCTTTTCATTATTAAAAAGAAAATTATCATCTTTTGAACATACTTGCTTGATGAGGCAAGCAACACATTGAGACCCTCTCTTATTAAAAATAATAAAAGAAATTTTAAAGGGAATAACTTCCTTTATGTTTTTAACATAACATTTATGTTTATTTATTATTTGCATATTAATACAAAATTTATGTAATTAAAGGTTAAATCAAATAGTTTAATAATAACATCAAAAAAAGCAAAAGATCGATGTTCTTTGTAATATTAGTTGCAAGACCATAACTAAACCTAGGTTGAATATTTTTGTGATTAGTTTTGTGTTGGTTATATGAGTCAAAATTCATGCCTGAATCTTTACTAGTTTCACAGGAATATCTCATCATTTATCTGGGTTATAGAACGTTTGTTTTCCAGAATCACTCTCTTTCATTGAACATTACATTTTAATAAAAAAGTTTAATGAATTTTGTTTTGCCAGTAAATCATGAATCTTTTCATAAATCTTAGAATTTTGCTATGGAAAATGCTATACTGAATTTATAATGCTTCAACATCATGGTGATTATATTTTAAATCTGAATTCAATGAGAGACAATATGAACTCTCCATAAAAATACAACTAACATATTTTTATTAAAGTTTGGAAAAATATTTGTTAATGCTCTTGTATCATTGTGATAATGCCTGCCCTTAGTTGGTAGTAAAATAAATAACAATGTTAATAGATAATTTAGGTATTACTGAAACCCAGTGCTAAGGCCTGTATTAGTGACATTACATTAATTGTGTCCTTTAATCTTTTCACCTGCTCCTTCACAGTTATCATACCTACCTCACCTTGTACAAATAAGACAATGTTTAAGTCAGTAAAAGAACAATCATTAATTGACAAATTAGACTATTTGTGACCTTGTTGGATAACATAATTACACTAATACTACTGAATGGTCAATCCTTGTTATCAAAGTAAGAGTAAAAAGATGTTAGTTATTTGTTGTTTAAAATAAGTGCCTTCTCAGTATGCGTGGCTGACTCAGTTGGTAAACGTCTGACTCTTAATTTTGGTTTGGGTAATGATTTCCCAGTTTGTGAGATTGAGCCACATGTAGAGCTCTGTGCTAGTAGCAAGGAGCCTGCTTGGGCTTCTCTGTCTCTCTCTCTCTCTCTCTTTCCCTCTCTCTTTCTTCCTCTGCTCCTCTCCCTTTCATTCTCTCTCTCTCTCAAAATAAATAAACTTTAAAATAAAATAAAATAAAATAAAATAAAACAAAATAAAATAAAATGTTTTCTCTTATTGTGATCTCCCCCAAAATGCTGACAGTACCTCAAATAAAGACCACTATTTGTCTGAAGTATAACGTTTAGAAATGAGGGAAGATTAAACTTCTGATCTATATCAGGTTAGGAGACTGGAGCAAGCAGCTAAGAGTTACGCTAAGAATCTCTTCTGGTTCTGATGTGGTTCTAGGTCTAGTTTGAAAAGAATAGAGTTGACCCAGAAACATAAATAAGGAAGGCATCTTTTAATGCTTTTAGTACTATAAACAATAAAAACACCAAAATAATGAAAGCTTGGAATATATTATTAAAACAGAGACCTATGCTCATTTAAGGTGTTTTTCACTGTAGGTTCTACAATATAGTTTTCTAAGCCTATATCCTGAGAAAAGGGTAAGGTTTAATCAAACACAAATAAAATAATTAATACAGCAACGTGAAAAATAAAAATAAAAAATTTGTTACATCCAGTGCTAAGATTTGGTTATCATGATTTTATTCACCAATTTAGTTGGGTTTATTTAGGATATAGGAGAGTTAAATCATTATAATGGATGCAAATATGTTTATATGAATACACAAGCAAACAAAACCAGCACAGGAAGAAGCTAAGGTATTCGGAGAAATCGATAACTTTATGAGCACTGTTAAAATGAAATGAGTTGAAATGGAGTCTGGACAAATACAGGCACTAGTCAAAAAGTTTAGAGAGCTCTACTGGCTAGGTGCTTGTAGCTTATTCTGAATAATAACTCATATATTATCGTTTCTTTAAACACATATTGAATATCAAATAAGTGTTATGTATCATGCTATCTAGGTTCTGAAAAAAAATGGCTATGAAAAAAAGACAGCCTTTGTGTCTCCAGGAGGAGGCAAATTGCTAATTACCACTACCTGGGGAATAAAAAAAAATATGCAACATGGTATCTGGAAGTTAGGAAAGGTTTCCATTATGAAGTGACGTGAATTGGATTTTGAAGGATGCATAGGAATCAGTCAAAAAAAGGAGGAAAGATCTTCAGGAAAAAAAAAAAAAAGCAATGGTCGGCACAAAAAAGCAGGCACATTGGAGGATGGACAAAATGCTTCATCTAATCCGAGGCGTAGTGTGATTTCCTGAAATGGCTTGTCACAAATTTGAAGACATAGGGAGGCACTAAGGAGATATAGGAACATTATTTTTTAAATAAAGAATTAAACTTTATCATTAAGGTTACCATTAAAGATTGTAATTCCTTCTTAGAAAGACTGCTCAAATTTTGGTATTTCGATTTTATTTCAGCGTAATTGAAAAGAATTAATTGCAATGTTTTGTAAATAAAAGCTGATGATCTTGCTTTTTAGATTGGCCAATGGACTTCGAAGGAGACTTTGTTAGGGAAACTGGCCTGATGACGCAGTAAACGTGTCATGGATGGAACTAGGGCTAAGGCGATAGTTATAAAATAAAAAAGTAAGACAATATCTGCAAGATATATGCAATGAAAAATGGACAACTTTGTCCCAAAGTAAAAGAAAGAAACATAATTCTATAATGCATGTAGGTAACTGATACTTTAAAGCCAAGAAAGAGATACTAATTATACTATTGGTCTAGAGACAATAAAAGGGAAAAGAGCAATTTTTGAGTAAGATAGAATGATTTTTTTCCACATTTTTACTGCGGCATGTCCAAGTAAGAGAATCTGAAAGTCAGAAAGAAATAAGAGATGCAAAAAATGGTAGGATATCATGGATCTTCGAAATCAAAATCACATGTGATTGATGACTCTTTCCATCTCTTTATTGATGAACTGAAAAAAATTGTTTTTAAAGTTGCTTCCTACTAGAAATCCAGGGTTACAGTCATTCTGTTCTCTGGATATCCCAATGCATATCTGAGTATGTTTGGGTAAGCATATACATTCACTTTACTACGTTTGTGGAACACCTATCACTTTAATCAATGAAGACACATTTAGCTGATTCATAATAACAGAATTACATGCCATTAAATGTATCGGATATACAAGTAATTTGCCCTGAAATATTGTTCCTTGTAAACTGAATTGATAGAGTCTAATAATAAGACAATTTTTAAAAAATGAGGAATAGGCAGAAACAAAAAGATGAAAAGTAATCAAAATTTTAACATGCACTTTTTCTACTTTGGAAAACTTTCAGCAAATTATTCTAAAAGTTTCGACAACTGCATTTACTAGATTCTCTTAAAAGACAGGCAGCATGCCTCCTTTTTTTCTTTTAAATCTTTGTGTCAATAACACTCAAAATAATTTTGATTAAAAACAATAGCTATCTGTTAACTAGGTGAAAAGAATGAATGGCTCAGGTTCTTCGTGATGATGGATATTTTCTGTCAATAAAATTCTTTTTTTAATTAGTAAACTTGAATCAACTTTCAAGATATTAATGTAATCTACCAATATATATATATATATATATACATATATATATATTTTCCTACTGTAAATAATTTTCTACTTCTAATCCCCTGTATTAAATACACTATGACCACAAAATTGCTTTAAGAATCATTTTTAAGAAGATTATAAAAATAGAAAACATCGTAAGTTTGTATATCTAGAAATGGACTCTGTAAGTATGGTAGACAGAAAGAGAAACTATAAGCTAATGTTATTCTGCAAAATGACATTCAAATAACTAGTCTCCACATTTTTTATGAAGAGAGGGCCTTTGAATGATTCTATTTGTTATTTTTCTGATTAAGCATTGCCGAGGACAAGAGTTAAATCTTCATGTATGTAAGTGATCATACTGTGTTCTTAATTGGTTATCATAAGGAGATTCTGAAAAACCCAAATGATGAGTAGAGATAACTGAAATAAGGGAATAGAAAACAATATGGCTTTTGTGGTTCGTAGACCTTTATCTCCCAGGACACAATTAAAAGTTATACAACAGAGCTGAGAATCTTGTAAAACACAGCTGGTGAGACAATATGTGAATACTGCTGCCTCAGAGGGAGACGAATAGAACAGAATGATCTCAGTTCATGGCAGGATTTATAAAAGTCTTATTTGGAGCAGTCATTTCTCACAGCACGTGGAGACGCAAAGTGTATCAGTTTCTGTAGTCTTCAATTCAACTGTGCTGTAAACAGCATTAAGGTTACAGAAAGTATTAACTTAAAAGTTCAAAGAATGAAACATAAAAATCTCTTGTTGCCTGAAGGAGTATCAGAGAAATGTACGTTCAATGGAATTTTGTTAGCAGTGGAAGTGATTTATTTACATCTACAGAGCAAGTTGGCTGTAGAACTAGAATTTGAATGCAACCTGATTTTTATGCTTTACTTAGCCACCTTTATTATTAGTTGGACTGATAATAATTAAAAAGATCTGAGTGTATATGTATCACACATTGCATGTATATGTAATATGTATAACAGGTAATATATTATACATATTATGTGTAGTATAGTGGTTACATGTATGTGGAACAAAATGAATGAAAACTATAATAGGCTATAACTTAGAAGTTTATCATGGTATTTGAATACTAATGTAATTAAAAACAAAACTCATTCTCTCTATTTGATGACATTTCCTAAAAAATTGCAAAACCAGTCAGATTCCAATTTATATACCCGCAAGTTAGAGAAGTTCAAAATGAGATAATGATGTCAGTTATTTCCTCATTCTCTGGAAAGTTTATTAATAGAGAACACACTATCAATTTCTTTGTCAAGGATTTGACAGGGTGGTGATGATCATGATGGTAGGAAGAATAGAAAGAGGGCTTGAGATGTTTGCAAATTTAGTTAGATACACATTTTTCTCTTAAAAATAAGTACATAATGACAATTGTAGACAGCTTACAATTTCTCGATTCTATTTTCTTCCACATCTATCATCAAAATTGCACAATTGAATTTTCAAACATTCCCTACATTGTATTAATTATTCCTAAAGAATATTACCTGCATATGTTGGACTGAGGGCTGTCTATTCGAACAATGTTTACATAGAGCACACTGTTTCCTTCCCCCTCCTCCCTTTTCACTAGGTATTTTGTGTCTGAAAAGCTTAGCTTCTGAAGAAGGGCAGTGGAAGTATATTATTATGAATTTTTGCAAAAACAAAAATTGTGTGTGAGTCAAATATGTGTGTATACTCACACAGCCGTATTTGATTGGTAGGATGCAAACAAAATGACAGTGCTGGATACTTTTATGTGAGGGATCGGAGATAATGATCATTGTCTTCTCCTAGTCTCTATTTTCTATAATGAAAAAGGATTATGTCTGGTTAGAGGAAAACATTTTTATTTTTTAAGGAAAAAAAGCTATTTGGTAGATCAAACAACATAAACAAGTAGGGTTTTAGAAAAGGCGAATTTCACGGAAAGTAGGACTGTTATAGTTGTTATAAATAATATGAAAAGTCTGATAGAGAAACTTTCTGTGTATCTATATAGGATAATCAAAAGTAAAAATGCTTAGGAAGATTAATTTAATGAGGACAATTCAGCTGCTGAAACCTATAAAAAATGCAATATGCTGAGGCTGGCTTTAATATCTGATGTATACAAATTGCCGATGGGTAGAAAGAATAATTGCATAGATTTTCAGGAACTCTAAAATTTATAGTTAGTACAAAAATCCTTGATGAGTGCTTTAAATGCCATGAAATGTTCAGTTACGAAGTAACATTCTGTTTATACACGCTGTCACACTCCCTAGTCAGAATTAATAATACCTTCCAGGTGATCGTGTTGAAATCATTCTAAATTTAGTTTCCTGGCTCTGGAGGAAGTTATGCTTAAATCTCATACCTTAACACTTCAAAAACTCATATTAAGTAAAGTGCCAAAGATCAAACACTTGAAATATTGTAATACTTCAGAGTAAGTTAAAACATTCATTTGTTAGGAATGGCAATTGTAGAAGAATCGCTGCCACTTACTGGCCTGTGTCCTCTTCCGAGATGCACACAAGAGATTTTTTTCCCCAGCCTTCCTTGCGTTAGATTGGAACTGTGTGACTTAGTCCCTGTCCATTAAGAGTTGGTGTGAGTTTTCAGGGTACTCTTTCTCTCCATTTTGGCTTCAAGCAAACAGTTCTAAGGTGCTGCTGTGTCTGCAGAGATGCTGCCTGCATTTCTGCGCAGCAGGAGAGCTGTAGAGAAAAGCTTTCTGACCCATATTGGACTCTTCTATGACCTATCAGTGAACATGTTTTTTGAGGCTTCAGGGTCGAGTCTATGGCAAAGTTAACTCTATTTTCGCAAATATGGGAATGCTAACCAATAGCTGAGGAATGATGGGCTTCTGGGTTAGTTTCCTAATGTTAAGGTAATTTGGTTTGGGAAATACTATATGTAACTCTTTTTTTTCTTTTCTTTTTCCTTTATTTTCTTCTCTCTCTCTCTCTCTTTCTGTCTCTTTCTTTCTTTCTTTCTTTCTTTCTTCCTTTCTTCCTTCTTTCTTCCTTTCTTCCTTCTTTCTTTCTTTCTTTCTTTCTTCTTTCTTTCTTTCTTTCTTTCTTTCTTTCTTTCTTTCTTTCTTTCTTTCTTTCTTTCTTTCTTTTCTTTCGAATTCATATTTTCCCAACACTCCAAAATTTTTATCTGCTCCTTTCCTTGTCAAAAACGCATGCAAGGGGCGCCTGGGTGGCTCAGTCGGTTGGGCGGCTAACTTTGGCTCAGGTCATGATCTCACAGTCTGTGAGTTCGAGCCCCGTGTCGAGCTCTGTGCTGCCGGCTCGGAGCCTGGATCCTGCTTTGGATTCTGTATCTCCCTCTCTCTGCCCTTCCTCTGCTCACGCTCTGTCTCTATGTCTCTCAAAAATAAATAAATGTTAAAAAAAATTAAAAAAAAAAAACGCATGCAAGTAGTTCTCACCATTACACTCTGTTTTTCCCCCAGGAATTGTAATGGGAATTTAAAAATAGCCCATAAAACATTAGAAATTGCCCTTTTCTGTATTCCAAGGCAGGTCTCCTGTGTTTTAGCCATGGATCTGTTGTTTGGGAAACAGACTGAGGTTTTTTTTTGGAGAGGAGTGGCTTAGACAAAATAACTTCCTGTATACGCATGCTAAATAGCAGGAATTTGGGGGACAGGAGTGGCAGCCTAAGTGAAACCAGGTGATAGACAAACGTGGACTTGAGGGAGGGCAGATTTTGAAACTGGGAAGCAAGGCTGAAGTGGAATCGATTCTATAAATTTTTTCTATTTGACATGTATCTCCATCAGATAAAATCTTCAGTTAAAGTCTAACACGCACACGGGTACAAAACACACTGATCTCACTACTGACTGTTGAAAGAATAAAGGACATGTTGGCATTCGATGTCAGGACAATGGTGTACAGAAAGATGACGTGAGTTCGGGAGATGAAAAACGGTTTGTTAACCAGGTGAAGGCAAAAATTGCCTGGCTCAGAGGTGAACTAGAAACAAGACAGTTTCTTGACGAATGTACAAGTGGAAGGTAGTGATCTATGGAATAAGAGTGGAAGAGGCTTCATGTTGAAACTCCCACAGATCCTAGAACATTTCATTTGAATAGTAAAGGAAAAAGTGATCTGGAATCCTAGAAGACTTGGAGGTATAGATAAGAGTCTTTATTTTATTTTTAACCACGTATTTTGTTAGCTTACTAAATGTTGCCACTTTTTAAACCTCATTTTCTTAATGTTTATTTATTTATTTATTCATTTTGAGAGAGAATAGGAATAGAGAGAGAGGGAAAGAGAGAATCCCAAGCAGGCTTCATGCTGTCGGTGCAGAGCCCAACGTGGGGCTCGAACTCACGAACCATGAGATCATGAGAGTCTATGCTTAACTGACTGAGCCAGCCAGGGGCCCCAAACCTCATTTTCACAGTATAAGAGCATGTTTAAAAGAGCTATATTATCAACTTAATACTATGTTAAAAAACAAGAATTCGTAGCAGAGATTACAAACAGCTAGCTAGCTAGAACATTTATATAATTAAGTATGTTTTTGTATGAACAGGGTAAGGAAATTTATATGTGAATTTCCCCCCAAAATTTTAGTAGGAAGTGTGACATATGAAGCTTTTTCTTCTTCAGTATATGTTTGACATACATGCTTCTCCGTATAGACAGCAAGGAGTCGATTAGTAGCCCACTTTTCTGGAGTCGAGATCCTGTATTCAAATCCTCTCTTTGTCACTTAACAGTCAGATGATCTCTAACAGGTTACATAACTGTCCCCTATCGTAGTTTCCTCATACACAAATGAAGATAATAATAGCACATTCCTCTTAGGAGTTTTGTAGGAATTGAATTTAATAATGATTTTAAATAAAGTATCTTGGTGGTCTCTGGTCCCAGGTATAAATTTTTATAGCACCATCTTTTCATTCTCTGAACTAAATTATATGGACACCCCACATATAAGACTCCTAGAAAAGTGACTGGTCAGAAATAACTGCTCATATACATCAACTAATTTGTTAATATTACTATTGTTGATATTAGTATTGATTGGTTTAAAATGATAACAAGACAAGGTTAACAGGGCTTCTGGGTGCCTCAGTCGGTGATGCTCCTGACTCTTGAATGTGGCTCAGGTCATGATCCCAGGGCTGTGGGATGGAGCCCCGCGTGAGGCTCCATGCTCAGTGTGGAGTCTGCTTAAGATCCTCTCTCTCTCTTTCTGCGCCTTGCCTCCATTTGCTCTGTCTCTCTCTCTGGGGGGAAAAAAAAGTAAAAAAGGGTGCTTGGGTGGCTCAGCTGGTTAAACAACCAGCTCTTGATAAATTGGCTCTGGTCATCTTCTTAGTTTGTGAGATCGAGCCCTGTGTTGGGCTCTGCACTGATGTGTGTACCATGCTTGAGATTCTCTCCCTCCCTCACCTCTGCCCCTCCCACACTCACACACACACATTCTTTCTGTCTCTAAAAAATGAATAAAAATAAACATTAAAAAATAAAGTGATAAATATAATTAATATCTTTTATGAGAATTGGATTATGTTGAATATTTTCCAGCAAAGCCTTCTTCTATTCTTTCTTTACACCACAAATTGTCACATGAAGGAAAGTCTTTATTTTCATGTTATTTCTAGTTTGATTAACACTTATCAAGTGCCTCTATAAATATTTGGGAATGTGTTTCTTTTTAAAAAAATTTTTTTAACGTTTATAGTAACAGAGACACAGAGCATGAGTGGAGGAGGAGCAAAGAGACGGAGACAGAAAATCAGAAGCAGGCTCCAGGCTCTGAGCTGTCAGCACAGAGCCCGATGTGGGGCTTGAACTCACAGACCGCGAGATCATGACCTGAGCTGAAGTCAGACGCTTAACTGACTGAGTCACCCAGGCACCCCTAGGAATGTGTTTCTGATTAACTAATGAAATTATATAAAGACAATTGCATCATTTAAGACTTCGTCATGCAACTGTGGGAAACACAAGCCAGTTTGGCTAATAAAGAAAGTAAAAAACATATCAAATAGTTGGAAAGTCAAGAAAAAGACCTAAGTTCAAATGAAGTTTGTTTCAACCATTAAATCAACATACTTTACCAAGAATCTGCTTTTTCTTTGTATTCACTCAAATTTTCATCAATATCGAGTTTATCTTATGGCCTGATCATTGGCCCGTGGTAGCTCTATGCTCTTATCTTTTGCCAGCAAAATAGCTGCAGTAGTTTTAGCCTTTAAAACTTCACATCATGCCATGCGTATTTATTGGTATAACGAATGGGTTCATTGCCCAATCCCTGAAGTCTATGGGTGACTATAGTCTCTGATTCCTACAGAATCCAGTGCTTTAACTAGGGCCAGAGTCATGAACAACCTATTATAACCACATCTATGGGAAAGGGCAGAATTCCCAAAGAAAATAGGGTATACATGAATAAGAAGAGAGAAATATATCCTGAAAAAGACACCAACGAATGTTAACTGGCATCTGCTCAACTACATGATAAATGCAGATGGAATAAACAGTTATCTTGCTTGCATCAAATTGTATTAGTGTTAATAGTAAATGCTAGATCCTAAAGCATGAATTTGACATTAATTAACTGCTGTGAACTTTATTTTAACAAAATATTTCATAGTTATATATATCTATATCAAGTTGAGTAAGTTCCCCTCTATTCCTAGTTTGATGAGAATTTTTGCTACTATAAGTTGAATTTTGTTAGATGTCTACATCAATTAATATGATATGATTTTTTTAAATCTGTTGAGGTTGCAGATTAGTTTTGAATGGCAATCTAGCCTTGCATACCTGCAATGAATCCCAGTTGGTTTGGTATATATATTTTTTGTACATTGTTGGATTCAATTTGCTAATATTTTATTAAAGATTTTGCATTTATGTTCATGAGAAATATCGGTATATAGTTACACTTTAAAAATGTCTTTAGCTAGTTTAGTAATCCTGATTTCATAGGATGATTAAGGAAGAGATTTTTAGAAGAGATTTTTGGAGAAATTATATTATACTTACTTACATATTAGGTAGAATTCACTGGTAAACCCATCTAGGCCTGGTGCTTTTTACTATTCAAAATTTATGCAGTTTTTAAATAGGTATATAGACCTATTCAAAATATTGAGTTCTTTGGTGTTTTGTAGTTTGTGTCTTTCAAGAAATTTGTCTATTTCATCTATGTTATCAAAATGATAAGCATACATTTGCTTGTAGTATTCTTCTATTCACAAAATGTCAGTGGGGGGAGAATGGATGATCCCTCTACTTATAATGGTATTTGTATTTTCTGTCTTTTTAACTTGTCTAAAGGTTTATCAATTTAAATCATCTTTTCATATAAAAAGCTTTTTGTTTTTCTGATTTTATTGTTTTTAATTTCACTGATTTCTCCTCTAATTTGTATAGGCATAAATTGCCCTTTTTGTCTAGTTGCCTAAGATGGGAACTTAGATTATTAATTTTAGATCTTCTTTCCTTAATATACACATTTAGTACTTTACACTTTCTTCTAAGCACTTTTTAGCTGTATTCCCAAAATTTTGGTAAGTTTATTTTAACTTTTATTTAAGTAGTTCAATACACGTATTAATCTCTCTTGAGGTAATTGTTTTGATCCATCTTACTTAGAAGTGTATTTTTCAACCTCTAAATATTTTGAGATTTTCTGGATATCTTTCTGTTATTTGTTTCTAGTTAATTTCCACTGTATTCTGAGGACATATTTTGTATAACTTCTATTATTTTTAATTTGTTAAGGTTTATTATAGAGTCCAAAAACATGGCTTATATTGTTAAATGCTCCATGTTAGTTTGAGAAGAATCCTGTAATCTGCTGTTGTTGGCTGGAGTAGTCTATAAATGTCAATTAGATGAACTAGATTGATCGTACTGTTCAGGTCAACTATATCCTTATTGATTTCTTGTCTACTCGATCTATAGTTACTGAGAGCAGAATAGTAAGTCTTCAACTACGGTAGTAGTTAATCTTTTATCAGTTCTGTTTTTGCCTCTTATATTTTGATAAACTTTTGTTAGTTATATATACATTTAGTATTGTTATACCTTCTTAGAAGATTAATCCACTTATCAAAATGTAATGCCTCTTTTTCCTTGATAATTTTCTTTGTTCTGAAGTCCGTTTTGTATGCAATTAATATAGCTACTCTAGCTTTCTTTTGATTCTTTTTAAAATAATATATCATTTTCTATCGCTTTACTTTTAATCTATCTGTGTCTTCATATTTAAAATGGATTTTGTATAGATAGCATACAGTTGGGTCATGTTTGTTTTGTGCATGCTGACAATCTCTGTGTTTTAACAATTATAATTATATCATTCATATTTAAAGTGGTGATTGATAAAGTTGGATTAACATCTACTATATTTTAAGTTGTATTCTGTTTATCAGATTTGCTGATAAACTTTTTGGTTTTAATTAAGCTTCTTTAATTAATTTAAATCTTTTATGTAGCACTACATCATTCCTCATGTAGCTCAGTTACCTTATAACTGAATATTATAAATTTATTTTTCCCATCCCTATATATTGATGTTATTTGTTCTATTTTTCCATACACTTCAATCACCAATATATTTGATCCTTTAAATAGTCATCTTTTAGATAAATTAAGAATTTGAAAAATAAAATATTTTATTCGACCTTAAGTTATTCTTTTTTCATTGCTCTTCTTTCTCTATGTAGATCTAGTTTCTGATGTACATAATTATATATTTTGGATATTAACTTCTTATCAGATGAATGATTTGCAAAAATTTTCCAGTTTGAACATATTCTCTTCACTTAAGTTTCCTTTCATGAAATAATAGGAAATTTGTATATATATTTTTATTACATTTATATAATCTCTGTTTAATATTTTGTTTTTGATCCTGGTTACTGACAGAACTCCCTTGGAATTTCTTAGGTGATAAGAGTGTTCTTTGTACTAATGAGACAACTCTTGGTGAGTGCCTGGATGGCTTCAGGATGGGGGTTGGTCACCAGAAACACCAAACCATGATTAGAAGCTTGGAGTGTTTTCTGCAGATGGGGGAGAGGATGAAAATGGAGTTAATAATTGATGGTACCTACATCATGAAGCCTCCAGAAAAATCATGGTAGTATGGGGTTCAGCAAACTGCTGAACATATAGAGGCGCCGTGAGAATGGAGCACCTAGAGAGGGCACAGAAGCTCTGTACCCTTCATGCAAAACTCGTCCTATGTATTTCTTTCATCTGCATGTTTGTCAGGAACCTTAATGATATGCTTTTGGAATAAACTGGTAAATGTAAGTGTTTCCTTGAGTTCTGTGAGCATTGTAGCAAATTATTGAACCCAAGGAGCGGGTCATGGGAACTCTGATTTATATACAGTCAGGTAAAAGCACAGGTGAAAACCTGAGACTTGCAGTTGGTATCTGAAGGGGGATGGCAGTCTTACAAGACTGAACCCTTCACCTGTGGGATTTGATATTATGTCAAGTAGGATATTGTCAGAATTGAGTAACATTGTAGGACACCCAGCTGGTATCAGAGAATTGCTTGGTGTAAAAGAAAACAACAACAACAACAACAAAAAAAAACAACAACAAAAAACCAAATCTCACACATGTGGTGACCAGTATTGTCAGAAGCGAAGTGTTCTGTGTGAGCAGTAAAAAGAAACGTAAGAGGAATTGTAGATTTTCCTATAGACCTTCGCTGTGAAGAAACCTTTTAGTTTGATGCAATCTCACTGGTCTGTTTTTGCTTTTGTTGCCATCTAAGATTCATTGCCCAATCGATGTCAAGAAACTTTCCCCCTATCTCTTATTTTGGTAATTGTGTGTTTTCAGGTCTTATGTGTAAGTAGTTATCCTCTTTGAGTTGATTTTTGTATATGGTAAAACAGTCTAATTCCATCCTTCTCTGTGTGGCCATTCAGTTTTCCCAATAACAGTTATTGAAGAGCCTGTCCTTTACCAATGAGGTGCACTTGGCACCACTATCAAAGATCAATTGACTATAAATGTGTGTATTTATTTCTAGGCTCTGTTCTGTTACTTCGGTCTATATTATTTATCTGTATTCTAGTACCATGCTGTTTCGATTATTATATATTTGTAAGATATTTTGAAATCAGGCACTGTGCTGCTTTCAGCTTTCTTTTCTTATTCTAGATTGCTTTGGTAATTTGGGATCCTTGCAGTTTGGCATGAATATTAGGATTTTTCTTTTCTCTCTGTGAAAATGCCATTGCAATTTCATAGGGATTGCACTCAATCTGTAGATTGCTTTAAATGGTATGGACATGTTAATAATATTAATTCTTCCAATCTATAAATACAGGATAGCTTTCCATTTATTTGTGTCTTCTTTAATGTCTTTAATCAATGTTTTCTAGTTTTAAGGGTGCAGACATTTTGCCTTCTTCATTAGCTTGTTTCTAAGTATATTCTTTTTTATTGCTGCTATTTACAAATGGGATCGTTTTATCAATTTTCTTGATAGTTCATTATTAGTGTATAGAAATGCTACTGACTTTCGTATATTGGTTTTGCATCCTGCAATTTTCTGAATGCGTGTTAGGGAGTTCTAACAGCTTATTTTTGGGGGAGTGTTTAGCATTTTCTGTTGATAAGTTTGTAACCTGCAAAAGGGATAATTTTACTTCTTGCTTTCTGATTTGAATATATTTTATTTCTTTCTCTTGCCTAATTGCCTTGGCTAGGACTTGGAGAACTATATAGAAACATAGTTACTGGGCATCTTTTTTTTTTTATTGTTCTTAATTTTGGAGAAAACATTTCAACTTTTTACCATTAAGTTTGATATCAGCTGTGGACTTATATTATGTGGCCTTTATCATGACATTTTTTTCTATATTTCATTTGTTGACCAGTTTTATCAAAAGAGGATGTTAAATTTTGTCAAATTTAATAATGAGATGACAAAATAACTTTTTCCATCATTATGCTAATGTGATGTATCACATTTATTGATTAGTATGTTTTGAGTCTTCCTTGGAGTGAAGAGATAAATTTCACTTGGCGATGGTATACGATCCTTTTAATATGCTATTGAATTTGGTTGTCTAGTATTTTCTTGAGAATTTCTGCATTAAGAATCTGTTCACCAGTGATATTGGCCTATGATTTTTCTTTTCTTATAGTGTCTTTGTCTGGTTTTGGTATCAGAGTAATTCTGGCCTCATAAAATGTATTTGGGAGTATTCCTTCCTCTTCAATTTTTTGGAACATTATGATAAAGATCAGTGTTAATTCTTCCTTAAAATTTTGCTAAAATTCATCAGTGAGGCCATCTGGTCCTGGGATTTTTCTTTGTTGGGAGGTTATTTTTATTACTGCTTTAATCTCCTTACTCAACATTCATCTGTTCAATTTTTTTTTTTATTTCCTTATGATTCAGTCTTGATAGTTTTGATATTTCTATGAATTTGTCCATTTCTTCTAGATCATTAAATTTGTTGACATATAATTGCTCATAGTAGTGTTTTATGGTCCCTGTATTTCTGTGGTTTCAGTTGTAATGTCTGATTCATTTATAATTTTAGGCATGAGTCCTGACTTTTGTTATCAGTAAGTCTAGCTAAGTGTTTGTCAACTTTATTCTTTTCAAAAAGACAACTCTCATTGATTTTTTTCTATTGTTTTTCTGATCTGTTTCATTTATTTCCACTCTAATCCTTGTTGTTTCATTCTTTCTGTTATAGACTTAGTTCCCTTGCCTCCTCCCCACCACCCCAGTTCCTTGAGGTATAAAGTTACATTGTGTATTTGAGTTTCTTTTTCCTTAATGTAGTCTTTTATCACTATAAACTTCCCTTTTAGGTATGTTTTTGCTGCATCCCTTATGTTTTGATATGCTGTCTTTCCATTTTTGTTTTTCTCAAGATATTTTTTAATTTCCTTTTTGATTGCCTCTTTGACCTATTGATTTTTCAGAGGGGTGTTGCCTCATTTTCACATATTTGTGAATTTTCTACTTTACTCTGTGTTATTAATTTTTAGTTTTACATCATTGTAATTGCTGGGGGTTCTTGACATAGAACCTTAGATTGGTGAATACTCTCTTTTTAATTTTTTTTTAAACGTTGGTTTATTTTTGAGAGAGAGAGAGAGGCAGAGAGAGGGAGGGAGAAACGGAATCTGAAGCAGGCTCCAGGCTCTGAGCTGTCAGTGCCGTCCCCAGCTTGTGGCCGGAACCCACAAACCCCAAGATCATGACCTGAGCTGAAGTCCACGCTTAACCAACTCAGCCGCCCACATGCCCCTGGCGAACACTTCTTGTTTTGTGGCCTAACATAAGATGTAGCCTGCAGAATGTTCTGTATGTGTTTGAAAACAATGAGTATTCTACAGCCACTAGATAGAATGTTCTCTATATGTCTGTTAGGTGCATGTGGTCTGCCCTGTGCTTCAAGTTTGCCATTTCCTTACTTTTTTTTCTGTTTGAATGATCTATCCCTTGTTGAAAGTGGGGTGTTGAAATCCCCTACTATTATTGCATTGCTACCTATTTCTTCCTTTGATTCTGTTAATATTTGCTTTATATTTGAGTCCTCCGATGATGAGTGCATATATATTTACAATCATCAATATCCTTTTAATGAATTGACCCCTTTGTTGTCATATAATGTCCTTGTCTCTTTTGGAAGTTTTTGAGTTAAAGTCTATTTTTTCACTTGTAAGTATCACTTCTTCTGTTCCCTTTTGGTTATCATTTACATGGAATATGTTTTTCCATCCTTTTGCCTTTAGCCTATGTGTGTCTGTAAAGTTAAAAAGAGTCTTTTTTAGGGGCTCATGGGTGGTTCAGTCGGTTAAGTGCTTCAGCTCAGGTCATGATCTCACCATCTGTGAGTTCGAGCCCCACGTCGGGCTCTGTGCCGATGGCTCATCAGAGCCTGGAGCCTGCTTCAGATTCTGTATCTCCCTCTCTCTCTGCCCTTCCTCTGCTCATGCTGTCTCTATGTCTCTCAAAAATAAATAAACATTAAAAAAAGAGTCTTTTTAGGCAGCTTATAGTTGGATCCTGTTTTTTTTTAATTATTTTTAACTCATTCAATTACTGTATGTATTTTGGCTAGAGAATTTAATTCATTTATATTTAAATTAATCACTGATAAGTTAAGATTTATGGTTGCCATTTTGTCGTATTCTATTTTTTAGTTCCATTGTTCCTCTTTCCCTCTCTTACTATCTTCTTTAATGATTTAGTGATGTTCGGCAATGGTATGCTTCAATTCCTTTCTGAAATTCTGGACTTTGGGCTTGTGGGAACTAGTTGGTAATGGGATGAGCCCAGAATCTGAGATATAGGGGCCAGCATGGCGCTAGGGGGGCCCTGGAGTGTGGGCCTACCAGGGTCTGCTCCTGCACTGGGCAGACTTAGACCTTGGAGATGTGGGAGTCGGCCTGGCACTAGATTCCCTGGGACAGGACCGGTGCTTAGGCCTGAGGTAAATTTTGGTACTCGCATCACCCTTGTTCCCCCATGAGTTGGATCTCTCTCTCTGGAGTGTACTGCCTGGGCTTGGGGAAGGGATGATGTGAATTATGTGAAACTGTCCTGTCTACTTTCCTACCTTCTGATTTTTTTGCTCCATATAGGTGCTACCTGGTTTCTTAGCTCTTGGGAGGGTATTTTTGTGAATGGATGATTGTTCAAATAATGTCTCTTTGAGAGGACAGGCATTGGAACCTCCCATTTAGCCACCTTGATAACACCACTCTTCTTGACTCGATTTACTTCCTGCCTTTTTGTTCCACTTTAACTGCCTCACCCTCTTCTCCACCGCAGCAGGGTGGCCTTTGCAATCTGTGGGGATGCTTGATAACTCAACTGCAGAAACTTGTGATGCTGCTCCAAGGTGTGCTACATTGTGTCCTTGACTTTTTCTTTTACCTCTGAAATTTCTTTTCTTCACTTATTTTGTAGAATCTTATTTTGTATATTGGGGCATTTTCTCTAGGCCAAATCCCATCAAAACAATTTCCCATAAGAATATGTTTAAGGGCAGAGTGTTGGGCATGGTTCAAATGTTGGGACAAATGTTTCATTCACATCCAAACTCATTGCTCAAATCTTTACCTAATATTTAATGTATGACTCAATATTTAAACACGTTGGCTTCACATTTATAATGTTACATTCAGTCATTAGCCATAATTTTTTAATATTTCATCTTGTACTGAAAAGCAAAATTTAAATATTTAAATCTTTCAGATCCAAATTTATCATACTGAATATTATCAGATTATCAGATTAAATACTATCTGCAAGATACTTTAACTATTTGACAATATAATAGGACACATAATATAAAATACAATAATTGTTAATAGCACCCTTTTTTACCAAACTGACATTAGAAAGAAGGATTAACTCCCATCTCACAAGTTACCTTTATATTTTCGTTTTTGGTTTGTAATATTGAAATTTGAGCTATATCATATTTTAGTCTGGTGTACTATTACAGAAAAATTCTGGCATACATAACATGCATGACCTGTTTGTATGTGTTTACTGATCAAAATAACACTTGGATTAAAGGCCAAACCTTCAATTATTGGTTTTCAACATTCACAAGAAGCATTCCACATAATTTAAGCAGCTCTCGGTAAACACTGCATTTTTTTCTCTCAATGCCCGTTCAGAACTTAAATATTAAGTCTCAATATGATTTATTTAATATAAAAGCAAGAAAGTTCTTCAACTTAAAAATTATATAAGAGCATTATTATGTAGGTACGTGAATGTTCAATACATTTAATACATTCAAAACATTCATTACATGGAAACATAAAATGTGAAGTCAAACAATTTTCTTGAAATAAGGAGCAGTCAGTCTTCCTGAGCCTTGAATATTTTCCTTTTTATGATTCTCTTTATAACCGGTGTTGTAAGTTGCACCAACTAGTTTACATTTTAGTTTTTATTTGTTTCAATATATGTCAATCTCATTTTGATTATTGTTCCCATTTCAACTATTACTCTAGTTATGAAAACATTTTAGCTTTATTTGTAAATGAAAAACTTGTGTATTTTTGCATAAGTTCTTATTGTTGAATCGAACATAAAAGAGGGTTATATGGATAATAACCAAAAAGTTACAGTAAGCAATAACTTGCGGCTACAATATAAACTTGTAGCAACAAAGAATAAACATGTTGGGTTTATATTGATTTCTGTTATCATTACTGAAATCGATACCTTATTTTAAATTAGTTGAGGACAGTGCCATCATTATTTATATTAGTGAGCAATTCTTTTACAAAGCTCAGAAAAAGATAATTGATGACCAGGTTCGATCACTTTGTTTATCATTATGGGCCACTGACCTCTCTAAGGCAATAACCTCTGATAGATTCATTCCATGGAAGCCATTATATCCAATTTTGGTGTCTCTTCCCAATCACATCTCATTATATGCTTGATTATTCTTAACTCCACAACGGGTAGTAAAGAGGAAAGGAAAAGGGACTGAAACATGAAATAACAAATGGTTAATCTCATTTAAACAGAATGTAGTCATATTTTTGGTTCTTCCCAACTCACCTTTTGCAACAGGGCAACAAATAAGGCCATAATGTGGAGCCTGAAGATCCAACTGAGGAGACTGAATTCTCAGAGGACCTCAAAAATGAAAAATGTATATAAAAGTCCATTAATCCCTGCACTGAAGAGTAGCTGAGGAACCCCTGGAAATGCGAAGGCATGGACGAAACTCTTTGCTCCAGATGAGTTGTGGGACTGGCTTAAATCTTATCAGTTCAAGAAGATCACAGGAAACTTCATTGGATGACCCACTGGCTTCCAATGGTAGAGCACACCACCTTTGCACCGAGGACTCTAGAAATAGAGGTTTCCTACCCAACCCTCATCAGATAGGTACTAATTTATTAAGCTTTCAATTTTATCAGTAAGATCAGAAAGTAATACATTCCTATGTAGCTAATCTCTCCCTGACCAAGAACTCCTGACTTCTACAGATATGTAAAGTTGTTTCATGAAAAAATATCTATGAAATAAAGAATAGAGAAATTCAGAAAAGAAATGAGAAAAAAACAAGCTGAAAATTAGCAAAGAAAGATACTGTCAAAGTAGCTATAATGGGACTGAAAGGCTAGAACTTAAAAAATAAAACAAATTTTGGGGGCACCTTGGTGGCTCAGTGGGTTGAGTGTCCAACTTCAGCTCAGGTCGTATCTCATGTTCGAGAGTTCCAGCCCCACATCAGACTTTGTGTGGACAGCTCAGACCCTGGATCTTACTTCAGATTCTGTGTCTCCTTCTCTCTCTGCCCTCCTCTACCCATGCAGTCTCTCTCTGTCTCTCTGTCTCTTTCTCGAAAATGAATAAGCATTAAAAAAAATAAAAGAAAAACAACAACAAATTTTTCAGAAACTTAATCATAGTCAAAAAATTATCTAAGACAATAATAACAATACAAAAGTGAAAATCTGAGTGAAAAAATATGTCATAGATTACAGAAAAGAGAAAGTAAAATAAATAGTGAAAAATAATTAGTGAATTCAAGGAAAGATTCTAAAGAACTGTTACCTAATATTGCAAGAAATAATTTTAATGTTTCTCTAAACTGAAACATGTTGATCTTAATTTAAAAGTCACTGGATATATAAAAGTCAAGGAATATAAATTAAAAGTCATGAATCTACATATATGAATAATCATAAAAGATGAGAAAATTTTACAAACTTCCATAGGCAAAGAACAGATTTTTTTCAAAGGATAAAGAATTATGTTAATAATTTTTTCATTCGTAGTTTGAAAGCTCAACCAACAAAAAATTGGGTCATCTAAATATTGTTACACAAAAAAGTCTGTAATTCAAGGGTCATGTAAAACAAAATGCAATATCAATAATGGTAAGAACAACATTAATAAGTATTACAAATGTCTATATCCCTTAAGTCAGTATTCAACTTTTAAGAGTGTGTTCTTAGTAAGTAATAAAATTCAGTCACATAGATGTGTTTTGGCATATTATTTACAAAGACAATACTTTGAAATGTATTTTCTTAAACTTCTCAATCCTTCTGGATCTACTATTTATGCTTTTCTCTAAAACTAGAATGTTTTTCTCCTTTCAAATGGCATAATGGACTCGGCTTACATTTTAAATTTTCAGTCATCTATGTTCTTTTTCTGAGGATTTTAATTGTTGTCCTCCATTGCTCGCTTCGGCAGCCCATATACTAAAATTGTTGCCCTCCAAACTGCACAATTTTGTTCACTATCTCCATTGTTCTTTCCATTACTTCTTTTGACTCATTTTATTAAAAATGGTATTTATGGTTCTCTCCTTTCATTTGAAGAATGTGGGCTATAACACATTTTTTTTATTATTTACTAGACTCCTATCGCTTGTGACAGTGGTGGGCTTATTTTAGATGCTTAATAAACACTTGTGGCTTAATATATTAAAACTCTCTTAATTGAGTACTCTTTGGAGAACAAGTTTTAATTCAAATGTCCCTATCACAAATATTGATGGATTTTTCTCTCATTTATTTAGTTATGAGTTTTAAACTTTCTTCTTTACTTTATGATTTGAATTCATACACACGAAATACATAGAATAAAATAAATTCTTTAAGTCATTACATTTGAAAATATAACTTCATAGAATATTAACATTTTTATTAGGTAAAATTTTATCTCTTTCATTCATTTAGGACTAGGCCTGATGTCTACACAAAGGCCTAAGACTTTAGAGATTTAGTCAACTTCTATATTATTTTAAAAATCTATTATTTTTGACCACACTGAATTTTCTATTCTAAACTAAAAGTATATTTTATCTTATTCATTGATTTTATTTTATTTATTTTGACAGAGAACATGAGCAAAGGAGAGGCAGAGAGAGAGAAGGAGAGAGAGAATACCAAGCAGACTTTACATCATCCGTGTGGAGCCCTGAGTGGAGCTCAAACTCACAAACCGTGAGATCATGATCTGAGCCAAAACCAAGAGTCAGACGCTTTATTGACTGAGCCACCCAAGTACCCAGTTCTACTAATTTATTCTTGAGCTCTCCTGGTTAATTTATCTCTTTGTAAACTGTACTAAGATGACTTTTCTAGGTTACTGTATTTTCCCTTCCTCTCTTTCTTTTTCCCCCCTCATTTCTTGTGTATGTCCCTCCCTCTCTCTCTTCCGTTAATTCCTTAAAGGAAGAAATGAAAAGAATGAAAACTTTAAATGCAGCCATTTTCTAGAGCAATAATCCTTTGACCAGGATCTGAAGGTAATTCAACTATTATATATAAATATTTATATAGAGGGCTTTCAAAGCTTTGATTGTCGTCTTCTGCTTTGGGAACATGGGACACGGGGAATCTAAATGCTATCAATTACACAGTTGGTTATTTAAGAGACAGTCAAGGATGACTTCCATTCTGAACAGAAACAGAGGTCGGGGATAATATTGTCTATAATTTTGTCTTCACATATTCATTTTTACATATGGCCATTGAACACTCAAATGCTTTGAAAAGTATCCTAACTTTGTGGTTCAAAGTACTCATGTTAAAACGAAAATGGGTCTCAATTACCTTATTCTTCCAAAGTTACTAACATGACTGCACTTTTTCAATAAAACCAAGATTGTTGATTGAGAAAAGGGCAATAAAAATAAAACCAAAAGGTCATGCTAAGGCCAGACATAATGAACTGAAATGAAAGTATATGATCCTGGCATTCATATAAAATAAAATCAACCATGAAAATTCACGATAAGCCCAAGGCTGTGTGGGAAGTATAATAAAGAAAAGCTGGTCCTAAATGAATCCCCGAGGAGACTATGCAGAATACCTCTCTGAATGAAAGATGAATTATGAAATACTTGCATTGTTGAAATTATTGAAAACGATCGAAACAGCAAGCACGCTTTGGCATATATCTAGTCACTTCAGGGTACTGATATGTTATTAGCATTTGGTGCTAATACCAGTGGGCACATTTGTACAAAAATTTTTCTTTCTATTTTTCGTAATGTGAATGCAGTATTGTTTCCACATGCATACATCCCTCTACAGGCTTCATGAATGTATTTGTCTCTTGGCAGGTGCATGCATGTATTGTTAGATCGCATATGTGATTGATAATTCCTTTTTCAGAAATGTAAATTGAGGGGTGCCTGGGTGGCTCAGTTGGTTAAGCGTCCGACTTCGGCTCAGGTCATGATCTCACGGTTTGTGAGTTCAAGCCCCGCATCGGGCTCTGTGCTGACAGCTCAGAGCCTGGAGCCTGCTTCGGATTCTGTGTCTCCCTCTCTCTCTGCCCTTCCTCTGCTCATACTCTGTCTCTATGTCTCTCAAAAATAAATAAACGTTAAAAAAATTAAAAAAAATAAAAAAGAAATGTAAATTGAATGTTTTCAAAGCATTTTAATCTTACCTTCAAGTATGCTAGAAAATAAATGCTATGTGGCTCACCCCCTTTGTCAGAAAAGTGAAAAATAAACCCCATTCCTCAGCACTGTGTAATTTTATCCCTCAAGCACTAGATTCATCATTTAGGAGCATGCTGAATTTTATATGCAGCTATGAGGGACAGTGTATTTGGTAAAGACCAGTCACATAATATTATATTGTTGAGAACCAGAAAATAAATTTTCTTGTTCATCAAATGTTTGTTGAATGCTAAATGTGCCAGTATTGTCATAACAATCACTGTAGACATAGCAGTGAACAATAGATATAAAACTCCTCAAGGAGGATATATTTTAACGAGATTGGAGAGAGAAAATAAACTGAATGAGGACTGATATAGACTATTAGATAATGATAAGTGATCTGGAGAAAAATAAAACAAGGAAAGAAAATGGATGTTGCCTAAGGTGGGATATATGCATTTAAGTAGTGTGGAATAAATATGACAGTACACACTCATGAATGAAATGATATGACGTCTGGCATATTCTTGAAAATAATTTTCAGCGCAATTCAGGGAAATAGAAGAGAATATAGATGAAATAAGATTGATTATGAGCTTGTAACTTTTATACCTGTATAAAATGTACATGGTGGTTCATAATATGCTCTCTTTTTCTGTTTGGAAATTTTCATCAGTTAAATAAAAATACTCATAAAATATTTATCTGAGAAACTAACATTAGCATGAAAAACTAAAGGGACACGTGGGCGACTCAGTTTGTTAAGCATCTGACTCTCTATTTGATTTTGGCTCAAGTAATGATCTCAAGGTTGTGAGGTGAGCCCTGCCTCCACTCCATACTGAGTGTGGAGCCTGGTTGGTATTCTCTCTCCCTCTCTCTTTGTTCCCCCACTGCTCATGCTCTCACTCTCTCTCTCTCAAAATAAAGAAATAAACTTTTTAAAAACGAATGAAGAACTAAATGATTTGAAATATTCAGATGAAGGAATAACAATCACAAACTCTTGAAATTATTGCATGCTTGCTAGATTCAAGATGTGATGTTGTTAGAGTGGAAGAACAGAAGTTGAGAATATCAGGAAATGACATCATTTAAGAAAAGCAGGAAGCCAGACTGTGTAGGTAATGATAAGAATTTCCCCATGAGTAAGATGGAAACACATTGGGGAGTTTAAGCACAGAATACTGCAATCTGATTTATATTTTATTTTATTTTTATTTACTTTATTTATTTTTTGTTTTTGAAAATGAGAAAAAGAACAAGAACAGGGAAGGGACAGGGGATGAGAGAGAGAGAGAGAGAGAGAGAGAGAGAGAGAGAATCCCAAGCATGCTTCATGCTCAAGCACAGAGCCAGACATGGGGCTCGATTCCACGACCCTGGGATTAGAACCTGAGCTGAAGTGAAGAGTCTCAACCGATGGAGCCACCCAAGGCACTCCTATTTGTATTTCAAAAGCATCACTATAAAGGCAAGTATGGAAGTTAGTAGAACAGTTATTTGGTTATCTCAAAATGCAGAAGTTTGATGGCTTAGGCCAAAGGGTTCCTAATAGAGTTAGTGAGAAATAGTCAGATCCTGGATATGTTTGCTGGTAGCACCTCTAGGATTTGTTCAAAGAATAGATGTGCTTGTGATTCATGAGGGAAATGAAAGACTCATGGGAAATTCTGAGTTTGGACCTGTGCAAATGGAAAGTGAGTGCGCTTTTTTATTAACTGAGACAAGACTGCAAGAAGACTAAACTGGGAAAGGTGAGAATATCTTGGGGGTCAAGGGAGACATCCGTAGAAAGGCTGTTAATGTTTTGAGGTAGGAAAAAATGATCTTTCAGACCTCCCGTAGAGCTGTGCAGGTAAGAAGTGGAAGCTAGAGGAGTGAAAGCATCATAGCAAGCACATAGACCTTTCTTTCAAAAAAGTATTTTATGGGTGCCTGGGTGGCTCCCCTGATGGTTAAACATCAGATTCCTGATATTGCTTCAGGTCGTGATCTCACAGGTTCCTGAGATGAAGACCCATGCTGGTCTCCATGCTTGAGAATCTCTTTCTCCCTTTCTCTCTAGGTCTCTGTCTCTGTCTCTCTCTCTCTCTCCTCTCCTTTAAAAAAATAAATAAACTTAACAAACATTTTAGAAAAAGCAGTTTATATTTCTGAATAGTCCTTCATAAAACATTCAAATAGTTCTAGTTCTTAAACTTAGTTTCAACTTAGGCACAAGAAACTTACAGATCTGGTTAGTGCCTTACAGTTCCCGGCGGTGCATCTGAGCGGTAGACTGTAATTATAGTCCATGACATCATATGCATTTCTCAATCTGCAAATCTGTAGAAATAACTGTGATATAGGCACTAATTTGGCACCTGCCTGATACCACGATTTTTTAAAATTACATATTTGCTTTGAAAGAAGATAGTTTCTTCCAATCAGTCTTTCCAATTAAAAGGACTTTCATATATATCATATGATTTGCTGCTGGCACTATAGGAATTTTGCAGACACATCATTTTCCTTACTTTAGAAATGCAAAACTTGATGCTAAGGGGTTAGCTGACTTCCTCACAGCTAAGACTAGCCTGTATACAACTGGGACTGAAATCTAGGTCACTTAACCCTTTTACCTTATATCGCCTATTAATGTTACTCTATTAGTTGACCGACTATATAAAGAAACACACATATATATATACATATGATGTATATAATGTAAGTACAATAATATATAAAATTATTATTTTATGTAAATATAATACAGAAATAGTGATCTGCACATAAACACACACACTTCAGTTTTCTACCGCTGCACAAAAAGCTGCCTTCAAAGTTAGTGGTATTAAACAACAATCATTATATTATGTTTCTAGATTCTGACTTCACAGATTCGTGTCTTTATTCCATGATGAATGGAAGCTAAGATTGAAAGCGTCAGATATTTAGGGTCACTGGAACACCTGGGGACTGGAATCCACTGGAGACTTTGAGCCCTATGTCTTGTGCATGGGATGGTATGACTTGGAGAGTGGGTTCTCTTGAGCCTGATAATCAGAATGGCTGCCTTGGGCCTCTCCACGTAGGTTGTATTTCCTCCCAGCATGACAACCTCTGAGTAGCTGCACTTCTTACACTAAGACTCAGGACTCTGATGAATGAATGAATATTTGGTGAATATTCAATAAAAAATGAATATTTCAGTAGAAAAAGTCCTTATTACTAACTTTAAAAGTCACAAATAGCTACTTTTGTCAACTCTGTCAAAATATTCACAAGATTCAAGGGGAAGCCACATGGATCTTGTTCAAAGGAAGGGGTATTAATTGCTATCTATAATAGGCAACTAATATAATAATTCTTTTATTTATATTGTAACGAAATGGCAGCCATTTTCATCTTCAGACTCTTTTAAGTGATGCTTTAATTGGAAACCACTTTCTAGTCAGTTTCCCCAAAATTTTCAGAAATATTTAATATTCCCTTTAAAAAATGCTATAAGAAGTTGCAACGGATACACATATACATAAATGTGTATTATAACATTTATATTGTTATTTTGTTGATTGCTTATTTAAAAAGATACTGATTAACTTACATTGAAATCAACGAGTCCGTTAAGCAGTACGATAAAGGTCACCATGGGCCTAATTTTAAAAATCTATGAAAGTACTTAGGAGAAGCCTGTGACTTCATCTTGGTGTAAGGATAATCAGGCCTGTCTTTTCTGGGAGTAAGGAAGAAGCCTTGAAATAGAGGAAACAGAATGTATCAGGTGCCAGTTTGGATAGAGCATGGCCATTCTGATCATCCGGACACTAATCAGCACTGTTTGAGCTTAATACATGGGGTAAATGGTTAAATGAGATCTGGGTGAACAGGACAGTGAAGAATGTTAAGCAGGGGGAAATTCTTTGAACTTCAAGAAGACCACGCTGCCTGCAGTAGAGGGAAAGGAAAACAAATGAGAGGCAGAGACCCAGTTAAACGAGGTGAGAGAGAGTAATGGCCCAAGTTAAGGTAGTGACATTAGAGATGAGAACGAGTTAAAGGAATCAAGACATAGAACCAGAGGCATGGGGAAGGAACTGGTGAGCAGAAGCATGCAAAGTGTGATAGAGAGGATGGAAATCAAGATGGGGATTATAGGAGAGAATCAGGTATTTCGTATTTGAGGGAACAGGGAAGGATAATAAACAGTGAGCCCACTGAACATGTTAATTAGCTATTGAGCATGCTGTTAAGAGATTTTTCAGCAGAAAGTTAGATTTACAGGTGAAAGGCAAGGAGAGGGCTGGGCTGCACGTCCTGGCTTGGCAGCGTGTCGCCGCATTGGCAGGCAGCCCCCTCAGTCTGAAGGATTCAAAATATCTTATAAATCGAGAATAGCGCCATTTGGGGAACTTTCTGCTTATTGTTATTTTTATTTTTCTTTTGTTCCAGAAAAATGATTACTGGGGGAGAATTTATTAGTTTAGCCTTAAATTACGACCTTCATCAGGCAGAACCAATTAAAGATTTCATCTGATTCAAATCTTAAGATTCGATACCAGTAATAAGAACTATGCCTGCCGATAAAATATCTATACAAATATTTTTCCTATTTTCTGACGAGTAAAGTTCTGATCTCTTTCATAGTGTCCAACGTTGCAGCTTGGATTAAAATCCAATCCAAAAGCTGTGCAAAATCATCCGCAGTTTTCTTTTTGTACTTATGAACTTGGCTCAGAGAATGAGATGTTCATATTTTTTTTTGGCAGAATACCATGAAATTAAGTCGAGGTGTATTAATCATTTTTTTAAAATTCTGTATATTGTGATGTTTTGACATCTTAAAATGCTTGCTGGCTGGGAGGAGACTGCCTCTTTCTTCCAAGGCTAACCATTCCTTAAAGCAGAGGTCTCAGACCATATTTTTCATATGCAAACTAAGAAACTCAGAGTCTATATAGCTCCAATCGCTTCCTTATCTAACTCTCTCACACCACACCAATATTTCACTTGCCCCTAATCTTCTTTTAGGGTACCAGTCAACCAGAGGCCACCCACGTAGCCCAAAACCTGATGGAAGGCCATCCTAAACTGTTTCCTCCGCCCTGCCTCGCTTTTCCATTGGAAACGCCAATTAACTCTGATTCAGCCTTTCCGCATCTTCTGTCATCTACCACCTAATCAAATCTGGTGCTTCCCCCATGGCACTGCATGTCTTGTGGTGATCCTCTCTCTGACACCTATGAGACTAATAAACTCTGTCCTTTGAGATATTGTTCTCAGTTCCTGTGGCCATACTGACTTTACCCCACCATATTCAATATTTACGTTCTTAGAGCACTAGGAGAGTTATCACGGAGAAAACGGATTTTGGCAGATATAAATAATTAGTAACTGAGAAGCGAAACGAAAGTGTATCAGAAGAATAGCCCAGTGGGATGTAAGTTTGTCCCGGGGAAATGAGTAATTAATCTAATAAGATAACTCGTCTTCTCTATCATCTGTCTCTAGATTGTTACGATGATGTTTTACTAACGTTCGAGGGATAAGTTTTTGTAACACAGTTGAAAAAAAACCTTTTCATGAGTTTTAGCTTCCAGAAACGTTATCAGAGGAAGGATTATCTGAAGACAAAATTGTACATCTCCCCATTTACTTACAGAAAAGTTGATATATGATAAGTAGGTTGAAAACAGAAATATTCTTCATATGATTTAGCTCTCATGTGGAATTTAAGAAACAAAGCAAACAAACGTAAGGGGCAAACCAAGAAACACTCTTAACTATAGAGAACAAACTGCTGGTTCCCAGAGAGGAGGTGGGTAGGGAGATGGGGAAATAGGTGAAGGGGATTAAGGAGGCACATGCGATGAGCACCGGGTGATGTATGAAAATAAATTTAACACACCTGACACCACACTGTATGTTAACTAACTGGGATTTAAATTAAATAAAACTTAAAAAAATGGAATATTCTATTATTTTGAAGTTTGTATTTAACGGACAGATGCAAGAATTGAGGCTGAACTGTAGACTATTATTTCACAACGACTTCAGAATTTGGGAATTAATAGGTTAACAACAAGTTTCTGAACTCGTTTATTCATTATACATTTACTAAAAAATCAGTCTTAAGTGTTTTATATCTGTCAGCCACTCTTCTGCAAAATGCATTACCCTTAAAAGGTTCACATAATCGTGTGATGGGAGAGATAAAAACCTAGAAACAGATAAGTACTAAATACTGTAAGAAGTAAATGTTAAAATTTTCAATCCATAATAGTTGATTAATATTCCGGATTCAAAGTTAAATCATAGACTTCCATTCTTGGCAATATGCTGGATTCGAATTATCTCTAAAGTTTTACAGACAGAGTAAGATATTAAAATGTGCTACGTCATCTAAAACCATAGCTGAGTTTACAAGAAAGGAGTTGCTAAAAGTGAACAGGGAATTGAAACCCAACAGCAGTGCGAGCATGAGCCAGAACTGCCGCTCTCTGAGGTGAAGGGTGAGAATTTGTAAAAGTTTTAAATAATCGTCTTTGCCATTGAGTTGTGTTGTGTTTCAATACAACAAAAAGAGTAAGCACTTATTTGCATCTTGTTCAGGGGTCATTATGACCCTTCATACTGAGGGTATGTTTCTTCTATCGATTTTTAAACGTTCTCAAAATTACGGTCTGTTTGAATTGTATTCTTTCCCATTCTCTATTTCCCTTTTCTGAAATATCTTCTTAAAGTATAGCATAATCCCAATTCTACCCTCAGTGACTCAAGCTTTGTTCCTAATTTGTCTTCTTAACGTTTCTCTGTGGTATATTATAAATATTTTTCAGAACCGTATTTTGTTAATTATTGTTTCTTCAGTGTGTATAATTTACTTCTTATGCTATATATTCAGGGTCTCACTTGTTTTGAATGAATAAGAATTTTTATTTATAGAAGTTTTGAGTTGGTTCTCTTTTTAAAACTAGTTTGTCACTTTTTAGAAGCTCTCGATTTTATACACTTAAGTTTTTATGTCTCTGCTAATACCTAACAGTTAATTTAGGATCTAACTATTCTAGTATCTAACATTAAGGAGGATGAGAGAGTTCCAACACTATGACTTTTTTCTAGTTGAAACTCATTCATGATGGATTTTTTTCTCCATTGCTTTTTTTTTTTTTTTTTAATTTTGACAGGTTAACTCATATTCAGCTGAGCTTAATCTGTACGAATAGTATTTGATCTGGATAGAGGTCATAGCCATTCAATAAAGGTTTGGATTTGCTAGTAATAGGAAATCCAGTAGCATTGCCATTAATTGATTAATACCTTTCATTCTGAGTTCCTAATCTCAAGAACAGTAAAAATACAATTCAAAACTCCAATGCAGAAACCCATAGATATGGATGATGATTATTCCAACTCAGAGTATAACCCAAAACAGACAAGTTTGCCTTTTATTTTTTGTATTAGCGGACAGCTTTTTTGTTTCTTTGTTTTTGTTTTGTTTTGCCTTGTTTTGTTTTGTTGCACTATAGCTTTTACCTGAGAGGAGGTTGTTTGTTTTGTTTTGTTTTAAAAGAGTGGGCCCAAGTGAGCAAAGGGTGGAGAGAGAAGCAGGGCTCACTCAGGCTCATGTTTTACCCAGGGGGCTTAAGCTTACCCAAAGTGGGACTGGAGACTCACCAACGTGGAACTCGAACTCACGATCAGTGAGATCATGACCGGAGCAGAAGTCATATGCTTCATGACTAAACCACCCAGGAGCCCAAGGAAGGTCTTGTATATGAAATATTCCCAGTGAGCAAAACTTTAAGCAGTGTGTTGGGCGTTTACTTTGTCTCAAGGGAGAGGTGGGCAGAAGTGCAGGTCTCTGACGCTTCATTGGCAATTGCTCACAGTTTGGGTGGATGTTCAGGACTCTGGAGGAATAAGATCAGAAGATTAGCAACAAGTCTAGGGAAGAGCTATGTGGATAAACCTCTCAGACTGGGAGAGACTATGCAGATACTGTATCCCACGTAACTGTGCATGGAGGGCCTCCACTGCAAAGGAGGCTTTTAATCAGGTGGGAAAACATTATGTGCTCTGTGGATATCAGTCAGCCTCATAGCCATCCCTCAATAGGCCCATACACAGAATTCCCATGTGGCAGAAATGGAGATAATGCACGAGCTCAAAAACGTGGACTTCCCGTTTCCAAGATTCAGCTAATGCTGCTTGGTCTTTATTTGTCAACACCAGACACCAACACCGATTCCCTGAAATGGAATCGGTGTAGAATGTTTGTTTTTCCACATGTGTAGAAAAATGCATAGGAAAGCTATGTGCCAAAAGAGTTGAATGTAGCAGGTATCAAATCATTGCTTTTCAGATCCAAACTCAGTTTTCTTTGCCCAGTTTTCCTTTTGCTCTCGTTGTGTTAATGGCTCCAAAATCAACAATGTGACCTTGGGAAAATTACTTAACCTCTTTGTAAACATTTTAAGTAGTGCTAATTGTACTATATTATATATGAGTGACTAAACAGTAAAAAATGTTAAGGGAATTGAACGTAGTACTCTAAGTATCAAAAGCAGAAATAGAATTACAGCTCTTGGCATTCTAGTTTTGGAGCACAAAGTAACAGAGATTATAGATGTGAGCAGGAACCAGCCTGTAAAGTCAAGTTAAACTTTATGTTTCAAATATTAAGATTATGTCACAGACAATCCATTTGTTTGTTTGTTTGTTTGTTTTGCCTTATAAGCAACACATCTCAACTTTTATCAGGATCTCACCAATGTAGAGAGTATTGTGCAAACGAACAAGAAAATGTTATATACTAAATAATCAAGCTTTAACAGTTGTTTGGAGAATTTAACACAGATTCATGACCCATTTGAGGTTCATTGTGAAGATAAACTTTCTTCTGGTAATTTCCATTCCAGAATTTGTTTATGCCATAGTGTTTTCCCTCTTTTATACAAAGAACATGTACTGGATTGATTCTTAAGAAGTTTGTTACAGAAAATTCAAAAAATAGAAAAGAAGAATACCAAAGGTTTCCATGTCCTCATAAAAACATAGATCCTGCTGTTCACTTTGTGATGGATATTGCAGAAGTCCTTTTTGGCTCACTTCATCAGTATGGGTACGTAAGTATACACATCTCTACTCTGAAACAGCAAAATAATATTTTGTAATCATTCCCAGTTAACAATTTATCAACATCACATGCATGTTCTCTCTATTATTAAATACTAATTATATTATTATAACTTATTAACTCATCTGTTATTTGCAATATATTGAATATGCTACTATATTTTAAATAATTACATGATACATATTATATATTAATCTACAACCAATATGTGACTTTAGAATTTCCCATCATGTGTATTTATTTATTGAATCTTCCGTTTCACATTTTCAAATACATACAATACTATAACGAGTATTCCTTTTTTTTTTAATAATGAATACGCTCCGTTAAAATAGTGTGGGGGCACCTGGGTGGCTCAGTTGGTTAAGCGGCCAACTTCAGCTCAGGTCATGATCTCACAGTCTGTGAGTTCGAGCCCCACGTCGGGCTCTGTGCTGACGGCTCATCAGAGCCTGGAGCCTGCTGCAGTTTCTGTATCTCCCTCTCTCTCTGCCCTTCCCCTGCTCACGCTCTGTCTCTGTGTCTCTCAAATAAATAAATAAATAAATAAACGTTAAAAAAAATTTAAAAAAAGTGTGTAAAACTGTGATCTTTTTCAATGATATTCTCTTATAATTGGAAATTAAATTTTTAGATCAAAAAGCATATATATTTAAATGATGTGGATATGAATTTCTCCACCGAAATGATTTATCAATTGCCACCATAGTGGAAGGAGGGTCCATTTTTGAGTCCAACAGAGAAAGACAAATACAATGTGATTTCACGCTTATGTGGAATTTGAGAAGCAAAACAAAGAAAAAAAGAGGCAAGGGGAAAAGAAACAGACTCTTTTTTTATTATTATTTAAAAAATATTTTTTATGTTTATTTATTTTTGAGACAGAGAGAGACAGAGCATGAGTGGGGAAGGGGCAGAGAGAGGGAGACACAGAATCTGAAGCAGGCTCCAGGCTTTGCGCTGTCAGCACAGACCCTGACGCGGGGCTCGAACTCACGGACCACGAGATCATGACCTGAACTGCAATCAGATGCTCAAAGGATTGAGCCACCGGGGGCTCGAACTCATGGACCACGATATCATCACCTGACCACAGTCGGATGCTCAACGGGACTGAGGCACCCTGGCGCCCCAGAAACAGACTCTTAAAAAAAAGAGGACAAACTGGTAGCCGGCAGAAGGGAGGTGGGTGAGGGGATGGGTGAAATAGATAAATGGGATTAAGAGTACAATTATCACAATGAGCACTGAGTAATGTGTAGAAATATTGAATGATTTTATTATACACCTGAAACTGATATAACACTGTATATTAAATATACTTCAATTAAAAAGACAAATACATCAACATCAACCACTTACAAATAAAAAACGAAGGGTTCAATTTTTCCAACACTTTTAATAGTAGTTTTCAAATGGCAGCAAACATTTTTTCTCCCCACTTCATCCTGTGGACTTAAAAAACAGTTAATTCTCTTTGTGAACACAGTGGCAGATCAAATAAAATAAATAATATTTAGAAAGCCCCCCCTCCCCAGCATTATCATATGCTGAGGACATCCGTGCATCAGGAAAAGGTCACCAACATCATAATATTCAATATTCTAAATATAATAATGACATATACAGCCAAGATCATAGGAAGATGATTGATATTGTCATACAGTTTCCTGCAAAAATCTTTTGTTTTGTTTTTGTTTTTGTTTACATCTACCCATTTGGGATGCAGGACACTCAGGTCACTGAGCTTCCAACATGTTTTACAAAAGTTCACTGCATGCCTTATTCATTCCAAGCACTCTCTCAGAGAATTAGAATATTCAACTCTGGCCACAATTTTGGTTCTGATCCTTTCACAATTTGAATGCAAAAAACATTTACATATATATTACAGTCGAGAGTCAGTTAAGCTGATTTACTTGTGCCTCGTCAAGTCAATTGGAATTATTAAATTTAAGAGTCATAGGAAGAAAGATAAAACTCAGCCTTCTATTTTTATTAATATACTTTAATATTTTCAGAAAATTATATCAATATTTCAAGAACTCATATTTATTGCATGCTACAAGAAAGAATAATATAGGAAAAAGTAATGAATGACTAGTAAAAACAATTTTTTTCAAAACAAACCTGTTTCTGAAATGGTATGTTAAAATAGATGAATCAGTAGGGAATTGTATTTGATTAATACTCTCTATTGTGAGCTTTCTGTATTTTATCCTTTATTTTTCTACTTTTATTTTCTTTTTAGCATCTGACTTTGACTATAAGATGATGATTTAATTAAATGTTCCCTTGAATGAAGAGTAGCTACTCTCTATCCGCTATGTGTTCTTAATAAATGTTAGTGAATTCATGAATAATGAAATAGTTATTTCCCTTATTTTATTTAATTTCATGCCATTTGTGATACTCAGTTCACAGACAGGGCTTAAATCAAGAGAAAATGCACAGAATATAGTTTAATACAAAATAGAAATGGAGAAAAATAACCTCAAGTGATAGAGCAATGGCTCCCAAATCCTGTTTTATAAAAATAGTATCTTATTCCATAGAATTACTGGGGATTTATATTTAGACAGTGATGGAAACTTTATTTTGAAATTAATCATACTAAAAGGAAGTGCCAAGGAAACAATTATTACAGATTAAAAAAGAAAAGAGAGAAGAATTGAAAATGATTGGAAAGCAGTAGAATTTAGGAACTACTTATGTAAGATTTACCAGTAGTTAAGGTAATTTTTGATTTTTTTAATGTTTACTTTTGAGAGACAGAGAGACTGCACAAGCAGGGGAAGGACAGAGAGAGAGAGAGAGGGAGACACAGAATCTGAACCAGGCTCCACGCTCTGAGCTGTCAGCACAGAGCCCCACACGGGGCTTGAACTCACAAACTGTGAGATCATGACCTGAGATGAAGTCAGACGCTTAACTGACTGAGCCACCCAGGTACCCCTAAAGTAATCTCTAAAGAAAATAAAAACAGCTTTATTTTTCATGTTCAGATAAAAAGGATCAGAATTTTACTAAAAGATACTAACATCTGAATTAAATTTGTGGTAAGTTTTAAAATTAAACATCTGTCATTTAAAAAGTCATATTAACCAGAGCAAGTAGCTTCAGGCTTATAGAATAATAGATCTTTTAAAGACGCAAGAGAGCATATTTGTAAAATAGTTTGAGCACACAATTAATACCTTTGATATAGTCTTAGTATTTAACGACATCTTTATATTTCATGAAACGATGAATACTCTTTTATTATTACATGAAAAAAATCATGGATGAAAAATCCTAGTGGCCGAAGCAACCTTTATCTTCTAGTTCAGCCCAATTCAAACAATGTAGGAGGACAATAATAGAATGTGGTAGAAATGTCACTGCATGACATCTGAGTCTGGGCCATAAGAGGCCAATAGCATCTGTCTGACCTGCTGTTTCTTATGGGACATGGATCATTTGCTCAGAATCCAGTCGCCGTGTTGTGAGGGAACCAAACAGCCACATTCAGAAAGTACTGAATGGTGTTCGGCCACCGTCCTCTCTATGGTCTCAACCAAGAACTAATATTAACTGCCAGACATTTGAGCGAAAGGGCCTTCATTAAATTGTAGCCCTCACTTGAGGCCAGCGGAATAGAGAGAAGTTCACCCTTCGGAGCCCTGACCTGACCGAATTGTAACTTAGAAGCATGATATAAGTCACTAAGTTCTGTGATAGAGTTTTATAGAACAATAGATAAATGATAACAGGAGTAATAATTACGGTTACATATTGTACTTCGTTAGCGTTATGCAAAAGCAGTACAGAGAACATGTAAGAGCATAAAGGTATGGGGAAGAGTTATAAGGAAAAAAATGTGATGTACAAAGCGAGAAAGAATGATTCCTAATTACGTTAAAGCTAAGAGAGAATGTGGCACTGCCAAGGCAGGATATGCAATGGTAACTTTTATTACTGTAAATGTGACCAGGTAATATTCAAAAAAGCATAGTTAGCCTCTTATTAAAGTTCAAGAACCAAAAACCAGAGATCTTTTGTTAAACATTTTTTTGAATATTTTGAATACTGTCTCTTTTCTTTAATGTTTTTTTATTTTCAAGAGAGGAAGTGAGAGAAAGCACAAATGGGGAGGAGGCAGAAAGACAGAGGGAGACAGAACCTGAAACAGGCTCCAGACTTCAAGCTGTCAGCACAGAGCCTGATGTGGGACTCAAACTCACAAACTGTGAGGTCATGACCGGAGCCAAAGTCAGACGCTTAACTGGCTGAGCCATCCAGGCGCCCCAAACACTAAGTCTCTGTAAGAGATGTCATTTGCAAGTATCTTCTCCCATTAGGTAGGTCATCTTTTAGTTTTGTTGGCTGTTTCCTATGGTGTGCAGAAGTTTTTTGGTTCGATGTAGTTCCAGTAGTTTGTTTTTGCCCTTGTTTCCCTTGCCTCAGGAGACATATATAGAAAAATGTTGCTACAGCCAATGTCAGAGACATTACTGCCTGTGTCTCTTCTAGAATTTTTGTAGTTTCACAGGTTACATTTAGGTCCTTAATCCATTTTGAATTTATCTTTGTGTATTTCTGTCTCCATTTGTGAAATGGTTTATTGAAATAGAAGTTTTTGACTTAAATAAAAGCAAAATCGAATACCTTGTTTAACTAATAAGTGACAAATCCTCAGACACTGAAGTAAACTATAAGCCACCAAAGAACTTCCATGCAAAATGAAATCATTTTTCACAAGTTGTAAGGTAACTACTACAATGGGTAAGAATACCTTTGGTTTACAAAATTTTTAAAATGAGTTTTAGAATGGGGTAAAAATATCTCATTTTAGCCCCAAATCTATGTGTATAGGTCATAAGTTCATGCCACTCCTAGGTTGAAAGTTTGTACTAAACATTATCAGACCTATTAATAATAATAAGAAAAGACAGACTTAGTCTGTCACTCAGATATCTTTAAAAAACAATATTATGCCAAGACTCACCTTATATATTTCCTCCTATTTCCTATTGTCCATATTATAGTTTCTCATGGATTTGTTGGCACTATAGCAGTCACGTACTGGAATATTTAATAATGAGGCTATGCCTTAGACTAACCAATTATTTCTATAACAAATTTACAAACTGTAACATAAGCAATTGTAATTGATTTATTGTTAAGCTCCAGATATGTGTATTGTCTCATTTTTCACTGAAGGATAACCCTATAGACCCTTTCATGCAGAAAAAACAGCTAACAACTGTAGCTGAAATTACTTCCCTACTTCTAGTAGGTATCTAAGAACCGTAGGCAAATGTTATTCAATGACACAGGAAACATTGGCCAATAAATTTAAAATGCATTATCATATTCTGAATCATCAACTCCTAGGAAGCTTAAATCACAACAAAATTTTGACCAGATTCCTTTAAGTTTTTGTGAACTATACATGTTGGATTACTATTGGAGTTTATCTGTAATATATTTTAGTTGTAATAAGTGCTGGCAATTTGCCTTATTATAGGCATCATAGTTATTTTTCAGTACCATATATTTAACAGTCATATGGGTCTATATAATAGACTAACCCAAACCTTGGTTAAAAGTATGAAGGTTCTGGAGGGAAAACAGTGCATAAAATAAATAATACTGGTTTTCTTATGGAAAAACAGTAAATAAACAAGTAAACAAATAAATCAGTTGGTGATGCATAACAATAGATACAATGAAGACTATAAACCAGAATAATTGGACAGAGATTGAAGGAGCAGGGATTTCAGGTACATTGCATAGAAACTAACTGATGTAAAGGAGACAGCTTTGAAAAGACTGGGGAGGTCTTACTCGAAGCAAAGAGGAAAAATAATCCTGTCATTTAAAAATCAAAAAGAAGGTCAATGTCCTAAGGATGCTCAGTAAATCGTGTGTCTGATTGAGGAAGCATCTCTACTTCTTGCTTCAAATTTAGTTTCAGTGTAGATTTTGCTAATGGCTGTTAAAGATAAGAGATTTATGTTCCATTACGATGGAGACTACCAGCCATGAGGGAAACATCAGGGACTATTACTGAGATGAGACTGAACTCTAGGGAACAACATGGAGCTAAATAATGAAAAAGGAGAATCCTACTTGAAATATTAATGAACAAATTTTATTGTTTATTTATAGTTCAGTTTTATAAGCTTCCAGTATCAGGAAGGTATAACAACAGTTTCGACTGCTTCTCCCCGGGAGTTTCCAGAGCCCTATATTTGCTTATTCATATGTGCTTCTCTTTGCCATATCCAGATTCTGTTTCTCTATTCCATACCTTTTATTCCTTCCTAAACATCAATACCACAAGGAGAAACGGAGGTCCTAAAGAGTTCTGATTTTCTTATTGAACAATTATCCCTCATTATTCTTTAGCATATTATGCACCATAAACCAAGCTACTTTTCTTTTAATCTTAATGTTATCGATTTAATAAAATATTTAACATCTTTCCCAACTGAATAACGAAAACAGATGTCAATATTGCAAAAAAATAATGCAGAATGGCTTCCTTTTACCTTCTTCTACTTAATAAACACAAACCCATGAAAGAAAAACAATGGAAAGGGAATGATACGAATAGCAATAATTGGCCACATTAATACCGTATCATAGTCCAGTTCCTTGTCTTAATTTGTTATTTAGTTTTGTTTCATTATTTTCTGTGTAACCTGTACTTGTTTAGATACTAAAGGAAATAAAATCAAATATGAAAAAAAATTATTTTGCAACAAGATACTAACTTTTGACTCTTTGCTAACATTAGGGTTATTATACATGTTTGAAGACAGTGATTTAAATTAATGGATATAAACAATGTCTAAGAAATGTTTTCCAGAGAAATGAGGTTGGCTTAAACTTGTATGGCCATGAAGTATTATGGGGATTGGATGGAGACTTAAAACCATCAGTGATAGTTAATATATGTTCTAATAATCATAATTGCATTGTGTTGCTCTCAGCGGAGGGAAAAACTGTAGGCTGTTGAAACTCATCCAGAAGACAGCTGCTTAGACATGTCAGGAAACTAATTAAAAAGTTCCAGGATGAGCATAACGCTGAGAGGCCAAGCTGAACATGCGAGCGCCATGCTGAGCTTGAGATGGCACGGACCGCTATCAGCTTATTCTCTAGTAAGAAACGGTTCACTTTATTACAAGGGCAATGACAGTCCGTAAAGGAACATCGGCCGCACGGCAACTAAAACCTTCTTTCGTTGAAAGTTCCCTGGAGAAATACGCAGCAGCGAGATTTGGAGGTAAACATACCATAGATCATCATTATGACAGATGAACTCTCTGGAACTGTCCAATGACAGATTGCCTGTTAATAAGTAGCTTGTTAATAAGGAGCACAACTGAGACTTCAATGTCGACGGAGTCAAAGGTCAAATCTGTCAATCTGCTTATCCTGAATGTGTGTCCTTGAGAGTTACTACAGTTTTTTTCTTAAATAAAAGGAGAAAAATATATATTTTTTATATTTGAAACAGATGTTAAGAGAGTATTTGTCTTTTTACCCTAATATGTATTATCAGGCAATGTATATGGTACATAAGTAAGAGAAAAGTGTCCTTTAAAATAATTTATCTTCTTTAGCCTATCGACACTATAATTACCATGGACAATTTTACTAAGTGGTCTGAGACTTGATAGTATTCCCAGCCAGGAGGTGAGTAATGGAAGTAGGATTTTTGATGAGTGTTAATTGGTTGTGGAGCTTGAGGAGTTATTTGAGCTGAAGTTAAATAAGCAATTTCACATATTTTAAGTCCAAAATGACCATCGATCTCCACAAGGTCATCGAGTGAATTCAAACGCAAACACTTTGGGGAAATGCGTTTGCACGTAAACACACAATGCTGTGTGACAGACTTTTTGTGGCTCTCACAAAGTTGAATGCGTTTGGCTACATAAACACATTAACACTTGCTGGTCCCTGTCAGAAAATCAGGCTTTGTTCTACTATGGATTTGGCCAGACCGAAGTTATGTAAAGAGGTGCAGAAACAAATAAAGAAATCACATTTAGAGATGTCTAGAAAGGTGCTACCAGGTGATATCATGAGGACATCGGTAGAAAGGCAACATTGAAGATGAGAACAGACGCTGTCGAGCTCCCTTGAACCTAATTTCCTACTTCTAGTATGTTTACATATGCTAATTGCCAGCAACATTACATACATACATCTGTTCTAAAAATCTGTACATCTTCCACTAAACAAATGTGGCCTTTTAAGTATATTGTAATCAACAGTCCTGATAATTTACTTTAAATTAATGTGAAACGATGAGGCAATGTATATTTTATTTTCAGGTAGACTAAATCTAAAACTCCCAAATTTGACTAAAATTTATATCTTGGCTATTGATTAAATGTATATCTTGGCTATTGATTAAAGTGTTTTCAGAGGTAATAATCTCTTCTTCCTCCTATATTATATTTCAGAGATCATTTGTCGGCAGCCATCTTTTGCTGATCTTAACTGCAGCATGAAGTAGACATAATACTTGGTCAAAATTGCTGGATGTATGATTATTCTATGACATAAAGCTAATGCCGATTAGGATGGTTTTATGTTCATATTTGGAAATTTCTAAGTAGTCTTGAAACACATCTCAAATTACTGCCACTGACTTTTTACTTGCAAGTAATGAGGATCGGATGCCTAAAACAGCAGAACCATGAGCAGAGGTGAGATTTTTATTTCCTGGAAAGGGGATACACAATGCATGTTTTTGTGGCTGGATATAACAGAAATATTTATTGATTATCTGTGATTGGTGTGTATTAGAACAAAACCTATAAGAGCACCCAAGACCAGAAATTTGAAGAGGCCTAAGAAAGACTTAATCTTTTTGAGAGGAATGATGAAAATTGTAAACAACTCTTAGTCATCAATCAGATAATAAGATACTCAGTTAAAACAGCAATGCCTGAAGAATCTTAATTTAGAGTTTCCCATTTCTTCTCCAATAAAATATTAATAAAGATCTATCAATGGATCTCTTTTAACAAAGCGTGCACACACACACGCACACACACACACACACACTACTGAGAAGGAAATGAATCTCAGAAGAGTTAAATGACTGATATGTCAACACTAAGGTTCGAATCCATCTATGACAGACTGTAAAATCTCTGTCCCTCATATCTACTACACTATATATATCCAAGCTATTGTAGTTTTCTTAAGAGCGGGAAACTGAGCAGGGGAGAGAAACAGAGGTGGAGGGAGAGAGAGAGAAATGAAGAGAGAGAGAGAGGGAGAATTTTACACAGATTCCACACTCAGCAGGGGTTCCGACACAAGTCTCAATTGCATGACCCTAGGATCGTGACCTGAGCTGAAATCAAGAGTCAGATGCCCAAATGACTGAGCCACCCAGGTGCCCTTTAATCATTGTAATGTAATCTTACCTGCTAGGTATTAAGTGCCTACAGTGGCCAATCACCACCATTTATGATGAGTTCTCTCTCTAATTTTTCAAAGAAATTAAAAATGATAGCATCTTTAACAAGCAGAGTATAATGTGTGTTTTTTTCTCTAAACTATTCTACAACAAAAATATAAACAAAATCTTCGTCAGTGAAATTATTTGTAAATTCTGTTATTCTTTTGAAAGGAAATTCCTATTACATTTTCAAAATGAATTTAAAATAAAGAATGATCAGCATAAGTGAGGAAGTGGAAGCTCATTAACAATTAGCTCAGGAAGTGTTGAGTAGCTGCATAAAGACCAAAGTCTGAGGCACTTTAATGATTACTCTTAGGTTCTTAGGCATTTGTTGCTCTGCAACATTCTACCAAGAATGAACTAGTTCAAGGTGATCAGGAGGATACACACGTCATTATGAGATCATCTGAATGAACAAGTTTCACCTTCAATGTGGTGACACAATCGATAATCAATAGAGACAGGGAGTTAGAGCATAATCTCAATGAGAGCCACTTAACCTGAGTGATCACCTCTCAATTTCTGAGATAATGATAGAACGGAAGAGAGGAAGCTAGATCTGCATCAGCAGTTTCACTTAGAGAAGTGTTAACAATTGGTATAGGTTTCTGGGCAAGAATTAGAGTTCATTCTTTTTTCAAAATAAGACCTGGTCTTTTTCATTAGTATACTTTTCTTTACATGGTTATTGGAACTTAATTAGTGTGTAATGCTCTGAGTGTCAAGGTCTCAGCATCTCTCAGGTTGTTCAGGAATATCTGAAACAGTCTTGGATTATGTACAATAAGACTTTGTTCAGTGGGATAAGACCTGCAACAGCACCAAAGTCCAGATATAAAGGAAACACTGGTAAGTCATTCCAGTGCTCCTTCTTCACCTTTTCTGAAGAGGGCGGGATTGGAAAAAAACACTATTAATTAGTCATTCTATTTAACCATTTGGCAAAGTTATAACAGGAAATGAATAGCAAGACACAATACAGGTAACCCAATAAGTTGTCACCGTAAGGGCAACAACATGTCTATTCAAATAATCACCGTTTATGATGCCTCCTTATTTTTGTTGTCTTTAAATTTTAACCTTTAAGACAAGAGTAGATTTGAACAAATGAAAATGCAAATATTGTTTTTGAATAAGAAAGCTAAACATCATAGTGTCAATTCTACTAATGGAAATCTATAGATTTGCTGCAATGCCAGTAAAAATAACAACAGATTTCTTTTCCTGAAACAAGCCAGGATTATTTTCTTATATTTAACTGTATATTGTGTTTGTTTTGTTTATTGCTGAATGGGATGTTCTGTTCATGTATGTTCTTTTTTTAAATTTTTTATGTTTATTCATTTTTGAGAGAGTGTGAGAGGGGAGAGACAGAGAGAGAGAGAGAGAGAGAGGGACAGAATCTGAAGCAGTCTCCAGGCTCTGAGCTGTCAGCACAGAACCCGATGTGGGGCTTGAACCCTACACACCATGAGATCATGACCTGAGCAGAAGTTGAATTCTCAACCGACTGAGGCACCCAGGCTCCCCTGTGTTCATGTATATTCTTATGCAAATGTAATTTTCTTAGAAATTGCATTCTTTACCTCACTTATTAAGGTAAGCATTATATTTTTATGATCCATCTATGGTGTGCTTTATACACATTGAATTTGTTGCTTTAAAATAATTTTTAACATTAATTTATTTTTGAGAGACAGACAGAGACAGAAAATGAGCAGGGGAGATGCGGAATCCAAAGCAGGCTCCAGGCCCTGAGCTGTCAGCACAGAGCCCCACCGTGAGATCATGACCTGAGCTGAAGTCAGACGATTAACCGACTGACCCACCCAGGCGCCCCTAATCTGTTGCTTGGTAACAGTTGCTAATATTTCATGGTATGTATACACCACATTTTACTTGTTTGCTCTGCCAATCATAGACAACAACATTGCCTAAAATGTCTGCCCGCCGGATATAGTACTGTGACAATATTCTAGTACATCTGTACTTATGTAGCTAAGCGTTTTTATGTGATATATACCTAAAGTATACATTATGATTCATGAGTGTGCCAGGATGTTTTCCAGAATGAATCCATCAATCTATATCCCTGCTACTTAAATATTTCTAGAATCCTACCCTTATTTCCATCTCATTATTGTTGATTTTGTTTAGATCCTAAATTATGGATGCAATGACCTCCAAGCAGGTTTTTCAGTATTTCAGCTTATCTCTTCTAATTAATATCATGCCACCCATACCAGTGCCAGAGTGATCATTCCAAAAGACACATCTGATTATGGTAACTTCTCTTGCCTTCTCTCTTTGTCTTCAGAATAGAGTCAAAAATCTTCATTTGTATAGCTTGTTTTAAACTTTCTTTCTTCCCTACTGCTTATGCCTTACCATCCACAGCTTCTGCCAAACAGAATCAGGCACATAAAGACTATTAACCAAGTCATTGGGAATATCTTGTTTTCATAGTTCGGTAAATATTTACTTAAAGATATCATATGCAAGGCAATATGTTCGTTAGACATATAATAGAGAGCTAGCTGGGGATACTTTGTTTTCTTATAGAATTTGCATTTTAGTTTGGGATATTATCAATAAACAAATAAACCACCAAATAAAAGAAATGAGATAAAAGAAGAGCCTAGTGTAAGGCTATATGTATCTTCTGAATTCTTTTCTTAATATTTTGTACAGGCAAACCATCTTCCTGGAAATCCCATTTCTCTTGCTTTCTAAATATTCCCATTGCAAATAGTGTGTGCTTTCCTCCTACTCTATCGAAATGGTCTTTGTTTTCCCCACTGTTAAGTGCTTAAGTAAGAGATTTTAAAAGGGTCCATTATTTTCATTGTATATACACATTGAATGTAGGCAGGTAAGTCACTGAAAGGCTAAATAAATATTTACTGAAATAATTAGTATATAAAATTATCCATCAATGAATATATAGTTGTGTAATTTATTAATTATCAATTATATGCTTAGCAGTCTGGTAGATATTGTAGTGAATGCATAAAAATTAGAATGTATTTTCCTGATTTTCAGTCTGACCTGATGCTTACTGCCTGAGCCACCCAGACACCCCAGAGTTGTTTTCTTTTTTTTTAAGTTTATTTATTTTGAGAGAAGAGTGTGAGGGGAGGGGCAGAGAGGGAGAGAGAGAATCCCAAGCAGGCTCTAAGCTGTCAGCACACAGCCTGGGGGTAGGGGGGGGAGGGGTGGGGAGTGCTAGATCCCATATGAGATCATGACTTGAATGGAAATCAAAAGTCAGAGGCTTAACCGACTGATCCACTTGGTGCCCCTATTAGAGATATATTTTATTAAAAAAATAACAATTCTTGTTTGATTGCATATTAAGACTAAGGTAAAGAGATGAGCTAAAATGGCTTCAAGATTTGCATTTTTACTCTAGAAACAGGTATCTAATATATATATATACAGAAATAACTTTTCTTCCCCTAGGAGAAAATGGTGTGTTTATTTTTATACCTACTGTGTTGAAATAGAAAGAAAAAAATCTATAGTTAGTTGAAAATACATGTAAAGTAAAAAGGATACAATAAAAGCCAAATGCCAATAAAATTAAAAAGATAGAAGAATATTAGTATGTTTTTGCATCATTGGATTAATTGTATCTGCTATTGCACCAGGGTCTTTTCATTTCATTTTCTACTATCTATATGTTTCATGCTCAATTTAGTAAATTTATGTATATTACATACAAAACTGGTTCTAATAAAACTATTGGAACAAAACTGATCACAAATTGAATTCGTTAAATTCTCTTAAAGTGTAAATATGCAATAACATATTTATTTTGTATGATTTTTTGAATTTTCCTAATATTTTAAACAATGTAAACAATTCAAACACATAAAAATACTTAAATTTAAATCCATCCTATACTATAACACCAGGGCTTTTACCCAAGTCGTCATTTTTCTGTTTTGTCTTTTATACCTTCTAGAAACTATAGCAATATTTACACGACATTTTCCAGGGTTAAAGTAATCATAAAGCACCACTCCTCTCCATCCAGTCCCCTTTCCGAAAAAAGGACTCTCAGACCAGATCAGGTTATGAATCAACTTATTATATTTATCACTGACCCTAAATATTTCATGTCCAATTCATGCTATCAAGTTTAGCTTCCTTTTTATGGTAAACTTCACTTGTCAGATGAGTAAGGCTCTTAAATCTAATCCTTTTATTTAAGCTTTGGGTCATCACATCATGTTGTTTGCTCCTCTGCTCACTAAGCATTGTATTTTTTAAGTCACCCTTGGCCATTATTGCATAACCAATTTATTTATCATGGTCATGCAGCTACCTGATTTATTATCATTGTTTCAACAATTACAGGTGCCTTACTCTTATGCATGTCCTAGGAGATGAGGACGTACCTATGCCTTTAGTTCCATGTATTAGGGCATTTAACTAATACATCCTCTTGAAACCTGCTATCGAATACTATTTCATTATATGTGTGAATGCTGGTTCCTGACTCAAGACGTGGAAAGAGCTGCCTTGCAAAGGGTCCAGTTGGCTTAGGTTGAGTAATAGTATAAACCATAATATTGGTACTGGATGGCCACCGGTGATGAGTGAAAGTACTATTACTCCTGGGCCACTTCCAGAGTTGTAGAGGGGAGAATATATGCTACTCAAGATTATGAGTTCATGTTAATTTCTCCATTTCTATTTATAATGTTGATTCCATTCTTCTTATAGGGTTTCATTTCCCAATAAGGTTTCCTTTCAACAATGGCAATCTGATAATAAATGTGTCAACTGAGTGAAAGCTGAGAACAGTGTCAAAGAGTTAAAAAAAATAAACACCAAAAAAACAGAACAACAAGGACTGGTTACTGCATTTATTATTTAGTCTAATGTTAAACAGAAGAAAACCAGCAATACTATGGGATTATTACTGTGGACGCAATAAAGTGATGGAGGAAGGTTTGAACATCAAACAGTTGGAGAAGGCTGAACTACACCCTACACTGTCACAGGCAAGGAAGGGAAACACTTAGGGTCCTCATGCGTGTGTAGAAGAAGTAGAGAAGTTGCCGGTAGAGCCCCTGATATAAGATTCTGGAAAGGGAGTGGTCAAACCTAAGAAATGCAGATATAATGAATTTACAGAAAAATAAGAAGTGATTGGCTTTATAGAATAGGATAGACAAATGCTATTGTACAGAGTCATAGGCATAGAAATGGAGAATATGAAACAAAGATGGACATAATGTATCTTTCCCTTTGAAGAATCTGATGCAATTAGGAAAAAGGAAGTTGAGAAAAACAAATCTAATTTAATAACAAATAAACAAAAGTGTTATTAAAGAACAGGGGTCGGTTTAAGGTAGAATGAAGGCATTGTTTAAGAGACTAAGTTTACATGGATTTGCCTCTTTATATATATATTTTTAAGCTTATATATTATGAGAGAGAGATAGCATGCACACAGGAAGGGAGAGAGAGAGAGAGAATGAGAGAGAGAGAGAGAGAGAGAGAGAGAGAGAGAGAGGGAGATTCCCAAGCAGGCTCTGCACTGTCAGCATGGAGCTCAATGTGGGGCTCGAACTCACCAACCATGAGACCATGACCTGAGCCAAAATCAAGAGTCTGTCACCTAACTGACTGAGCCAGGTGCCCCAGCCTCTTTAATTAACAGTAATTTTATGGTCCAGAGTAATCGCAGAAAGAAGTGCAAGATGGACCAGATCTGCAACAGGAGTTAGGCACAGAGTGCATCATTGAAGCCCAAAGGATTACAAATCCTAAATATCTCTCCAGCTGCCTAAGTGAAGTTGAAATCTAGTAAATGTGGCTTTGATTAAGTTAATGTATTGGGTCTATTAATGTATTAATAATAACTTTACTGTGTCAATTTATTTTTAATCAGATACTCCCTCAGCTTAATATTAAGAGACAAACCAGGTACCTCTCATCAGGGGTCATTCAGTTTCTGAAGGGACCTGTTTAAGAATGTTTGTGATTGTGCTAATTGCACTCAAATCACATTGGATTTAGATGCAAATTTTAATGGACAAATTCCAAAGAACACGTGAGCTGTCTTTCAACCTTCTGATTCTAAGAAAAGTCGAATAGATCAAAACAGTGATTCACTTTCCAAATTTGTCTCATGCGATTGATTAATTATTGGAGGAATTTGAATCTTCCAATGATTTATAGCTGCCAGTGGTACAATTAAAACCAAAAAAACAAAATAGTTCTGTCTGCAGAGTTTAGTCAGGAAAACTGCTTTATTTTCCTTAATTGCACTTTTTTGCAATATTGTTTGGCACATTGTAGGTCCTCTAAATATTTGTTAAAGAAATAAGTGCCTCCATGCTAAATTCTTTCGGCTAGTCTCCTGTAACACACAATAGCCTTATAGTTTGCAGTTTCTCGTTTCTCTCTTTCTTTGGAGTGTAGTTTATAAATAATACAGAAGCAATTAAGGTGTACAGGAGTTTCTGGCAACGGCACCTTAAATTAATTTGTACATTCTGTGATAGCTAAATTAATAATAGCATTATCTTGGACAAGGAAAGAGTGACCTCTTACTGGAACTTTTCTCTGGCGTTGTCATATATTATTGGAAGCTAAGACAATGAAAATAATTAATTTTCCTATCTTCATCTTTCACAAAAACAGTTCTGCTTCAGCCAAATTAGCAAGTTTTAAGTAACTTCCAAGTCTTACAATTTAAGCTGCAGTAATCCTGTCTATACTTGCTTTTCAAGATGATTTGCGTGAAGAAAAAGGTCTAGAAAAGTATGTCACCTTCAGGGACACTATGGTAATCTTGTTTGTCCCTATTTAACAGAATTTCTTATATGCAAGACCGCACTTGAGTATTTGTAGAAAAGTAATAAAATATCCTCAGCAGCTTTTTTATCTTCAGGTATAGTGACTACTTTCTTCTTACAGTATTACCAAACCAGACAGTTATTTAGGTGAAAGAAATATCATGGTAAATGTTTCCTTACATTTCCAGTATTTATAATGTACCTAATAGATCATTCTATTATCTCCTATATTCTTTATATTGCCCTTCTGGATAACTGAGAATGTTAAACTGTTTAACATTAAAAAAAATAAACTCTCGATTCCTCTAACTGGCTCCTTCCTCAGTAGTTCTATCTCACTTAGAAGCAGCCCTACCCTTCCCAGTGTCAGGCTAAAAACACTGGAGTCATCTTTGACTCCTTCCCTACTTCTCATGCCAGTGATCTGAAGTACCAGCCAATCCTGTGGGTTCTGATGTGAAAATAATCAAATATTATACCACATCTCACCATCTAGAGAAAACACTTGTGACATCGCAAATGAGATATGGGCTGACTGAAATACTGACATTTTATCAGAAGCTTATAGAACACTTCACCACCATGCCAACAGGGCTGCCCTGAAATAGCTCTAAGTGCTACAGGGGCAGACCACGAATCAAAAACAGTAGAAGAGATGAAGAATGCCTCTGACTGGCTCACCAGCAGACTGGTTACAGCTGAGGAAAGAATCAGTAAATTTGAGAATATACCAATAGAAAATTCCCTAACTGAAATCCAAAGAGAAAAATAAATTAAAAAAAGAAAGAACAAAACATCCTGGAATTATAGGTCCGTTTTAATAAACATAACGTATATATGTGACATACCAGAAGATAAGAAAGAGAGAATGAATCATAAGAAATATTTGGAGTAACAAAGGCTATACATTTTATAAAAGTAATGACAGATACCACTTACAGATGCGAGAAGCTCAAAGAATATTAAGCAGGATGAACATCAAAGAATCTACATGTAAGAATGTCATATTCAAACTGCAGAACACCAAAAACAATGGGATAATACTGAAATAATTCAAAAGAGAAAAAAAAAAACAAAAAAAAAAACACGCATTGCCTATAAGGAATAAGAATAAGAATTGTATCAGACTTCTATCAGAAACCATGCAAGTAAGAGAGTTGAATGAAATATTTAAAGTATTGAAAGAGAAAAGCCTAGAATTCTCTATTCATTAACATTTTCCTTCAGGGGTGGTGGAGAAATAAGGACATTGTAGGACAAATAAATCGAATGAATTTATCACTAGTACACCTGAAATAAAATGAATGTTAAAAGTACTACCTCAGGGAGAAAAAATATTATGGGCTGAGGTTCTGTATTCTTCTAAATTCCTATGTTGAAGCCCTAACCCCCAGTGCGATACTATATGGAATTGGAGCCTTTGGTAGGTAATTAGGTTTAGATAAGGTCATGAGGGTGGTTCCATCAAGATGGCGTCAGTGCCCTTGAAAGAAGAAGAGGACATGCGACATTGCTTGCTCTCTCTTCGTTCGTACATATCGAGGAAACACCATGTGAGCACACAGCAAGAAGCTGATTCTTCACAAGCCAGGAAGTGGATGTTCACCAGAATCTGAGCTACTGGCCCTTTAATCTTTGACTTCCTAGCTTCCAGAGCTGTGAACCATAAGTTTCTGTTGTTCAGATCACCCAGTGGATGGTATTTTGTTACAGCAGCACGGGCAGATTAGGATGGTCACAAACTCCGATCTGAAAGGTAATGAAATAAAGAATGCTGGAGAAGAAATAAATGAAAATAAGTAAAATCTGTTTTTCTTATTATTAATTGATCTAATAGATAACTTATTAGTGTCATATTAGTAAAAATACCCTGGGTGGTCATAGCTCATGGACAGGTGAAAAGAATCATAGCCATGTTATAAGGATGGAAAGGAAGAACAGGGGGTACTCTGTTTTAGGAAAACTGCGCTACCTGGCAAGCAGAATAGAGCTATCTGAGAGTGGAATGGGTACTTAAAAATATATATTGCAAACTTTTTTAAAGCATAATTGATATTTGAAGAGAGTAATGGAATTACATAAAACTGTATAAAAATTTAACTTTAAACCAAAGAAGGCAGAAAACAAAAAAGAGATAGGGGCACCCGAGTGGCACAGTGGCTAAGCATCTGACTTCTGCTCAGGTCGTGATCTAATGGTTCCTGAGTTCGCTCCGCACTGTCAATGGGGGAGCCTGCCTGGGAGTCTGTCTCTCTCCCTCTCTTGCTGCCCTTCCTGCGCTTGCTCATGTGAGTTCTCTCTCTCTCAAAATAATAAATTAACTTAAAAAAAAAGAATAAGTAACACTTTGCAAGCACATCATAGCTAAATTTTGTACTTAAAGAGATAAAAATGACAGCAGCACATCGGATTGAAATACTTACAAGCTGGGGCGCCTGCGTGGCTCAGTCGGTTAGGCATCCACCTCTTGATTTCAGCTCAGGTCACGGTCTCAAGGCTCATGAATTCAAGCCCCTCTTCTGGCTCCACGATGACACCCTGGAACCAGCTTGGGATTCTCTCTCTGCCCTTTCCTTGTTGGCACGAGCATGCACTCTCTCTCTCTCTCTCAAAAAAAAAAAAATTACAAGCAAAATAGATGTTCCTATAACAGAAGGCACAACTATATCAGTAACCATTTAATGTGAATGATCATGCCAATAAAAACCAGAGAATATCAGAGGTGACAGCCAAGCAGAACAGAACTTTTGGGGAAAGTCTTCTGGGCTTTCTGAGGTCCAGCTTTTCAATAAACTCTTAGTTTATAAGCATTTTCGACGCTTGTTCTCTCGTCTTTTGTTGATTTTGTGATTCCCTCAGTGATATGATTCCAATATATTCCCATATTGCATGTTTAACCTGGAGTCTATGTCTGTATTTTCCAACACGATTCCTCTCAGAAATAATATTTGTGTCTATCCTGAACTGTGGTAAACACAAGCTGACACATTAGAAAAAAATATAAAACTATGCGATAAAATTTGCCCCATAAATAAAATTCTGACTTTAACAACGCATGTTAAGGCATGCTTTATCTTGATTGTGTCTCTGAAATGTAGTATCATTTTCGAGGATCAAATTTAGCACAAACAATTGTTTGTTAATCCAACCTGATCTTTCAGTTACACTGGCGATTTTGTTTTCTTTAGGATTACAGTGAAACTCATTTTCTTGGTGGTAGATTCTTAGTGTTAATGAGAATGAAAGATGGGAAAAAGAAAATGAGCCACTTTATGAGATGAGGTAGCAATTAACCTGTAAAAACAGTAGCAGCAAATTTACAAAGACATTTATTGTTGAGATCCAGTCATTAACTACTCATCAAATGTTGCCAGCAAAACAACTCAAAAAGTCTTTCACAGAGAGCAAAAAAAAAAATCATTCAATAAACTAAATACAAATCAAGGCAATGTAAATAATATAAAACACTTCACAACAGGTCTTCTGGGAAGACGTGTTTAATAAGACGATGTTAATAAGACTTGTTCATTTTAATCACAGATATGTTGCCGTCTAGAGTTTGGACTAAGCCAAGCTTGAATATTGGTAAGTTGAATGTTTTATGGTTAAACATACTGAAACTTTAAAATAATTATAGTTTGATGGGTTTTCAGTTTGTTGAGACTGTTGGCCATTTGAAGCAAGTTAACACATCCTTTTTCTCATTAAGATCTTGTTGCCCCTTGTTCACAGCTCCGTACAAAGCAGGCAGTTTGAATCAATTTGACCGATTGTTGTGGTTACAAAAGTAAGAACATAATTTTATAGCTGCTCTTATTCCTGACTTACAATCAAAGCAAGAGTTCGCTTTAAAAACTATGGGGCAACAGTTTTGTTTTCTAATTAAAATTCTAGGCTTACAAGTTTATAGATTTTAAATGAAGCTATTTACATTCCTAAAGAAGGATATTTTTCTGAACCAATTTAACGTTAGTGCAACCACGGGAGGGTTAGTCTAGTACAGATATTCGAGGGTTTTAAGACAATCGTTAATATTGCTTCTCTTTGGGCACGTGTTGGGATGAACACTGGGTGTTGTATGTAAACCAATTTGAAAATAAACTATTATAATAAAAAAATAAAAAAATATTGCTTCTCTTTAAAATTACCTTGGGGGTTGGTTTTCAGATTGCAGGAAGCCACGACAAGGAAAAGACGTTAGGTAGAAGCTAGACACGAGCAGTGGGAAGAACAGCCCCTGGCAGATTCCCAAGTCCTTGAAGGGGAATGATAGAGACATGAGCTGGAGGCAAGGCTGGTGGCAAATAAGCCATATTAACGTTTATTTATTTTTGAGAGACATAGAGACAGAGCATGAGAAGGGGAAGGGCAGAGAGAGAGGGAGACACAGAATTGGAAGCAGGCTCCAGGTTCTGAGCTGTCTGCACAGAGCCCGATGCGGGGCTCGAACTCACAGACTGCGAGATCATGACCTGAGCCAAAGTCAGCAGCCTAACCGACTGAGCCACCCAGGTGCCCCAATAAGCCATATTAAAAACCCGAGGCCACAACATCCTCACCCTGTGGCTTCTTAGACCTTGGACTTGACAGATCAAGAGCCACGGAGAGGGAACATGTGCTCTCCTCCTCCACCTCTGCCCCAGAGTAACCCCTAGGCTCATTATAATGCATTTGTGCAGGGGGTACACTCCTCCCCCCTACCCCGCACCCTCCCATGGAGAAAGGCTGCCATGACGGTTCAGGTACAAACTTCTTAAGGTCAGAAACTCCTCCTCCCAACTTGCTGGAGGAGTTTCCCAAATGACTGGAAGCAGCCTCTGTTAGAGACCACCCTCTGTATGTCATAACTCCTTCCAGTCCCAGAGAGGCGACAAAGAGCCAATCCCAAAACAACTTGGGGGTTCCACCTTCCAGAACCTGCCTGCTTTCCCACCTTGAGAGTGTGCTTTCCGTTTAATAAACTGCACTGTGCTTCCTACTTCCCCTTGGGCTGTCGATGAGTGTGGATCCTCAGTAAATCTTCTTGTGGGGATGCCATTCACACAAGGCAGATTCTTCCACAGGCAACAGCGTTACATTTTTCTGGAGAACTTGAGTTATTGATAACTGTTCTTTCCTTGATGATTTACTTTAATATTGGTGGGTTATGTAATAAGAGTAAAACGGCCTTCATATATTAATGCAATTTGTATATCATTTAATTAAAATGATAAATGTGAGTTTTTAGTGACACTTACTTTTAAAGAGACTTTTAAAAAATGTTTTTGAAAATGTTCATTTATTTTTAAGAGAGAGAAAGAGTGCCAGTGGGGGAGAGACAGAGACAGAGAGAGAGGGAGACACAGAATCCAAAGCAGGCTCCAGGCTCGGAGCTGTCAGCACAGAGCCTGGCATGGGGCAAACTCATGGACCAGGAGATCATGACCTTAGCTGAAGTCTGACGCTTAACTGACTGAGCCACCCAGGTGCCCCTGAAGACATATTTTTAAAAGATACATTTTTATCTTATACAGAAATTGAAATGGGTGCTTCTTTATTTCCAGGGACGGAATAATGTAAGTGCTTATCATTCAATGACTATAACTCTTGTTTATAGTAATACAGAAAGCACATTATATAAATCTCAAGTCTCCAAAGCTTTTGTGCTCAAAAAGAATAGAGTATTTAGAGCATAATTCAACTATTGCCAGCCCTTATTTCATCTCCTAAGCTTTCCGAACAAATTAGAGTGTTGGACAAGTTTATAGCCTGTGACTTTCTTTTCCAGGTTGAAAATGGTTTGGACGTTTAATAAGTTATTGGGCTCTACAATTCCAACTATTTTTTATTTTGATTTTTTTTCCTTACAATGGAATGATGTTACATATAGGTATATATAATAATATATATAACATATACAAATATACACTTATATATAATAAATATAAACATATAGTAATATAATATATTTTGTATAATATACAAACATAATAATATTAAATATGTACACACACAAAAATCAGAGACGATAAAGTTCATTATCTTCTTACTTCCCTCCATTCTTTATTTAATTTTGCTATTTAAATATATTTTCATACCATTTACTATTCATTTTGTATTTTGTTTTAACATTTCTCATAACTTTCATCTTCTCTCTTTCCCCATTTGGTTAACATTTGGTTACTATTCCGGCATCAAGCCACTTTTGTACAAATCACTGAATTTATACACTATATAAACTAAATTTTGTTTTACATGAATAAATTTGCCACCAACTGACAAGCATCATAAAGGTAACTCTCCAGTTAGCTACTTGGTAGGAGTCACCTCAGAATTCCTTCTGTGTTTTCTTTCATGTTTGACTTTTTCAGATGCTATGAAAATTAATACTTCGTTAATCTGGTATAAATTAGGGAAGAAAGCATTTCATCTATATATGTTTTCTAGTTCTTCAATTAACAGCCTATGTCTTTTCTGAATAATGAAATATTTCTGATTCAAACATAACTTAAATCTTTATTACCTACCTAGCTCAACTACAAACTTTTATATTCTAATTTTGAAAGCAAACCTATGCAGTGAACTATGAGAAATGAAGAGAGGAAAAGTTACTTGGCAAATAACCACTGGAGACTTTTGTGTGTGTGCTATTTATTTAGTGAGTTATTTAAAATTTTTTAAGTTTATTTTTATTTATCGAAAGAGAGAGGGGGAGAGAGAGAGAGAGAGAAGAGAGAGCATGGGAGGGGCAGAGACAGAAGGAGACAGAATCTCCAAGCAGGCTCCACACTGTCAGCACAGAGCTGGAAGTGGGGTTCGAACTCACAAACTGTGACATGAGCCAATCAGTAGTCAGATGCTTAACTGACTGAACCACTGAGGCACCCCTGTCTGTGTTATTTATTTAATATAAAGTTGCATGTACTAAAAATTTATTTAATATAATATTCTATCCCTGTTATGAAGAGAACTCTCAAAGAAGCAACTGACCTCTCAGGAAAGCATTTGTTAACAGGGAAAAAAAAATAAAAATAAGAAAGAAAGAATGAAAGAAAGAAAGAAAGAAAGAAAGAAAGAAAGAAAGAAAGAAAATCAAAACTATTTCTTTCGTTATTCATTAGTTCCTCCTGGAATTTGTTTGTACGAAGATACTAAAATGGCCAGTTTTCAGGGAGGATCATGTTTTCTGCAAACTTTACAGTGAAGAAAAAAAGAAAAGAAAGACAGAAATTGAGGGGGAGAAAAAAGGAGGGATGGAAAGAGGGAAGGAAAGCAGGAGGGAGGAAGGAAAAAAAAGAGCAAAAGGAAGGAAGGGAAGGGAAGGAGGGGAGAAGGGATAGACAATCAGAGAAGTAGCCTATACTCATAACTTTTTAGAAAATTCTGGGTCATTTATCCAGATTGAAATTAACAATGAGTTATTTTATCAGAAAGACCTGAAATGAAAGGAAACTATCATTTCTTTTTTATAAAAAAACTTTAAAAATATTTACTTATTTTTAAAGACAGAGAGAGAGAGAGAGAGAGTGCACAAGCATAGAGAGAGGGGGAGAGAGAAAATTCCAACCAGGCTCCACACTGTCAGTGCAGAGCCTGACGCAGGGCTCCAACTCATGGACTGCGAGATCATGACCTGAGCTGATATCAAGAGCTGGTTGCTTAATGACCGAGTCAGCCAGGCACCTTGAAACTATCATTTTTTGTTTAATTATATATATTTTTCGAATGAATGAATTTGAATGTGTGTGTGTGTGTGTGTGTGTGTGTGTGTGTATGTATATAGTTATTTATTTTGAGGTAAAATCTAGATATATAGTAAAGTACAGATCTTAAATGTACAATTTGGTAAGATTTTTATTAAGCTTTTATTTGCAGTTACTTTATGCAGAATACTCCTGGGCCATAAGGTTTTGTTTTTTTAATTTTTCTGAGATATCTTCTTTCTTCTGTGCAGCCCTTTCTGACTTAGGAACAATCTGCTCTTTTTCAGTTAAGTCTCATCCCAATGTGGTAGCAAGATCTCATGTATGGGGGATCTGGCCATGAGTCCTGTAAGTTCTATGCTGTATCTTGGGGACTTTGTTCACTTGGATGTGCCCAATGACCTGAGAACCTACTTCTAAACACTTAAATTCAGAATTTCTCTCTATTTGTTAAGCATGTACCGTAAAAATTCAACAATCTTTTTGGGCCACCTACTCTGTGCCAGTCCCAGTGTATGGCCAAGGCACACGAACCAACTCCACCACCATAGTGACAGAATGGCACTTGTGCAAAGTGACATCCTTCAGATTCCTGGTGGCTTTTCAGATATGCATATCTTGGATGGCCTGGACAGTTTCTCATGTGCTTTTAAAGTGGACATGAAGATTTGAACCTCTTGGTTTGCATGATTTTGTAGGATTTTCTGGATCAAGTGAACAGTGAACTATTTTCAGAGATCAGCTCAGGTCGCTTACAGGAAGAGCCAATTTGATAACATTTGACAAATATGTAAACCGATATAACCATACCAAAATCGAAACTTAGAAAAAACATTTCTACCATGTTGGTTATTTCCTCAGTTATTCTTTCTAGCAATTCCTGATCCTCATAGGAAGTCAGTGTTCTGATTTCCATCACCATAGTTCAATTTTATCTGTTTTTAGACTTCATATAAAATAAATCACATAGAATGTACTGTTATATACTCTTCTGTTTCTTATTTTAAATTTAGTTCTTTTATTTATTTTTTATTTTGTTTAAGTTTTTATTTATTTATTTTGAGAGAGCAAGAGAGTACAAGTTCTCTCTCTAGGGAGTGGGGCAGAGAGAGAGGGAGAGGGTGAACCTCATGCAGGCTCCCCACCCTCAGTGCATAGCCCAACTCAGAGCTTGAACTCATGAACTGTGAGATCATGACCTGAGTTGAAACAAAGAAGTCAGACCCATAACCGGCTGAGCCACACAGGCACCCCAGTGCTGTCAGCTTTGTAAACCAATCAATTGGCCAAACTCTGCCTAGTTTATTTTTAGATTTTCAATTTTGTCTTATTGATCTTTATGCTTCAACTAGACCAAAGCTACACTATATTGTCTTAATTTTGGTATTTAGATGAAGTCCGCCAACTTTATTGATCTTTTTAAAGATCATTTTGGCTATTGTAAGCCTTTAGTATTTCCATACGCATTTTAGAATTAGTGTTACCATTTATTAAGCTTTTGGTGTGAGGATTTTGTAAGTGATTTTTCACGAATCTACAGATAAATTTAGGGAAATTATACATCGTAACACTATTCAGTCTGTCAATCTACGATCAAACTAAGAATTAAAGTAAACATCTTCTGATTAGTAAGGAGCATGCATGCACCCACCCACCCACACACAACTAGAGCTAATAGCTTGCTTAGTAGTCAAAGCTTTAAAAAATACATATGTCTTGGAATAGATTTTGGGTTCTTGCTGATATAGAGTACTAGACTTGCTCACCTGACAAAAGCAATTATAAAGATAGACAAAGCACAGGAGATGAACAGTTAGGTTCTAAAATATAGGCAGTGCAATATTGTAATCTTTGTGAAAAGAAAAAACTAAGTGGATCCCATGATTGCCCTGGTTTCCTACTTGGGGTCCCTTCTTGTCATAACACAGGGGGATACAGCCCCACTGGAGCAGACGTCTCTGTAGGGAAGTACGGATAATCCATTCTAGATTGTGAAGGCAACTGAAATTTAGAGAGTAATTTACCAGAGAAAAGGGTTCTGGGAAGAAGTTGTGAAGAAGGGACAGAAGTCTTCATTAGATTCACCTCTAGACTTTGGAAAATGTGAAAGGCTGAAATGTCAGGGTACATTTAATGCTGGAAATGTTGAAATTCTGGCCCAGCCAAAAAGAAGACATTTCACTCAAGTACTGAGTGGAGACCCATGAAAACAAAATCTATGCCTAAAAATAAGGCTAACGTCCTGGAATACGAATCAGGCTAATACCAGTAAAAAAATGATAAAATCTAAAGTTAAAGAGGAAGTTCTTAAAAAATCCAGAGAAAAAGAAAATGTTTGTGTAGAAAACAATGTAAATAGCAATTGATTTCCTGTGAGAAATAATGGATGTCCAGAAAATATGGATATATTTTAAATTCTATACTAAAAAAGAATCTGTTGAGGCAGAATTCTATATTCCTGTAAAAAATCCTGTAAAACAAAGAAAATTTCAGATAAATGAAAGCTGACTGAATCATCAGCAACACATATACAATGATAGAAATATAAGAAGTTCTCCAGGCTGTTAGGAAATGGCATGACATGTTAACCTGAAGATAGAGGAAAAAATGAAGAATATTGGAAATGATAAATACGTGTAAATATACTGGAAAAAAAGAAGTATAGCAACATTATATATAAGGTCAATATTCAAAAAATAATTTCTATAATACACACGTGCATTTTTTTTTACTGGAAACTTCACAATATTGATGAGAAAAACCAAATGAGACCTATAGAATTGTATACATATCCCATGTTCTTAATTTGGAAGACTCAGTATTGTTACGGAATCACTTCTCCCCAGACCGCTCTATAGAGTCAATACAATCCCAATATTTTATTTTTTATTAAATTTTTAAAATATTTTTTTATTTATTTAAAAGCAGAGAGACACAAAGAATAAGCAGGGAAGGGGCAGAGAGAGAGAGGGAGACACAGAATCCGAAGCAGGCTCCAGGCTCCAAGCTATCAGCACAGAGTCTAATGCAGGGCTCGAACTCACAAATAGCAAGATCATGACTGAGCTGAAATCGGTCATTTCAATTTCATTCATGCTCCATCAGTTATTTTGGACCGATTTCAAATTCATAAACATATAGATTATTTTAAGTTACATTATGTTTCTAACCTAATTATAATTTGGTCATAGAACCTGGCCTATTTAATGTCGGTTATTTGTTGTAATTTAATTATGACCTAGAGAAATATTTTTTCACAGTTAAACATGTTAAGATAAAAGTTCTAATTCATTGGTCTAGAGATGAGCCCATATACATATATATATATATGTATGTATATATATATATACATACACATATGTATATATATATATACGAAAATATATATCAAATATCAGGAAGCAGTGCCTTCGATCTTAATGAGTATGGAATTAAAACCTGTATATCAGGGGCGCCTGGGTGGCTCAGTCGGATGAGCGTCCGACTTCGGCTCAGGTCATGATCTCGCCGTCTGTGAGTTCGAGCCCCACATCGGGCTCTGTGCTGACAGCTCAGAGCCTGGAGCCTGCTTCAGATTCTGTGTCTCCCTCTCTCTCTCTGTCCCTCCCTTGCTCATGCTCTGTCTCTCCCTGTCTCAAAAATAAATAAACATTAAAAAAATTTAAAAAAATTAAAAAAAAAATAAAACCTGTATATCAAATTGTCCTAAAGAATCAAGATAACTCTCCCATGCTAATGCATATAAGTTTTCATCAGACCCTGACTCCATATTTTCAGGTACATAGCTTTATTTGTGAATACAAGACAATGAGCAAATTATTTTGCATTGGAGGACCCTACAAAGTGTGTTTCTTTTGACATAACTGTGTTCTGGGGGTCAGATCTGGGAGGACAGGACTGAATAGAAAATAGTGTTCCTGAAAAGAGAGTAATACACTTTAAGAGGTGGGAAGAAAACATCCTTACAGTACTTTTATACAGGAAATATTCTTATCCTCATAATTATATTCATTAGGGGGAAAAAATGACATGTGTCTACTGGTCCCTGATAACAAGGTTTGACTACCTAAACTGGCATTTCCTTCTGATAGTCAGGGTACCAGAATAGAAGATGACAAGACTGAAAAATCCATCGTAAAATCTCAGATAATTGGTGGGCTGACAAAAGGCGATTGGGTCACAAGGAATGAGGGAAATGTTGGCATAAAGGAAAAGAGAGGAAAGTTTTACAAATGGGAAATAATTTGGAATAAAAGATTTTGGCAAAAGCACTTTTCCTCCTCTCCACATTGTCTTGGGAAAAGCATCACCTGCTGAGTCGCCTGGGCAAAGGAGTGAAGTAGCATCAGCGTTTTAGTGCTGACTCAGTAAGAGCACACAGTATCGAGGTGCCTGAGGGTAACGGACTCGAACAAGTATCAGCTGTAGGCAAATCAACAGGTCTGCTCACTGTGCGTGCCTCCACAGTGGGTTTGAAAACAGGAAGCAGGCAGGCCAAAGATATCTTTTAATATCTTTTAATTCCCAGCCTGCTTCTGGCTTCCTTCTTACGCCACACAAACCGGAGGCGTAAGGATCTGGGCTTTGGCATCTCCCTTTAAGTAGGCGTGCCTAACATTAGACACTCATAAAAAAATCAGAGAAACATCTCAGGACTGCAACTCCTTAATGGTGAAAAGAAAAGCTGATTAACTGGTATTAGATGAAGCTAAACTATAAATAATTATATCTGCATTTTTTTGAAATTCTAAAAGGGAAGGTTTTCTTTCCTCCTAATTGCTCCACTAATTCACCATTAGCTCCAGTTCCGGTCCATTAGGGTCCAGTTCCGGCGAATCTAGAGGACCCCGAAGGATGGACGGTCAGGCAAAAGGAAGTGAGAAAGCCACGAGAGCGATGTAGTCTGATGACCAAGCAGGCAGCCTTGGCAATTCTGGCATCTCTGCCCTGCTGGTCTTAGTTTCTTTATTTAAAGGCAGTGAGTGACATTACATCAGTGACAAGGCATTCTTAACAACATACATTGTTGGCGCAAGACCTGTGTTAATCATCTATGGGTAGATTAGGAGTCCTTCTATCCATAATCTTTAACCATAATGGAGGAGGTATTATTCGCTTGGTAGAGACATAATCTCTAATGTTTGTCTAAGTTCTTTTCCTTTGTGAGTGAGTGAACTTATATCGTAAGGGCTCAAGTCTATCTCTTCTTTATGGTAGTTTCTGTAAAAGTATTTTGTTATTGCCTTTTTATTATAATGGAGTGTAGGGATGAGAATTACAAAAGGATTTGTGAAATGTTTACCTCAGGGAGGTGCTCAATATTTGCTGTTGATCAGTGAAGATATGTGTAGCTACTTTAGTTTGTACCTTATCTATAAACAGTGCTTCTAACTTTTGGGCTGGGCTAACCTCTGGGGAAGGTCCTAAGTCTCTTTACAATCTCTCCTATCAGTCTGTTAATCAAATACAGAGAGAAGATTTACAGATATGTGCCTTGAGGTTTTATGGTGGGCCTGAGGGGATGATTAACACAATGTGATACCTGCAGGGAAAATCTAGTTTGGTTCAAGGAGTCTTGGGGCCTAATATCTACTAATTTCTAGCCAGCTCATAATCGCTATTCTGTGTGATCAATTTGTGTAACCTATCCCCAAGAGGCAACTTTGAGGTTACTTCTGGCAAGATTATTCTCATTCAGATTTTATCCATCAAGACATCGCACTCCATGTCCCCTTTTCCATATGCCATAAAACCAAAGAGCATGATATCCTTTGGGCCAACAAGAGCAGTTCAAGAAATCCATGCCTGAAATATTATTTAGAAGGAGGTAAGACTAGGCGCGATCTTGGGCGGCGGGAAATTTGCTTCAACCACTTTTTCCACACAGGGAGGTGTCTCAACCTGCGAGCCCAACAATTAACCCAAAAGCCATCCAATGACCAAATCCAACAGAAAATGTATACAGCTCTTAATTTACTTGGCTTATGAAAGTGTTCAATACATGAATATTCTTAAATCTTACTCATTTTTTGTTTCCAGGACACTTTCACTTGACATTTTCTTCTGACCAAGGAAGTGAGACATCTTTCAATGATAGTTTTTTTTTTGTTTGTTTGTTTTTTTTGTCTTGTTTTGTTTTTAGGTTTCCATCTTTGGACTCCTATACTCTAAAATGTACTCTGCAAACTCTCTTGGCACATATCTCCTAGGTCTTTGGACTCCAATCTTATCTAAAATGGATGACATGAAAATCCTTGTCTCCAATTCAAATCTCTTTCCTGAGCCTCAGATTGATATTTATAACTTTTCTCCTGAGCATCTTCCCCCAAATATTTAATACACATCTCAAATTCTACAAATCCATATCCAAATGCATTGCTTGTTTTATTTCCCGTTCTCTGCAAAATGATTCCTTGCCTTTTTCTCTTTAGGATCTCTCTCCAAAAAAATAAAAACCATCCCCTTTTATGTAGCACTCTAACCATTTAGGGGTTTTTCTGGGTTTCTTCATCTTTTCCACCTCTCCACATCAAATCTTCATTTATATTCACTTACTGTCTTGTAAATACTATTCCTACTCTCTATATGTTCATTTTTTTAACCTAAAAACTTCCATGTTGTCTATCTCTAATCATGTCCCAATATTCTTATTTAATATATCTAGTTAGATAATTGTTCTAAAAAAAAGATCATGTCAGTTGCATTCTTAAATTGTTTGGTGGATTAAGAAAATTTGTTTATGAAGAAGAATGAAATCTCACCATGTGTAGCAACATGGATGGAACTGGAGGGTATTATGCTGAGTGAAATAAGTCAGTCACAGAAAGACAGATACCATATGTTTCCACGCATAGGTGGATTTTAAGAGACTTAACAGATAACCATGGGAGAAGGGAAGAGGGGAAAGAAAAAAAGACACAGAGAGGGAGGGAGACAAAACATAAGAGACTCTGAAAGACTAAGAACAAACTGAGGAGTGAAGAGGGTGTGGGAGGGGGGAGAGTGGGTGACGGGCACAGAGGAGGGCACTGGTTGGGATGAGCACTGGGTGTTATACGGAAACCAATTTGACGATAAATTATTTTTAAAAAAAGAAAAATTTGTTTAATCAGACAGCACAAAACTCTTCGTGATCAGCCCCTCTGCTTCTTCTGCCATATTTGGGGAGCAGAGTAGTGGAATACTCACTAGTTTTCTATTTCTCAATGTAGTGACTGTTTTCTAATATTTAAGTTTTATGACTGACTATGAAGTAACTTTTAGGGTTCCGTCTACTGGATGGAGAAATCTGTCACTTATATTATTTCATCATATTTTATTGGAAGCATCTTCCACTTGGTTGCTCTGGCAGCAGAGAGCAAAGAAACCTATTTGTCATCGTCTTCGTTTTCATTTCAAATTCTTAAGTAGCTCTTTAGACCAATGGTCTAAACTATAATGACTCAATTTTAGAAAGCGTTCATACTAATTTAAAGTAATTGGAATTGAAATGCTTTACATTTTTTAAATGAAAATAAATGATGAGACTACTTCATATGAAGTAGTTTTAACTATCGCTTTTAAAAAAGCTAGCACATTCTCTTTCATATTCATAGCTTTCCGACAACTATATATTTTTTCATTTGTCTTTATTAGCTTAAATAAAGGTTGTTTTGATTATAGTAACTTTAAAAAGGGGTAATAACATTCAGATATCAACAACTCTATTGTAATTTAAAATAAAAGTCAAGATTACCTATGATATATATTTGACATCTTTATGTCATCTTTCTCAAACATTTTTCTAAAGCATCCATTTTGCTAAAAATGTTTTGGGAAAACTTTATATAACATGTTTAACCATTTTATTCTACTAGAGTAAAACATTAAAACGCATTTTAAAGGTCCACAGTGAGACATCAAAGAAATATCTTTACTTGAAATGGGAATATCAAACCAAAACACCAAGACCTGGGGTACATACTGACATGCTTCGGATACTAAGCTTATTTCAAGTGAAAATATTTGAGGAAGACTGTTTACCATATAGAAGTTTTTTTAGTCTTTGCTCGGGCATGTTGTTCAGTTGAATTTTATCTTCTTGATGGAAGGATATGAAGCAATAGAGGAAGTAGGGGATACTTTTTCTAATATTTGATTCCAATTTCAGATTTGGTTTTGAATTTAGAGAAAAGGATCATGCATATTAATTTGTAACTTCCTATCAAAAGATAAGACTGGATGTCAAACTACTATACCAGGAGAAAGGGAATCAAATTTCTGGTTTCTGAGTCTCCATTTATGTTTCTTATCCCAGACAAATTACAATTTTATAATGTATCTAATATAACATTCTGCATGATGCATAATCCTCCTTACCACTTTGGTAAAATTTAATATACTAGGCTTTACAGGTGTGACTTTAGTGATGGAAACCTCTAGTTTTCACCACATTTGTCTAAATTGAATTAATAGAAAATTATTTTTTTCAAATTGCAAATATACCCTCTGGTCACATTTGTTCATTGGTTCCAGTTTGATCCAGTTTTTCCTCAGAAATTGATAGGCATCCTGATTATATCTCACAGTTACTCAGAACTTTTAACACAGTTGCAATTTCTTTCTTGATCTTCTCTTTTCTTAACTAAATAATGCAAATCATAGCAGTTTATTGAACATATAAAGCGTTTTGAAACTTCTGATGATCCAACCTGTTCTCCTTTTTACGTGTTGTAGATTGTCACCCCCTTTAATTATAATACCTATAAATGAACATGATTCTCAGAGTATGGTTTTACCGGGAAAGATGAGTGTTTACATAAGATGTTTCTCCTTCTATATCATATGTTAAAAAAGTATGAATACATCTCTGCTCCCAGTCCTGAATAGTTACACTCCAATAGTCTTCTATATCCATTTTTACTTATTTTAATGGCCTTTTCCTCATCTATGATTCTTAAAATGTTCCATTTGTAAATTGGCTTAATGTAATTTAGATTGCCACAGTAGAGAATTACTTGACACAGTTCCAAGTTAAAGTGCTGGAAACAAAATGGAAGCTCTAGTAATTTTAAATTGCTTTGCCCTGAACCTGGCAATTAAAAATAATTGCCACATTTTCAATTTTTTAAAGTTTCTCAATCTGAATGTGGCTGAGCTTCTGGTCTGTTAAAATAAAATGGCAAAAAAAATACATTCCTTCTAATTATTACAATGGTATAGTAATAAAAATCGCCTAACTTGTGTAAAACCAGGTTTCTAGTGCTTTTAGTTTAGTTTAACAGACTCTTTTAAATGCTTCAAAAAGGCCTCTATTTAACTAATTTAGCTTTGACTAGAAATCGGTGGTGGCTTATAAGGCCTCAAAATGTTCAAAAAGAAATAGAATGCCTGTCAGCCATGTTGTAGGGATTTCAGCATGGAGTTACAGGAAATACGGGAAGTATCAGAGCCTGGAAAAATCACTTTCTTAAATAATTATTATCTATCTGGGTAGGTTCGTATCCTAATACAAAATAACCAACAAAACAAACAAACGAACAAACACCACAACAAAACAGCTACCTTCCTTTAATAAATTGGAGAAGGCTTTCATTTTGAAGTCATCAAGAAAGAAAACTGAAAACAAATTATTTGAACAATACCTGGTCCAGCTATAGTCTTCGGTCCTGGAATTTCCTTTAGGTATAAGAGTTACTGGATGCTCAGTTTATAGGAGAATTATATTTCCTTTAAAACACAAACAGCTTGAGTAGAGGAGGACCATGAGAGCATACAACGATCTTACATATAATCTTTAATAATAACTACAAATTATGGATATTCACCTGGTTAGTGAGAGCATATTTCCATTTTTTTTAAACCTTCATTTCACAGGAAAAACTGGTTCTGAATGTTCTCTATGCCTTAATTTCACCCATATGGCTCATGTGTTGCAATTCTCTCTTTATATCTGGATTTCTTAAAAGAGTTTTGATAATACCATTCATGAAGTACCTACTGCCAATTCTTGCATTTTTGAAACTTAATATGTATGCAGAGGGTAGAAATAAGTGCCTGTAGCTGAAATGAAAGAACGCAAAGTTCTAGAAATAAATGTTTGAAATGCAAAATAGTCTGGCCCTTTAATCAAACATTTATTAAGTGCCAACATAAGTCCGGTACTCAGTGGGACATTAGATCAGAGTGCTTACAATAAATTTCCATGCCAGGAAATGTGTGTGACTCAGGTGTCATTGGTCTGTTCACCTTGGTTTAAAAAAAATTTTTTTTAAAGTGATTCTGACTTGACTTTTTATTCCAGTCAAACTCATGATTATTATTCTATCTATATCTATTTCTGGATCTTAAGAAAAGGTTGAAGAAGTATTTTAAAGGGAAAGAGGCGTCTTAGAAAATGAATACCTGTATTTTAACAGCTTTGATTGCAATAATAATGACCAATAGTTACCTGGATAAATGCAGGATCTCTCTTGATCTTCTCAACAAATCTATAAATTTGCTATTCTTGTTATCCCAGTTTTGCAGATGAGGAGAGACGGGCACAGAAAATTTAAAAACGTACTTGGTACCTCACAGCTAGTAAATAGTAGAAAAGGTTGCGAATCAGTCTCTCTCTCTAGAATCTGAGCAGTTAATCATTATGTTCATATTTATATTATAATAAATGTACTGAGGTATGTATTATGTTAATAACAGTTATCTTTTTATTTTTTTATACATGTTTCCTCGTTTGTCTTTTATTAAACAAGACAATCAAGAATACTCTGAAAGTGAATTTTGAATTTAAAAGCTATGGAAAAATGATAGCTTTAAGTTCAGGAAATACAATTATTATGCATATTATTTTAGTTTCATCCAACTAGTTCATATCTTTGATAGTTTTTGAATTATAGTTACAAAGCAACTTCAATTTTATAGCCCCTTGGGTATGTCTCTCAGACTTTAGGTGGGCCTTCTCATTTTCCAGTTTTATTCCACAATCATATCTTACTCTGAATTTCTTTTATGTTATATATTTTTAAAATTAACTTAATATACAGAGCATGGAGAAAGCCTGAAGGTGCTGGAAATAGCATTCAAGTTGAAGACTTTGAGCTTTGTTTTTTACTGCTTGAGCTAGCTGAGAGTGTGTGAACTTAATCCCTTTGGTACAAAACAAGAACTTAGATTAAATATAGACATTTCTACAATAACCTTCCTATTGTAAATGTCATTATGATTGTTAATCAAAATTATTATTTTTCATTAATTAAAAAAGAATATTGGATCTTCTTATATGATATTTTTACATGTTTTTATATGATAGAGTTATAAAGATAACTGAAAAAAAATGGTAGGGAACACGGTGGAGGTAAAGTAGTTAAATCATGTTGAGAAAAAGAGTGTATCATTTGTGCGAAAGCAAACCTGGAAATGACAAATGGATGAGGGTCACTTTAAATACAATCTTGTCCAATTGCTGGGTGATAGTGGAAAAAAGAAAGATCTGTAGAAAGAAAGAAAGAGATAGAAAGAGAGAAAGAGAAGAAAGAAAGAGAAAGAAAGATAGTGGAGAATGTGAAATGTTTAGTAACTTCTTTTCTCTTATATTTATTGCCATTTCCTACGATCCATTGATATCTGTTATTATCTTTTGCCATAAAAACATGGCAGTTATAACTATTATCATTGTAATTTTCTTATGTGTTTAAAGTATTTTATTTTAAAAATGTTTTAAAGTTTATTTATTTTTGAGAGAGAGACATAGTGCAAGTGGGGGAAGGGCAGAGAGTTTTAAGTCCTTATGGCCCTAGGGAGAAATATCCATGAGTTTATATACTAATATATAGAAAAGTAAATAAATGAATAGGTGAGAAAGGACAGTTCCTAATTACAGTAAAAATTCCAATTAATACATGGAGATGGAACGATGAAAATAAAAAATCAACATTTGGTAAATAGCACACTAATATTTGCTGAAGGCAAGAATGGATGCTAAAATTAATGAGTGAAGCAAGATAAGACGTAGCTTATTAATACAGTCTCAAACTCTCTTTCAAGAAAATATGTATTAATTTCAGAGAAAAAAGTCATCTAGAGATACCTGTCCAGACATATCATTGACCAAGTGATCAAGGTTAATCCACTGATAATGAGAACCATCAGTATAATCCATAGGTTGATACTATGCACTGGGAAGGGTGCAATGTCACACCTATGGTACCTTATCCAAAGTGGATTCATGAAAACATATCAAACAAACCCCAATTCAGGAACATCTACAGAATCAGTAGCCGGGACTATTCAAACATGTCAAGATCATGAAAGACAAATCTCTTCCTAATTGGAAGGAGACATGAAACTAAATGCAGTGTTGGATCCTGCACCTGAAAAAGAGCATTAAGTGAACAGTTGGTGGGTTCAACAAAGTCTGCAGGTTACTTCCTAGTATTACATAAATGCCAATTTCCTATTTTTGATAATTTCATGATGGTCATATAAGATATTAACATTTGAGGAAACTGTGTGAAGTATATGGGTAACTCTTTTTCTGAGTGTTGAGACTTTTTATTATTCTCTAATTATTCAAAATGGAAAACTAAAAAGTAAAAAAAAAAATAAAAATAATAACTTCCTGATAATTTTGGCTTTGAGATTCTCACATTTAATCTTGATGTTGAAAGGTTACTTACACTAGTTTTTTTTTTTTTTTCTATGCTATCTCAAAATTTGCTAATTCATCTTGCCAGCTGTCCAATACTGTGTTGATGAATGTAAAAAGTCAACATTTGGACAGTTGTTTTTAAACATTTAAGTAGGTGAAGGTAAAGTAATAGAAGCCCGTTCCCCGTCCTAGAGGAGTTCATAATTAAAGGAGGAATATGTAGGCGATATGTTTGGGAAGCTAAATTATATACGATGCCAAATAATATATGTTTGGGAAGCTAAATTACTATATGATGCCAAAATGTAGGGTATTGACAAGTGCTTTCGGTGTACAGAAGAGGTTGGTACACTCTGATAGTTAAGGATTGAAAATCATTTGAATATGAAGCCTGGATCATATGGTTTAGAGTGTAGCACTAGGCACTCAGAGATGTTTAGAAAATTTTGAGTAGTTAATTGGAGTAGGAATAAATATTCTTTTGGTTGTACTAATTAAAATAAACTCATATATAATTTATCACAAGATTTCTCCGTGCTTATCAATAAATAGTTAGAAAATCATTTATTCATCACAGTAACTTTAGGAGGTATTTTATATCACTTAATTCGAGTTTACGAATGAGAAGCAGACTGTAAGGATGATGTAAATTATCCAGGATTCCACTGGTAGAGAAAGCAGTGGGGCCAAATGAGTTTGACTCTAGAGCCACGTTTTTCCAATTAGAAGAGATGTCATGCTAGAGAATAAAGTTGTTTCTTTATCTTATCTAAGAAGATACTTGCCAGAGAGGACGAATCCCCCCAGAGGCATGGAAGGACTTTATGTTGTGAATACATTATAAGTAATCATGCTCTTTTGTCTGGAATGGATAGTAATCACTGCTCTAGTGTTTGTGGGTCATATGGAAAGAGCTACCAGACTACTCTATACAAAAAATGTCCTTTGTTGCTGTGACCTGGGTTGACTTGAAAGCAATCAGCTGAACAATAGTCTAGACATACAGAGCAATCAAGCTTTTCTGGGATTGAGGACCTAAAATGAGGAGGTGTCAAGACCTGGAGAGTGGGTGGAGGAGTAAAAGTGGTTGGGTCTTGGGGTGCCTGGGTGACTCAGTCAGTTAAGCGTAGGACTCTTAATTTCAGCTCAGGTCATGATCTTGCAGTTTGTGGGTTCGAGCCCCATTTTGGGCTCCACACTGGCAGTGCAGAGCCTGCTTGGGATCCTCTCTCTTTCACTCTCTCTTTGCCCGTCCCCTGCCTCTCTCTCTCTCTCTCTCAAAATAATAATAATACTAATAATAACAACAACAAAAAGTGGTTGGGTCTCTGAGTGTAATTTTGGATGATTCTTAGGTGCTCCTAGATACTACTTTTAGGGAACATTCTAGAAACTGACAGCTACAGGAGTATATAATCAAGGGGAAATTTGGAGAGGTGAGTTTTAGACATTGAATGTCGACAGACATTCTCTCTTGAATGTGAGATTTGTCTAGGACAACCAAGTGAAAGGTTTTCAGTAAGCTATCTTTTCAAAAGGGAATGATTTGTGTTTTAGATATAGATTTGGCAGTCAGTGGATTATCAAGCAATATAGAAGCAAACATAATGCAATCATTAGCAGATGCAACCTAATTTATATAACCTGCTCTGTAAGCTCAGTGAAGTCTCAACAGTCCGCCCAATCATAGCCTGCATGGAAGTTTATGCAGCAATAATTCATGGTCAGATAACGAAAGGACTCGCAAGCCTCTAAGAGAGAACCCACGGGATTTCGAACTATAGAAACGATCCCTGAAAGTATAGTCTTGAGAACCCACGGGATTTCATAGAAAATTCTGTCCTAAAGTTTCAAGAAAGGTAAAGACAGACCAAGTAGGAGGAGATACAGGCAAGCAGAGATATCCAGACTTTCAGAGGCAGATTTCGGGACTTTCACTTCATTGCATGGAATGACTTTATCTGTTGGTTATACACACAGACATGCACGAGGCATCGTGATCTTAGGGAAACCACAATGTAAACTGACTGAGGACTTACCTCCCAAAGGTAAGCTCTCACCTGTAAAGCTGTATGAGCTGGCATTTTTCTCAGCCCTGCTACCTCTGGAACCATTCCTCTCGACTATCCGATCCCTCTTTCTCCATGAGCAGTCTCCATTCGCCCACAAGAAACATTTGCTGGAGATTTCTGAAATCTCCAAGAGCGTATACCGCTTCAGGAACACCTCGATCTCCTTGCGGTCCTTAACTACTCCCCGTGCGATTCACTCTTCGGTTGCGCGTTTGTTGGCGTGCACACTCAATTTCAGGCCTGCGAGGAATTCTCTCGCTTCTCCATTATCCAGTTTTCCTGCTTGATTGCAGATCCCTTTACCAATTTTATTTATTTTTTTAAGTTTATTATTTATTCGGAGAGAGAAAGAGCATGTGCATGGGTGGGAAAGGGGCAGGAGAGAGAGGGAGGGAGGGAGAGAATCCCAAGAAAGTTCCATGCTATGTCAATGCAGAGCCTATGGCAGGGCTCCATCTCACTCTCAAATCGTGGTTTCACGACCTGAGATGAAACCAAGAGTCAGATGCTTAACTGACTGAGCCACCCAGGCGCCCCCGATCTTATCAACTTAGGGTAGAACTCTAATATTTCTATAAGTGAGTATATATTTTCTATTTCCAAATTCTGTGCCTTGTAGGAACCATCATTCCCTTATCACTATACCTGCTCCACTGGTTTTAAAACCCTCTGTTCTTGCTATCTTAGGTGACTTGCTGCTCCAGACACATGTTTTCCCGGGGGATTTCTTGTCACAACGTTCTGTTTAAGATGTCATCCAAGTTTGCTGATTTGTTTTAACTTCATTATTCTGGTTGTTTTATCAGGTATTTGGTAAAAAAAAGGGATAGATTGAACACCAAACTCTGCCATTCTCCTGCCAGAACTTGAACCATTAACTGGGTCAGACTTATTGTCCTAAAAAGTTACATGTTTTGCCGAAGCGTTCAAATTAATTTGACAAACTTGCAGATCTTTAAAAGGGATTTTAAATATACAATTATATTTGACTTCTAAAGGACTTCATTTTTATTTAAGTAAATTAGACTGAAACAATATTTAATGAATATCTAAATTTTGAAAGCAAGGAGCCCTTTTATGAAAATACATGTACAAAGGAGGACTTTCATTTATGTATGTATGCTTCTATGTGTACTAATTTATAGCTACATGAACATATGAAAAATAGCAAAACAAACTTGGGTAATCACATACCGACTCAATTTTCTACTCGGTAAGATTTTTCTTACCACGTTCTAAAATATACCTTTATTAAAGAGAGCTGTAAGGTAAAAAGAAAAAAGAAACTTGTTTTTATGGCTCGATGAAGATGCACTCTAACTTAGCTAACAGGCTGAAATTATCTAACTAGGTATTAAAAGCATAAACATGCTTAGAAAAAAAATCTGTATTTTCACCATACTAACGATTCCATTTTTTAAAGGAATATCATAGTTAAGCTTCACAAGTTCTTTAAGAATAAATACACCCGGACAGAAAATTGCACTTCAGCACGAAAAACACTGCAAAGAACAATATCTTTTATCTCCCGTCAGAAAGCATTTCTGAGAACAAATCATCCAACCTTATGCAACTTCAAAGAAGTAATCATTTCAGTAAGAAAAACCCGAAAGCGTGTAGTATAACTATTTATCATTACAGAAATGACTCTTCAGAGAAAATGAGCGTATCAAACCCACTTCCACATTACATTTTTTTAACTGGGCAATTAAGCCTTGTCAAAAACACGCTTTCGTACTTGGTTTTGAGAAATGTTACCAAATGGTAAAATGTGTATTGTGAGTCCTAGACAGTCATTTGGAAACAGTTTGCCTCTTTTGTGGAAATAAATCGAAAGTTTAACATTGTTCGTTTGTTTCTAAATATCTCGAGATGTGGGACATGCATAATTCTATAAAGTGAAAACACTGTGCTACATTATGTTTGCTCTCATTTTCTTTAAATCACATATTTACTAAAGGGTCACACTGAGATGGATTAGGTTGGAAGAATAAATGCAATTTGAAATCATACAAGAACATGTTAGGAAAAACATTTTTTTCTGTCTATTTCAAGGAAGAAATATACTGGCAAAAGTCTGAGGAAATCAATCAAGAATTGGGTAATTGCTGGGATGCCTGGGTGACTCAGCTGGTTAACACATCCGACTCTAGCTCAGGTCATGACCTCGTGGTTCATGAGTTTGGGCCCTGCGTCAGGTTCTGTGCTGACAGCTCGGAGCCTGGAGCCTGCTTTGGATTCAGTGTCTTCCTCTCTCTCTCTGCCCCTCCCCTGCTTGCCATCTGTCTCCCTCTCTCTCTCTTTCTTTAAAAAATAAACAAACATTACAAAAAGATTAAAAAAAAGAAGAACTGGATAATTGCTATGTTCTGAAGATTAGGGCTGTGTCATTGTCAGCAGATGTCAGTGTTCATGCCCGTGGATCCAACACCTTGAAATAACAAGCATCACCATGAATTTTCCTAGGAGCGTATTCTTCAAGACTTCCTTCGAGCAACAAGGAAAGGTTTGGATTATCAGGGAGGTGTTCAAGGAAAATAATTTAACTTAAGGAAAGTGGAAGAAATTCAATTTAAATATTAGACCCAGACATTTTTTCCAGGTTTTCACCAACATATTTACTTATATAGTACAGTTTTAATATACACGTTTATAAATAATGTATGTATCTACGTAGTGTCTAATTTATTCCTTTTTCCACATTCCATGGAGACAGAACAAAGAAGTGCTTCAGTCAAATAAGTACCCTTCTTCTCTGAACACCAGCCTCTCCCTCATCTATCTGAACATGTAAGGAACAAATGCATCATGCCTGGCACATAGTACACCCTCAAAGAAAATAAGTAACGTTATGCTTTTTCTTCAGGACAAGAGTTGTTTTTTTAAATATCTGTTGTAAAGGGCTAGCTTTTCATTTTGATGTTTTGTTTTGTTTTTATTTCAATATATTGCCAATATTTTTTCAAAAGATAGTAATTACACATTGCTACTACGTTTACTGGTGGTTCTTTCGTGGGTCTTAGGTAGTATCCTTTTATTCATACACAAGTGAGACTCAGCTGCAGACTCCAAGAGATGTCAGCGGATCGTGAGAGGGCTCTCCACCTGTTGTCCGGTTCCCTTCTGGGCACATTCTAGCACTTGGATGTGCCCAATCTCTTCCTTCTCCAAACAGAACAATAATTAGGTTCCGTTTGGTTTTCCCCTCCTGTACTGTGTCCTAGGAACTGCCTTCTTATGATAAGCTCGTATGAGCAAGGGCTGTCCAGCTTCATACCCCTTGCGGAGATCACGGCTCCGCTCCGCCTGTTACTCAATGTATAAAACACACTGTTTCATGCTTAATATCTGGTTTTCTAATTCTTTAATAAGAGAGGGTAAATTTGGCTTCTGATAAGCCGTTTCAGAGAACAGTGGCAGATGTTATGAATAACTTCATGACAACAAATATGACAGGGTGAAATAGACAAATTCCTTGAAAATGCAAATTAACAAGGCTGACAGTAAAAGAAATAGAAAATTTGAATAGTTGTATATCCATTAAAGAAAAAAGAACACATTAGTAAAACTTGCCCCAAAAGGAAACCCCAGGTCAATTAGTGATTTTTCTGATTTAAGGCAGAGATGTCTCCATTCTTTAAAAAAAAAAAAAATCTACCAAAGAATAAAAACAGAGAAAACACTTTCGAAATATTTTTTTAGGAGGTCAGTATAATATTGCTACCAACGCCTGAAAAAGCCTGCAAAGCTAAATTACAGACAAGCTACTTTTATAACAATACACACACAACCCCCCAAAATTAGCACCTCTATTAAAGTGTTATATAAAATGAATAATGCCTGACATATAAAATGAGGTTTACTTCAGGAATGTATGGGCGATTTAACTTCAAAAATAACTTAAGGAACTTTACTTGTTCTTTACAGAAAAAAGGGCAGGAAGAACATCGGACAAAAGGAAATCCTTTAGTGTACAAAGTGTGCTTAAGTTTTTGGTACTATTTTGAAGTTTTTATCAGGAGTTAGTTTTGAACTATAATAAAAAGTTTCACTGTCATTTATTTCTTGACTAATCATCAAGGATTTTATCAGTGTCTGTAGTAGCAGAAAAATACCTACAGGATATCCCTGATAAAACAAATAATAGAAGATTTCTTTAAATTTTGCATACAGAGAAATCATATTTTTATTTATTTTACTCTTAAAAATTAATTATCTTTAGTAAATTGTGGCATTTCCTTCAGAGGAGACTTCATCACTGAATTATTTGACAAGATTAAATCCTCATATATACCTTTATAAAATCATGTTTTCCCCCTCATTTATAGTAGTTATAATTTACATTTACTTGTAACTCAATCAATGTCTTTATTTTCTACTAAAAGTAGGTCTATGAAAAAATTATTTCTTAGTTTTGATCAACAATGTCTCCCACGCACTTAGCAGAGTACCTGGAAACTAATATGTGTTTGGAATGAACAAATAAAGGAGTGGAATATTGCCCGTGACTGTGATAAAATGAACATTATGATGTTTATAAAATGTTTAATATTAAGTATAGTTCATGTATAAAACGATGATTTAGGGGTGCCTCGGTGGCTCAGTCAGATAAGCCTCTGGCTTCGACTCATGTCATGATCTCACAGCTCAACAGTTCAAGCCCCGCGATGGACACTGTGCTGACAGCTCGGAGTCTGGAACCTGCTTCAGATCCTCTGTCTCCCTCTCTCTCTGCCCCTCCCCTGCATCTGCTATATCTTAAAAATAAATAAATAAAACATTAAAAAAGTAAATAAGACAATGATTCACTCAGAAATGTATTTATTTGGCACCTACAAGGAGTTCTATATGTGCAAGGTGCTCATAAAGTATGAAGGAAGATAAAGCATTCAATAAGCACCTAATCATTTTGGTTCCGTTTTTAATGTTTTGTTTTCAACAAAGTTTACGTTTATAGAAAAGTTACAAATATATCATTGAGAGTTCCTATTTATCCCTCACTTAGCTTCCCCTAGTGTTCAAAATGTTACATAACCATAATACAGTTGTCAATAGTAACAAATATTAGTATTACTGATAAATTAATATTAATATAGTAATAACCTATTGACTAAGCCACAGTCTTATCAAAATTCACCAGTATTTTCCCTATTGTCCTTTGCCTATTCCAGAATTCTATCTAGAATCCCATGTTGCATTTTCTTGTTATTTCCCTTAGTCTCCTCTGTGAGAATTCCTCAATTTCTCCTTTTTTGTTTTTTATAACATTGACACTGTTGGAGAGTACCGATACATTATTTTTCAAAATGTATCTGCCTTCAGTTTAGGTTTGCCTGATGCATCTCATTGTTGTGAGATTCCACGTTTTTGTCAAAAATACCGGACAAAAATATTGCGCCCTTCTCAGTTCATTGAATAGGCGGTTTTATGATGAGGATATATATTAGCCTCCATCATTTGATTAAGATTGATATCCGTGGGGTTTCTCTGCTGTGTAATTCTATATTTTCCTTTGTAGCTGATGCATCTATTGGGGCAAAATACTTCGAACCAGGTGAACGCTATTTTTCTTCAGATTTTCACCAGCTACTTTCAACATCCCTTTTTGGTTCTTGCCTGAAACAACGATCATGGTGACGTTTGCCTTTCTGATCGTGGGGATTTTAGATTACCCTCTTTCCTTTACACTCACTAACTGGGATTCTAGAAGCGACAGCTGCTCCTTTCCATTTATGCAGGATACACGTAGGCATGCATGTATTTCAACATGAATCCATGCATATACATTTTATTGTGGGAATTATAATAAATTACTCTTATTATTTATTTTCTTGTGCAATTCATACCAGATTTGGCCACTGGTAACATCTTCAGGGTGGCTTCTGCATCGTGTGCGTAATGAATTGGGTGTTTTCTGGCATGACAGGAAATTTCATGGTTGTCTTGCATTTTTCCTGCCCCAGCCCACTTCGAAGAATCCAGTTTTTTTTTTTTTTATTAGAGAATCATATTTAAAAACCAAACTCTGAGTGTTCCATGGGCTCCTTGCTAGTGAGATATCATTGCTTCTAGGCCATCTCGGTCAACAAAACTAGAAGACATATGCAAGTCTGCTAACTATGCCTGCATGCACGTCTACATGCCTGCATCTGTGTGTACTTGTGTGTATTTGCATGTGTGTGTGTCCTCCCCTAAATTCATACTGAGCTTCTGATTCCCATTCAATACCACTGTACCCATTTTAGCTTTTCTTCTTTTCTTCTTTGTATTTTTTCTCCAACAGTGAATGAATGCACTCTTATTATCGACAGTAAAATATCTAGTTGTTCAATTCTACTGTATACCGAATAGAGTTCTACAGTCGCTAACAATTAGCAATTAACAATTGCTAATTCCTCTTTGAATGACATTTACTAACTCAATTGAAGCACGTATGTGTAATTGTTTTTGACTCTGGCCTGATGGTAATCAATCAAGGTACTATCGTCCTAGGTTATGGAGGTCAGTTTTTGTAGTTTCCTATCCTTCAGCATGATTATTATTTCCAATACAGTTAGGTCCATTTGTTAGCATTTTATTCCACTTTATGTTTTCTCTATGCTCTACTTGGTTTTAATGTTTGCTTATTTGGGGGGCATGTGAAACATTACTACTGTTTTGAAAATCAAAACAATACAAATAATGGTCTCAGAGAAGTGACCCCTTATCATTGCCACACGCTGATACCGTTTCACCCTCTCCTCCACCGTCTCCCCACCTACTCCTTGTGGGCAACCAGTTTCTTTCATTTCTGATTTATTTTTCCTGTAGTTCTAATGTACTAATGAGCAGAAACATGTGTTTTTTTTATATTCAATTTTTCTGAAACAGAGGAAAGTATATACCTAGATATTGTTTTATTCTTTGCTTTTTTTCACCTAACAGTACGGCTTAGAAATCATTTCATATTAGTTTGTACATATAGTCTCATTGGTTTTGATAGTTGCACAGGACTCTCGTGTATAGATTCCCATTAGGTATTTTATGACTCTTCTCCGTATGGGCATTTAGATTGTTTCCAGTGGTTTATAACTGCAAACATAATTGTTGCGATGCAGTAACTTGTATATGTGCATTTTCATATTTTTGTAGGTGTATCTTTAAGGTGGATTCCTGCAAGTGAGATGTAAGTGCTGTACTGTGTACTTTTGTTTGTTATTGTCAACTGTTCCCCTAGAAGGAGTGTACCGATTTGGATTCCCACCAATAACATGTGAGTGCTTATTTCCCCACAATCTTGAGAAATGGATGCATACATTTTTTTAAAACTCTTGCCAGTCTGATAAACCATATCTTAATTTTCTATTTGCATTTCTCTGATGATGTGTGAGTGCTAACATATTTTTAGATATTCCACAGCCATTTTTATTTATTTATTTATTATTATTTTTAATATTTTTATTGTGAAATTGGTTTCCATACAACACCCAGTGCTCTGACAGCCATTTTTAGACCTCTCTATTGATTTGCCTTTAATGTATGTGGCTATTTTTCTCTTGGGTTTTTGGTGCTTTGACCCTCAATTCTAAAGATATCCTAATGTGTAGTCCCCCCCTTATCCAGAGACGAGACACCCCATGATTCCCAATGGGTTCCTGAAATTGCAGATAATACCGAACCCTATATGTACCATGTTTTTTCTATAGGTACATACCTGTGATAAAGTTGAATATATAGATAGGGTCAGCAAGAGATTAACAGTAATACTAAAATAAAACAATTATAATAGAATATCATAATCAAAATATCTCAAAATATCTCATTGAACTGTATGTACCCTTCTTGTGATGATGGGAGGTGATACAACACCTACGTGGTGAGATGAAGTGAGAGTAATAGCAGAGGCACATGACCTGCTACTTGACTGTTAGAGACCTCCCGATATAAGGGCCATTTTTGACCGGGGGGTAACTGAAACCACGGAAGGTTAGACTGCGAAGGGAGGGGGACTACTGTATGTCATCAGCTTGCTGTGTTAGGTGTTGCAAATATTTTCTCTCCATTTTTGTCGGTTATCTTTTGCCTTTTTGATGGTGATTTGCATCAAATTTAGAAAAATATTATGTCGTCAAATTTATCAAGCTTTTGTTCTTGCCTTCAGATTTGAGTCAGAGTTTGAAAGTCTTTCCCTAAATCCCGATTGAAAAGACATTTCTTTCTAATGTCTCCTAGGATGGATAAGGGTTCCTTTTCAACACTTAGATTCCACGTTAGTTTGAAATTTGTTCTTGTGTGTGATACAAATGGTTTTAATCTGATATTTTCCAAAACAATTCCCCAGTTGTCCCATAACAGGTTATTAAAATGTCCATCTTTACCTTAATGCTTTAAGATGTCATTGTGGTCATATACTAAATTTGGGTATGCAGTTAGGTCTAATTTTGGACTTCTGCTGCGATTCCATAGTGTATCTGTACATGACCCTGTGCCACACTGGCTCAACAGCAGTCATTACAGTATAGTTTAATAACATATTTGGTAGCTTTTTTCTTTCAGTTTTCTTTGTTCTAACCGTTTATGCTTATTTTTTCTTCCACATAAATTTTGTATCAAATATATTTTAAAAATAAGTTTTCACGGGGTGCCTGGGCGGCTCAGTCAAGCGTCTGACTCTTGGTTTCTGCTCAGGACATGATTTTGTGGTTTGTGATTTCAAGCCTTGAATCCGGCTCAGTGTTGACAGTGCAGAGTCTGCTTAGAATTCTCTCTTTCCCTCTCTCTCTGCCCCACTCCTGCTCATGTGCTCTCTCTCCCAAAATAAATAAACTTAAAAAAATAAGTAAAAATAGCATTTTGAACATTATTGGATTATTGGATTGAATTTATAAATTAAGTAAGAAAGAATTCATTATAATGTTGAATTTTTCTATCCAGGAGGAGGGGATATATTTCCACCTGATTAAGTTTACTTTGCTGTCTTCCAGGAATGTTTTAAAATGTTTTCTCGTATTGGAAAACACAATACAAAAATATTTTTCACATTTTTGTTAATCTTTTCCTAAGCAGTAAATTTTTTTCTGATGCTATTATAAAGATGGTTTTATCTTTATGATCTCTAGGTGTTTGTTTTTTATGTATATGAATGCAATTGATCTTTGTACATCAAAATTTTATTCTACTACTTCACTGAATTCTTTTTTTTTTAACTTTATTTATCACCAGTTGTCTGAGATAGACCAGATGTGTGATCCTACCATCTGCAAGGAGAGACTGTTTTATCCTTTCTTTACACATTGATTTCTAATTGATTTTTTTTTTTTTTACTTTTTAAAATGTTTATTTTCGAAAGAGAGAGAGTGTGTGTGTGCACACATGTATAAGTGGGGAAGGGCAGATAGAGAGTGGGAGAGAGAGAATTCCAAGCAGGCTCCACACTGTCAGCACAAGGCCCTATGTGGGGCTCAGTTCCATGAACAGTGAGATCAAGACCTGAGCAGAAATCAAGAGTCAGACGCTTAATCAACTGAGCCATTCAGGCACCCCTGGTTTTACTTTTAATTGTATTGTTTAGCACTGCCAGTAAAATATTTCATAATAACAGTAGTAGTAGTAGTAGTAATAACAATAATAATAATAATAATAATAATAATAATAATAATAATGTTCAATAATGGTAGTGGGCATCCTTGCTTTGCTCCTGACCTTGGAGGAAATGCCTTTTAGTGTTTTCATCTCTGGTTTAACCTGCATTTAACTACTTTCATTTGAATTTTCATGAATTTTGTTTTATTTTATTCATTTTATATTGCTTTAGTTTTCCTCCTTGTTCTAAAAGTGTATTTAGGGTAGTGATAAGTCTTTGTTTTTCATAATTTTGCTGCACACAAAAGATAAAGAGTCTTTTGTCATATAATCATAATACTATAAAATCACTGTAGCAAAGGCTTGTATATTTTCCTAAAATTATGGTTCTCTGTGGATGATACCTCCACAGTGTTCTATCTATCAGCCCTTTTTCCATCACCAGAGAAAATCTGTTCTTTCCAGGAATGTGAGGCTTAATGCAATTTATTTGACATCACAATATATTAGTCTTAAATTGAATATTGTGCAAAATGGTTATTATGCTCTTGTTCTAGTTTTATTTTTATTGGATTTAATTAAGATAGAAGATGGACCGCTCTGATGACCAGAAGGGGGCATTTGTTATTTAAATAAAATGATTTTCAAGCAAAGCCAATGTAAATAGTTGTGGAAACCAAAGTGGCTTTTGTCGTACCCATTCAGCTAAATTTAATCTCTGCCAATTTGAGCCAAATGTAGTCATTTATCACGTGATTTGTTTCAACTTGAAGATAGTTTTAAGCTCTTCACACACGCTGTTTCACAACATTTTGGTTAAAATTACCACATTCTGCAATTAATTCTATTAAAAAAAATTTGCGTTGACTTGGCATTATCTTAGTGTTTAAGTCTGGGGCGCCTGGGTGGCTCAGTCGGTTAAGTGGCCAACTTTGGCACAGGTCATGATCTCCCCGTCTGTGAGTTTGAGCCCTGCGCCGGGCTCTGTGCTGACAGCTCAGAGTCTGGAGCCTGCTTTGGATTCTGTGCCTCTCTCTCTCTGCCCCTCTCCTGCTCATGCTCTGTCTCTATGTCTCAAAAATAAATAAACCTTAGTGTTTAAGTGCTTACTTGATCCCTTTAGATTCTTAAAGAAATACTTTTGGGGCCCCTTGGTTTTCTTTCTAGTATTTTCTATACCATTTGTCTTATGGCGTTAGAATCAGGTAGTTTAATCTATCGACAATAATATCTCGGCATAAGGGTTGCATTCATACAAAATATTTATTAGAATGAATAGTATGTTTTATGATAGGAGCGATGCTTTTTGATAAGTATTTCTTTCCTATTAAATGAAAGATACAAAGAAAGAAATACATAAAAAATAACACCTTTGGAAATTAATTATTTTTATAATTATACTCTGAATGTATAAAGATCATGCAATTTTACAACCCTTTTTATACCTGACTTTTCTTACATAGAAACTAACTCTTTTGTTTTTAGGATAAAAGCACCCTGTTAAAAGCAACCATTTTTAAAAAGGGGCCCAGTGAGTGGCGGCTACTACTTTTAGGTTGTGTATGCAAACTGAGGATGTGTAGGAAACATAGTCATTGCTTTCCTGTCTGAGCACAATTTTTTTATATTCAGCAACTAAAAGTTATTTACATAAAATGAATATTTAACACTTGCAACAAGTTGCTTTGTTGTTGTTGTTGTTGTTTTTTTCCCTGAGATTCCAAAAACTTCATTTTGAAAATTTTAGACTGCGCTTTGTTGTTCTCTTTTTAGAAACGCTTTTGGAGTTTTTCATTTCCCAGGATGTACCCTGGTGATTTATTTCATCGCACGAGCATGTTCAAGATGCCTGGATACGGAGTAGGGCGTATGTCGCTGCTAAAATTACGGTAGCTTCTCAGTGGAAGAGGTCACACTTTCTATTCGTGCTTAAAGACGGACGGCAGGCAAACATAACTCTGGGAAAGACCTTTTAGCTATGCTTCAAATATCCAAGTGTCTGGAAGCATTAATGCCAGTGCATCCCTGGCATACTTCAAACTCAGCATGCCAACGCTGAACCTTCCCTTCTTTTATCGACACTCCTTTCCAACCCTGGAGTCCACCATCCCTCCTCTTCCAAGTCCAAGTTTATGGTATGCCCCTGCAGGCCTGAAACCAGAGGGTTAATTTTGATGTCGATCCATCTCAAATTTTGGATCATTCCAACTCTTGAATCTCTGATGGATTCTCTTGCTGATTTCTTTCTTTCTGACTCCAGTGTTATCACCCCTTTATATTTCTGTGTTTCATCACCTGTATGTTTATCTATAAAAAAAAAAAAAAAAAAGCCACTTATCTCGCCACATCAGTTTCTGCTTAGAGCAGTACTACGTCTCCGCGAGCCCGGCGGGATGTGATCCGTACTTTGTAGTGTTGACAAAGCCGCTTGTGTTTATTTATCATCAGCCTGGCTAATATCCTACTGCTGCTTTATGCACGCTGGCTGACTTAGGTTTCTTTCAAGTGTCAGGAAACAGAAACACAATTGGATTACCTTAGATAATAGGAGTTTCTTTTCAGGGAAGGTAGGGATGACAGAAAATGGTCTGGGCTACCAAATAATCAGGGCTCACAGAGAATGCAGCCTGTTTCACAATTTGGGGCATCTCCAGACTCACCCGCTTTGCGGCTCTGTCAGCAGCCAACCCCCCTGCTCTGTTGCCTCTGTCCTCCAGCATTCCATATACCACGACTCCGAGTTTCTATGTCTCCATCATGAGAGCTAACTTCTTTTTAAATGCCTTCTCTGTAGTATGTCATCTCTTTTGTCTCTTAGCTTCTGCTTTCTAACTCCTCTCCAAGTGTCTGGTCAAAGGAACATTCTAGACAAAAGAGATCAAAAACAAAAGAAAAAAAATTTACTTGCAAAAAGTTGCAAGGCAGACATCAGAAAGACTGACTTGAAAAGAAGTACAATGCGTTTGTTTATAAAAGAAAATAAAAACCACAGGCTGTCCATGTAGCACCATCTAGAATAAGCTGTAAAAAGTGTTCTGCTTTTGGTCCTAGTAATATCACATCTGAGATTATACTATTTGGATGTAATTAACAGATAAGAATAAAACCATATGATGCCAATAATACTATCAACCAAACTATAAAATAACTTTTTACTGAACACTACATACCAAACACTGTGATAATATCCTTCTATGTATTCTCATTTGAATAGCACGCAAACTGTATAATACTATAGTTTTCCGTATTTTGCAAATGACAGAACTGAGGTGCAGAAAATATATCTTTTTTAGTGTGTAAATGTTGGTAATAGTATTTCAAAGAAGTAAACTTAAGAATCTGCATACTTAACATTAAATAAAAAATAAAGCAGTGTTTAAAAAGTAACAATAGAATAAGAAATACATAATTAAATATTTACTTAAGTAGGTATGTAGATTTAGAGAGACAGCTTGCTTGATAGATGTAACTATCTTCCTTTAAATGTATTCTCTCCCAGAATATACAATGCCACCAATGTCTGTGCAATATAATTTGATTATCTAAAGCATATTACCAATATATGTATATATCAATATGTCTACATAAGAGACTGAGCTACAGACCAAATTGTTAACTATGGTTATTTTTGAGTGGAGGCATTATAAGGACTTTTTATTTCCTTCTATGTATAGCAAATTATATGCGGAAATAACCACATATGTGTTATGTCTACAATGAGATGGTTAAGATATTATGCTGTGTACGTAGGTGTGTTGTGTATTTCTATTCACTTTTAAACAGATATTCTATGGAAATGATATTTGACATTGAAGTAAAAGTTATAAACTGCGAAAGCTCTTACTAGATACTTAGTAAGTTGTTGGGAGGAAATCTTAATGTAAACATTCTTTAGGTTGTTCTTTGGATGGAATATTTAAAAATAAAGAGCTTAGTGAAGTTGTCATAGAATAAAAACACTTCTATTCACATGGTAAACAACAAACAGGTCTTATGTCTACTGAAACATCCCGACACGACACGTGTCCCCCTCCATCACAGGTGAGGACAAGGACTGACTGATGATGCTGGCTTCACATTCCCAAACAATCGTACAATTGAAATGGAAACGTTATGTGTGAGAATATTTATCCGAAAGGCATTTGGCAATTTTAAGTTGATTTCCTGAGACTGGCATAAATGAGTATGTTCCAGAACATTGGTTTATGGTTTTTAAACAGTGTCTAAGGTATTTCTAGAAAGTTGCATTCTTTCCAGGTTGCCATCATATGCGAATACATTGATGAGGTAGAGATCGTGCAACAAAGGAAAAAGAGAAACCACGAGGGTCTCCTGAGAATACAGGAACGGTAGCTCACCCTTAACCTTTAATAAGTTGCGATCTTAAGACTTCTTTTAGACCTCAGGAGAACGAAGAATAAGTAAATAATTATTATTACAGTTCCAACTGAAAAAAAAATGGAACAAAAAGTTCAAGAAATCAGCTTCTCTGGCATTGAAATTCTCAGGGTCATCAGGTACAAACCCCTAGTTTCTGAACTATTGAAGAAAACAATTCTACTGTCAAGAATAAACCTTTCCAGAACAGACATTATTTATAGCTTCAATCGTTCTTTTGAGTTGTGTCTTCTCATTGAAGTTTTAAATTTTTCATATTTACTTTCAATTGTAGAGGCATATTTGTGTATAAAACATAGGTAGTCTATTTAACCACAGCCCAGACAGTGCGAAGAAAGAATCGACCTGTTGATTCTTTCACCTCCTACAACAGCCTGTAATTTACTACCCCTGTAGACTTTTAATATTGAACTCACACACATAGCTCTTCGTTCGTTTTTCAGCATGTCCCATGTGTAAGGATAATTATTCTGTTGTGTTCCTCCCTACATCAGGCCCCAGAGGTTTGTAGCAGAATGTATGAGGTCAGGAACGGTGTGCATTTTGACAGTGTTGTCACTGCTGCTGCTTTGGATATTATACTCATGACTCAAAGGTGATTTTGATAGATCACCATGGTTTAGAAATATTTGGTAGATAGAAGGTTGGGCAAGTTTGCATTTTCTTTGAGTATTAAATGCATACTAATAGTGACATTTCTCGCTTACCATTCTTCAGCCACACTGGCCTGTTTGCCTGCTAGAGCAAGTACTTCCCACATTAGTGCCTTTCCACAGGATGTTTTCTCTACTAAAGATGCTAGTCCCTGCACAGGCTTTGATTTCAGCTCTTCCTTGTCCTAAGCGTGTCAGCTTAAAAGCTGGACCTTTGAATGGATCTTTCCTGACTTCCTTATCTAAAATAGCGTCCCACTTTATTCTTTAGTCCCATGTCCTTTATGTCATTTATAAGACTTTTCACAGTTTTTAATTATATGTGATCATTTTATTGCCTGGTACCTTTTATAAAAATGTCTTTTTAAAAAATATATTTATTTATTTAATGATAGAAAGAGAGCAAGAGAGAGAGAGAGAGAGAGAGAGCATGTGCATGAGCAGGGGAGGGGCAGAGAGAGGGAGACAGAGAATCCCAAGCAGGCTCTGCAGTGACAGTAGAGCCCGACACGGTGCTCTGTCTCATAAACCATGAGATCATGACCTGAGCTGAAATCAAGAGTCAGTCACTTAACCCACGGAGCCACCCAAGCGCCCCTAAACATGTCTTTTCAACCACAGTTGAGGACTCATGTAGGCAGGGATTGAGTCGTGTTGTTTCTGCACCTGCAGGTAGCCAGAACAGTGACTGACAAGAGAAGTTCAGGATATTTGTCTTATCGAAACAATATAAGAAAAGGACGTAAATGAATTCAATGAGCTTTAAAACTTACAATGCCTTGGAGAGGTCAGTAAAGTATCCTAAACACATCATATACATTTAATCTGTGTTTTATTTTTTTCTAATTCTATTTCTCTATTTTGCCAAAGTCCTTGTCATAGTTAAGTCCTGTATTTATCAACTTATTCACAACTCTAAGGTATTAAGTTTAGTATTTAATGTTGCACTCATACAATTTATCCAACTTAATAGTAACAATGTAGTGCATGCCTGTCAAAATTCCAGGCCTCTGAGAGTCTTTGGTCCACCAGTTCAGAACTTTTACAAATTCTAAAAAGTATGTTAAAAGGGAGCATGAGAGGAAAAGTTTAGAAGATATATGGGCAGTAATTGGTGGGGGTCATGCACCTTGACCTTGCTACATGAACAATGGAGGGAGAATGGAGGTTAGCTAGTACCTGCTAGAAACTCTGCCCAATAACTTGATTTATCCAGACTTTTTGGTTTTGTAAAGTAAATGCCAAAACAAACACGGATAAAATAAATTGCCTTATGCAGAAATATTGATTATGGTCAAGGTTTGATGTCACTATTATAATATTTAATTATATAACAACCTATCTATAAGTGAAATAATGTAACGTTCTATTTTCGCCCAATTTCTTTTATTATGGAATTGTCTGAGAATGGAAAGTGTCACAAAGATTTCCTTTAATGCCTTCCAATTTTATTTTCTACCGCATCATTCCATACGCTCTAATCGTTCCAATGATTGTTTACCAAATGTAGTAAGCACGACCTATTTTCTCAGGTTCTCATGTCTTTGCAAATCTTGTTCTAGTGACCTGGAATATCCCTTCTCTCTTTTTTGACATCATTCTTTCCCTTTTCAAGCACCTGATGAAATATAAAAAATAAGTAAGAGAATCTGGCTGGATCTGAATTAATCAAGATGAATAAGCTTTGGAGATCTGCTGTATCACAGTGTACCTAGAGTCAAAAATACTGTATTGTACACTTAAAACTTTGCTAAGTAGGTAGATTTCATGTTAAAAATCTTACTACAGTAAAATTTAAAAAATTAATATTTAAAATATTAATATAATACTAAAGATAAGGTACATATCTGATAGAGCAGTACTACCCAGGCTAATATCCTTTTTGATTAGTCTAAAATTATTGATTAGTAGCCTTAATTATATTTGAAAAATCTCTTTGCTTTTTCCATATAACCTAACTATCATGGAAATGAAATTCTATCCAGTTCATTTCTCTCTAGAAGAGGGAATTAGACAGGATATAAATCCCAGGACATGACTTTTGATCCATCTTAAGAATTCTGTGTGGCACAAATGAGTTGCTAATTATTGCATGTAGATACCATTTTGTATTCCTCTAGGATGTGGTATATATCCCTAAGAAAAAACAATCACTTCGATATAGTCTTGTCTTTATGTCATTATGGTCTATCATCCAAAAAACTGTTTGATGTGCTCCTAATAATCTCATTCTGGAAGAAAATCCAACTTCTTTGGACCCAAAATAACAGAAGGAAAGTAATCCAAATTTCTCGTTCTGAACAGAGTAGGAGGGATAAAAGTGTGTTATTTTGTTAGATGAGAGTCTGGAATTAAGGATTGGTGGATGCAAGCAGTAAAAAGGATATGTGTTAATAATATTTTCATATAGGGATGCCTGGGTGGCTCAATCAGTTAAGCATCTGACCTCTGCTCAGGTCATGATCTCACAGTCTGTGGGTTTGAGCCCCACATCGGGCTCTGTGCTGACAGCTCAGAGTCTGGAGTCTGCTTCAGATTCTGTGACTCTCTGCTCTCTGCCCCTTCCCGGCTCATGCTCTGTCTCTCTCTGTCACTCAAAAAATATATAAATGCTTAAAAAATTTTTAAATCATAGTATTTTCATGCATAACTAGTTACCTTGACAAGCATTGATACACATACCAAAACGACTTCAAGATTTCAAAGAGAGGAAAATTGTGCCTGAATCATTCTTATCAGGAAGAAAAATTAATATATAAACTGATTTATTTCATCTACTGTCTACTCTTACAAATGCTGTAGTCTCTTCAGAATAAGGAATACTTTTCCTCTCTCTTATTCTCGTCAAATAATTAAAACATATGTGAGCAAATATATGAACACAGGATGATATTGGCTGATATTGAATTTATTGATGTCTCAGTGGGCTAACCTCCACAACATGGGTGTTATGGACCCATTGACATGATCATTTTGGGGCAGTTCTGTGCTGTACACTGCATGCTACTGAATATACTTAGTATAGGCTCAATGAAGTCCAAGGCATACCCCCACCTCCTCCTGCCACGCATCCACTCATCATTGTGACACCCAGAAATATACTCAATTTCCAAATATATCTGAGGATTCAGTATCAGGAACTGTGAATGTAGCGATTCACAATAAGTGATGCTGTGTAAGTAATTTTGACTAGAAACGTGACTATATTTGAACGGATATTGGGAATATAGGAGGATACAGAGGTAGGCAGTTTTTCAAAACATGCAAATGGTGTGAATTATAGTCCTAAACACATGTGGATGGAAGTTTGTGTTACGAAATTCTGAGGGGATAGCTTTGTCTTTTACTCTACTTTATGCAGAGCCAAAGAAGAAAAAGGCAACTCTCCCCCTGCAGAATAGGCTTCCCCCACCACTTTAGTTTAACTATTTAGATTCCCCTTCAGATATTACAGTTTCTCACGGAAATGTTTAGTATGATTTTTCACCCAGCTCCCGTTGTTGGCATATGGTCTATTAAAATTCAGGCTCTAGGCCATCAGATGTCACCAATACCACAGGGCAAATGCTATCTACATGTGTGTTTTTTCCCTATGAATGAGCATTTTCTTGACAGTTCTGGCCTCTGCAGGCAACAAAATTATTTTTTCAGTTATCGGGGTCTATCAAAAAGTTTTGCTCAAGGGTTTAGTTTGACATCTTGGCAGAAATTAAATCCTCATAACATTTATATTTTGAGACTTCTGATTGAGTAATGCATCTCTTTGTTACAGAAAGGTATTTATTAAATCTATGATGCTGTATATGAAAATTTAATTCAAAACACTTTACAATGAGGCTGGGTGGCTCAGTCAGTTGAGAATCTGACTCTTGATTTGGGTGCAGGTCATGATGTCACGTTTCGTGGGTTCAAACCTTGCATTGGACTCTGTGCGAAACCTGCTTGGTATTCTCCTTCTCCTTCTATCTCTGCCCCTCCCCTGTATGTGCTCTCTTTCTCATTCTCAAAATAAATAAATATTTTTAAAAGACAAACAAAAAAAAACCAAAAATATTTTACAATGGTAGGAACTAGCATTACATTAGGGGTATTTACTGTAAAATAATTAAGAACACTGGCTTACTCTCTAAACAATACATTAAAACCTTGAATTGCAAGTAACTTATGCGAGCATTCTGCAAGATGAGCAAACATTTCTAATAGATTTTAACTTGATAAATGAGCGATGTCTTGGAATACAATTAGCACATGACCCTGGAAGTCACGTGATCACAACTGAGCCAGTATGATCTGTGAGATCATGACCTGAGCCAAAATTAAGAGTAGGATGTGTGACCGATTGAGTCACCCATGCTTCTTGCAAAATATTTTAAAAATGATATCATATAAGGTCAATTTGTGTAATTCTGTGCAACAAAACACCAAAAAATAGATATTTTATAAAGAAGTACAAATTGGTAATACTGACGAGTTATCAGAGGAATAAAGCTTAAATAAACTTATTCACATACAATAAGTGTAGAAAATTGTCAGGAATATATCTTCACTAAGAGGATCAGACTCAGAAGTGTTCACAAGGGAAATCTACTAAACTTACAAAGATCAGATTTTTTCGCATATTCTATAAATTACTCCAGGTAATAGAAAATAAAAGCACTTCCTCAATTATTATTATGAAACAAGTATATCATGAATAAATATATTTAAAAGAAGACAGAACCAAAAAAAAAAGTTCCAACAGGAGCTCTACAAGATTATTACCATAATTTTTAAACGTTCTCTTTGAATTTCTAATAAATAACGAAAAACAATAACATGAGATGACAAATATTATAAAATATTGCAAGCCCAAGAGAATTTACTAAAAAAAAAAAAAAACATTAGAATGAAAGATTTTGGAAGGTACTGAATGTAAAATAAATATAAAATTTTCTATCAATACACAAAAAGCAACAAAAATGGAAAAGGAGATTGTATTCCACTGAATAAATCAATTAAAATGATTAACCATTTAGTATTACATTTAGTAACACAGGCTCAGGACTTTAAAAAGTGCAATGTCCTATCGAAAACTTAAAACATGAGATGAAAACATTCCATATTTTTGTGTGTTTTGTATTGATATCATGGAAATGTTACTTATTTGGAAAGTACTATTTAAGCTTAATTCAATTTCAGTTAAAATTCTAATAGGGTGTGGGGCGCCTGGGTGACTCAGTTTGTTAAGCATCTGACTTCGGCTCAAGTCATAATCTCATGGTTCATAAATTTGAGACTTGCGTAGAGTCCTCTGCTTACACCTCAGAGCCTGAAGCCTGCTTCAGATTCTTAGTCTCCCTCTCTCTGCCCTTCCACCATTCTCTCTCTCTCTCTCTCTCTCTCTTTTCTGTCTCAAAAATAAACATTAAAATTTTTTTAAATAAAAAATTAAAATCTCTTCCAAGTATATAATATTATTGAGAAGTTTATTTAGAAGAATAAGTGTTCAGAAAAAGGCATAAATGAAAACTAACTGCATAATGAAGTCAAAATCTACCTTTTTAAAGAAAATATACTAATCAGTCAATGGTGCAGAGAAAACTTCAGAAATTGATTCCTATGGATATGAGAATGAATTCATGAGAAAAACATGAGTTCGAGTCAGAGAGAAACGGATGAATGATTGAACAAATCATGACAGCTTTTGTTGTTCTCCATCTGGTACAAAGTGAGAGTAGGCACTTACACCGTATACCATATAAAAGCCTTATCAATTACATAACTAACTATGAAGATAAAACTATAAAATTTGAAAGAAAACCTAGAAACTGCTTTTATAAGTTAGGGGATTAGAACAGAAGTCAAGTAATTAAAAATTACATCTTACTATATATATTTTTATATAGATATATTTAGGTAGATATATCAGAAAACTGTATATATAGAAAAGTGTATATGGATATTTATATATGAATATATTTTTATATCTGACTATATATTATACATTTAATTTAAATCTTTCAGAAAAAGATAAAGTGAACAGAAAATGATATAGTGTGAATAATATATTTGTATTGTAGAAGAAAAAGTGCTATTTTTTTATTTTGCAAAGTTTTTATAACAACAAAATAAAGTCAAAGTACATGAAAATTGTGCCAAGTATGTGAATAGAGAGATAATAAAGGATAAAATTGGATTGCCTATATGTTATTATATATAAAATACTATCAAACTTACTATTAGTAAAAGAAGTTTAGCCCTGCATTGACCTCTGCGCTGACAGTTTGGAGTTTACTTGGGATTCCTTCTCTCTCCTTCTGTCTCTGCCCCTCTCCTGCTCTCTCTCTTTCTGTCTCTCTCAAGAAATAAATAAAATTAACTTTATAAAAAGATAAGAAATTTAAACTGAGATATGAATGGAATACCATAGGATCTTGATACTCAAAGAGTGCAAGAAACTCCAGTTGATAGTGGGTTTTGGAAAAAAAGTGTTTTTATGTATCAAAAAAAGTATTTTTATGTATCACAAGATGGTAATGTGAGTGTGTTTTTTGCTTTTTGAAAAGCAATCTGGCAAATTCGATTAAAATGAAATTGAAAAGGCATATGTCCTTCAACTTAGCAATTTAATTCTTGGATTCCATCTCATAGAAATAAAAACGCAAGTACATAAGTGCATAGGTTAAAGCATATTTATTGTAGCATTGTTCACGGTAGTAGCTAAGAGCTGGCAACATATGAATGTACACCAGTAAGGCACTGGATGTATAATCTTGGCAAGTCCACACTGTGAAATATAATGAAATGCTAAGAAAATGAATTACACTAAATTAGTTGAGTGGAATGAATTTCCTCAATGTATTGCTCAATGAGAAAAACAAGTGCCTAAAATTATGTAAAAAAATGTTTACAGAAAAAAAACATGACTACCTTAAAAATGAGACCATTAAAACTTGTGGTTAGTTTGCTGGTCAAATCCAGGAAGAGTGTTTACAGGCTTCTGAGTAGGGTTTGAATTGATATAATGGATGGCTCTGAATGATTAGGCAGGCTAAGGCACCAGACTTGTCCCACACAGAGGTTACCCGAGCCATTAATTGTCAGAGTAAAATCTGTTGACTTTAAACTGATTTTTTTAAATATTGTGTAATTCTTCAATGATATATTTAGTAAAAGGAATGTTGAAACATTACAATAACCTTAAAATTAACATATACCATTTCAGGCTAATACTGTGGTTTTTATCACATCTTATTGTCTTCATTATTTCAACCAAAAATTTCCCAAGGCCTTCATTAATATGTATTTAGCTCTCTATCGAGGTACAAAAAGTCGGCTGCATGCCTAGAGGTTTGTTTTATGTGTTTAACTTGTGCCATTGAATTGATGGATATTTACTACTTGAGTTGCTGCATGTGAGTTGGACAGTGGCCAAGAGAGGAAACAAAGAAAAAACAAACCAGTATTAGAAGTTTCTTCAAACTTACCGTAATAGTATTTCTTTTTAATGATTAGAACAAGGGGCACCTGGGTGGCTCAGTTGGTTAAGCATCTCATGGTGCGAGGGTTCAAGTCATGCATAGGGCTCTTAACTGACAGCTCAGACCCTGGAGCCTGCTTCCCTTTCTTTCTTTTTCCTTTTTTTAAACATTTTTTTTAACGTTTATTTATTTTTGAGACATAGAGACAGAGCGTGAGCAGGAGAAGGGCAGAGAGAGAGGGAGACACAGAATCCGAAGCAGGCTCCAGGCTCTGAGCTGTCAGCACAGAGCCCGACCTGGGGCTCGAACTCACAGACCGCGAGATCATGACCTGAGCCGAAGTCGGACACTTAACCGACTGAACCACCCAGGCCCTCTTGCTTCCCTTTCTGTGTATCCTTCTGTCTCTACCCCTCACCTGCTCATGCTCTGTCTCTTTCTCTCAAAAATAAATCAACATTAAAAAGACAATAAAAAGTAAAGATTAGAATAAAAGTATAAGTTAAATATAATATTTGGTCTACAGATAGAGCGATAGTATAATTTATGAACAAAATATGGAGATTTCTTTTTTCTCATTAAAAAATGTTTTTAATGTTTATTTTTGAGAGAGAAAGAGAGAGAGAGAGGCAGAGTGCAAGCGGAGGACGGACAGAGAGAGGGGGAGACACAGACCCTGAAGCAGGCTCCAGGCTCTGAGCTGTCAGCATGGAGCTCAATGTGGGGCTCAAAGCCATGGATGAGAAATTATGACCTGAGCCAGAGTTGGCCGCTTAAGTGACTGAGCCATCCAGGTGCCCCTGAAGAGAGAATTTTAAATACGGTTTTATTTTTATCAAATTTTTAAACAAAGTGTGATCGTAAACTTGGATTTTTATATTTGATAAATTTTAAATTCATTGCACCTTATTTCCGTTCAGAGTTTCTTTCATCAACAAATATTTTCACAAGAGAAAAATTGTCACACATGGTGTCTGTACTTATGACTTTAATGTTGCATCTGACTTAAACTCTGTGTTGTGTGTCCTCTATATGTAAACAGTTGGAAAAAAATTTTAATGAATAAGAAGTCAAATGTTTGATAAGTGACTACCCATTTAAAAGTTTATGAAGTGGCATGTTTTATAGAAATTACATTTTCACTAAAAATGGAAAGTTTGTGGTTTGACACATTTTTTTATATCATGAAAGAATTATAATACAATATACAGTACATTTGACTAATTTTAAAGAATTGGATCTAAAAGCATAAAATGCTTATCAGAGTAAGTTTTTCTATGCCCTCACATAAAATAATCCATTTTTTCTATGTGTGAAATTGATAAAAATAAAGTTATGCTTAGGAAAAAAATCTGCAAATCAGTGGATCTTCTCAATATCATTACATTCTACGACAACATATTATTTACAATTTAAAATAGAAACTTATCAATAGATTATTTCTACAAATCAAAATATTCCAAAGCACAGTTAAAAAATGTTAAAGTAATTTTTTATATAATTTCAGCTTTCACTCATTAACTTTATTCATCAGTACCAAATTCACCTCTGTTTATATGATTCTTCAGTGATCTTAAACTTCATTCTGTAGTCTATATTTAGGATTAATATGAGTTAGCCTTTCCACAATTAAAGTAAATGAAATTATCACAGTCGGTTCTCTTTTTTTTTCCACTGAGGAATAATTGACATATAACATTATATTAGTTTTGAGTCACTAATTGGTGATTTGATATCTGTATACGTTATTAACTAATCAGCACAATAAGTCTAGTTAACAAATGTCACCATACATAATTACACAGATTTTTTTGATGTGATGACAACTTTCAAGATCTCTCTTAGTAACTTTGAAATATCCAACACAGTATTGTTAGACTATAGGCACCATGCTGCACATTGCTTTCCCAGAAATTACTGACTTTACAACTGGAAGTTTGTAACTTGTGCTCCCTTCACCTATTCCGCTGGCAACCACTTATCTATTCTCTGTATCTATGAGCTCATCTTTAACTTCAAAAAAATTTTTTTAGACTCCACATATAAGTGAGATCATCCGGTATTTGTTTTTTTTCTATGTGATTTATTTTATGCATAATGCCCTCAAGGTCCATCCATGTTGTTGCAAATGGCAAGATTCATTCTTTATTTTTAATGGTTGAATAATATTCCATTTTGTGTGTGTGTGTGTGTGTGTGTGTGTGTGTGAGTGAGAGAGAGAGAGTGAGAGAGAGATTTTCTTCATCCATTCATCCATTGATGGACGACAAAGTTGGTTCCATATTTTGGCTATTTTAGGTAATGCTGCAGCGAACAAGAGGGTGCATGTATTTTCTAAAGTTGTATTTTAATTTTCTTTGGATAAATACACAAAAGTGCAATTTCCAGATAATGTAGCAGTTTTAATTTTAACTTTTTGGGGAACTTCCATACTGTTTCCCATAGTGACTAAATCAATTTACATTCCAACCAACGATGCACAAGAGTTCCTCTTTCTCCCCATCCTCACCAACACTTCTTAACTCTTGTGTTTTTTATGATAACCGCTCAAACAGATGCAAGGTGATACCTCACTGTGGTTTCGATTTGCATTTCTCTGATGACTAGTGTTGTTGCCCAAATGTCATGGTTTTTTTTTGGAAAAACTGTCTATTTAGATCCTCTGCCCATTATTTAATTGGATTGTTTGTTTTTGCTTGAGTGGTATGAATTCCCTATATATTTTGGATGTTAACCCCTTATCAGATATATGATTGGCACATATTTTCTCCCATTCAGTAGGTTGTCTTTTTATTTTGTTGATCGTTTACTTTGCCTTGCAGAGTTTTAGGTTGATGTAATTTGTACTTTGTCGCCACAGAGTAAACGGAATTATCACAGTCAGTATTTTAGTAGAAAATAAAATATGAAGACAGAAAGAAATCTTACTCTGGTCTACTCTGTCTGTTCCTGTAATGTTCAATTTATTGTGAAAACTTTAAGACTTCGCTAATAAATTGGAACCTATCTGAAGGTGAATAAGCATGGTGTTGAAAGGGCACTGAAAACAACACACTGGAGTGATAAAAAATATTGAAGAAGAGATGATGTAGGGTATGTATAACTGTAGCTGCTTTCAGATTGTCAAAACATTGTCACATGGGTTGTATTTCTTCTGTGTGACTCCAGAGGGCAGCACCAAGTAGTTAGAAATTATACAAAGATGCGTTTGTGCTCAGAATAATGAAAGAATTCTATCAAAAATTCACCTAAAGCTTAAACAGCTCTGTAAGGGGATTCAGTAAATAGGTTTTCTCTGAGCAAATCTCTAAAGTCCTTGGTGATGCTGAGGAGCTATGAATCTGCTACTTTGGAAGAGCAGACTATTTTTATTTTGAAGTTCAAGTAAACCTTTCAGTGCAAAGCTTAACATGCACTTATCCTATATACAAGTCAAAGCTTCTCAGAATAACTATTATAAATTGTAACGTCTTTGAAATATTGATCTATTTGTAAAAACACGAGATATCTCAGATGACTTATTCATTATTTTCCCCATCACTCACACTTTTGAAAGGATAATTTATAATTATGTATTCTCAAAAGAGCTTTAATGTATACATTCTATAAAAAATATAAAAAGAAAGTCTTAAATAGCATAACCTGACTTATATAACACTGGATAAGTTAAATCGTAGTGGTAGGTTTTTGGGGAGAAATCTCTCAGAGCAAGATATAATGCTTCATTTATATATCGTCAGGTTAAACTTGCTCCTTGAAAATGGGAATTGCCAAACTCCGCATATGGCATAGAATATGGTCACAAATGTAGAAAACCAGATATAGGGATCATTTGACTTTAACAGTGCTTTTTTTTTAAAAAAAACGTTTATTCATTTTTGAGAGATGGAGATTGAGTGGAGGAGGGGCATAGAGAGAGAGAGACACAGAATCTGAAACAGGCTCCAGGCTCTGAGTTGTCAGCACAGAGCCCGATGCGGGACTCAAACCCACAAACCAAGAGATCATGACCTGAGCTGAAGTCAGATGCCTAACTGACTGAGTCACCCAGGCGCCCCTGACTTTAACAGCGTTTTAATTAAATATGGAATGATAAAAGGAGATACACATGATATTGTGATCAATATTGCACATATGTTCAATAATGTTATAAATTAATATTCGATTACTATTTGCTATAGAAGTAAAATCTCTGAATATAACAAAAATAGATAGAGGATAATCATCTGAGCTGTTTTTACTACAATAATAAGTAATTTCATCTGAAATTTAAAAAAATTATGTCCGAAATCTTCTTTGGTAAAATTAATGATATTATGACTTTTATATATTTAACACAAACGTATTGTGGTTCTCAGCTAATCTGTGCTTATACTCTCCGCATCAACTCAAAGATATTACTGTTTCCCCACACTAATGTACGGTCTTTTTGACCTATTTTCTGTTTGGATTTATAACAGTGGATAACTTCTTTCAAAAATTAAGATAAAATAATTTTAAGACCTTTTGTTACCGACATTAACTCTGAAACACCCCTTTTATTTGCATGCAGCAAAACGTGATACACTGTTTTTAAATCTAAGAAATAAGGTCAAGAATGAACATCAATAGCTCCTAGGAAAAAAAAAAAACAGAGTTCAGCAAAATTTTAGAACAAGAATGGTAGGGGGAGGGGTCCTCAGGGCCTCAACCTAATTTCATGTGACCAGAGGTAATTAGTCTGCAAGATGATATTGCTCTGACCTCAAGGCTGCACCCAGCAAAAAAGTAGTTAGAGATCTTTTGTGCTTACCCCATTCAGGGTGGGAGCTGCCTTGGGAATAACTAACCTGAAGAGGCGGGAGGAATTCATGTCATTTTATTTTTCCCTAAAGATGCTGAAATCGATGGCTTCATTTTGTAACATCTTATTCTATAATATTCTCATTTGGCACAATTATGTGAACAGTTTTATGATTCTAACACTAATGCAATTTTTACTATAAGAATTCTGAATAGAGATTTAATATATATATAATAAACAACTAGTTTAAGTTCCCATCAGAATTATGCACGTGTGAGAGGGAGATTAAGGGAAAGAGAGAGACAGAGAGAGGGAAAGAAGTATTTTAGCATGTTGATAGCAGAATTACTCACAAAGTTTAGAAACTCTCTTTGTTTAGTAACATGTAATGTTTAATAAATCATGGCAGCAAAAGGTAACAACATTAAAGTCTACAACAAATGCTAGCATATATTCTGCTCTTAGTATGTATAATTCTCTTCTTAGCATAATAAAATAAATCTTAAGAGAAACAGAGATGAAAGGAGCTCATTGAGATAGAATGGCCCCATTAACTTGGTTGAAGGCATGATCCCTACCCCACCACCCTCCCAGAATAAAAAGATTCTGTGGAGAAAGTAATGCCTAATGAATTTTAAACACTTGGATGTCTCAACCTCAACATGTAGCTTTTGGCTATGATGCATAAAGGTGTAACCCGCCGTCCCGAGAATCAGCCCCCAAATTAAGTAAAACTACTTCACCTTTTGCAGTCCATTTTAACTTCAAGAATAAAGACTTTGGGGGTAATGTCCAAAGAGAGAAATGTATAAATCCAAATATAACAAGAAATTGAAGCCCAGTTTCCCCAGATTAGCTGGGGGGTCTTGGGTAAAATGCTAAATTTCCCACTACACATGTAATCCTTAAATTATCTGAATACAGGTAGTATAGGGAATTGGAAGACATAATTGGAGACAATCAAGGGACAGATATTCATTTTATAACTTACTATCCTTATATCAATTCTTTCCATGGGAACAAAACAAAACAACAAACAACAAACAAATACTTTCTCTAAAATGTAACAATCTTCCGAAACATACTCTACAACAATAGGAACAACACCGTATATGTAGATGTGAAATTGTTTAGCTCCTCGGAACAGGAGCTTTGCTCTGTCTCTGCAAATGCCCAATTTTCCCCTCTCCCAAATTGATGAGTTTGTCACCACAGGTGAACAGATTATGCTAAATTAAAGTAACCAGACACATAAATCTGCATATCGTATGATTCTAATTATAGGAAATGTCCAGAAGAGACAGAAAATGGATCAGTGGTTGCCTTGGGCAAGAAATGGGAATGAGGATTGATTGTGAATGGGTCTGAGGGAACTTACTAGTGATGAAAATGCTCTAAATCTGGAGTGGGTGGTGATCGCACAACTTGGCAAATTTACTAAACAATCATTATTGTACACATAAAATGGGTGAATTTTATAAGCAAATTCCACCTTAATACTCTTGTTTTAAAAATGCTCATTGTTTTAGAATAGATTTTTCTAAGTTTTAGCTATTAAGATCTCAGCATGGGAAAACTGTTAAAAACAAAAGTTTATAAGGAATAATGTAAAGCCACTAAAATATTCATTACTCACAGTCACCGATTGTCAAAATAGTAATATCTATTTTCTATTCTTATCTGTATGATACAGATGTTTCCTTAAAAAAACATATTGGCATCTAATGCATCATAAAATTGTTCTCTTTTTATCCCATGTCTCCTATAGCATGAACATTTCCATTTCTCATAATATATTTTTTATTTTTATTTTTTAATGTTTTTTATTTTTGAGAGAGAGAGAGAGAGAGATTGAAGAGAGAGCATGAGCAGGGAGGGGCAGAGAGAGAGAGAGAGGGAGAAAGAGAATACAAAGCAGAGTCCATGCTGTCAATGCAGAGCTGGGCATGGGGCTCAAACTCGAATTTGAACTCATGAACCATGACATCATGATCTGAAGTCAGAAGCTGAATGGACTGAGTCATCCAGGCATCCCATAATATGTTCTTTTAAAATAGGATTTCAGGGGCGCCTGGGTGGCTCATTTGGTTAATCGTCCGACTCTTGATTTTGGGTCAGGTCATGATCCCAGGGTTGTGGGATCGAGCCCCAGCTCCATACCCCATGTCAGGCTGCTGCAGCATGGAGCCTGCTTAAGATTCTCTCCCTTTGCCCCTACCCACTTCACTTGGGCAGCCCAAGTAAATTTTTTCTCTCTTTACCTCCTCTCTCCCCCACCAAAAAAAATAAAAAAAAAAAAAAATAACATAAAAGATTTCCAACTGTTGCATAGTGATCAATAAAATTTGATATAATTAGCCACTCCCTCTCCTTACTATAAGCTATTTATAAAGTTAAAAGGCTATGATTTTGTACTAAATACTCTTCTGTTTATTTACTGGGAATTTGTCTCTGATTATTTCTTTAAGTTGATTTCCTGAAATGGAGACCATCTAATAGCATGTAACAGAGGCCAGGTTAAGTGTCTACCATATGATCCTTGAAGGCCACAGAGTGAGATGGCTTAGGTACAAGATGGAGAAGGAACTGCTGACCTATGTGTTATAGGCTGAATTGTGTTCTCCCCAGATTCGCATGTTGAATCCTTAACCCCCAGTGTGACTGTCCTTGGAGATTGGGTCTTTAGGGAAGTAATTAAGCTAAATTTAGTTCATTAGGGTAGTCCCTAATCCAATATTACTGATGTTTTGGGAAGAAGAGAAGGTTAAGACATGGGCTTGTAGAGAGTAGACCGTGTGAAGACACAGGGATAAGAAGGCCATCTGCAAACCAAGGAGAGAGGCCTCAGAAGAAACCAACCATGCCAACATCTTGATTGTGGACTTTTTGCCTCCAGAATTGGAAGAATATACATTTTTGTTTAAGCCACCAGTCTGGTACTTTGTCATGGCAGCCCTGGGAAATTGATATGCAACATAAACTATAAAGTGAGATAAAAATATATTTTTCATTCTGTTAAGCTTCTGAGATTTCTGTGTTTGTTCTTTGTAACACCTAGCATGTTTACTCCAATAACAATGAAGTATTTTTATGACTGATGAGGCTGAACATCCTTTCATGTCATATATTTTTATTCTGAACAACACTTGTCCCTATCTTTAGGTCATCTCTATTTTCTTTTAGTTTTATTAGATTTTGTTGAATATTAAAGTTATAATCTGTTGTTTAGTATATATGCTACACAAATGTATTTTTTTATTAACTTTACTTGTCTTGATATTATTCATATTAATTGTTTTATCACGCAGAATTTTAAATGGAAGAATTTAAAAAGTTGACTGCAGTCAATTTTCCCAGTTGTTCCTTCATTGTTTCTTTCATAGTTTTTCTGGCAAAAAAAGTCCTTCTATACCCTAAAATCAAAGAAGTGTGTACTTGTCTTTATTTTCTGTCTTATTCTTACATTCTTTTTGGAATCAAATTTACCATTTTATGAGATGTTGTTTCTGTCTTTAGTCTTTATTCATCTATATTATTTTTCTGAATATACTACTTAACAAGTTACTCTAGAAGAATTTATCTAAAAATTCATTGGAAATATTATCTTTTCATTATATAATTACATATGAATATATATGAGTTTCTGTATCTCTGGTTTTTCTATCACATTAACTAATTATTTATTCACATTGAAATAATTTTCTTTTATTTACTACATATTTGTAAAATGATGTTTAAATTTTACTTAGAGTTTTCCCATTAGATAAATTTAAAGTGTTTTATTAACGTTTTCTATGCATTTTTTAAATTCCAAATAAGTGGAATAATTTTGTTGAGTAAAAGAATTCCTTTAAGATGTTGATTTTAATTACTCTTCTATGTCAGTCAGCCCATATGAATGAAATGAAATGAGAGTGAAAGAGTAACATTATTTTATATTTTTTCCCTCTGGAACATGATCTTTCAATCTTCATTCTATTCAGTTTTCCTCTTTTTGTAAAAATGCATTCTGTGGTTATATTCCTATAGATTTTGCTTAGGATTTCTAACTTTTGTTTTAAAGAGAGATATTTTTGTTGGTCATGTTTTATATTTGTGGTTTTATATTTTTAAAATAGTTATAATAACTAACTATATTTTAAATTAATTGATTTCTTTGATATGGGACTACCTCCCTAATGGTTCTTTGTTTATTTAATGCTTAAAACAAAATATATATTGAGTGCCTATTTTCCTAAGCAAATAATCTTATCCTCTAAAATGAGTGGAAATTTGCTTTCTTGACGACCAATATGTAGCGACAATTATGTAGGCATAAAGTTGCTTGTTATAGTCTCACAATATTTAATCTTCTCTACATGTGTTTTTATAGGTGACCTATTTCTTGTTCTGCACTACTATCTGTAGTTAGTAAATATTCTATAATCCATCATGAGTCAACCTTAGTGAGAACTGTTTATTTGGTTTTGACCTGGCTCCTTAGAAAAGATAGTTTCCATCTTCATTCTTATAAGCTTGTGTTTTCTTTTCTCTTATCAAATTCAAGCCTGCTGTGGGAAGGGGTCTACTACTAAGGACATATAATTGGTTTCTTTTTTCTCTTCCACCTACTGCTACCATTGCCTACTTGTTCCATTTAACCTTAGTTTCTGACCCTGCCAAGATTGAGGTTTGAAAGAAAGATAGATGAAATGAGTGGAAATTTGCTTTCTTGACGACCAAGCTTACAGTTTTAAACTTGGGATCCCCGGAATTGATAGGCTTGCGGCGTGACTCTTTCTGCTGGATATCTTCATGAGTTTTTTGAAAAATCTTTTCCCTTGCTGGGGATCTCTCAATCGCAGCCTTCTTGACATGAGTAAATTATTTATTTTTATTTTCTAATAACTATTTTCTTCTCGGGCCACAGTGATATCCAAGAATTCCATCTTCCTTTTGATCATGTATATTTGTCCCATTTAGGGAGCCTTTTCTGACAGGTTGTAAGATAGCAGCACTCTGATGTGTAGCTCACGTCTGGTCCTCAGGCAACACTCATTCTTTGTCCTGGCTCACTCAGGAAACGGAAACTATTCTCAGCCTGGCAGTCCCGTCGATTCCCAGCAGAGCAGCCAGCCAGTCTCTCATTCTTGTTTTTGGATCTTCCAGAAAGCAGTCAGCCACACTTTTGTCTATCTGCCAACGAGAGCAGAGAGTGCTCTTTGTCTCCATGAAGCAATTTTCTCTTGGTGAAGAGGCACAATCCAGCACGAGAATGCATATTTTTCTCCAAAAACCCTTTCTGTGTCATTTTACTTCTTAGGATGAAAGTTAGGAAAGGTCCCAATACACTATACCCAGGTGTAAGGGGTTAAGAGTTACTGGCTACTAATTATGAATGATTTTTACTTCTATTCCCAATAGCTGTTTTGCACTATGTCTCAGCAGAAATATCTTTTATATATTAAGTGGTCAATAGTTTCAGTGTTTCATTCATAATTTTTAGTGTTCATTCTCCATATTTTTAGATTTGTTACACCTTGCTGATTTATTTACATTTTTAAATGTTAATTTGTTTTGAGAGAAAAAGAGAGACAGAGCGTGAGTGGGGTAGGGGCAAAGAGAGGGAGACACAGAATCCAAAGCAGGCTCCAGGCTCTGAGCTGTCAGCACAGAGCCGGAGCTCGATGCGGGGCTCGAACCCATGAACCGCAAGATTATGACCTCAGCTGAGGTTAGACGCTTAACCAACTAAGCCATTCAGATGCCCCCTGATTTATCTACATTTTAAAAAATTCTAGTGATTAAATTCAGATTAAGCTTTCATTGATTCTTTTGTTTTCCTGAAGTATTCATCCTTCTGGAGTTGAACTAGTTGAGTTTTTCTTCTTAACTTAATAGTTTACTTAATAATATTTAATTCTATAAATTTACCTGTAACTAAAGATTTGGTTGTACACTAGTAAAAAAATATTCGTACATAATATTTATAAAACATTTACTTTTGCCAGACATCATACTAAGTGCTTTACTTTTACTGTCTCAATGAATCCAGACAAAACTCCTGTCACTGACAGGTTTTTATTATTATTATTATTATAGTTTATAATTATACAAACTAAGGCTTAGGGAGATAAATTAACATGCCAGATTTTACAAAACAAGTAAGTTTCAAAACAGGAAGTTAATCCTAGGACACCCTATTTCATTTCCCTATGTCATTTTGCTACTTACCATTATTTATACTCCTTTCTTATTTCTTTGTAAAAAGTCTATATTTGCAGTTGTGATATCTCTTTGACTAAGAATTCTGAGATGTCGGTATATCTCATTTAGAGTAGTTTTATTTAAACTTCTGTTGTTAATTTCAAAAGGACTTCCCGCATGACAACATGAGGAGTTCTGGTGGGTCATTCCCCAGTGAAACTGGTAGAAATTATTTTTAAAAAAAGATAAAAACAAAGAAACAAAAACATTTAAAGTCTTTGGAAATGGTCCTATGGTCAAATGACAAATAAAAAAAAATATCTATCAAGGAATATTTACAAAACTTCAGTAAAAACTGAAGAAAAGAAAAAAAGCAAGAATCTGTGATATTTGAATGAAGTCTCTCTCCCTGCACCCACATGGTTCAGTGAGGCGGTGACTCCACTCTGGAATGCTAAAACCATGAACAAGAGATGCTCCTCCTACCAGCTCCCAGCCAGAGGGCTTTCTTCCCAAGAGGGGCAGGTCTCCAACATTTCTCATCCCATCTCTAGGTACCTGTTGCTAAGGTTAATTCCCAGATGAGTACTGGCGACAAGTGAAGGCTCGCTTTTTCTGCCTTCTTCCCACTTAAGGAATACTAGCTTTCCATTTGGCATGGCATGTTGAGAATACTGAGGACCCAATAACAATTCTCTAAACTTCTAAGTAGGTGAATCTATGCCAGGAAGAACACAGGCTCCTGTGTTCCCCCACCAAGCATTCAGTTGTTTGAGTGAAAATATCACTTGGAGAGAAGTTTACTGTTGTCCCCAGTCCTGGATTTAGAGCTGTGAATTCGAGATTTATCTAGGGAAAGATGCAGGTCACAGAATATATAGCTCCTAATCTCTTCCCGAAGGAACTGACCTCATTAGCAACAAAGCATGGAATCAATGTACTTCCCTAAAACCAAGAGCAGATTAAGATATCACAAGGAAAAATAAAACTACAGATCAATTGCTCTTGTTTATATGGACACAATCATCCTCAATAATATACTAATATATATATATATATATATATATATATATATATATATATATATATGTATAAATGGAATTATATAGTATGACCACATGGGATTTATCCCAGGGATGTGACACTGATTTAATATCTTGGATCACAATCAATGTAATACTTCATGTCAGTAAAATTAAAAAAAAAAAATCTCATGCAGGAAAACCATTTGGCAAAATCCAACAGACTTTTGTGATAAAAACACCGAACAACAACAACGACAACAAAATACCACTGAACAAACTAGGAATAGAAAAGAACTTCCTCAACCTGATGAAGGGCATTTATGAAAACCCACCGATAGGCAGCATCATCCTTCATGGTGAAGGAGTAGATGCTTTGCCCTAAGATCAGCAACAAAAAATGGATGTCCATTCTCATCGCTTCTATTCAAAATTGTACTGGGTAGAATTCTGGCCAAAGCAATCACGTAATCAAGCACAATGATACTGAGCACTTGTTTTAGGTAAGGTGGTTCCAAATTTCATTAAAAATGAGCCTCGTGTGCCCGGGGGACTCTGACAGTAGAGCGTCAGACTCTTGGTTTTGGCTCAGGTCATGATCTTAAGATTTCGAGAGTTCCAGCCTCGTGTCGGGATCTGTGCTGGCAGCATGGAACCTGTTTGGGATTCTCTGTCTCCCTCTCTCTCTGCCCTTCTCCCATTCATGCTTTCTCTGTCTTTCTCAAAATAAATAAGTAAACTTAAAAAAAAAAAAAAGATCCTAAATGGGGAGTGTCCACTCTTAGGTCAGGGTTTCCATGGTGAGAGAAGGACTCCTGGGTGAGGTGTTGGATGATGTCTTAATGCAGACAAAACAACGTCCCAAGCTTGCAAGCCCAGGAACACCATCCTATGGTGAGGGATCAGCATGACCCACTTGAAAACCACAGTAGCTCACTAGTGAGAAAATATAGAGCAATCACAGAGGGCAAAGGTATAAGACAGGACAGAGAGAGAACCACACCGGGCCTCGTGCAGCACTGAAACAAGTAAATAAAACCATATCAAGCATGCCTGAGGATCTGGGCTGGATTAGGCTCCCAGAGTGCATTGCAGTGTGAGTCACTGTTGTCATTACTGTTGTTTGGAAAGAGAACAAAAAAGCGGTTTTGTACATGTGACACTCCTTGCTGGATACCTCCAGAGACAACAGTGAGACTCTCAGGGGGCTGGAGGTCCTATATTGTGCAGGTGGGGACAAAAAAAATGAGTCTAAAAGGAAAAAAGAAATAACTGATGGGGTCGGATTCTTGACTCTATCCGTACGAATTTCAGGGAAAGAGATCCGTGCCCACACATACATACTCACAAAAGCTAAACATAAAATAGGGAGGCTTTTGCTCAGTTTACATTGCTGTTTACCTCTCTTCTCTTTTAGCAAATCATGATATTCTAGAGCCGTGAGTCATCTGCATACTGAAAAGCACTTATTGTGGAGAATACATACAGAGTTGAGGGAAAAGAGGGTGACGTTTCCTTATGCTATTATATGAGTGTCGCAGATTTTAGCATCCTGTTGATTTTAAATTCTGTATAGGCTACGAATATAGCAATAGATAAAAGGGAAGCATTTATTAAAGTGCAGGGAACTGACTGGTGTGCTGCTGTTCTCTGTTGTCCACTGTTGCCATAGTAACAGTATCTACTGTGCAGAAAGGAGTTGTAACTGCCCACTGTTTGTGTGTCTTTGGAAGGGACACGATGCTGCTAAATTGGAAGGATCACAGATAGGCTTCAATTAAAGAAATTCAGAAGGGGATCATAATACTAGTTCAGGGAAGAGGTTTGTTGTTTGTTTGTTTGTTTTAATAGGGGTGTAACAGGAAGAAAGAGGCATCTAATGATAATTGAATAATGGGTAAGATAAGATAGGGAGAGAAAAGAGGAAGAAAGTTACAGGTTTGTGTGATCTATTTCTATAACTTTTTGATGCCATTTCTTGTCACTTGAATACACAATACTGAATTATTTGACCACAAGAAGAACATTGACAAAGGAACACAGTGTATTTTGACTTTGTAGAACATATTCTATAGCTGCTTTTTATTGCTGACCATCTGCCTAATAAGACTACACTGCAGCACAATAAACTCTTGAGGGGAAATTTCTATTTGTTTTAAACACTTTGTCAGAAATATATATGTAACTAAGAGTTGCATACTGCTTCTGGAATACTATATTATTTTCTCAATTTTCAATAGTAATCCAATTTCTGTTACTTTCAGCTCAGTGGATTTTGAATAAGCGACAGAATGGATGAGGCTTAGCTCACAATGAAATACTTTTCTATTGCTTCCAAGATATTTCTCTCTTACTGTACTGAAAGCAGTTGCTGATCCTAAATATATTTTCATTTACTCCAGGCTCAAATAAGTGAGCTAGAAAATGGAGTCAGAAGGAGGAATGGCACCGAGTACTCTTTGTTCTATACATTATGAATGTGGCCGTGGAGCACCTGTAACTCTGATTAAATTCAACTCTTTATCCGTGGCTGATCATCGCCTCTCTGCAGCCGAATGAGATTTGACACAAACACAAGATGACACTGATTATCCCCTCTTTAAATTATGACTAGGAATATAAACTGAGCATTAATGTTGTATGGCAATCACGTTACATTTCCTTCTCTAAGAAATTATTCCACATCATCGCTTCTGTCCTTAAATTTCCAACATTTCTCCGCATCTTCACTGTCCGCTAACGAATTTGTTTTCTTCTTTACCATAAAGTATAAACAGTAGGAAGAGAACTGCTGCAGGTTCTTACCACTACAATTTACCCACATGGCAACAACCTGAACTATAAATGTAGCCTCTTTCCTTTGATTAAGATGAAATGTAGGGGTTGGTGGACACGTAAACTGGTGCAGTGGCTCTAGAAAACAGTATGGAGTTTCCTCAAAAAGTTAAAAATAGAGCTACCTTATGACTCAGCAATTGCACTATGTATTTACCCAAAGGATACAAAGATCCTAATTTGAAGGGGCACATGCACCCTGATGTTTATATCATCACTATCAACAATAGCCAAATTATGGAAAGAGCCCAAATTTCCATTGGCTGATGAATAGATAAAGAAAAAAGTAGTGTACACACACACACACACACACACACACACACACACACTGGAATATTACTTGGCCATAAAAAAGAATAAAATCTTGCTATCTGCAAGGACATGGATGGAGCTAGAGTGTATTGTGCCAGGCAAAATAAGTCCGTCAGAAAAAGACAAATACCATGTGATTTCATTCGTATGAGGAATTTAAGAAACAAAACAGATGAACATAGGGGAAAGAAAAAAAAAGAGAGAGAAACAAACCATAAAATAGACTCTCAACTACAGAGAACAAACTGAGGGTTGCTGGAGGGACAGTAGGTGGCAGTGGGCTAAATGTGTGATGGGCATTAAAGAGGGCACTTGTGATGAGCTCTGGGTGTTATATGTAAATGAAGAATCACTAAGTCCTACTTCTGAAACTAATATTACACTATATGTTAACTAATATTTAAATAAAAACCTGAACAAACACAAAGGATGAAATGTATGGATTATCTAAAGGCAATTGTTTTATTTGTGCCATATCTCCTCTATCCTATGTGATTCTGCCCCAGCAATTGCCCCACTTAATTCCTTCACTGTTAATTTTCCTCTCAACTATATTTTTCCCTTTAGGTGTACTCATACTGCAAATACTACCTTTAAAAATTCGTTTCATCCCCAAACTTCTTGAAAGAGATGTTTACACTTTCTGTCCCTAAATTCTCTCTTTCCATTCTTTTACACCAATTTCAATCCAACTCTCCAACCATTCCACTGTGACTGTGTCAATGTCACACATACTGTGACTGTTAAATTCAATGGTAACTTCTCAGACCTCCCTTTACTTGGCCTGTCACCAGGACCGAACACCTGATCTTTCTCTCCTTCTAGAAATACGTTCTTCACTTGGCTTTCAAGGCATCGTACTCTGGTTTTTCTCTTTATTTGGTCTCTCAATCCAAACCTCATTTATTACACCCACCTCTTTTACCAACCTTCTTTTCATGCAAGTGCCCCAAATCTCAGTCTTTGGTCCTTTTCTCTATCCATTCTCACTCTTTTGTTGATATCATCTGGTCTCAAGCCCGTGCAGGTCATCCATCTACAGGGCAGCTGCTTGCAAATACATATTGCCAACCTAGAACGTTTTCTTAAGACTTCAGATTCATATATCCAGGTGCCCAGATAATACCTTCCCTTGGATGTCTAGATATATCTTAGTTACCATTGTCATAAAGTGACTTCCAATCTCACTCTCTAAACCTGTGCATCCCATAGCTTTTCTCTATACAAAGATCACAATGCCATCCTTCCACCTACCCACGGCAAAAGCTAGGTTTTATTATAAGTGTATCATTGCTCATTTTCCTGTTTTTTTTTCAATATTTAATCATCATATATCCAGTTCCCATAATCATAGATTATTATCTTGAAGCCTATTTTGTCAAATATTAATAGTTTTCTAGCACTGAAGTTCTTTCGATAATAAATAAAGCCAGTTTTTATTGTTCTGAAAAAATTTTGAATAGATTTAATTTTTTCTGGGTATATAATTTTAGGTTCACAATTTTTTCCCTTCTAATATTTCAATTGTTTTCTGTCATTCATATTTTATTTTTTAAAAATACTTTTTAAATGTTTATTTACTTATATTGAGAGCCAGAAAGAGAACATGAGCAGGGCAGAGAGAGAGAGGGACAGAGAGAATCCCAAGAAGTCTCCATGCTCACTGTGGAGCCCCCTGTGGGCTCATTCCATGAACCATGAGATCACAACCTGAGCCGATACCAAGAATTGGATGCTTACTGACTGAGTCACCCAGGTGTCCCTAGCATTCATATTTTCTAAGGAGAATGTTGCTGTTATTTTTTTCAGTTCTATACACATATTTTTTTCCTGGCTATATTTGTTTCTTTTTTTCCTTTTTTTTTTTTTTAATGTAGTGCCTTTGTGTATTTTTCTTTATGATTTTCTGCTTGGGGTTGACTCACTTTTGTAATCTGTGAAATTTTAATATCAAATTTGGAAAATTTTTAGCCCTTCATTGTTCAAACATTTGTCAACACACTCTCCCTCCCTCTTTTCTTCTTTCTTTCTGGGATTTTAGTTATATATAAAGTACACTGTTTGATTTTTGTCTATCATGCCACTTTTTAATTTTTTCTTCAGTTGTTATTTTCTCTCTGTATTTTATTTCTGATAGTTTATTGTAGGTCTTCAAATTTACCAACGATTGTACAGTCTTGATAGTCTCCCTGTGAAATTCATGTCAGGCTTCTAATTATAGAACTTTAGGATAATAACTTTATGAAGGATTAAGTCACTAAATTTGTAGTAATTTTGTTTAGCAGCAACAGGATATTCATACCAAGAGAAAAGAGTTAAAACATATGACCTTTGGCACTTTCTATCTTTGTTGTTGTTTAGTGGGTACAGCAGGGAGGTGATGTTCAAAGTACAAGAAAAAGAAATTTGGCAATCCAGCTAATTTTATTTGTTAACAAAATAACTGGAACTCTACCTAAGTAGACTAACGGTAGTTTTATAGGAAGAATGTCCTTACCTATAAGAAGTCCTTAACAAGATGACTCTGGGTAAAGATTGATTATAATAAATACAAAATGTCTTTGTATTTATGAAGCATATTTCCTAGAATAATATCACATATGTTATATAACTCTCTGAGGAGATTTCTTAACTTAAATACTCCACCCACACACACGTTTTATTAGGTAATAGCTTGTTTGCTTCACTTCTATACCTCTCTACCCTGAGACAGAAGGCAGAAGATGGGGTGTCCTGAGATGCTGGTTACATCATTTGTAGCTGAATGACAAATATTCTATTTTTTTTCTTAAGATAAAATTTACTCCATGGTTTTTTTAAAGAAAAATCTAGTTTTGTACTAGATAAAGAGAGCACAGAATTAGAACATTTTAATTTTCCTCTTCTACTCTCACATACCCGGCATAAATATACAACTTTAAATATGTGCAATAAGGACTTTCAGGTAGGTGAGAGAAGATTTATCTGTTTTTCGGACCTTTTATTACACGGTTAACCAAAAGACAGACACTAGTTTCAGTGATGTCACTTGGCTTCCAAGTATTAGCAATGCAATGTAGCTCTATTTCCTTGATTTTGAGAAATTTGAGATCTCCGAATCCATGCCAAAAGCAGAGAAATAAGGTTTAAAAAGAAGACAACCTGGGAAACCTGAGGGGCTCAGTCAGCTAAGCATTCGACTCTTGGTTTTGGCTCAAGTTATGATGTCATGATTCGGTGGGTTCGAGACCCAGGTTGGGCTCTGCACTGACATTGTGGGGCCTGCTTGGGATTCTCTCTCTCTCCCTCTCTTTCTGCCCCTCTACGGCTCGGCTGTCTCTGTTTCTTTCAAAATAAATAACCTTAAAAAAAAAAAGGTGTCAACTAGAGCTAGGTACAGAGGTGGAACTTGAAAAGTGGTTGAAAGGAGCATGAAACTGAATGAAGGATCACCTGAGGAGTGGTATCATTGTGTCAAAAGACCTTTTAAAAACATTGTGTAGAGGAACGGGTGATTATTAGTGTTAGATGGTAAGTTACTGAATACAATAATCCTGATGAACTCATTGGAGATTGATGGATAAAGACGTGTATGGAAAATATTGGGCACGATGGATTTTATTGGAAACTTAAATGTAGAGAGAACTGCGTTAAAATTTAGGTCTAAATGCTAACAAATTTGCTTTGGATTCTCCTAAGTCTCTATGAGATTGTGATGTTCAATATTCAGGACTGACTCGTAGACTTAAGAATTGTTCATATTTTTGATACATTAACATATTCAGATAAGGTAGTAGATACCCTATTCATATATATGGAAATATATGTAGTTCACTGATACCCTAGTATACCAGGGGAAATAATCTAGCTACTAGAGGTGTCTGGCAGCCTATTATGATTCCTACTATAGTATTGAGTGGCAGATCTCACAAGATTCTAGTCAAAGAAGGCAGAGTATGAGATTGTATCTAACAGCCTTTGTCTTCCTGGGGACAGAGTAATAATCTAAAGTAGCGAATATGTATCAGACTTACTTGGAAGCTTTTAAAATTCCAGATTTCCAATCCAACTTCAGAGATTCTGATCTCAGTATTTCAAGATAAGCCCAAATACTAAAAATAAATAAACAAAACAAAACAAAAAACTTGCTTCATGTGATTTTGCTGTAACTAGGTTTGGGAACTACCAACTAGATTAGTAATTTCCAAAGGGTACAGGGAGTGGAGAATAGAGCGGCTTAATAAGGGGCGTACAAACATTATTTGGGAGGAGTTTTTAAAATTAATCTAATACCTTACCTACACCTACTAAGCCTTGGGTGTAGCGATGACATTTCAGATGTGGGAAGTTTTTAAATATCCTTATGATTAAATAAAGATTCCCAGCTAAGTTTTACTGTCCCTTCTCATTTTGACAACTATTGAACTAAAGATTTCATAGATGTAAAGAGGGAGCCACTCAAAAACTAAATGTATACAAGGTTAAAGGAAAGAAATCACTTTCTTTCTTTCCAAAACCAAAACAAAAATCAAAATCAAAACCAAAACCAAAACCAAACCCAAAACCAACCAACCAAACAAAATAAGCGGGGCTCTATCAAGCTAAAAATCTTCTCTACAGAGAAGGAAATGATCAACAAATTGAAAAGGAAACTTACTGAATTGAAAAGCATAATTAAAATCGTAAGTCTCATAAGGGGTTAATATCCAAAATATATAAGGAACTCTACAGCTCAATAGTAAAAAATAAATAATCCAATTAAAATGGGTAAATAGTCTAAACAGATACTTTTCCACAGAAGATATTTAAATGGCTACCAGGTACATGAAAAAATGCTCGGTATCACTAATCATCAGGGAAATGCAAAGCCAAATCACAATGAGATCTAAATATCACTGTTAGAATAGCTATCACCAAAAAAGAAAAAAAAATAACAAGTTTTGACAAGAATGTATAGAAAAGGGAACTTCGTCCACTGTTGGTGGGAATGTAAATGGGTACAGTCACTACGAAAATGATATGGAAGTTCCTCAAAAAATTTAAAATACAACTAGATAAAATTCAGCAATTCTACTTCTGAGCATACATTCAGAGAAAATTAAATCACTGACTTGAAGACGTATCTTGCAGAATTATTTATAACAGCCAAAACATCAGAACATTCTGTGTCCAGAATGTTAATGAATAACTGAACAATGCAATTAAATATTTTTCAGTCATAAAGAAGAAAATTATGCCCTCTGCTATAACCTGGATTTTCAAGGTCATTATGCTCAGTGACATAAGTCAGATAGAGAATGACCAATATTGTATTATCTCACTCATATATTGGAACCTAAAGCACCAAACTCATTGAAACGAATGGACTGGTGATTGCAGGGCAGGGAGAGGATGGGTGAAATTGATCAAAGGGTACAAACCTCTAGTTGTGAGATGAATTAAGTCCTGGGAATGTCATGTACGCCGTGGTCAGTATAGTTATAATACCATGTTGTCTATTTGAAAGGAACCAAAACAGTAAATCATTTTGTACCACATACATCTATGATATCATCATGTGTGTAACTTACACAACGCCGTATGTCAATTATATCCCAATAAATCTGGAGGAAAGGAGAAGCAAATGGAAATAAAGTTTAAAAAGAAAATCAAATAAAATTTTCACCCTGAAAAATAAAATTACTGGCTAGGAATCAGCCAAACTAAAATGCAAAGCAACATGGGGACCTTGGAGACTTTTGAGAACGGGTGACATAAAGGAAGATGGAAGAAGAGTTTAGGTCTGTGTGCCTGTGTGTATACTTTCATATTTATTTCTGATAGAGTTTTGAGGTGTGTTGGGAAGACTCTGTGACTCCTTCTGAAGTCTAGCAAGGCCTACAATACCTTCCCTGCCTCTGATCACACTACAGTCACAAAGCTAGGTTAATACCAGAAATGGCAGTCAGTGGAAGACCAATCTTAGTTTTTTATAAGAGAAGGTAGCTGAGGAGTGCTGACATCGGAGTAATTTTTTAAAGGCTTGTCTCGCCGAAACATCGGCAGTGCATTTAAGTCTATTTTATGCATTACTCTTCTTGTTGTAAAAGGGATTATGGTACCTTAAGTAAAGATCTTATATCATATCTCATTCAGAGATGCTTTAGAGAGAAAATCAAGGTTATCTGATTTGTTAAGAAAATTTTACTTGAGCTGGGATTGTGTTGTAAAGCCTTTTATAGGAATAACTTCTTATCTACTTAAAAAGATACTGTAAGCTGTCACTGTTATTTCTAATTCTCAGTTATTTAACAAGGAGAAAGGTGTAGTTCAAAACACGAGGAACCGCACTGCAAGACATGCTGCAAACCAATTTTGGAAAGATTATTTTTCTCCCAGCAGGAAATTTTAACCCTAATCTTATTGGCAGGCTGTTTTCTTCCCCAGGAAACTTTGCGGGGTCACAACGACCATCTGGCATGGTCGGAGCTACTTGAAGTGCCCTCGTTTAGGGCAAAGGCTATGCTCAAATCCTCCCACAGACTCTTGCCTTTAACAGCGGGAGAGGAAACTACATAACTATGTGTAATTTTCTATATTATAGATATTTCTTTCCATGTATTTTGTCTATGATTACATACATAGTTATCCTGAAAAATTGCTTAAAAAGAAGTCTGGTAATAAATTTGTTTTACCCCTGGAGATTAGTTATAATGTGATAAAATATAACTCCCAAATATTAGTTGCTTGCAACAACAAAGGCTTATTTTTTGCTCATAACACAGTCTACAGTGGCTCAGCTGTGGTCCTGCTCCATGTCATCTTCTCTTAGGGACGAATATTTTTTCAGCAGCCTCCTTCTGGAATATAACCAGTCATTATGTCCTTGTGGCCTAGGGAAAGAATGAGAAAAATATATATCTATACATAAATACACATGATTACATTCATATACTTGTATATATATGAATATACACAGATACATACAAGCACACACATATACATATTCATACAAACATACACACATGCACAGACACACATGAATGCATGTAGAGTGTATAATAAGGTATCATGGTAAAAATCTAACAAAACGATAGTTTCAGGGTCTATAAAGAAGCAAAGAGAGACCAAATGTGTCTTCAATCAACAATATGCCGGAGCTGGCTTGCAATGGCTTATATGAGCCAATGTTTCCCATCTTTTCCCAATTCCATGTTCATTCAGTGACTTCACACTACTAGCCTGACATCAACCATTGTGGGAGCATTTACGGCACAGAAATCAGCCAACACTGCAAATCAGGGCTCTTTGAGACTCTCACCCTCCTCCCCAACACACCAGGACTTAAAATGTAGCAAAATTACAGCTAACTGGTGCTCCTCAAAAAAGACCACAAAGGTTACAACTTGTCTTAAGGCCCCCGAGAGAGAAAGCATGTGAAGATCCTCAGGAGGGATCCCCAAGCAGAAACGTTGAGGCTGTCATCTAACTTCCCATGTCGCTTAGGAAGTAGGCATGGCACCCATGGTCCTTCAGGGCAGAAGGTCTTGCTGTACCACCTGGCTTGCTGCAAACTCAAAGCAAATAACTGTATTTACTTTTCTAGCTCCTTGATCGCAATGTTTACATGAGAATCCTCAATGGGCTCATATATTTCAGAATGTTTATCCTTGATGCATACCACTTGCTTAAAATTTGCAATGAAGTTAATGATCCTTTTAAATCCAGGGTAGAGCAGAGACCTGATGTAAACTTTTGTCATGGTACAATTGCTTTCATAATGTGTTACTTAAAAAAATGCCACACTCGCTGCCTCAGAATATATTTCTTAGGTACAGCTTATTCATAAACTGCATTGGTATTGAATAGCAAATATTTTTAATAACTGCTTTGAAATTCATTCTGAGTATATTTATATCTATACCTGCATATAGGGATAAGATTTAGGTTCTGTCTTCATATATGGCACCAGTAGCAGCAGAAATAAAATATATTAAAAAGCTACATTTAAGTCATTAAATTTTATATAATTTTAATTACAAAATTTCTCTGAATATTTCCATACCAAAACTTTTCCTGAGACATAATCACATTAAGCGTAATATCCTGGATATTAACATAAATAGAGGTAATATTTACCTGATAAGGCATATATAGAAAATATAGGTTCACTTCTGTGTTACCATTTGGCAAATGCCCTACCTAAGATTCTAAATATTTACCAATTTTAGTCAAGGAACACCTGACCTTGAACTGGAACAGAAAGAAAATATTCAATTCCAAAGCATTGTATACAGTCCTTTTTGGATTTTTTAGAATAAGAAGTAAAGTGGGGCGCCTGGGTGGCTCAGTTGGTTAAGCGGCCGACTTCAGTTCAGGTCATGATCTCACGGTCTGTGAGTTCGAGCCCCGCGTCGAGCCTGGAGCCTGCTTCAGATTCTGTATCTCCCTCTCTCTCTGCCCTTTCCTTGCTCACTCTCTGTCTCTATGTCTCTCAAAAATTAAAAAAAAAAATTAAAAATAAAAGAATAAGAAGTAAAGTGATGTAGTTTAGGTCAGCTGAACCAGAATCATGATGGTTGAAGGCTGCTTCATTTAAATGTTTGTGTATGGAAGAGAAGGGTGGCTATGATCATCCTATATAAACTGGTAACATGTAGAGATTTTTTACTTATGTAAAAAATAAATGAATGAAGCAATTTTAACATATGCTACAACATTGATAAACCTTGAAGACATGATGCTATATGAGATAAGCCAGTCATAAAAGGACAAATATTGTATGATTCCACTTATATGAAGTTCTCGGAGTGACCAAAGTGAGAGAGAGAAGGTAGAATGGTGGTTTCCAGAAGTTATGGGGAGGGAAATGATAAGTTATTTTTAATAGGTACAGAATTTTAGATTTTCAAGATAAAAATTAGTTCGATGGATGGTAATCATGGTAGCAAAGCACTGTGAGTGCACTTAACATTACAGAAGATTAATATGGTAATTTTACTTTATACATATTTTACCACAATTAAAATACAAATAATTCTATAACCATAGCATTTTTATTTATATGAAATTTTAATATTCTAAGGAAATCACATGTTTAATATATGTCAGGGGAAAGAAAGCTGCTTTTCCTCCCTGGAAAAGTTATAATAAGAGAAGTATTGTTCTTCTGAATACAAATGTTATTTAAAAAACAAGAAGATACTGGATTTAAATTAAAATATTTATGGTTTTTACATTAAATATAAAAGACCAGATTTCAAAGTTACTTAATATTACGCCTCTTATTTTTACTAATATGGAAAACAAAATTTCTGAAGATAAACTTTTAGTATTCTATGTAAATGATCATTCTTATTTTGAAATCTGTGTATATGTATGTGCGTGTGTGTGTACGTGTGTGTGTGTGTGTGTGTGGTACGCACTGAAGAAAAGTTGGTATTTCCTGCTCTTCAAGGACAAAGGATTATGGTACAAGATGAACTTAAGTTCACAATTTAATAGGAAATGAGTGCAAATTTATGAATTACTCTCAGTTACATTTAGGTACAAACATTTGGAATCAACAAAATATATATTTTCATTAAAGCTCAAATTTTCCAGTCCTTTTTGTTACTATTATCTTTGGAGCATAATAATATGCTTATATTGTTAAGCACATCTGTATTCTGTAGCTTTAAAAGCCCAAACAATATTCCATTCTCAGCCAATCCCTTTATATATCAGTGATATCAATATTCAGTGAGTGCTTACTTAGTTTTAAAATGATCATCTTTCTCTATTTAAATGCCCATTAGGTTTTCTTATCAATTTGTAATATAAGAAACTTAGCCCACATATCATAATATTATAACAGGAAATTCCTGGTGTACACAGACTACCTATAAAGAACAAAACTGGAACTTGTGGATTTATGGGCCATGGTTGGCAGGAGAAAGAAGGATAGTCAATCAAGTTGTCTAATTGATGATATATAAATTAGAGATACTCCATAACAAAAGTAGCTTCCTTTGTGCAGTGTTCCACATGCATAAATCGTATGAAACCACTGCATATCCTATTGTGGGGAAAAAAGGGACATTAGTGGGAAGTATTAGTTTCTCCAAGAAAATGAAGTTTAACTTGCGGCTTGTGATTCCCTGCATCTTTTGAATCATTAGAACAATCTGGTTATGGACAAACCTATTATTCGTGTGAGCATAATTTGTCAATTCAACCTTTGATCTCACACAGGATGTAATCTCAATAAAAGACACCATAGAATTCAAACTAAAAAGAGTTCCACTGACCCAAAGAAGATCATTATATAATGCTAAAGTCCACAGATTACAGTAAAGATGCAAGAGTTTGTATCAATTCTGTGTAACAAAATAACACAGAAACCTATGTAAAGCAGGAATGATAACAAATTGAGGGATAAATAAGTAGGAACAGAAGTTATACCAATTCTAAATTAATTTAATACACTATTTTCAGTCCAAGACAAGTCAAATAGACCTAATCTTTTTTTTTATTATTTTTTAAAAAATATGTATGCATTTTTGAGAGAGAGAGAGAGAGAGAGAGAGAGAGAGAGAGAACGAGCAGGAGAGGAGCTGAGAAAGAAGGAGACATAGATTCTGAAGCAGGCTTCAGACTCTAAGCCTGGTCATCACAGAGCCTGACACAGGGCTTGAACCTATGAGCTATGACTAAATTTAAAGAAAGAAGAGAGAAAGAAATAGAAAAAAAAAAAAAAACGGTAAGTGGGAAACCTGGAGGGTCATGCACTTGGAATAAAGACAGACTGTTTTACACAACCTCGACCCACGGTAGCTTAATCTCTGATCCATCCTGATCTGTGTCAGCCGCTGATCATTCTACATGACTACCAGAAGAAAGAGAGAACCATATTGGGAAGAAAAAAACATCATCAAGGGTTTCTAAACTCTCTGTGTGTGTGTGTTTGTGTGTGTATACATACAACATACAACATCTAACATTTAATAAAATTTTCTAGACATGTGAAGCACCAAGAAAATAATTATTCCAATATCGATCTTGGAAGACAAGAATTGTAAAATAACAGTTGTTGACACATTTAAGATAAATGTACAAAATGAAAAAAAAATGGAATCTGTTTAATTTTAAAAGCCATTCAAAATTAAAATATACAATATCCGAATCCAAAAACTCAATGATTATCTTTAAGAGAGTACTGAACAGGGCAGAAGATAGGATCAGTGAATTAAACTTCTAAACAGGTCAATAGAAAGGATGTAAACCAAAGTACAGCATATGTAACATTCTTTGTTTTGTGAAAGGACTCACAAAAGCCTCCACTGAGCTTATTCCTGTAGAAATAAAACTGCTAGTGCAGCAGGAGAAAGAAATGACAAGCAACAATTGATGGTTACAAAAACTTCCAGGTCAAGCCTTTCAAGGGTCCTTTCCAAATTGCATGGGAGACATTTCATGGGATTAAGAACCATCTGGATATACGCAAAATATCATAGTTACAGTGAGGTCTGTATGCAACTTTACTGAAGGGTCTTTTATATCCTACTCATTCTGTTTTGCTAAAACCAGACTCCGTAACTGTTTATACCACATGCAAACCAGCAACCCATTGCTCCCTGGACAATGTAGACAAGTTAGTATAACATGCTTCCATGGAAGTTTACAACTTTAAAGCACATTGTAAATTACTAGCTAGTATATCTCACTCATCCTTATCTTGACCATAGGATTGTCACCAGACTTCCAGTTTTCTCCAGAGAAAATGATAAGAGTTTTCCTAAAATATCTGTGAAGTTAACTCTATACTAATAAAGAGATTTTAAAGCAACAAGAAAAAAGTAGGGTATGAAATTCATGTGAGCCTTGATATCTATCCATCATCTATCTATCTATATCTATCATCTACCTGCCTCTCTATCAATCACCTGTTTATCTATCAACTATCTATCTCCAAGATGAGAGAAGAGAAAAGTGGAACAGAAGTACTCAAAAAGATATTGGCCAAATTTTTCCAGGAATAATGAAAAGTATCACGTTAAAGTTCTACAGATTCAAGAAATTTATTAAACTTCAATAGAACAAATACACACCTACATAAATAAATAAACAATAAAAAGTGACTATAACAAAAAATAAAAAAAAACATGCTAAGAAATATTATAGTCAAACTGTGGAAAATGAGAAACTTCAAAGAAGTGCCTTCTAGAGAAGATGGAATAAAACATTGTAAGTATCAAAAAAAAGATAACTACTCGCCAATGAACACATTCTTCAAAATCGAGGTTAAAACAAAACTTTTCATGCAAGCAAAGTGCCCATTTATTTTTCAGCAGACCTACTCTGAAAGAAATACTAAATGGAATAACTTGGGAAGAAGAAAAGTAAGACTGAAGGAAATATGTAAATGTCACTAGAAAAGGTAAAGGTAAAAAGGTGAAAATGCCACAGAAAAGGTGAAAATGTAAATATTTATAAATCAGTAATGTAACAATAGTAAAATGAAATCTAAAAATGAAATCTGGCCATGTGTAGCAACATGGATGGAACTGGAGGGTATTATGTTAAGTGAAATAAGTCAGTCAGAAAAAGACAGATACCATATGTTTCCACGCATAGGTGGACTTTGTGAGACTAAGCAAAAACCAGGGGGAGGGGAAGAGGGGAAAGGAAAAAAAGACACAGAAGAAGGAGGGAGATAAAATATAAGAGACTCTCAAAAACAAGAACAAACTGAGGGTGAGGGAGGTGGGGGGGGGGGAGGGGGTGATGGGCATTAAAGAGGGCACATGTTGGGATGAACACTGGGTGTTATATGTAAACCAATTTGAAAATAAACTATTATAAAAATAAAAAAATAAAATAAATAAAATAAAAAGTAAATATTAAAAATTAAAAAAGATAATAATAAGCAATGTTTGGAAATTAGCAAAAGCAATAGTTTCATTAGATTCAAATAAGGAAAGGAAACATGTTTAATCTCAAAGATAATCGGAAAATGAAGTCATAAAATAACAGAATGGAAAGTAAATCAATTAAAACTATTTGTTCACTCCAAAACGAGTAAAAAATGAGGGGAAAAAAGGAAAACATTGAATAAAATGAAGATATTTGTCCAACATATTGTAATTATTTTATATGTAAGTGATTAAATGTGTCCCCTAATATTAACCAGATTGTATTAAAGCAAAACAAAACAGAAGGAAAAATAAATAATTATACACTGTTTACGAGAGACACGAATGCTTCTGAAAAACAGAAACATTCTCTCCACTCTTCTTATGGGGCTTGAATATAACTTGATATCAGAATCTGAAAAGGAAAGTTTTAAGTGTTCTCATAATGTGGACAAAATGATTAAATGCTAGTGCATTGGATTGGCAGATAATCATAAGTGGAGTTTATTCCAGGAAAGTTAAAATATATTATCACCGGAAAAGTTTAAGTGGGGTTTATGCCACAAAGTCAAGAGTGGTTTAACAAACCGAGGGTTGAGAGGGATATGGGAGGAGGGAGAGAGGGTGATGGGCACTGAGCAGGGCATGGGTTGGGATGAGCCCTAGGTGTTGTATGGAAACCAATTTGACAATAAAAATTTTTTAAAAGAAGAATAAATAAACCAATAGCAGTTTAATATATTTTACCATATTAAAAATATATGGTACAAAACTAAAATGAAATTTGTAAAATTTATATGGAGCCACAAAAGACCCCAAATAGCTAAAGCAACTTTGAAAACGAAAAGTAAAGCTGGAGGTATCTCGATTCCAGACTTCAAGTTATATTACAAAGCTGTAGTGATCAACAGTGCGGTACCAGAACAAAAATAGACACCTAGATCAATTGAACAAAATAAGCAACCCAGAAATAAACTCATAATATAGTCAGTTGATCTTTGATAAAGAAGGAAAGCATATCCAATGGGAAAAGACAGTCTCTTCAATACGTGGCGTTGGGAAAACTGGTCAGCTACGTGCAAGAGAATGAAACTGGATTACTTTCTTACACCATACTCAAAAATAAACTCAGAATGGATTAAACACCTAATTGTGTGACCTGAAACCATAAAAATCCTAGAACACAGGCAGTAATGTCTTGGACATTAGTCATAGCAACATGTTTCTAGTTATGTCTCCTGAGGCAAGAGGAATAGAAGCAAAAATAAATTATAGGAACTATACCAAAGCTTCTCTACAGGGAAAAAAAACAATTAACAGAACTAAAAGACAACCTATAGAATGGGAGAAGATATTTGCAAACGACACATTGGATAAAAGGTTAGTATCCAAAATCTATAAAGAATTTATCAATCTCGACACCCAAACAGTAAATAATCCACTTAAGAAATGGACAGAACACATGAATAGACACTTTTCTAAAGAAGATATCCAATGGCTAACAGACACATGAAAAGTTCAACATCACTCACCATCAGGGAAATACAAGTAAAAAACTATAATGAGATATCACATCATACATGTCAGAATGGCTAAAATTAACAATACGGGAAACAACAGGGAGTGGTGAGAATGCAATGAAAGAAGAATACTTTTACCCTGATGGTGGGAATTCCAACCGGTGTATCCACTCTGGAAAACGGTTCCTCCAAAAGTTAAAAACAGAACTACTATAAGATCCAGCAATTGCACTCCTTGGTATTTATTTACCCAAGGATGTAAAAACTGATTGAAAGGGACACATACATCCTGATGCATTATTAACAATTACCAAGTTATGGAAGAGCTCGAATGTCCACTGATGAATGGATAAAGAAGCGGTAGTGGTATATATACGATGGACTATTACTCAGCCATCAAAAATAATTAAAGCTTGCCATTTGCAAGGATACATATGGAGCTAGAGTGTAATATGATAGGTGAAATAAGTCAGTCAGAAAAAGACAAATCCATATGATTTCACTCATATCTGGAATTTATGAAATGAAACAGATGAATATAGGGGGGAAAACAGAAAGGCAAATCATAAAAGAGACTCTTAACTACAGAGAACAAACTGAGGGTTGCTGGAGGGGAGGTGAGTGAGGGGATAGGTTAAATAGGTGATGGGTGTTAAGGGAGGCACTATGACGAGAAGTAGGTGTTGTATATAAGTGATGAATCACTAAATTCTATTCCCAAAACTAATATTACACTGTATATTATCCTACTGGAATTTAAATAAAAATTGGGGAAAAATACAATAATGAAAATAAAAAATTCCGTCTGTAAATAATCAGTTCTCTCAAACTAATCCATAGATGCAGTGTAATCTTAATCAAAAGCCCAGTAGAAATTGTGAAAATTATGAGTCACTCTAACATCACATGACAATTCAAAGATCTGGCATATCCAAGGTAATCTTGAGCAAGAAGAACATTTTGGAGAACTTACATTATCGTACATTAAGACTCCTTATAAAATAAATAATATAGTGAGAAATTGATACGAGTGTAGAAAAACCAATGAAAGGAGCAGAATGGAGAATTTAGAAAGAAACACACAAAGGGTACAGTGCATTGGAAAAAGTGACTTTTCGATGAGTGGTTCTGGGTTAAGTGGATCAGTACACGGAAAAACTGTGTGTTGAAACCTAACGAAAAAGTAATGCCCAATATATTCCAGATGTCAAAGTGAAAAGTAAAATTATGTAATTACCAGATAATATGAAATATGCAAAATGCATTTTTGTACCTCTTTGCTTCTCAATTCATGGCCTGCACCAATTTCTGTAAATAGCACATGTTAATAAATATTTGTTACATGAATGAATGTAATAATTTCACTCAGAATATAAATGATCACGATCTGTCTTTGTAGAAAATATCTGTCTCCAAGTATAGCATTTGCAATTTTTCTTTCCTGTAGATATCTCAACTGTTTGCTATTTGATGAGATAAACCATCCGTTTTAACTGTCTCATTAATGTTATAATGAATGCAAAAGACTGTAATTTTGTTTTAAATTTTATACTAAGTGCATTAAAATGGTATAGTAGAAAAATATTGGTGTTGCAAATGCTGTCATTTTTATTTATTGCTATTCATCTAAGAGGCATTCAGGAAAGTTGTATTTTCCCCATCTAGAAAGGTCTGCATTCTCTCATTCATCTGCACTCTCAAAGAACTTTACCATAACTATCCTTTCTTGACTAACATCTATGGATACGATTTTTACTTCCTTCCTTTAACTCCTTTGTTTTCTATACTTGTTGGTGACTTATCAAACACTGCCCCCTATTATCAATTGTAGTATAAAGATGTGTTATTCCAAATACATTTTAAACCTCTTTGGTGGAGGTAGAAATCATGCCTACCTCCACTAAGTAATCTAGCATTATATTTTGAACATATCAGGTGTTCAATTAAAATCATTTGATTGGTTGGTTACAAAGATGGATCAGTCTCTAGAAACTAATACATGAAAAAACAATCTTAAAATATTAAGAATAATATCTCTTAAAGGTAGAGTATAAAGCTATACTGAACTTCCAAATAATGGAAGTAAAAAAAAAAAAGATTGGGTTTAAAGAACAGAAATAAAATCTATTGGAAAATAAAATAAAACTCCTTACTAATCCTTCAGAGACTGTAAAATACTAAAATATTTTGAAAAATCTAATCTACTACATCTAGTTTCTGACAATTTCTGAAGAGACAGAGACATCAGATCTGATAGGTTTCATCAACCACAGAGTTGCTAAGCAACTGATCACTAAGTTGGAAGTAAAGTGCCTTGTTCATAGGCACTGTAGAATATGACTGTCCTTGAATTATTTCAGGAATACAATTATACAGAAATCAAAAATAAAGAAAGATAAAATACAGATAATCCTCTAATACTAAGCTCAAATTACTGACCTTTGAAAAGCTCATTTCTTCAGCACAGACACAAGTACCTAACTGCTTTACCCATTTCACAGGAGACATTTTTCACTTCAGAAGTACCTCACAAGTAATAAGAGCATTAAGGAAATAATCTGAGTGATAAATTGTTTAAAAGAAAATAAAAAAATCTTCACTCTTTTTCCATCTCTGTACTTTCAGTTTATGTACTGAAATAGTATGGCTAAATTTAAAAGTTTTCAAGCTATTATCCCTGTCATTTCCGATTTAGGTGACTTAAATTTCATTTATAATAAAACAAGTTCCTCAGGATAGTGAGAACTAAAAAGTATGTTAGTCATATCAAATGGTTAAAACCCACTGGGTACCTCTTACTGACTAGTTGCAATTAAATTTTTCTTGTAAGCATACAGTCTTATGGAGAAATAAGACCACATTCATACTAAAGAGAATAATAAAATAACAGAGAGGCAAAATAATTTCTAAATTGTTGAATAGAGACTGTATGTAAAAACAGATTTTGTACTATAAGAAATCTATATTGGTTTTTAATAGTAATTGACAGGCAAGTAGGGAAAATCACAAGCATACAGAGTCTCTGTGTTTGGGACACCTGGGGGGCTCCGTCAGTTAGCATCCCACCCTTGATTTTGGCTCAGGTCATGATCTCACAGTTACTAAATCTGTCCTGTGTCAGGCTTGGAGCTGGGTGTGAAACCTGCTTAAGATTCTCTCTCTCCTGCTCCCTCTGCCCCTCCCCTGCAAAACACACACACACACACACACACACACACACACACACACACACACACACACACAGTTCCTTGGTTTAGGGCCAAAGACATGATTTAAACCTATGTAGAGAAGTACAATTAAAAAAAAAAAAGAAGATTTTTAACGTTTATTTATTTCTTTTTAGTAATCTCTCTACCCAACTGGAGGCTTGAACACATGACCTTGAAGTCGAGAGTCACATGCTCTTCCGATGGAGCCAGCCAGGCACTCTGAGAAGTAAACTCTTGAAGTCTTGAGACATATTTTCTCTGCTGTTGTAAATTTTAAGGAGACACAGATGGTGACTCTCTACAAATTTATGGCACCCTGAAATAATCTAGCCAAGTGTTAGTAAATGGTTATGAATGTCATGATTTGTTTCTGCTTTCAGATTTTCCCCAGAGCATTCTATGTACATATGTTTGATATATGACACCTTGAAAACTTCAAAGGAAAATGAATATGAATTGTATCGTTCCATTTTCCCCATTTATAAAGAGTGTGATTTTTTGTGTTTATTTTCATTATGATTTACTGATGGCTTTAAAAGTAAGTTAGATTATGTTATTACTGATAGAGTCACCTATTGCTACACAGAAAAGAAGGAAAGGTTAGAATAAGTAAAAGTATAATATCTTTTACTTAGTATAATATCTTTCATATGTAATACCAATTATTTTTCAGGGAAAGTTTCCTAAAAGTTAAAATTTTAATTTAATTTCTAAACTTATTTTTTAATTTAACAAAAAAAAGCTAAATTACATGTGACATTTCTTTTATAAATTTACAATTTGGACATCTTAATTATCTAAAAATTAAAAATTAGTGTCCCACTGTGTGGATTTAATTCACATATTCACTATTATATAAACACACTGTAAGTGTCTCTGAGTATATTTTTAATGCTTAATATGCTTTTTTGGATGTGTTTCCCTTAGAAAAAATTCCCCTACATATTTCCCTGTAGATCCCATACACACAATCTTAGGTCATTTCTCCAGTAACATATTTATTATTGCTCATAAAGTTCATCGTATGATATTAAAATTTTGTTATTCATTGATTTTTTTTTAACATTTAGAGTTCATTCAAAATGTCTTCATTTCTTTGCCTATGCAATGGTTTTCACTTTGGATTTTGTATTAATATTGAATTTTATTTATCTTATTTTATTTTATTTTTATTTTTATTTTTTTAGAAAGAAAAAGAGAGCACAATAAGGAGGGGAGCAGAGGGAGGGAGAGGGAGAGAGAGAGAGAGAGAGAGAGAGAGAGACTCTTAAGCAGGTTTCATGCTCAGTGCAGAGCCCAACACAGGGCTCAGTCCCATGACCCTGGGATTATGATCTGAGCCAAAATCAAGATTCAGATGCTCAACAGACTGAGCCATCCAGGTGTCCCTGTATAAATATTTTAATTCATTTTTAAGTTTGTAGGTGAAAATCAGTCAAAATAATCAATAAACTAGTAAACTAGAAATGATTTCGGTTTTTACTCAGAGTACTTATTTTCTCTTTTTATCCTTAAAATTAGAGTACCAACATGAGCCAATTTTGCAATTATTATACAAGTTCGAATTTCTCTTTTTATTCACAAATCTAAGAATAAACTTTCAACAGACATATTTATCCATTAGGTAAAGAATATTTCAACGGCTCAACAGGATTACTTTCAACTCTATAAATTCTAAGTATGGATTCAGATATTTTGATTACAGTTTAATGAATCTACATCTTAATCGATGAAGTAAAGATTTTACAAAGGGAAGGAAAAGGATGTTGTTATTAGTTTCTTATTATATCTGGGGTAAAATGTATGTTTTAAGGAATGAGAAGTTGGCACGTTAAATAGAGGACTTTATTTATGGTTTTGAAGAAATTCCCACACTTGAAAAATGTCTTGATTCATTTCCTCTATTGTCATTGAAAATTTAAATTTAGAATTTTAGGTCCTTTTTGTTTTCTTACCTAAAGGAAGACAATATTATTCAAGAGAGATAGTATTCCCTAAATTCAGAAAGTAATTTGACAAGCTAAAGCAAAAGAGAACAAACACTCTAAAACCTGAATTGTGGCAGACAGATCGAGGTCTATATATTATTTATTTTGATTGAAATCAAACGAATAGCACCAGCTGTTTGTAAAGAGGTATATATTATAGCTCACAGTACCCTTAGGTATCGTTTATCTGGCTTTACTTCTACCACCCTAAAGTAGATATTCTCATTCCTATCTTTTAGGTGATAATATGTCTTGAGTCAAATGATTTGTACAAGATTCCTCGGAAAGTCATGAAATTGACAACTATTTTTCAACCATAGTGTTATTTATCCAACTGAAGATCTTCGAGATCCTCCATGGATGCCAAATGTGATTCGAGAAATATAAGAACTTCCTTCAACCCCTCAATCGCATAGAATTTTATTTTCTGGTGACCAAGGAGAACGCTTGAAGATTATTTGTCTTCTTATGTGATTATGCTACCGGTAAAGAGTTTTATCCCCATAAAAAATGCTCACAGATCTGAAACTTCCACAGATAAATTTAATTTCACTTGTCATTCGCAGTTTTTGAACATATTTCATGACACAAGTATTTGCATTGATTTTACAAAAACATAAGACTCTTAAAGAATGAAATAATCCTAAATTTTATTCTAGATATATGGTATAGTATTATCTTTGTCCTTTGGTTTATAAGAGCTTGGAATGCTTGGTATGCGTGTAATTCTGGAGTTATAAGATGTTTTAGGGAATAAATTCTTCAAAACACTTCTTCCAGTAGGTAAGTTAATATTACACTAAGGAAGTGGCTTGGTGTTTTATAGTTGGATATCTGCTTTCAACTTACACCTCAGGCAACACATCCTTGCTTATGAATATTTCAGATGCCCTTTCTATTTCTATAAACCCATCAAAACTTTGACCCTTGATACAAAAGTATCTGTCAAAGAGGCCAAATGGCAAATATTCAATGAAGATTATAACCAAATAAAAATAAAAAACAAAAACAAAAACAAAAGAAACTCCTTTAGCAAGTAGAGCAACTGACTCCATTTCTGCAGAACAAATTGAATGAAACAAGCTTTTGTACGGGACAATTTTTTTTATTGATTTATTATGAGAGAGAGTACAAGCAGGGGAAGGGCAGAGAGAGAGGGAGAGAGAGATAATCCCAAACAGGATCCATGCTGACAGTGCGCCAATGTGGGGCTCTAACTAATGAACCATAAGATCACGAGCTTAGCTGAAATCCAGGGTTGATTGCTCAACTGAGTGAGCCATGCAGGTGCCCCTCATATGGGACTATTATAGAATGAATGGTTAGGTTTCTTCAAAATTCTTACATTGAAGCCCTCATTTGGAAATTGGGCCTCTCGGGAAATAATTATGGCTAAATGAGATCATGAGGGCGGGGCAAGTATTCAATAAATTTAGTGTCCTCATAAGGAGAGACACCAGAGAATTCATTCTCTTTCTTGCACTGAAGAATGGCCATGTTGAGGCCACAGAGGAAAAAGGTAGCCACTTATATACGAACTAGGGGGAGAGTTTTCATCAGACATTGAATTAGCCAGAACCTTGATCTTGGATTTCCAGTTTCCAGAAGTGTGAGAAAATGAATTTTTATTGCTCAAGTCATCCAGTCTATGGTATTTTGCTATGACAGCTAAAAGGACTAATATAGGGACTGTATTAATAAAAAATATGGTAAGTAAAGATTACTTTGAATGAGTACATAATGCAAAACCTTTAAATTTTGCTATTAATGTTAAGATCATATGCTTAAGGAAAAGGTGCATTAATAGGATCAAATATATTCTGGCACACACCAAAAAGCTTGTAAGATAGATACATTTAGAGGATATTTTCTTAATAACACGAGTTGAATATTAACATTAATTCTTAAGGAAGAAGTATCACAGCACAGCACGAAATGGATACTGATCTCATATCCAAATGTCAGTGTAGTCAGCCTTACCTAAATTTTTTTTCATTAAATAATTATTAAATTAAATTATCCATAATCAATTCTTAAATAGAGAACTAAACTGGGTGGGAATCAACCTAATGTTGAAATCAAAATTCTGCAATTCAAAGTTGACAAAATCATGTGCATAACTCCCTTCTGCATGTGTGTGTGTACACCCCCCTACACCCCCCACACTTACAGAATCAATCTAAATTATACTTATTTTAACTTTGGATTCTAAAAGTTTCTCCAGTGTGACTAAATCAATATCATATGAGTATTTGTCTACTCCGTGAACCCATGAAGCTAAAAGAGAAAATTCTTGCCAAAATGCTTACTCAGTAACTAACTATAGGAAACAAAACAGTTGGTCAGACTTTTTTTAAACATGACTTTAATGAGTCATTTTATCCGACCTTGTCTGACAGCTGTCAACTATCAATGGTACATGTGCAATAAAATAAAATTATAGAGTATAAATTGCTTAAAGAAATGAGAAGACTTTCCTTTGTAAAAAGCTATTAGTGATACAATGTCTAGGTCCTTCTTATAAGTTTGCATTACTCTTAAGATACAGTTTGGGTTCGTATAATGAAAATACTGTAAGTGAAACATTATCAATAATCTTATACTAATCATGGGTACATTAGTTATGTGTGGGTGCAGTAGTATCAATTAAAAATGTTCAATTCTTACCCAATTTTAGTCTTCTCTGAAGATTAACAGATTAAGGAACATCAAGGAAAAATAAAGGGACTACATCGAAGAGAAATCTTTTTTTAAATGTTTTATTTAATTTTGAGAGACAGAGAGAGACACAGAGAGAGAGAGAGAGATCAAGCAGGGAAGGAGCACAGAGAGGGAGACAGAGGAACTGAAATAGGCTCTGTGCTGTCAGGACAGAGCTGGATGTAGGGCTTGAACTCATGACCCCTGAGATGATAACTTGAGCTGAGGTCTGACTGAACCACCCAGGCACCCTCAAGAAAGATCTTTTATAATCTGAGTTCAACCTGATGTAAAGGCTATACCTTGAGACTTTCCCGGAAAGGGCTGATAGTAAATACGTTAGTTTTTTTGCATCATACAGTCTCTATTTCAACTACTGAACTGTGTCTTTGGAAAAGAGGTCATAGATAATGCGTAGGGATATGAGTATTGTCATATGTCAATGAAACTATTTACAAAACATATAAAAACATAGATTTGAACCATGCCCTTGGTTTCATACCTACTCTTCTAAAGAAACAGAGGGGTCAAATTTAGCAAGATCTATTTACTTTAGTGCCAAGGGGCTAGAGAATTGGAATGATACAAATTTGGTAAAATATGACAGGTCATAATTGAACAGAAAGAGTTAAGTTTAGTCTAGTATGATGTCAGTCGTTCAAAAGGATCCAAAGAGAAGAGAAGGAAGACGTGGAATCTTCACATCCCTTCTACAAACTTATTGGAAAACTTGCAAGTATGGAATTCCTAAGAGACTCCATACTCAGTGTAAATCTCTAGGTACAGGAGACATTTATAAGTGAAACAAGAAACATTGGGAGCACTTGTCAAAGCTGCCATTTTAGACCTCTTCCTTGGCTTTGTTTCTTTTGGACTCTGGTCTTCCATTGTCTACCATGCTCAAGCTTGATCCTTTCACAGGTTTGTTCTTTTGTTCATAGGCTGGATCCCTATTCTCTACACATTTACACTAACTGGATTTAGTTTTGCAAAAGTTCATCCTCTTCAGCACCTAAAATCCAGGGTTATAACTTATACCTATAGAAAGAAGTGGTCATCCCCAAATAGACCTCACAGAACAAGAAATGAAAAAAAAAACAAACCAAAAAGAAAAAAAAAAAACCCAAAAACAAAAGAACACAGAAGTTTCCCTTTTTTAAAAAATTAAATACTTACATTGAGAGAGAGAAGGAGACAGGCCATAGGCAAGGGAGGGGCAGAGACAGAGGGAGACACAGAATCAGAAGCAGGCTCCAGACTCTGAGCTGTCAGCACAGAGCCCGACATGAGGCTCAAATTCACAAACCATGAGATCATGACCTGAGCCGAAGTCAAATGCTTAACTAAGACACCCAGGTGTCCCAAGAACACAGAAGTATCTTAAAAGTACTGTACCAATTGATTCACTGAAAGAAAATACTCAAGAGAAGCTGAGAAATAACATCAGAGTCTCTATATATTTGTATTTTTTTAAAGCAAATATATGATCTGTGTTCATTTAATATTGTGAGTTAAATCATTGTCAATAAATGTTTTAGTTACATTCATAAAATACCAAAAAAAAGTGCTGATTGACTCTTGATTTCAACTCAGGTCATGATCTTGAGTCGTGAGATTGAGCCCCATATCTGACTCTTGTGCTGGCAGAGGGGAGCCTGCTTGAGATTCCCTCTCTCTATCTCTCTCTATGCCTCTTCCTCACTCGCACTCCCTCTCTCTCAAAAATAAATAAACGTTAAAAAAGTGATGTGTTAAAAAATAAAAATCCTGAAACCAATGAAACCCCCTTAAAAAAAAACTAGCTATTTTATCTTTCCAGAAAGAATAGTGCCTTTTTCTAAATGCTTATTTAGCCAGAAATATTGTCTTCTGAGTTTCTACACCCAACACACGCTTACATGGCAAATAATCAATAGAGTACAAAAAGAACATAAGTATTTTTTTACCTGCCCACCAATAATCATTCATTTGTTTGATTCTTGATGTATACATTCACTAACTGTTGGATAGGATAACAAGCATCAATCACATGCTTAGTTCTGGGAATATCAATATTGTGGGTAAGGCAGACAATTAAATAAACTGGTGTCATACAGTGAGGATGGCATGAGCTTTAACAATCCAGATAAGTTAATTATCTCTCAAATGATTACAGATCATTATAAATCCCCTCAACTGAATATTACTTCAGTGAGTATTGATTCCTCTGATACCAAGCAAAGTGTTTGATGTTGAGTATCTAGCAGTAACCTTGACTTTGCAGTTTGGTGGAAGAAAGCTGTAGACAGAGAAACAGGAAAGTGAGAGCAAGTATGATAATTCCAGGGTGCTGTGGGAACATAAGCTAGGCATGTAACCTGATTTCAGAGTTCCGAGAAAACTGCAAGAGAAAGAAGAAATATCTAAGCTGAGATTTGAAGCACAAGTATATTTGCCTAGGAGAGCAGGGAGAAGGTGTGGTGAGAAAGATCATGTACTAATCAAGGAACTGAATAAATTTTATTATACATTCTAATAAGAATAAAAGTGGTCTATTCTCCCTGGTTCCTACCTCATTCTGTGCTAATGTGCTTAAGGAGCCAATATGAAATTATTGGGTCTCAGGGCTGCAATACTTAGAATAGATTGGATTGGACTTCTTAGGGCCTGAAGAGTTACTTGGTTCATTGAAGTTCTATTGTGACTTGATTCTCTTCTAAGACAAATAAAACAAACTTTGCAAGAACCCTCTTATGGATGGTGGTTTGGCTTTGGCAAGAATAATCTTAAGTGAAAGAAATTCATTCACTTGTTAGAGAGGTGCTCGTAATTACATTGCACCTTTTTATTGTCTGGATGAAACAGAAGAGAGAGCACAGTTCTATTCTCTCCATTCAGGTCCCACTCCAAGGGGAAAGTCATGAAAAACAATATCCTTTAAATTTAAAATCTCTGTGCATACAATGAATTTCCTTAAGGTAAAGTTGTCAGTAGAATATTTTCTTCACAGTTTACACTGAGACATTTTTTGGCATTACAAACCCGTATACCGTTTCAGCTAATTGTGCAAAGAACCATTTCCTTGACAGATTCTAAAACTCTCTCGAGTTCATACATTACAAATAATTTCATGGAAATCAACACTCACTGTGGTCCAAAAATCTTTCCAGAGTATATTGAACATTATCTGAAATAAAGTTTAATTCTCTTTACTCTAAATTTTATTATTCATTATTATTTAACAGTGAATAATTAATACTAGTTTACTATCAAAACACAGAGTGTTTCTGAAAATTTTCCTTGTACGGGAGTTGGCCTCTTAAGGCTTTTCAATCAAAATACTTTGTCCTTTGTAATTATTGTGAAATATCTTTGATTTGAGTTATGGTATTAACATTAACTGACTTCAACTCTTTGTTAAGTTATCTGTAAGTAAACACTGTTGTAATTTAAATAGAAAAATTGTGTTCTTAAATATTTTTCTATAGGGTAACTGGACATGCATTGGGATATAAAAGTCGTACACTGATTTATATGTTGCAAATAGGAAACTGAAAATATTGCTTATTGCTCTAAACAATTGATTTGTTACATAAGACGAATCCACTTATATTTTAATATTTAAATATCTAACGTTAATTTCTTATATCTTAGACATCTGGAGAATTAATAGAAATTTTATAATCTACTCTGAGGCACCTTGTGGCTCAGTCAGTTAAGTGCCTGACTTCAGGTCATGCATGATCTCATGGTTCCTGAGTTCTAGTGCCCTGTTGGGCTCCTTGCTGACAGCTCAGAGCCTGGGGCCTGCTTCAGAGTCTGTGTTTCCCTCTCTCTCTGCCCCTCCCCTGCTCATGCTCTGTATCTCTCTTCTTCAAAAATAAATAAACATTTAATAAAATTAAGAAAAAAAGAAAATTTATAATCTACTTGAAAGTTATCACCTGAGTAGTCATCTATTATATGTAATATTATTTCAAGGTGGGACATGAAATTGATTCAGAAGACAAAAATGAATTTATGTATGATATATGACTTCTTTAAAACCAATTCAGGGAACTATTTATTAACATAAGTTTTGTTGCTGGTTTTAGGCCTGTATATTAAATGTATATGAATTAATATAAAATAAGGTTGTGGAAATAGTTTATCTAGAGGTAAGCCCATATAAAGAGAAATATAATGGAAATTGAAAAATTAGGAGTATGTCCTAGACTCTGGGTCTAGAGTTCTTTCTTGTCTACCCAGAAAGCGGGATGCAGGATTAAAATGCAAGAAATGGCTAATGTCCAGGAGAAGACAAGAGCCCCGATTAAGGGTCTTTGCTCCATTTTTATTAGGATCAGAAGGCTTACAAACATGGTGATGGACGTGCACAACTGTGAATGTTAACTCATAGACATGAGGGAAAGGGGGTCTTGAAGATTTGTGGGGTTAGGGGTTTGGGTTAATACAAAGCAAAATCCTGGCCCCATGGCAGATGGTTGTTTACAGCAGACATGAGGCACCACTTCTGTTTACCTAAACTGGTCTAGGGGAAAAGAATGACAGAGTAAGTAACCTCAGGATCAGCAAGGCTCCTTTCTTTTGTTAATTAGCTCTGCTCTCCACAACTTCCCCCCTGCAGGGGTCTGTAGCCCTGTTTGCCTGTTTTCCTAATTTGGTCCTTCCTTCCTGTGAAAGCAGCTTTTTGCTATAGTACAAAGTTGAGGGACGCTTTCGCCCTGCATACCTAAGCTTGTTTATTTCATATACCTTTGCTTATATTGGGGTCTTGGCCCACTTTCTCTATACTGGGGTCCCTGTCCCGCCTTCTCTATACTTATTTACCTAATCTTGTTTACCCGAACTTGGGTGTGAGCATTTTATGGCTCTCTAATTCTTTATGTTAACCCCCCCAGTGCATCCTTGGGGAATCCCTAAGCTTATTCCCCACAGGAGCATAGCAAGAGAGTCTGTAAATTAATAATTATCATCATTTAGCCTGGAGAAACCAGGCTATTTTTAAGAACACTTTGAGAATTGTGTGTCCTTTTATATAAGAGTTAAATTCTTATTTTAAGTGAAGGAAATAATTTTCTTGAATTATCTATTTCTTAATGAATCTAAAGAGCCATTTTTGTTATGTGGGCTGTACATTTCTTGCTTAAACTGGTATGTTTAACTAATTTGTTGCATTTCAATCTAGGTTCAAATAAAACTTCAATTTTCTTTAAGTCTATAATCATTAAGTTACCTTGTAAAAAAAGAACCTAAGGAAGGCCACATTAAGGTGAATAACTCAATCAAATAAACTCACTTTTCCTTTATTTCTCTAAACACAGCAGCAGTACAATGGAGTGCTTTAGTTTGAAGCACCCTTTCCTTTATGTAATTTATATAGCCTATGTGGGAAGAGCCTTCTGTGGACAACTCCTGATTTGACCTGTGCTAACCCTAAGGCAGGATTTGGCTCTAAATTTATTCTTCTCACCAGAAGCAACTCTATATCAAAAGAAAATGAAAGAAAAAACTGCTGAAGTTTCTCTAGGATTGACAAGAGAATGATTTATGTGAAAATATACTAAATTTAAAATTTTAAATATGCATCTGTAGACTTCTCTTTTCAAGCCTCTTTCAACTGAGAGATTTGCTTTGCTTTTCTATTCAAACTTCCCCCTCAGAAGACATTTCCTCTAAAAAATCTCTTCGAGCTCTGTGTGGGGCTCTATGCTGACAGAATGAAGCCTGTGCGTGATTTTCTCTCTCCCTGTCAGTCCTCTGCTTTCTCTCTCCCTCTCTCTCACAAAATAAATAAATAAATTAAAAAAAACAATAACATTTAAGGTAAAAGATCTCTTTGTGGTTCAGATCGATTCATTTCTCTCTGCACAAGTATATCAGTTAACAGACCAACGCCGTGAGTTTTACCGACATTGTTCATTTTAGAAGGTAGTTTAGGGGGACGCCTCAGTGGCTCAGTCAGTTGAGCATCTGACTTGGGCTCAGGTCATGATCTCAGGGCTTGTGAATTCAAGCCCTGCCTCTGGCTCTGCGCTGACTGCTCAGAACCTGGAGCCTGCTTCAGATTCTGTGTCTCCCTCTTTCTGCCGCTTCCCCATCTCACACTCTGCCTCTGTCCCTCTCTCTTTCTCAAAAATAAATAAACATTAAAAAATATTTTAAAAAATGAAAGCAGTTTAGGAATTATTGCTTTTACTTGAAAGCATATATCTTAGGGAATCTTACTTCTCTTTTTGAAAATTTTCAAAATATTTGCCCACAAAATGGAGAACGTGTTTGTATTATTATTATTTACTATTATTATTATAAATGGAGAGGTGGAAAAAGGAGAAAAGATTTTTATAATTGATTAACTCCCTACGTTTAAAAATGTGTTTATATATTCTTTATGCGTTCTGTTTGCAGATGCCACACTCTTACCATCGCATCTGGTAACATTTCGTTCAGTGTCTGTTATGAGATTTGATTTATTGTGGCCACTAGAATCTTCCATTGGACTATAAGCAAAGAATTTATTCTTCCGTTCTATTCCCAGATGATGATTAAACAGTGTTGAAAGAATGAAAACATTCAGTTCATCAAAGATCTAATATTGTGGAGGATCTGGTAGGCTGCACTGCTGAAAATGATAATTAGAAAATAATCTGACTCTTTGGTTCATTATGTCTTCCTTGTCTAGTATTCCAGCTGACAGGGTAGAGACCACAACTGAAGCAGGGAAGTAGAGTTACCTTAGGCTAACAAAACAAACAAACAACAACAACAACAAAAACCTGTTGATCTCCTACTTATTTTCTGCTGTAATTATGCAATTTTTTTTCAAAATATATCCTTTTTACCAACTACTTTCTTTAGGCATTCTAAGACTTAGTTAAATCCCACCACTCACGAGCAAAATGCCCAGTGAGCTATATGGTAATTTTCCCTTATCTATGTCATATACTCATTCTATCTCCTGTCATTAAACAGTTATTATAATATCAGATTAATTTCTTTTTCATGCAATTTATCAAACTCAGGGATGAACCTCTTGCAGGTTGGGGCCATATTTCTTTGTCTTATTAATCCAACCATAGTTCACTGTTCAAATATATAGAGTATAAATGGACAAAATCATTTCAAAATAAACCTCTCCCCCCAAAAAATAAAAATAAGAAAAAAATAACTCCCATTATAACTTAGGATCACCTGATATTTTGGATTAAGATAGAAAGTTACCGTTAACTTTTAAGCAACAGCAAAATTTAAGAGCTTTCCTCAATCCACTATTCAGAACATAGATTATTTCACCTATGTCTTACACAGATGCAAAGAGTTAGAGTTATTTCTATAAACTGAGACTAAAAGATACACAGGGCTCAAGGCAATATGATAGAACTGTCCTGATTGGCACATTATGGGCTTCTCACACCCCAGTGGAATTATAGGCACCACGAATGTTACAACACAGTTGAATTATAGTGACAAGTCTTTAAAGAGGAAGAAAGAGGAGTACAAAAAAAGATGGCAAGAGAATCTATCCCTATCAGTTGAAGCAGGACCACTGCTATTTTATAGGGTATTTATTTTATACCCGGGGTAATTTATATTTGTAACTACATCTAACATATAGCTTTTATGATCATAAAAGTATTAAAGAAGTAAAATGGTTCTTCACTAAATTGTACACAGCTACATTGAGACAGATTCTCTCAGCGCATAGATGATTCCCTCTGAAATATTTTAGTGCATCCTTCATTACTCTGAGGAACTGCCCAAATTGCCAAATGATTTTAGAAAGAGCAAAAAGGAGGGGGAGCTGGGTGGTGGTGGCTCGGTCAGTTAAGCATTCTATTTCAGCTCAGGTCATGGTCTCACAATTGCCGCGGTGGGCACTGTGGTGACAGCTCAGAGCCCGGAGCCTACTTTGGATTCTGTGTCTCCCTTTTTCTCTACCTCTCCCCCCCTTGCACTCTGTCTCTTTCTGTGTCTCAAAAATAAATAAATGTTAAAAAAAAAAAACATTAAAAAAAGAGCAAAACAGAAACATTAAAAACATCCATATGAACAGGAAATTTTACATAAGTAGTGGACCCTTGCAGAATTATAGAACATCTTATACAGGTACTTCCCAGCTTTTAAGGTTGGCAACTGCTTTTCTGGGATTGAAAAGGGGTAAGAAGTAGTATGGCTGTATCATCTTGTTCAAGTCCAGACATGGAGTCTCAAGACCCTGGCTTTGTCATTGCTATCTGCAAGTCTCTAGAAATGTTTGCCAAAGGTAGGTAATAATTATAACCGTCTCATTAGATTTTTGTGAAAATTAAATTTTACAACGTACATAAAGCTCTTTGCTAGAGATAAATCCTCAGTAAATGTTAATTAATACTAGGTATGGCGGCAGGGTGCCAAAGGCCTTCATCTCCCGTTCTAGATCTAATGTGGTCTCCTTAACAATTCATCCTCTCTTGAATTTTTTAAGTCTATTCTTTTAGGTGTGCTTACTGTGGAAAAAAATATATGTATGTATATGTATTTACATGTATATATAAATACTTGATATCTTATCCAGATTATCAGGTCAACAATACTATGAGCAGGTAAATCAAGCAATATGATAGAAATTTGATTAAAATTTGAACTCTTCAGCCACCAAATCTTAAGTTCCATAATTACTAAATGTACATTTTTCCTGTTCTTACTACAAAATGTCCTCCTTTTCTATCTTAATACTATCGAAGAGAACAGAACAAATCACTTATTTTTAAAAGTTTAGGCACAAGTCTAATCTATCACGTGGAAAACAAGCAAGACTGGTCAGTTGAACAGAATAAAACACTTCACAAATAAAAGTTTAGACTAAAGGTATAGCTTTTCCAAGTAATTGGTTTATATAGACGCCTGAAATTTTTTATTGCTTTTTGTTTTTATAAAAAATTTAGGGGATTTTCTGTCATATGTTTATGAATCCTCAGGACTATAAATGCATACATCCAATGTACTCACTTATCAAATAGTTGAGGCAATATAATTTGTTTACACAAAATGGCATGCAGAGCACAGAATCTAATAGCACGATTGTTTTGAAAAGTGCTTCACGAATCCTATAGAAAACGATAATTACAATAGTTTGCAACTCACCTGGTGCTCAATCTATTCAAGATACTTTAATAAAATTATTATCTTTCTTAGTCTTATATAAATTCTATAATTTGGCTGTTATTATGGTATTATTATGAAGCAATTGAGACTCTTTAAGAGTTAAATAGTTTTCTGAAACCATACAGCAAGTGAAAGGCAAAATTTTTATTTATTTATTTACTATTTAAATAACTTTAAAAGTAGATTTTATTAATTTTATTTTTGAGAGAGAGAGCGTGTGAGCAGGGGAGATGCAGAAAGAAAGGGGGACAGAGGATCTGAAGTGGGTTCTACATGGGCAGCAGAGAGCCTGACCCTTGAACTCATGATCTCACTGTGAGATCATGACATGAGCTGAAGGCAGATACAACGAGCTGAGGCACCCAGGCGCCCCTCAAAATTTATATTTAAATACAAGTTTGTGTAATTCTTAGTTCTGTGTTTCTTTTACTATGTGGGAAATTAATCACTCTGTTTCAAAAGAAAGATTGAATGTTTTGCTTTTTCCTTGATTATTTATGGAGGATAAGGTTACATAATTTATCCTTAACACTATTAAGTTCTGTGATTACTAAGTATACATTTTTCCTCTTTCTCCTGTAAACTTTCCTTCAGCCCTATAGATCAGCATGATAGATAAGACTGTGAATATTATTGATGAGTATATCATTAATTAAAATGGATCTTTGATTATCTGTATTCATCAGGTCTCTTCCAACATACTGTGAGAGGCTTTGCGGTGAGTGTATTACAGGAGCTCCACCTCACCAAATGGACAGGAATCCTTCTGCTGAAAAGCAGAAATTAAATATGGAAGGAGAATTTAAAGAAATTAACATGGGATGGGTATCAAAGAACAGGAGAAATCAGGAATTCTTGAGGCAAAATACAGATACCAGCCATGTTTTGTCTTTTTTAGTACACTTTTCATAAAGTTTGCATTTAAAATTTTTTAAATGAATTTTTTATTTTTGAGAGAAAGAGACAGAGTGCAAGTGAGGGGAATGGAGAGAGAGAGAGGGAGACACAGAATCCAATGCAGGCTCCAGGCTCTAAGCTGTCAGCACACACAGCCCAACGCAGGGCTCATGGACCTGTGAGATCATGACCTATGCACAAGTCAGACGCTTAACTAACTGAGCCACCCATATGCCCGCATAAAGGTTGTATTTAGGTGCTCAAAGCAAAAGGGACATAAACTGTAGATCAGCAAAATTCCCGGAACCTGTACTTCCCACTCCAAAACCAGAGTCACTTCCAGGCAAAATCCTAGGGTGCAGACCCATCTCTTTTTCAGGTAATAAGATGGCAGTAACTCTACGCCACCACTTTGTGGCATTAACTCTAGTACCTTTCTCTTCCCAGGATCATAGACTATTGACTAAAGTTATCTGGATTTTGTTGTCTATATTTTTTTAATATTACTTCTCGTTACTACAAATCCTTTCACTTACACTTATTATTGCCTTCAATGCTGCTAAAACTGATGGCGGATATGGTATCATAAAAAATGAAGAATTCTACATTCAAATGGAAACACAGTAAACTAATGGTTTTCCCTTACTCATGTTTTAATTTATTATTTATTTTATTTTTTTATTTAAGCATAATTGAAATAAAATATTCTCTTAGTTTCATGTGTACAATGCAGAGATTTGATGCTTGTATACATTGCAAATATGATCACTACAAAAGTCTAGTGACCATCTGTACCTATATAGAGTTAATATGATGTCATTTTTTATTTTTGTTTCCAAACTTATATATAAAATATAATTTTTTTGTAATGTCCCTTTATCCTATAACCCTGATAAACTCATTTACTAGTTGTAGGAGGAGTGTGTATGTATTTTGTTTATTCGTAAATCTCTTGGGATTTTCTACATGGACAATTATGTTTTCTGCGGATTCCTTTCTCATGTCCAAAAGGTCTGAAGTGATATTCTCTTTAATAAAGACATCGGTAATTTGTGTCTTCTCTCTTTTTATCTTTCCAAGTCTTGCTTCAGGTTTAACTATTTTATGTGTGTTTCTTTTTTAAAGAACTTGCTATTGGTTTCTTTGATTTTTCTCTATTGTTTCCTAGTTCTCAATTTCATTGAGAAACACTCATTTTATCTATTCCTGTTTTATTTTTCCTTTCTATGCTTATTTTATTTATTTATTTGCATTATTTATTTTTATTCTATTATTTTTCTACATTTATTTTATTATTTTCTTTCTTCTCCTAGCTTTGAATTTATCTGGTACTTTCTAGTTTACTAAGGTAGAAATATGTATTATTAATTGTAGACTTTTAATTTTTCTAATATAAGCATTTAATGATAAAAGCTTTCTTTTAAACACCACTTTCACTGCATCCCACAAACTCAGATATGCTGCATTGTAATTTTTGTTTAATTTATAATATTTATTAATTTCCCTTGAGATTTCTTTGACAATGGATCATTTAAAACTCTGTTGTTTAATTTCTATATTTTTGAGGGGTGTCTGTGTGGCTCTGTCGATTGAGCATTCGACTCTTGATTTCAGTTCAGGTCATGATCCCAAGAACATGGGATCTAGCCCCTTGTAGGGTTCTGCGCTGAGTGTGGAACCCAGTTAGGATTCTCTCTCTCCCTCTGCCCCTCTCCCCTGCTCATGCTCTCTCTCTAAAATGAATAAAATAAAATTTCCTTATTTTTGAGATTTTCATATTATCTATTATTGGTTTCTAGTTAAATTTCACTGTTGTCAGAGAATACACTCTTTATGACTTATTTTGTGTGTGCTGGAATTTGTTTTATGAATAAGGGAATAATTTATCTCAGTGTATGTATACTTGAAAGAATATATATTATTCTGTTGTTGGATAATGCATTCTGTAAATGTCTGTTGATAAATATCATTTAGATCCAGTTGATTGATAGTATTATTCAGTTCTTCTATATTTTTGCTGATATTTCTCTGTGTTAATTCTGTCCATTTCTGAGAGGGAAGTGTTAAAGTCTCCATCTCTAATTGTGGGTTCATCTATTTCTTCTTTCATTTTGTCAGTTTTTGTTTCATGTATTTGAACCATTATTGTTAGTCGTATGTATGTTTAAGATTAGTATGTCTTCTCAAAGATTTCACCTTTTATCATTTTATAATGCAATGTTCCTTTTTATTCCTAGGGACTTCTTTTGCTCTGAAATCTGCTTTGTCTGACATTATCATAGCACTCCAGCTTACTTTTCATTAGAATTTGTGTGGTGTGATGGTTAATTTTATTTATGAGCTTCATCAGGCCAAGATGTCTGGCCCAGACATTTGGTTAAACAATATTCTGGTTATTTTTGTGAGGGTGCTTCAGGATGAAATTAACCTCCGAATGGGTAGACAGTAAATCACTGTCATCCTTAATGTGGGTGGGTCTCATCCAATCTTGAAAGTCTAATTAGAAAAATGTCTGAGTTTAGAAGAATTCTCCCTCTCACCTGTCTTTGATCTGGAACATGGGTCTTCTCCTGTCTTCAGATTCAGGCTGGGATGGGAAGGTACACATACTAGTTGGCTTTCCGGGTTCTCTGGCCTTCGAACTCAGATGGGAGCTATACCCTAGACTCTCTCCTAGGTTTCCAGCTTGCTGACTGGAGATCGTGAGACTTCTTAGCCTCCATAATTGCATGAACCAATTCCTTATAATATATATTTATCAATCAATTGATCTATCACTAAATATAATAAATCTCTCTGTATATAACTATATCTCTGTACCTATCTCTGTATCTATCATCTATCTATCTATCTATCTATCTATCTATCTATCTATCTACAGAGAGGGAGATTTTTTGTTGGTTCTGTATCTATATCACCAGAAAGTCAAGACTAATTCACATGGTATATCTTTCTCCACCCTTTTACTTTTAACTTTCTTAAAGTATATATTATCATTGAATTTCTTGTTGACAAAATAGAGTTGGTTCATATTTTAAGTCCATTTTAACAATCTCCTTCTTTAAATTGTTGTACTTAAACTGGTTACATTTTATGAAGTTACTGATACATTTGGACTTAGGGCTACTGTTTTATTACTGTTTTCTCTTTGTTTCTTTTGCTTTTTGACCAAAAATTTCCACTTTCTTGTCTTATTCTGAGTCGTTTAAATGGTTTTTAGTGTACCATGTTAATGTACCTATTATATTTTTTCCTTCACTATTTTGCACAGTGATTCTTTTTCTCTGTTGGTTGTTGCTGCAGCTCTTATTATTTAGTAGCTACAATATTGACTCTAGGAACCACAGTACAGGTACATAATTTCACCCTCTACTTAGAAGGAACATTCTACCACTTTAAACAGGATGTAGAAAACTTCCCACACTAGAGGTTCCTTTACTTTCTCCCCTTTTGTTTCAATGGTCTTATTTATTATAAACTCATACTCTTACAGTAAAAACACCTTCAGACTATGCTTTTTATTATCTATCTATCTATCATCTATCTATCTATCCATCATAGATTTAAAATTCACGATGAGAGGAAAAATCTCTTACATCTAATGCATTCCTTCTTATTTTTGAAGTGAATGAAAAGATAGAACGTCTCAGCAAAGAAACAGAAGAGACGAAGAGAAAACCAAATAAATGTTAAGCAGAATATCTGCATGATAAAAGAAATCAGTGGATTTGGTTACATTGAACATACTTACTTTAGACATACTAAAAGGGTAAGATTTACAGAAAAGTACTCAGTTGAATGTACTCTTTTAGGAACAAGAAGTCAATGATTAACTAAGGGTATCTGAGGGAATTGGGACGATGAGGTACATAAGATAAGAAACAAGAATTTATTTTGTGTAAGGAGACTGTGAATTCTCTTTAGATGTTGAATTTGAGCTCTTTTGAGTAAATGACAACTTAAATGCACAGAAGACATATGATTCTCAAGGGATCTTCTCCAAGATATGGGGTTTAATTTATACATTGAAATCCACCAAGTATTTTCCACCTTGTTTTTAAATATTTTGGGTACCAAACAGAGGAATACAATTACTTAATCCATATACATAGCCCTTTTGAAACGAAAATTTTTTGTAGGTGTTCCTCGGTGTCTCAATTGGGTAAGTGACCAACTCTTGATTTCTACTCAAGTCATGATCTCACAGTAGTGAGAGTGAGCCCCATGTTGGGTTCCACACTGGGTGTGGAGCCTGCTTAAGATTCTCTCTCCCTCTCTCACTTCCCTGCTTGTGCGTGTGCTTTCTCTCTCTTAAAATGAAATAAAAAAATTAAAATAAATAAATGAAATACAAATCATTTCTAAAAAATAAGCGAGTCTAGTGTTAATGCCATAAGCAGTTTAATGCCTATCTTACCTATTTATTTGTTTAATTTTTTTATCTTAACCATACAATACATTCAATTTTAATAATAGAATCATTTCTGTGATAAGATAAGGACGGGGAATCTATGTATGTGTTTGGCCCTGGGAGAGTCTCACACTCTCTTCTATATAATGAAAGGCCTTATGCAGATTTGTGGGCAGTGCTTCTATATGGGATACCTCTGTTTATGAGTTCTGAAAGTGTGAGGAACCTGTCTTCTCTGGAAAAATGATGGGTGACTTCTCCAAAGAATAAATATTGGCTAAATTTCACCATGGTATTTCAGTTCATTAAATTGTGTACATGGGGAGAAAGGACAATTTTCAGTTAAATCAGGCATCCAGATAATGTAAGGTAATTGTAAATAAGAGCTTTCCAGAAGCTGTTCGAGCATTTAACTAAACTCTGTATTAAATTCTCAGTCTTGGAATGTTACCGCTGCTTATTCATCTGAGGACAGTAGCTTTGGTGGATGTTTACGGATTGGTGGACAAACAGTTTAATAACCAAGCAAGTGATAATGATGTGTTTTTAGTGCATCTTAACCAAAGAACAGAATGTAATATAGATGAAATGAGGGGGAGAGATGATGAGATAAGTGCAAAAAGAGAATTTGACAAAGAACAAAAGCATTGATTATGCGACAAGGCTTCTCTTTGGCTAGAATGTAAAACAGAGAATAAATAACTATTTCTTACCTATCTTTACAGTCACTCCTTGCTGTGGTTCAGATCTTTTTTCATGAGCTTCTAATTCTTCATCTGGGCTTTTCCAATCACAACATCACATGTTCCAAGCCTATTCTATCAGTAGAATCCCACTTTGCCTGTCCTTCACTTTAGGACTTTTCACTTTACACCACGATCGATCATTTGATGTACATTCCCTCTTAGGACTGTCTACATTTCAAATGAGAACAAAATCATGCACAAATTTTCATTTATAACATCTACAAAGTTAGGGGCACCTGGGAGGCTGAGTCGGTTAATGTCCAACTCTTGATTTCCGCTCTCAGCATTCCTGAGATCTGGCCCCAAGTCAGGCTCGGCACTGACAGCATGAAGTCTATTTGGAGTCTCTCTCTCCTCTCTCTGCCCTCCCCCGCTCTCTTACTACATAAATAATTTTTAAAAAAAATCTACATAGTTAAATAACTAAGAATAATGAATAGCTGCCCTTACACAACGAAACTGGAATTCATATACTTATGAAAGATCTTACACAAGCATTTCACTTCAACGGCTCCTCTCAATGACATACTCCATCATTGGCTCAAATAAACCTTCCTTAGAGAGACTTCTGTCCACATTTCCTTACAGAGGCTCCCAGTCTCTGTCATAGTATTTTTGTGCACTGTTTTCACGGCACTTTTGGTAGCACATATATATTTTGTTAATCTACTTTCTTATTATCAGTTTTGCCCTACTAGAATAGAAATTCCTTAACATAAGAGAGCATTTATTCGTTTGTTTGTATGCGTGTGCGTGTGCGTGTGTGTGTGTGGTCAACTAGGAAAGTGACACATGGTGTTGTCTACCATAAATAGTTTTTAATAAATAAACATTTCAGCAGCTAAGTAATCTGACAAGAGCTTTGAACATACTAATATTTGTCTCAATAACCTCATTTCTATTTGTCTACGTGAATAACCTAAAAATTCAGAAAAATACATTCTGCATGTATATATCCGTTTTACTGTTGTTTATGACATTGAAAATATGAAACATGAAAACTTCAAAATAGGAAAAAGATAACAAATTATGATGCATCTATTAAATGAAATATTATACAGCTATAAAGTATCTTATTAACACATGAAAAAAGACATATAGGATATGTTTATTTTTGTTTTATCACACTTAGTTTTACTTTAGTCAATTTTTTTTCTTTTCTACCAAAACATGTGTTTTAATTAAGTCTTAAAGTTTTTTGTCATATATATAAATCAAACATAATTTACCTCAGATAAATTTCAGGAAACATCTTATGGTCTTTACCATGCACTGGTCATGATTAACTTGATTGTATTTGACAGGTCGTCTACTACAATATCTCATGAAAAAACGACCTAGTACTGGTAGTGCATGTCAGAAAATTCTAAGTTTATTCATGAGGGAAACAATGTAAAGGCAACAACAGCTCGCGCACATATGTTGTGAGATGGCGCAAATCACCAAAGAATTGCACTTCATGACTCGCTATCCAGTTGGTAAAGTCACGTGGACATTTCTGGCCAAAGAGCTGTAAATTGGTAACATGTGGATATGAGCGGAGCGTTCACTTACTAGTGTGAGACTCTCCAGAAGTCTTTTATTTCCAAAGAGGCAACAGGCAATGTTCAATAAAGTGGCAATCACACTAGCCCAGAGCTTCAAGTTACCCTGATGTCAATGACAGTTGATCAACTTGCACTGGGCAAGTCATGTGAGAAAAATGAAAAGAAAAGAAACAAAGAGTAACCTTCCATTAGAAGGCACTGAGATGTAGGGATTGCTTGTTACCACAGCATAACCTGGTTTGTCCTGGTGAATACATTCACATTTTCTTCTCTCAATGCCTCAAGACCTTGTATCATTCTTTATAGTTCTGGAATGGCAACACAGTTTTGTAATATGTGTATGTGTGTGCGTGTGTGTGTGTGTGTATTTACATAAGTTTCCAAGAAACCCAGATTAACAGTGTGGTTAGCACAATTACTGCACACCATTGTACAGCTTTGCCTGTCACATGTGACCAATATGACCATGTGATCCATGTTTCGTGTCTTTTTAATGCATCTGCAGGCTCAAGCTATAAATTCTTAGACTTCTTGTGGCATCTTCCTCTTGAGAAAAATCAAAGAGCTTAGAATGATTAGATAATTAATATGTATAGTGTGCTAGAAGCCATCAAAGCCTCTAAAAAAATCATGAGTAACTATTTATAACTGTGTTTTAGTGAAATGCAAAATTAGCTCATCCATCAGGAGAACCTTTACTTCGACTGTTGTTCTGACCTAAAAATATATAGGGCAGATCCTTTGAAACCTTTGAAAGTGATGCAGCTCAAAATGAGGACTTTAAAAATAGGTCAACATGTAATTTTATGAATGTTCTCCGTTATGTCAACTTTACATTTAGGAGAGTCGCATGTGTTTTAACCAGTTACAGTCTCTAACACACTGTTTGACCTATAAGAATGGGTTAAGGAGATGACAGCTAAAACATAGAGGTAGAACATTTATTATAAATCTACTGCATAGGCAATTCTCTGTATTGTGAACACAGATGGCAACCATTTTGTCAGGATAATACCTCAAGAGCTAAAATTCATCGTACATCTTTCCCCATGATGCAGAAAGAAAAGTAAATAGAAAGGTGTATCATGGTTGAGTAAGAATTGTTAAATTTACCTTTAAATGTCATAAGCGACATCCTTGTAAAAAGAAGCATGCCTCCAGTCCCCAGTGCATGAATTTCCCACCTAAATTTCCAGGTAAAAAGTATTCTAAGGGGAATTTAATCTTAACAATAAGTGTGATAGTGAAAACTAAGTTTAAAAGGGCTAGAAAAGAAGAGAAGATTTCATAAACTAACTCAAGGGCAAATACGGTGCAAAAAAGCTTGGTCATATCAAAATAATTTTTAAAATGAAGGAAGCAATGCAAGTTGCAAAATGTAAAAATAAAATATGCCTGCCATATATCAAATGTGAATAGGCTAGAAACTCCCATTAATATGCAGATTCTGATAAAATTGTTAAACAACAAAAATTTTTTTTTAAGTTTATATATTTATTTTGAGAGATGGAGCATGACAGCAAGCACGAATTGGAGAGAGGTGGAGAGAGGAAGAAAGAGGAAGAAAGAGAATCCCAAGCAGGCATATTCCTTTCAACATGGAACCCAACCTGAGGTTCCAACTCATTAATGTGAGATCATGACCTGAGCCAAATCCAAGAGTTAGCCCTTGGCCCAATGAGCCACCCAGGGGCCCCAAGCAAACAAACAAACAAATATATATATATATAAATATATATATATATATATATATAATATATATATATATATATTTTAATATATATATATATATATTTTTTTTAAGAGAGAGACTTTTAAGCAGGCTGCACACTCAATGTGAACCCTGACATGGGGCTTGATCACACAACCCTGGGATCATGGCCTGAGCTAAAAATCAAGAGTCAGACACTCAACCAACAGAGGAGTTAGCCACACAGGAGCTCCCCCAAAAGCATTTAAAGTGAAAAAGGAAAGTAGAAAATAAAGAATTTAGCATAACTATTATAGATACAAGTAGCTAAATTCAATAAACAGAATACAAGTAAACAAGATGCAAGTTAAAAGCAATAATCATTACAAATTATACATATAAAACTTAATAGCCAAAAGCATAAGCCAGAAACTTTAGATCACAAAAATAACTTTATTAAAAAATACCATATACAGTGGAAGACTTCAATGTATCTCTTTAGAATTAGACAGACCCTAACAAACAAAAGATAATAAAGACTGAAGAGTTAAATTCTATATTTAATAAAGCTACATTATTAGATATACATAGAATCAGTCTTATATATCCAAGTAGAACCTATATATTTTCATATGTACATGGATCACTAACTAACTCAATAAATAAATAACTGGCCAAAAATTTTTAATTAATTAGTTTAAAACCAGACCCTTAGCTGTGTGCTAAGCTAATATACTTTCTACATTTTTTCATAATTATCAATATATGATTTTAGCAAAACCTCTAAATACCATAAATAAGGATAGAAGGATGAGCAAGGATACAAGTATTTTGAATAATCTTTTTCTTTCAATATTGGTATCATTATTATTGTTTTTTTACTTCTAGTTTTCATTGGTCCAGAGTCCACTGCCAACCTGACTTAAAGAACAACTTTTTTTTTTTCTATTTAGAAGCTTATGATGATTTCTTTTTATCTGTAGAGTTTAAAAATCTTACCTGAAGGTGTATTAAGATATATTTCTTTCTTATCAGTCCAGTCTATAATTTGTTGACTTTTATTATATATAGGATCATTATTTGTTTTTTAACTATGGCAGTTCCTTCATTTCATTTTGAAACTCTTAGTATTCATGTGCTAGGTATTCTGAATTTAGTAACAGAATCTCTTCATAGCCTTAAAATTTCCACCTCTGCATATTTTTATTCTGATACTTGAAATAATTCTATTATTTTATCTTCCAGAACTCAGTTCTGGCTCAGGATTTAATGAATACATTTACTGAATTTATTAATGTATAAATCTGATTTTAGCATTTATATGATTATCCGGAATGTCATAATTTCCCATGTTATCTTTTTTCTGTCTGTTTTTCAGCTGTGTACATCTGATTCTGCCCTTTCTGAGAAGTTTCTATCAGTTTAATCCTGCAACTGAAAATAAGTATAAAAATTGAACAAAGCACAGCAGTCATTTGAAGACATTGGAAAGTAACCAGTATTGGCAGTGCTCTAAGGGCTATGAGCCCTGAGAAATAAAAGCACTCCAAAAGAACTCCATATTCATGCCAGCATTTTCCTGTAGGGTATTTGCTGGCAACAGTGTGGAATAGATTCAGAGCAGAAAGCTGAAGTCTCACTGGGCTGAGGACACATGTTGAATTTCATAATAGAGCGGTTGAGATTTGAGAGAAGAAAAATACTACAGTACGTGAGGTAAAAAATTCACTAGATGGGACTAAGCACAAGTTAGACGTTAGAGAATAAACTTTAGTGAACTTGAAGATGAAGCAATAGAAACTAACCAAAATAAAACACAGAGAGAAAATAACACTGGGAAAAAATAAAAAAAGACAATGAGTGAAACACGGCCATGAGTGAGACATGAAACAATTTCAGGTGGGTTTATACACAAATAAAGGGAGACTTTAAAAGTGGGCAGAAGCAGATACGTTTTTGAAATATTATGTCTTCTAAAAATTATAAATCCACAAATTCAAGAAACTCAGTAACTACAACCACAAGAAACATGAAGAAAACTACACCAATAGAAAGGTAATATAACTGTTTATAATCAGTAAAAGCAGCCCTAGAAAAAAGACATATGGCATGCCGAGCAACAGAGAAACAGATGACAACAGACTTCTTGTCAGAATCAAGGCAAGTATTTTGCAGAATACTAAAAGAAAAATAAAACCTCCAACACAATTCTTTATCTAGGGAAAATACTTTGAAAGCAAAATTAAATACGGGCTTTTTAACATGTACAAAGACTTCATTACCAGAAGACCTGTACTACAAGAAACATTCAAAGACGACTTTAAAGTATAAGGTAAATGGTAACTAATGGAAATCTGAATCTACCAATGGAAATGAATAGTACCATAAATAACAAATACATGAATACATATAAAGAGACTAAGTGTCCATCAACTGATGAATGGATAAAGAAGATGTGGTGTATACAATTAAATACATGCTATTTAGTATAGTATACATAGTATACAATGGAATACTATATGGCAATGAGAAAGAATGAAACTGGCCATGTGCAGCAACATGGATGGAACTGGAGGGTATTATGCTAAGTGAAATAAGTCAGTCAGAGAAAGACAGATACCATATGTTTCCACGCATAGGTGGATTTTGAGAAACTTAGCAGAAAGCCATGGGGGCGGGGAAGAGGGGAAAGAAAAAAAAGACACAGAGAGGGAGGGAGACAAAACATGAGAGACTCTTAAATACTAAGAACACACTGAGGGGTGAGGGATTATGGGAGGGGGCAGAGTGGGTGATGGGCATTGAGGAGGGCACTGGTTGGGATAAGCACTGGGCGTTGTATGGAAACCAATTTGACAATAAAATGTTAAAAAAAAAGAAATGTAATTTCCTTCACAGTTAAATCTCTTAAAAAGGTAATGAGCGGTACCTCGGTGGTTCAGTCGGTTGAAATCAGACTCGACTTAGCTCAGGTAATGACCTCATGATATGTGGAAATAGTCCCCATTGGGTTCTGTGCTGACAGCAGAGAACCAGCCTCCTTGGGATTCTTTCTCTGCTCTCTCCTTGCCCCTACCCCACTTTCTCGACCTCTCTTTCAAAATAACTAAACTTAAAAAAAGGTAATGAACTCATTAAAGCTAACATAATAACAAAGAATTCTATGGTATATTTTATATATATATATATATGTATATATATATATATATATACACACACACACACACACACACACACATATATATATGATGATATATATACATCAAGGAATGTTGGGGATAAACACAAATATTTCAAGTCCGTATTCACAAAGGGTACAATATGACTGAAGGTAGACAATAACAAATTAAAGTTCTATACTTTAAATTTCAAAACATCTGCTAAAATAACAATATAAAAATTACCATTAAAAACTTCATGGATAACATGAAATTATAAAAATATATTCTTTTAATTTAAGAAGACATCAAAACAGAAAGAGGAAGAAAAGGATAGACAAAACAAATACAAAAAAAAAATGAATAGTAAATCGTTGGATTTAATCCTAGCCCTGTAAATAAACACATTGAATATGGGTTTAGCAAGCATCTCAGGTGAATGGCAGAGATTACCAGATTAGATAAAAAATAAAGTAAGATCCAACTACAACTGCCTACAAAGAATATACTTTACTTGGAAAGACATAAATATGTTGAAAGTAAAATAATGGACAGGTATACTATACACTGACTAATCTAAAGATAAGTGGAGTGGCTATCATAATATCAGATAAAGTAGATTACACAGCAAATATGTACATATTAGCAGGGATAACGTGGTTCAAGTCACAGTGATAAACGGATCAATCTCAAAAACTTAACTACCTAATAACAGGGCCTCAAAGTACATGAAGGCAAAGTGGCGTAGATAAATTAACAATAATAGTCAAAGATTTTGGTACTACTTCTCAATAACCGACAAATAGATACAAAGTATATAGAAGACTTAACACTATCAATGGACTTGGCCCAGCTGACATTTATAGAGCACATCACTAACAGCAAAACACAAATTACTTTCAAAACCTTCACCAAGGTGGAATACATCATGAAACATGAAAAACAACAACATTTTTTTAAAGTTTTTTAAAATTATTATTATTATTATTATTTTGAGAGGAGAGAGAGAGAGAGAGAGACAGAATGTGATTGGGAGAGAAACAGATAGAGAGAGAGAGAGAGAGACAGAATCCGAAGCAGGCTCCAGGCTCTGAGGTGTCAGCACAGAGCCTGACTCGGGGCTCAAACCCATGAACCATGAGATCATGACCCGAGCCGAAGTCAGACACTTAACCGACTGAGCCACCCAGGTACCCCTAAAAACAACAAAATTTAAAAAAAATCCTTTGATGAATGTAATTGCACTGAAATCCATTATCTTTTCTTATCAGAATGGAGCTAAATTAGAAGTGAAAAGCCAGAAGTAGATCTTGAAAAATCTCAAGGAATTTATAATTATATAGCACTATTCTAAATAAACTATATATTAAAAGTTAAATCAAAAGAACATTAAACTCTATTTCAATTGGAATGAAAATAGAAACACAACATAGCAAAACTGGGAGCTACCTCTAAAGCAGTATTTAAGGGGACTTCATTGCACTAAACGCCTATGTTTAGAAAAGAAGAAAGATATTAAACAAATGACCTAGGCTTTTCTGTTATGAACCTAAAACAAGAGGAAATAATCCCCAAATAAGCACAAAATGAAATGATAGTAATTACATTGGAAATCAGTGATATCAGCAAAAAGAACTTAGTTTACAAATTAGATCCTTTGCTGACAAGATTTTCTACTCCGTGGTATCAAAAAGTACTTTTTTCAGCATTATAGGCTTGAAAATCATACATTTGGGTTGAGCAGGTCAATGTAATCGCTTAAAATCTTTTTATTTATATTTATACTTTGCATATTAGCATTTCCAAAGTACTGAATTTTTCAAAGGAAGAATAAGATAGACTCTAATATCCAAAGGTGTCCATCAAAAATGCTTTCCCATTTGAGTGGAAAATAAAAGAGAAGAAGAAAACTGATGCTGGAATTTTAGACTAGGGTATCCATGATTCAGTGTATCAAAATGTAATGTATTTGACTTTTTTCTTTAATTTTTTTCATTTTTGTTTATTTATCTGGCGATTGAATGTGAGTGGGGAAGGGACAGAGAGAGAGGGAGAGAGAAAATTCCAAGCAGGCTCTGCCCTGTCGGTGCAGAGCCCCACACAGTCCTGGGTCTCATGAACTGTCAGATCATAACCTGAGCCAAGATCACGAGCTGGATGCCTAACTGACTGAGCCACCCAGGCGCCCATGTATTTGACTTTTCAAGAGCACATCTATCGGTCTTCTTCAAGAGAAGAAAAATGTCAGTGGAGGCAGAAAGATCTTGATACAAACTCCTCACGGTCAGTTCAGTGAGACTGGTCTTCACAACACGCTCTCAACAAGGGTGCGGCTGTACCGTCAATGCAATCTGGCGTCTCTAGAGAGCTGGGACGCACGCGCAGCAAACTCGCTCTGGGATCAAATCAGTGCCCCAGCAGCTTTGGGACACAGGGTGACCCAAGGTGGCAGACTTACTCCAAGCCACTGGGACCTCCTCAATGCACATGAGGCCATCACCTGAGACAAGGGACCAGACTGGAATTTGATCCTACCTACGTAAGCATGCTGGAATTTACAAGAGCTCTGTGTAACTTGTCTCAGAATACTGTGAAGCATTGCTTGATTTTCTATCTGTTCCTATGTCTATTGAATACTGCCAACTGTTAAAACTATGAAAGAATTACTGTTTAGGGATTCACAAATGATTTCATATTGAGAGAAACAATGTTTTCCAGTCTTATTTGCACAAGATACTCCACTTATAAAGAAACGGAGACTCTTTCCCCACCCCTTAAATCTGGGCTGGCTTAGTTACTCGTTCGACCCATAAAATGTGAAAGAATTGACACCACGCCGTTTCCAGACCAAACCTTTAAGAACGTGCTCATACTTTGGGAACTCTGAGCCAACATATTTGAAGAAGTCCAAGCTAAACCCATGAAGACATACTCTGTGGAAGAGAATCAAAGCAATTGTGCCAACAACTGCAGCCTGAACACCAGCTGAGTACGGAGGTCAGAGGGGCCCCAGTGAGACCAGCCAAAGAATTGTCCCTCAGCCCACAGGAAAATAATAAATTAACATTGTTTTAAGCCTTTAAATTTTGCTGTGTTTTGATACACCGTGAGAGTAAATGATACAAGCAATATTGTTTATGACTACTCAGAGAAACAAAGTAGCTCACACAAAATACATTATTGAGAGAGGAGGTGTTTTATAATTATCATATTAAATTTCAGAATGAAATTCTTGTCTGTAAGTATATGCTTAATCTGTACATTCGAATATACATACATTGTATGGTAATACTTACATTTTATTTTTCTAGTTAAACCATTTACCTGTAAAATTGAAAGCTCTGTTGTTTTCATAATGTTATATTTGATAAAGCTTGTATCTTCAGGAAACTTACAAAATCTTGCTTGCTATATTCCATTTCCCATAAGAAAAAATAATTTAAGATAATTTACTTGCCCATGGAATTTGTGTTATCAGTCAACCAAGAATTAACCTAAACGATCTAAAGAAATGTGGACACCTAGAAGATAACTGCTGTTGGACAAATCAGATATATAAATAGAGTCGATCATAATCCGAGTCCTGCATACTTTTCATACTGACTCATTCCCCATTCCCTTGTTCAAATTCATACACAAAGAGAAATTATTGCAAATTTTTAATGAATCCATGCTGTTACAATCTGTGTGCCTTTACACACTTACACTGCTGCTTGTCCTTATAAGGACCACTCACTCCTCCAGATCTAACTCAGATTATCTCCTAAATTGAAGGCCCTTCTCACAAACAGAATTGGTAATTTTTTCCTATTTTTCCATAACTATAAGGCTCACATTTTTAAATTAAAAAAATTTTTTTTAACGTTTATCTATTTTTGAGAGACATAGAGACAGAGTATGAGCAGAGGAAGGGCAGAGAGAGAGGGAGACACAGAATCCGAAGCAGGCTCCAGGCTCTGAGCTGTCAGCACAGAGCCCGATGCGGGGCTTGAACTCACAGACCGTGAGATCATGACCTGAGCCGAAGTCGGCCACTAAGGCTCACATTTTTAAATCCCTTCATGCATTCTATTCTGAATGTGTTATAAGACTCAGCTCTTTGAGCACTGGATCTATGATATGTTTATTAGTTCCTAGTACTGGTTAGTGTAGTTCGGGTAACCGGTAGAAATATGAATGGATAAAATGACAACAGAAAGTCCATACAGCTAAATAATTAACTACTAAAATAAAAAACATTCAAGTCATGCATATAACTTTAATAGGATATGGGAAAGGTTATTCAAATGTGGTCCGTTGGTTTTCATCAAATTAATTTTGCAAAACAAAGAAATGGGTTTACAATACAGTGTGTAGGAAGTATTCATGTATAGACAGAACCAGACGGCCCACAAAGGCTGCTTTTTAGTATACACATGTCTAAAACAAACAATGGAGTGAGCTACTAGGAAAACAAAACACGTACAGTTTGGGACACCCTAATATGATACAGGGAAGTTTTCTTTACATATGCTCTGTGGATACAGCAATGCATCACGTAGAAGAATGTTTATTTTTTCACTTAAGCCTTTAAAAATGATAAAATAACCTCCAGATGGTTCTAAATCTTACTACCCTTGGAGTAAACTTTCTCAAACCTGAAACAGTAAGAAGAAAACCTCTAAAAAACATCTTTTTCATATCACGTGCAGCTTATACACTTAAACTTGAATTCCATTCTGTGAATGAACAGAGATACCCTTTTCCTAAAATCAATGTGAATTAGAAGTTGCCTTTGTGGTGCTTTAAAAAAAAATCAGTTGAGATGAAAATAAACCCTCCGGGAATCTCTGTAATGAAAAATAACCTAAGCGAAAGAAGAGTGCAAACAAAAGAAGAATTCAGACAGCCGTTCATTATATTCACACTTGTGGCATAGGCTTGAAGTAGAAAGACTTCTTTTCCCTGAATAATGCATTAACCCTCTCCTCTTTGTGGTTTCCATTGAACACCCTTGATTGATTTTGTTGCTTGCTGAAAGAAAACTTATCAGACAATCATTTCAGCGCCCGATTTCCCCGCTGTCCTTAGGAAGGAAAGGGCATGTAGGGGCAACCCTCTATTTACATCAAAACTGCAGAAGAATTAGATTATATAACAGAGAGTTTTCTAATAATAAATATTCTGACCTGCAAAATTTGACCTCCTGTTCAAGGTCAAAGAGACTATTACTACCAGCCCTATAATTTATTTCTCTCAGAACTAAAGCTGCATTAACTCACATAATTTGACCTCTTTGTAGCATTTAGATACAGGATACGAGAAGTAAATTCTCAAATCTGTAGTTTTGGATAATGGACTATCAAAAGGGATGTGCAGGAAAAAATATTCAATATGTAACCGTGGCCAGACATGCCATGGTTACACGGCATGAATCAGAGTTAGCATAAAATTTTTTATTCCAACTACATTTATAGACCTATCACCTTACTAAAGTTGTGCTTCATTTGACTTACAGGAAGCCCTGATTCTTGGGTATTTAAAGAAGCCATTATAAGTATCAGAAACCAAGATTTCACATGTAATGACTGAGACATGTATTAGAATTACAACTGAACTTGCAGATGCAAGAATAACATGACTTCTAACTTATGCTGGTTACTGTTAATGTCACCATTTTAAAGAGATTGAATAAAAGCAAATGTAAGATCACAGCCATGCTAACATGTTTGCATTTGAGACTGGCAAATGCTGAAATCTTAAGAAATAAATGTTCAACTTGAACTTTAGTCCTTAGGAAAAGAGGCAAGCAAGAAATATTAGTGCTTCCTATTCACGATTAATCTATCCTTCCATCTCATTAGATATAATTTAGTCATTCATTATGTCCAATGGTTACAACTTGGGTGTATATAAGTTTTTCTTACCCCTAAAGTTTACTGTACTTCCAAAATGGCTTCAGTTTAGGCTGATTTAATTAAAGTATTTGGAGTTAGTATATTGGAATTCAGAGGTCATAATCTGAAATGTTAAAAATAAATCTTCCATCATCTTTGCACTGACCAAGTCTGTCTTTGAGAAACCAGTATATTTGGGGACTTATCACAACTCTGGGAGTGTGTTATTTTTCTCTCCTTTGCTCAACCTGTTTTTCAAACTCACCTGTTTTTATTTATTTATTTTTTTTATGTTTAGAGAGAGAGAGAGAGAGTGCACAGCCAGGGAGATGGGTAGAGGAGAGAGAGAGAGAGAGAGAGAGAGAGAGAGAGAGAGAGAGAGAGAGAGAATCTCCACACTCAGCATGGAGGTCAACGGGGCCTCACTCTCACCACCTTGGGATCATAAGCTGAGCAGATATCAAGAATGGGACACTCAACCACAATCCAGGCACCCCAAACTCACCATTTTTGGATCAATATTTGCTCCAACATTAGAGCTTTGGTCACTTTAAGATGAAGAGGAAAGCTTGCTCTGTAACTGATTCCCATTCTGAGAAAGGGATTTTAAAAACAAAATATGTAATGCTTAAAATGTGCTCTCTCCATCTCTGTATTGCTATAGTTTTTTTCCTCAGGATATGAAATTTGTAGTGAAAAGCAAACAAAATGAAATGTTCAGGTTCATTTCCATATAATGTTGAGGTTAGCAAAGACAACTTAAGAATAATTGTGATGGGACAATATTTTAGGAAATATAAACCAATTCTTATCTTTCTCACTTTTAAAAGTCAGTTATTTTTTTAGATAATGGTGAACAAATAAAATTGTAATATATTTAAAATGTGCAAAATTGTGATTTGATGTACTTATACCTTGCAAAAGGATTCTCAACATCGAGTTAATGAACACAATCCTTACTTCACCTTGAGTTCCTTGCATATTTTGTATATTAATCCCGTATTTGATATGTAGACTGTAAATATTTTTTCCCTTTCCATAGATGGCTTTTTCATTTTGTTGATGGATTCCTTTGTTCTACCGAAGGTTTTAGATTAACATAGTCCTACTTGTTTAATTTTGCTTTTGTTGCCTTAGCTCTTGGTTTCCAACCAAAAAATTCATCCTAAAGATCAACATCAGGGAGACTAATATCCATTATAGTCTAGGTCTTATGTTAAAGAATTTATTCCATTTTGATTTTATTTTTGTGTTGGTATAATTAAGGTCCAGTTTTGCATGTGGACGTTCAGTTTTCCCAATACCATTTATTGAAGAGATTATCTTCTCTCCATTGTATATTCTTGGATACTTAATCATAATTTAAATGACCATGCATGTATGAGTTTATTACTGGGCTGCCTATTTTGTTTTATTGATCTGTGTATTTGTTTTTATCCCAGCCCATACTTTTTTGATTACTGTCCCTTTGCAATAGATCGTGCGAGCAAGAAGTGTGATACCTCTGCATATATTTTTTTTATTTTTCAGAATGGCTTTAGCTATTCAAAGTCTTTTGTGGTTCCATACAAATTTTAGGATTGTATTTTCTATTCCTGTAAAAAATACCATTAGAATTTTGATAGAGATTGTATTGATGTGTAGATTACTTTCCGTAGTATCAACTTAAAAATTTTTTAATGTTTATTTTTGAGAGAGAGAGAGACAGACAGCACGAGTGGAGGAAGAACAGAGAGAAAGAGGGACAGATAGAATCTGAAGCAGCCTCCAGGCTCCAAGCTGTCAGCAGAGAGCCCAATGTGGGACCCGAACTCATGAACCTTGAGATCATGACCTGAGCTGAAGTTAGATGCTCAACCAACTGAGCCACCCACATGTCTCTAGACTTTTTAACAATAGTAATTCTTCCAGTCCATCATCATAGGTTCTTTCCATTTATTACACTGAGAAATGGTCACGACAATAAGTTTAATTATCAGCTGTCACCTTAAAAGTTAATACATTGGTTTTGACTGCATTCTCTGGGCTCTACATTGCATACCCATGACATATTTATTTTACACCTGGAAGTCTGTACTTCTTAATCCCCTCACCCCATTTCCCCCCATCCCCAATGTCTCTCCTTTCCAGAAACCACCAACCTGTTCTCTGTATCTATGAGTCCAGGATTTAGTTTTTGTATATTGATTTTGCATTCTGCAAATTTACTGAATTTATTTATTAGTTTTAACAGGGTTTTTTTTGGTGGAATTTTTTTGGTATTTCTATATGTCATGTCATGTCACCTGCAAATAGAGATAATTTTATTTCTTTCCGATATGGGTGTATTTATTTATTTGTTTATTTATTTATTTATTATCAAATACCCTGACAAGAATTTCCAGCACTACGTTGAATAAAAGTGGTGAGAGCAAGCATCCTTGTTTTATTCTTGATCTAGAGGGAAAGCTTTCGGTTTTTCATCACGTGTGAGGTTAACTGCAGGCTTGTCATATATGGCCTTTGTTATATTGAAGTTCTTTCCTTTTATACCCAATTTGTTGAATTTTTTATCATAAAAATATGGTTTTATCAACTTTTTTTTTCTGCATGTTTGAGATGGGTATATAGGTTTTAATCCTTCATTTTATTCGCGTGGTATATCATCTTTGTTGATTGCATACGTGTATCGTGCTAGCATCCCAATAATAAATCTCTCATGATCATGGTGTTTGAGTCTTTTTTGCATATTGTTGAATCTGATTTGCTAATTTTTTTGAGGATATTGCATCTATGTTTATCAGAGATATTGGTTTGTAATTTTCTTTTCTTGTAGTGTCCTTGTCTAGCTTTGTTATCAGGAAAATGCTGGCCTCATAAAATAAATTGGGGGGTGTTCCCTTCCCTTCAATTCTTTGAAAAAGTTTGTGAAGGATTGATATTACTTGTTTTTTACATGTTTAATAGAATTCGCCAGTTAAGACATCTTGTCCTAGATTTTTCTTTGTTGGGAGGTTTTTGACTACTCATTTAATTCCTTTACTCGTTATTTGTTCATATTTTCTATTTCTTCATGATTTAGTCTTTGTAGGATGTAAGTTGCTAGGCAATTATCTATTTTTCCAGATTACCTAATTTAATGCCATTTCATTGTTCGTAGTAGTGTTTTATGATCCTTAATATTTCTGTATTATCAGTTATAATGTCTTCTCTTTCATTTTTTATTTTAGTTTTGAAACTTCTCTGTTTATTTTTTTCAGTTTAGCTAAAACTTTGTTAATTTTGTTTATCTTTTCAAAAGGCAAATTCTTAGTTTTAATGATCTTTTCTATAATCTTCCCGGTTTCTATTTTATTTATTTCCACTATGATCTTTGTTTCCTTTCTCTACCTAACTTTGAGTTTAGTTTGTTCTACTTTTTGTAATGTTTTCTTTTTGAAATAACACTTAAGTTGTTGATTTGACATTTTTTTAATATAATCATCTCTTTCCATAAATATCCCCCTGAGAATTGCTTGTGCTTCATCTCATAAGTTGTATTTCAATTTTTACTTATTTCAAGAATTTTTTAAAATTTCTCTTTGACTTCTTCTTTGCCCTATTGGTTGTTCAGGAACTTGTCCATTTTGTACATATTTGTGAGTTTCCTAGTTTTCTCTTCTAATTGATTTCTACTTTTATACCATTGTGGTCAGAAAGGGTGCTTGATAAGATATCAACCATCTTAAATTTAAGACGTGTTTGGTGGCCATACATACAATCTATCCTAGAGAATCTTTCATGTATGCTTGAGAAGAATGTATGCTTGAGGAGAATGAGCATTCTGTTGCTCTGGGTGGATCCTCCATATATGTCTCTTAGATTAATCTGGTTTAGGGTGTAGTTTAAATGCAATATTTCCTTATTGATTTTATGTCTTGATGTTCTATCCACTGTTGAAAGCGAGGTATCAAAATCTATTATTATAATGTTGTCCATTTCTCTCTTTGGATATATCTATGTTTGCTTTATATATTTTAATGCACCATTTGTGGGTATATAAATATTTACATATGTCTTATCTTCTTGATGAATTGACCCCTTTGCCATTATATATTGATCTTCTATATTTGTTATTATTATTTTTGGCTTACTTTCTAATTTGTCTTATACATGTATAGCTGTCCCTGATCTTACTTGGTTTTCACTTATATGGAATATCTTTTTCTATCGCTTGGCTTTCAGCCTACGTGTGTCCTTAAAACCAAACAAATCTCATATAGGCAATGTCTTATAGCTGGGTCTGGGTCTTGTGTGTGTTTTAATTCATTCAGTCACTTGATGTGTTTTGTTTGGAACCCTAAGTTCTTAATGGTGAGTATCATCTTTACTCATCCATCTTTCTGTTCCCTACAGCACCTACAATGAAATCTTGAATTAAATTAAGGAGTCAATGAAAGAGAGTAGTAGTGGACAGGGAATTTTGACCAATCCAAACTATGTATTATATCCTTCAACTCACTTTCAAACTGAAAGCAGCTTAATGTTTTACATAATATCATCATTCTTCCTACCTATAGTTTATATTTTTGAAGGTACTAAATGCTAAGATAAATATGCATATAATTACGACTTATCTTTTATATGGCATCTGTCTGAGGTTGGAATTTTTAGTAGAAGTTTCTTATTGAATACAAAACAAAAATCCCAAAGCCCTTATTTGGTATTCTAAATGTGTAGTTGCCAAGATCTGAAGTCATAAAATTCATAATCTGAGTAATTCTTCAATGTAAGTAAAAGCAAAGGCATTTACATTATAACTTGAATGCTCACTGTGGTGATCTATATTAGGTAAATCTAACAAACAACTTCATGAAAGAGTAGAAATCCAGCTCAGAGCTTGGATATACATATACGTATATTTAAACACTCCAGTGAATTCTGATGCACTCTCATGTCTTTTGCTCCTTTCTTCACGTTCAGACTGCACGGCTGCACTTATATCAGCAATGTGAACTGGAAGCACAGAACATTTCATTCCTGGTAAGTGCAATCAAAATGGGCAGTGAGTCTGGATCATTTAGACTAAAATACAGGTTGTTTTTGTTTCTTTTGACATCAAAATATCCTGTTTTTCTTCCTCAACTTTCCATTTAATAATAATAGCATATTTGGGTGGTATTTTAGGCTTCTTAAAAGCAAATATAAATGGTGGTTAGAGCAATTGGCATGAAGTCTATTCAACAGAAGTTAAAGAAAAAGAGTCCCTAGCGATTTCCCAAGAACATAGACAGTAAATATCCAAACAGCGACTACAGGACAGACATCTGATTTCTAGTTCATTGCTTTTTCTTTTCTCCAAATATCATGCCTCTCTTATAGTGGTAAAGGAAGAAAGAGTAGTAACAGTAATGGTGTATGTCTGCAAAGGATTATGTCTTAGCTAGGAGATTATTTTAAATCCTTCAAATAACCCATATGAAGTAAGATATCGGCCTGGTTTTAGAGGACATGCTTTATGTTGAGGGATTAGAATGAGCTGTCTGCCATCCAGTTATTGTATGTATGACAATTCAGACTGCCACCATAAGCACTTGCTTCCTTTCGTGGAGGATTGTTAACAACTTTATTGTCCTTTGTTTTTTTAAGTAATAATTTTCTAAAATTATATTTGCTAGTTGACCCTCAACTAGCTTATGTCATTAAAGTTATGGACCATGTCTTCAGTTTCTTCTACGTTGGCTAAGATTACAACTGCCCCATTTTTCACTTTGTATGCATGCTTATTTGACTCTTAAATTTCTGACTGTAAGACTATTTCTCAATAAACACAATTATCTAACCATTTTCATTTTTATTATTTTACTTGAATTAAATCACAATACAATCTGTAGCCTTTACCATAAAATCAATTCAATTCTCAATTCTTCGTTAGCAGAGAGACTGGTTGATTAATCCCAGTGTTCTGCATTTGATTTATTGCCTTGTGAATCATTTCTAGCAATACAATTTTATCACGTTGTTTTATATGAGAATAGACTTGAAGACCTTAACTACAATAATTTGGTGCTCGATGAAACCTATACAGTCTTATTCAACCTCATTGATTTCAGCATTTTAATATAGGATAAATAAAGTTGAATATCACTGGCTTCCTTCTCAACTTTGAAAAGTATCAAAAAGGCCACCCAAAAGCTCAGGAGGAAAGGAGAAACCTTACCTATTTCGTCTGTTGTTGAAAAGAGTACGAATAAATAATTATTTGTTTATCTGGTTATTTTTTCTAGCAGAAGCCTGACACATGTATGTCTTCCTAAATCACTTCTAGTAGAGGCAACCCCAAGTGCGCACAGGCCCCAGTAAAATCTTTTATTCCCCTCACCTTAAGGATGATCTCAGGTCATGTGTCTCATATTGAAACAAATGGTACAAGAACTGAGTGAAAGCTGCATTGACCTTTTTTGGTTTTCTAAGCACAAAGGTAAATTCTATAATAGACCCAAGATAAGGTTAAGATATTTGCTTGTTCAGCTGTCTATTTTTGCTGGTTTTTCAAATTACTGTAATCTCAGAAATTTAGCAACCTCCTCTTGAATCAGACTCATCTAATTAGTAAAATGCAAACACTCTTCGAAGGTGGGGATGTATGCCTTATTTATTAAAAGAACCAAAGAAAAATCTCCTCTTTTTTTATTACAGACTCTATTTCTAGATCCTCTCTTCTAATTGTTTATAAAATTAATTATTCATCAGAATCACTGGGGAAGCTTTTAAAACTACAAACCGGCAGAACCTATTGTAGACCTACTAAGTTAAACCATCTGGTCTTAGTAGCCCAAAATCTATATACTTTAGATTTCTCCAAATTTTTTCTGTTGCAGGTAATCCATGTGTCTACATTTGGGAGACGCTTTTATTTTGTGTGAAGCAATTTATAATAGTGGGGCTTTCAACTGGCAGAAAAAAATTCAACGTGAGTGAACTGGCAAGACATCTTAAATAAATGGTAATTTTAAACACATATCAAGCCCCTTTATTTGTTTGCAAAAGATATTCTTTCATCACCCGTAGACAATGAATAAAATGTGTCCTGAATCAAGATGCAAGCAATGCACTAAATGAATCAAAACATTCTAAGTTTCAGGTTCAGAATTGCTTCTGGAATAAAGGCACGTTCTTTTCTTATGGATACTTATCCATTCTTCCATTGGATGGGCCTCCATACACAATTGCTGCCGCACGGTATGCTAGAAAAATCATAGTTCTTAGAGTCAGACAGTTGTGAAGTCAGACATGTTGTTAAACTTCAGTGTAGTCTAGCTGTAAAATCTGTATTATAAATACTTGCTCCGCAGATTTGCTCTGAGGTTTAAATTATGTATTGTTGTTAGGATTCAAGCAGATAATGCTTTTATAACACATTGTTTTAGGGAAATATTATTTTTTTTCAGGATTCCCAGATACATAGTTGTGAGTTTCATGCACTTGTATTTTAACCCTTTCTAACAACTGTTATTTGCAAAGTATGATATTCCAGAAGGAGAACTAGCTTCGCAATAATAAAATTTAGTAATATAAAAAGACCTTTACATTCATTGACTCAAATTTCTGTTAATGATCGTTAAGGAGTCTACTGCACAGGTCTCCAACCCTGTTAGGATAAAACAGCTATAAAACTTGGATATGGTATAAAGGTGGCTATAGGAAAAGCAGTGAAGCATCAACACAAGAAGGAAAATGTTGATGGGGAATGTAAGTATGGAGACAGAGATGTTCAGAAAGGAATGGGGAGCAAACGAATTATAAATATCTGGGTAAAGACAAAAGAATTGTTTTCTTATTTTGCTCTTAATTTTTGTATAATTTATGAATTTGTTTAAAGCTTAATGTATAGAATCATTTTATATGGTTACAGTATATGTAAATATGATACATATGAACACTCTTTTTTTAAGTTTGTTTGTTTGTTTGTTTATTTATTTATTTATTTATTTATTTATTTATTTAGAGAGCATGCACAAAAATGGGGCAGGGACAGAGAGAAAGAAAGAATCTCAAGCAGGCTCTGCACTGTCAGCACAGACCCCTTGTGGGGCTTGATCCCATGAACCATGAGATCATGACCTGAGCTGAAATTAAGGGTCAGATGCTTAACCGATTTAGCCACCCAGGTGCCCCTATTTATAAACACTCTTGTATAAAAGACAGAGAAGCTTTTCTGGACTTGTGGCTGCAAGATTTCCATATTGTTTTTGCAGTAGTGTAACACATATGTTCAGTACAACTGAACAGTGAAGGATTTCTATTGTAATTTCCTAGACAACCAAAAAAAGAGGAATAGTAAAAATAAATTAGGGTTCCAAATATAGTCACATAATCTAAAAATGAAAGGAAAGTGAAGGGAAACAAGTCAAATAGAAAGCAGATAAAATAATAAATTCAAGCCCAATTGTATTAATAATTACAGTAAATATTCAATTAACAGAAAGAGTTTTTCAGACTGGATAAGGTAAAAAGCAAGAAGTAATTATGTGCTGTCTAGAAAATATGCACTTTGAAGATGATGAAAAATAAAAATTGAAATAACATTGATGGAAAAAGACATACTATGTAAATAGTAAGCAGAAGGAGAGAAGGGTTAGTTCAATATCAGATAAAATACATTTTTAGAAAAAGATTATATCATTAAAATAAAGGATATTATTTAATAATGATAAAAGTTTCAATTAATCAGAAAGGCAAAATAATCATAAAGCATTGTTGCCTAATAAATGAACTTCACAGTATATTAAACAAAAATTGATAGAATTAAGAAAAAATTAAAGACAAAATTTGAGTAGACCAATAACAAATAGTGTGAATAAGCTTGTAATTTAAAGACTTTCCAAAGAGGGGATTCCTTGGTGTCTCAGTCAATTAAGACACCAACTCTTGATTTTGGCTCAGGTCATGATCTCATGGTTTGTGGGTTCAAGTCCCACCTGCATCAAGCTCTGTGCTAATAGTGAGGAGTCTGCTAGAGATTTTCTATCACACTCTCCCTTTTTCTCTCTGCCTCCCCTGTTGGTGCACTCTCTCTCTCAAAAAAATAAATAAAAAATAAATAAAAATAAATAAATAAAATTTTCCAAAATGGAAACCCCAGTCTCAGATTTCTTTGCTGGTGAATTCTACCAAATGTTTAGTTAAGAATCAACACTATGGGGCACCTGGGTGGCTTAGTTGGTTGAACATCAGGCTTCCACTCAGGTCATAATCTCAGGGTTCCTGAGTTCCAGCCCGCATTGGACTCTGTGCTGACAGCTCAGAGTCTGGAGCCTCCTTCGGATTCTGGGTCTCCCTCTCTCTACCCCTCCCCCACTTGTTTTCTCTCTCTCTGTCAAAAATAAATTAAAAAAACATAAAAAAAGAATCAACACTAATCCTTCAAAATCTTTCACCCAGTATAGAAGAGAGAATAACACTTCCCAACTATTCTATGATACCAGTAGGAATGTAGATGCAAAAACTTTCTGCAAAGTATAAGCAAACAAAACCTATCAATACAAAGGGGGGTCTTCACCATTCACCATGACCAAGTGAGATCCATCCCCAGAATGTAAAGTTGGTTTAACAAAATCTGCAAAATTCAATCAATGTAGTATAGCATTTTAATAGAATAAAGAACAAAACCTGCCTAATCTTCTCAAATAGATGCAGAAAAATCATTTGACAAAATCTAACAAGCTTTCATGATAAAAACACTTAAAGTAGCAACAGAATTGTACCATTCTCAAGAAGATAAAGGTCATATGTGAAAAAGCCATAGCTAATACTTGATGGCAAAATATAGAATGCTTTTCCCCAAAGATCAAGAATAAGAATATTGTTGTCATCTTTGTCTTCTGCATTCTCTTGGAGGTTATAGTCAGTTCAACTAGGCAAGAAAAAAGAAATAAAAAGCATCCAGAATTAAAATGATCTCTATTTGCATAAGATACGGTATTGTATGCGGGATATTCTAAGGAATTCACTGAACACGTGTTAGAACTAAAAATAAATTCAGCCAAGTTTGTAGGATACAAGCCTAATATTCAAAATCAATTGTACGATACGAATATAAAAGTAAGGTTTGTTTTTGGATAAGATTTCTGAATATTACATAGATTTCAGTTCTCCAGCAATCTATAAATTTAGTGTAACCCAAATAAAAACAACAGTGAGGTTCATGTGTTTGTTTGCTGGAAGTAGACAAGTGGATTCATTTCCTCTTATTAAAAAAGAAAGATCTTTTATTTTTTTAAATCTCTGGTAATTATAGTGTTAGTTTGTGATGGAGGTAGAAAACATTCAAAGAATTTCAAGTTACATGAAGCTGTGGTATCCTATAGCATTATGAGTTATTCGGTGCTGAGCAGGCAACAGAATACAAAGTGAATTTCTTCATATTCAATACAGTAGTTCCCTTTCCCTATTTCTTTTTTTTAATGTTTTATTTATTTTTGAGAGGGAGAAAGAGAGACAGACAGAATACAAGCAGGGGAGAGGCCAAGAGAGAAGGAGACACAGAATCCGAAGCCGACTCCAGCCTCCCAGCACGAAGCCAGAAGTGGGGCTCGAACACACAAACTGCGAGATCATGACCTGAGCTGAAGTCAGATGCCTAACAGACTGAGCCACCCAGGCGCCCTTCCCATTCCCCATTATACAGACTATCTATATACAGAACTATACAAATATCTATATTTAATGCATAAAACATTTAAATTTTAAATATGCTTCTAGATTAACTTTTAATAAGATCATTCCACCCCTGAGTGAGAAATTTGAAACTCAGATCAAAGACATTTGAACAAGCCAATCTTATCATGGGTAATATAGTGTTCACAGTTCAAATTTTCACAAATACAGACTTTGCAAAATATTACTTTAACATTAAATATTTTAAAATAGAAAAGCAGCTAAATCGATCTTTATTTCACTGGTATTGGAGAGTTTTACACAGAATTTGACATGGGTCGATTTGTTTGATCTCTCATAAGCGACTCATTAAAAAGGATCTGTATTTCCAGGACTTCATCTTTTCTCGTATTTTCATAATCTTTAATTCACAAATAGTTTGAACTGAAATTGGTTAATGGTAGTGCCACATAATCATTCATATTTTATAAGAATCTCTAGGCTTGGTGAAATCACTAGTAGTTTCCACAAAACTCAAATATACATGTAAGTGTGAAGTGGCTTATGCGTCACTTTGGGGTCATTTCAAGATGGTAGACATATTCTTCAACCTTATTAAAGGGCTGAAAAGAAAAATAATAGGTAATAATATAATACAACTTATGGTATATAATGTAAAGTGTAAAAACAATGTAAACACTTGATATATTTTTCCTTATGTGAATAAAATCTTTAAAATTCTGAAACTGTTGAATTCATATAATTTAATATATTTTCATAGAATATAGTTTTACTCTTATCTTTTAACATTTTTCTCATGAAAACGAAAATATCCTTTTTTCTGCTATCGCTGTTTGATTTATTTCTATAATTTTAAAATGAATCTGTGACCAGAGCTCCTTGGTCGGTACATGCCATATTTTTCTGTCTTCCCAGTTTTTTCCAAGCTTTTTTTAAATACAGTATAATCATTACATAACGCTGTGTAAGTTTATGGTGTACTGATGATTTGATGAACGTACGCATTTTAAAATGATTACCACCATAAGTTTAGTTAATGCCATCATCATCTCATATAATTCTGTTTTATTTTTTTCCTGTTTGTGTTGAGAACGATTTACTCTCTTAGTAAGTTTCAAGTATTAAGTAAAGTACGATTAACTGTAGTCACCCTGCTGTGCATCGGATCATCAGAACTTATTTAATTGTAACTGGAAATTTATACCCTTCAACCAACTTCTCCCCACCCTCGACTCTTGAGTACTAGCAACCACTATTCTATGTGTTCCACTTTTATAGATTCACATATAAGTGAGATCATACAGTATTTGTCTTTCTCTGGCTTATTTCATATAGTGTAATATCTTATAGGTTAATCTATGCTGTAAATGGCAGGATTCACTTTGTGCTTATATATATATACATGTATATATGTGTATATATATGTGTGTGTGTGTGTATATATATATATATATATATATATATATACATATACATATATATGGCTGAATGATATTCCTCTGAATGATAGACCACATTTTAACTTCTATATTCATCAATGGACATGTAGGTTTTTTCCATGTCTTAGCTATCATGAATAATGCTGCAATGAAAATGAGGGTGCAGCTATCTCTTCAAGAAAATAATTTCATTTCCTTTAGGTATATACCCAGATATGAGTTTGCAGGACCATATGGTAGTTTTATTTTTTATTTTTTGAGAAACCTCCATACTGCTTTCCATAGTGACTGTTAATTTCCATTCCCACCAATAGTCACCTATGGATTTCTTTTTCTCCATATCCTCACCAACACTTATTGTCTCTTGTTTTGTTTTGTTTTTGATAATGGTCTTCTTAAAAATCGAAGATGATATCTCATTGTGGTTTTGATTGGCATTTGCCTGATGACAAGTGTTGTTGATTATCTTTTGCTGTACCTGTTGGCCTTTTGAATGTCTTCTTTGGAAAAAAAATGTCTACTCGGGGTCATTACCCATTTTTTTAACCAGGTTATTGGGGTTTTGCTGTTGTATTTAATGAGTTTCTTATACAGTTTGGATATTTTTCCTTTATCAGTTACATAATTTGCAAATATTCTCTCCTATTCAGGAGTTAGCCTTTTTTTTTATTTTGTTGAATATTCTTTTTGCTATACAGATGCTTTTTAGTATGATACACTCCCACTTTTTGAAAAATTCATTTCTTCTACTTACATGAATACTTTATTTGGTGAGAAACAAACTGCTTTCAAACATGGAAACTTCAAGCCTGAAAGTGGTAGGAAGCTGAGGGGCATGTTATTATGGGATGGCTTATAAATTGAGAACGATCAGTGATTACAGAAAACGCTTCCAGATGGCGGGGAAGTGGTTAAACTTGATTATCTTATTCCATTTTGGAAAGGCAAAATAGGTTGTGTTTATGACTGTCAGAGGTATTCATAGTAAATAACTTGAGTTTTGCTTACATTCATGAGATAAGCTAGAGGAAGTTCTGCTCATGTGGTTTAATTGGCTTCTCTTCAGACTGTATAAATCTCTTGCCTTTTGTTCCTATGTATTTAATTTTTGCATTTGCTATTGGTACTTTTGTATCATATATATTAAAAAAAACTTTTGTTTTATGCCATTCCATTTTGGGCTTTTTTTAATGAAGTAATAGATTAAAAATACAGAAGCAGAAGAGTATTCTTTTTAGATTTCCAGCAGAATGGTCTGTTTTAAGAATTTTTTGTTATTTTTAAATTTATTACACTAAAATCAGAAATTAGAATATTTTGGAAATATTTTAACTTCATGGAACTCACTCGATGCTTTTATGTTATTCTCAAGAATTCTGACACTAAACTTATTGATTTCCTTTGAAAGTGACTTGAAGACCCTGATGATTTTTATTATCTTAAATGTGTAATGAATTTTTTTTTCTAACTGGGATTCTGGTGAGAGTCTCAAGTTACAGATAATATTTCTATCTACATGATCGGTCTTTTTGCCTTTTTTTTTTTTAAATCTAGTGACTCCAACTATACATATCTATACATATATTGAATATCTTTATCTAATTTCTCTAATTATCTTTTTCTTTATTGCATTTTTGTTCTCCATTCAGGCTTTTGTTCTACATCTCACACAGAGTATAATCACATCTGTTACCTCTTGACTACATCTGTCCTCCTCAGATTTAAAGAGAAATCATCAATTTCTTTTTTGTATTTGGTTAATTCTCATTGCCTATTGTCCTATTTTGTTTCTCTTTTCCTGCTGGGAGAAGCCACACTAATAATATAATCATGAGACTTAACTTTTTTTTTAATACTTAAAAATTCTTTTTCTAGTTTTATTCTTCTTCATGGTTGTGTTTTAGAAGAATTTTCATTAGCTGTTTTCTTCATATATTTGCTTTGTCTGAATGTAGAATGATATTTGTGTCCATATTACAGCTCCTCAATAATGGTGTACGAAGATGAGGGTTAGGATTTTGGGTAACTTATAAAATTCCCAATTCAAGAGGGTTTACTTATGTCTGTATAGGAAAGCACAATATTTATTTTTATTTTTATTTTTAAAAATATTTTTTTAACGTTTTATTTATTTTTGAGAGACATAGAGACAGAGCATGAGCAGGGGAAGGGCAGAGAGAGAGGGAGACACAGAATCTAAAGCAGGCTCCAGGCCCTGAGCTGGCAGCACAGAGCCCGACACGGGGCTCGAACTCACAGACCTTGAGGTCATGACCTGAGTCGAAATCAGCCACTTAACCGACTGAGCCACCCAGGCGCCCCAAAGCACAACATTTTTAAATAGAATTGTTTTCAAGGGCTTGAGGAGTCTTAGTCTATCTTTTTATTTTATTTATTTATTTTAGGTTTTGTTTGTTTTTTTAACAAACGCATTTTTTTATTTCCCCCCGTTTATTTTTCCCCCCATTTACCATTCTTATGGTTAATATTATATGTTAGCTCGTTAGACTCCAGTACCCAGTTATTCCAGAAAGCAATAACATGGGTGTTGCTGTGAAAGTATTTAGTAGATGTGGTTAATATGCATAATTAGTTTTCTTTAAAAAAGGGTATTATCTTGATAAGATGAGTTGGCCTCATCCAACTGGTTGTAAGACCTTAAGAACAAAATTATAGTTTTCTTTAGGAAGAAGGAATTCTGCATTAAGATTGCAACATCAGCTCCAGCCCAAGTTTTCAGCCAGCTGGCCCACCTCACAGATTCCAGATTGTGGCCTCTATAATCACATAACCCAATTTCTTGAAACAGATTTCTTCAACTACCAAATCTCACATATTGCCTACCTTCCTAGTTAAGACATTTTCTACTAGAAACAATACCTTTCCAAGACTAAATCTTAGGTCTGTCAAAATATCATTTTCAAAATATTAAAGCCATAATTATAATATTAATATACAGTGATTCCTTTGTCAATGTTTATTTTGCTACATTAATGGTGACACTAGTAGAGTAACAGGATAACAATGATGCAATGACCTTTCAAAATAGCATATAAGAAACTAATATATATATATTATATTTTATATATAATTATATATTATATAAGAAGCAAACAAACAAACAAAATCTGGAATAAGTTGAATAGGTTGGTACAAAAGTGTCAACTAAATGTCCTCAGGACAATAACTCCATAATCTTTAGTCTCTATGAGACAGAAAATATTTGCATCTCCATTGAATGGATTCATTTACATACGAAAATTGTTCTGCAAATTAACATCTAAATCTACAAAGCTGTAAATCTCTATATTAATAATTAATAGCAAATAGTTAAATAGCAAATAGTTTAAAAGAGTTATATTTCTTTAGTCAAGTGACCCATCACTAGCTAGTAGTAATAGTTATGATATCAAAATCTATTGATCATACTTGCCTTATTCACAAGTTTTGAGAAATTTCTTAATGCATCCCATATACTCATAATTCCCTTCTTGTAATAGTGCTTTGATCTATCAGGTCTTGGGATGTTGTTGCTATTTTGACTTGGTGTAAGACTTTTACTAGTGTTGGTTATTTCTGTGCTCAAGAGGTGTTAAGCTCTCCTTTCCCCTCCATGAACATGAAGGAAATGGGAGCTTGGTATTTAGGTCTCTATTTATAAGAAACTTAGGGTCCATGTTATTCTATGTTTCGTGATTATGCTGAAGGTGCAGTTTTTGTTTTTGTTTTTATTTTCCTTGTTGATCTTTATGCTTTCGTTGTTGTTATTTTGAAGATATGGAAATGATTCTGATTTCTGTAGCTACCATTATTCTAGGCAACCCAGGAAACCTGTGTTATATACCTTTCTAAATGTATTTACCAGTGTTAAGTAAATGTGCTTGATGTAAAATACTTGGATTTTTGTCTTCGCTATCCTGTACTTTATCTTCCCATCTCTTATCTGAATTTCACTCATATGATCTTAAATTCCCTCTCTCGCTTTCTTTTCTCTCTCTCTCTCTCTCTCTCTTTCTTTCTCTCTCCTGGAAAGAATCAGTCGGTTTTCAAGAAAGATGTAAGTTACTTAAGAATGTTCACCATCAATGTGCTTTTCCCTCCTATGGCTCGGCCATTATCTTTTAATTTTTTACATTTTAATTATAGAAGTTAAGCCAATGACCTGTGTTAAAACAATTTCATGGGTCAACAAGTAAAAGAAGAAAGTATAATTTGAGGCATGTGAAGTTTCCAGAATCACATTAAGTAAAAACCTACTTATAAGCCTGAACTAGAAAGTAAGATTGAAACAATTCATTTAGTATGTCTAAAGAGAAGATTATCGTTTCTGTCTCTCTCTCTCTCTCTCTCTCTCTCTCTCTCTCTTTCTTTCCTCCCCACCACCCTCTGCTCCTTCAAAAAACTCATTTACCTGGTATTATAAAAGTACTTGCGACCAATTTGCCTATGCTAAGGCTCCTGGAGGATATCTCAAGACTGTCTTGGGATGGAGGAGAAAATTTCCAGATACGAAAGAATCATGGAATCTGTCAGAAACAGATTTAGTAGCTTTCCCTGTTTGCCTGTTTTTAATTCTTTCTCTCATGCCTCTCTGTGGTCCGGTGCCCGCCTATGTGCTTCAAAGCAGATAGATTACCTTTCTCCATGAGATCTGTTCAAGTCTATCTGAGATCTGCTCTGTTTTCACTTTCGTCTATGGTCAGTAAGGAAACATGAATGAAGATCCTGAGTAAAAAATACCTCTTGTTCCAGTTCTGTGCAAATTTATGAGCCAGCATCTCCACTACCTCATGCTTGGAAACATTCAGAACCCCTGAGATGTGGGTAGTGGTTCAAGGTGGGGATGGGTAAGGGGAGTAGCATATGTTGAACAGAAAATTCACATGAAAAGTATGAGACAAGATAAAGGAGGAATAATACACTGGATGCCTAGGAATTTTGACTGCTGGGAATTCATTCATGTAGGAACAAGATTTAAGGTTTATTTTAGCTGTATAAATGATAATTTCCAAAATAAACAACTGCTGCATGATTCCTCTTATTTGAGGTATGTAAAAGAGTCAAACCCATAGAAACAGAGAGTTGAATGGTGATTGCCAGGGTTTGGGGGAAGAGGGGTATAGGTATAAAGAGGTATAAAGCTTCAGTTATACAAGATTAATAAGCTCTAGAGATCTGCTGTATAACTCTGTGCCTGTAATTGACAAAACTATACTAGACACAAAAAAGTTTTAAGAGAGTAGCTCTCATGTTGTGTTCTTACCGCATACACATACACCAAACTACTGAAAACATGTCAGTTATAGACGGCAAAATAAATCAGGAAGAATGAAAAATAAACATTTATTTAAATGAAACATTAAACGTATAATTATAATAATTACATCCATATATGTGAAGTCAACATCTAAGAACATTTGTCCTCTGCCTAAGTAACATTCTACGCAATAATCATTATGGGTCCTGGACACATATATCAGCTTGGCTCTTTTGTAAATTTTGTTTAATTACAGCAATAGACATAATTGCTATATGCTTAACCTTTGCAATTTATAGCTTTTATTTTATTTCTATTTAAGAAATAAACTAATTATGCTACATTTTGCAAGCTTTTACAATGCTTCTAGTGAATAATATTTCAAACGCCTATAATCACAGCATCGCTACTTAATTTGTTGAGACACAAGACTACTTTTTCTTTCTTACCTAGAATTTTAGAAAATATACGGTAAGAGGAGCATTGAGATTCTGTCTTACACCAAACAAACACCATTTTTGAAGGAAGTTATTATTTACTCAGTTGCTTTCAAATGCCTATCTCCTTTTATTTCATTAATCTTATTAATTTTTTTCTTTTGGTTATTTTTGTGGCTTTTTTTTTTTTTAAGGGAAAGGACTTTGTCTTCTATACACACGGAAACCTGTTGATTATAAAAGAGGATACCATGGCCCGTTAGGTTTTATAGTTGTATATAACAAATCAAAACTATCATTTAAAACTACAACTTTCCTAAAATGAATAACGAACAGTTCAAATGACCATAAGAGTCGCTGGAGTCCCTTTTAAATGTTTTTTTTAAATGTTTTTATTTATTTTTGAGAGACATAGAGACAGAGAGTGAGCAGGGGAAGGGCAGAGAGAGAGGGAGATACAGAATCTGAAGCATGGAGTCCCTTTTAAAGAATGCATGATGATCAAGTTATTTTCTTAATAATTCAAAGATGATATATGTCTTTTCCAAGTATGTACAGTGGGGTTTTCCCAAGACTATTGGACAGGTAATACCACAACAGATTAAATGTAGAAGCAGATATGAGAATGTAGATCTCTTTCACTAAGCTAGACAGTTCAGAGATTTGATAAATAAAACAGAATGTTGATTTTCTCATATTTTGGCAAAATATTAAAATGTTATTTTTTTTAGTAAATTGATTTATTTTTATTATGAAATACATTAATACCTACATATTTTAATAATGTCCTAATTTTAATTTCTAATGCAGTTAATAGTCCACCTACACATAAACAAAAGTTCTTTCAGTCCTTCAAACATTTTAAGGGCTCAAATATGTCCCGAGGCCAAACATTTTGAAAACTATTATACTGATCTACACCATCATTTATTCCTCAAGGCTACCTTAAAAACATATAATAGAATTATACCCTCTGTAATAATTTTAATAATATTAATATCAATAATTATCTTGTATTAATTTCAATTTATTATCTTTTATTTTTAAAAATTTTACCCTCCACTTCTACATCTGATCATTGAGATCCGTGAGAGTTCAATGTTTGGTTTTGTATTAGTCAAGTTGCAGGGCTTGTGGTAAAACCAGTTGTCACCTAAATGTGTTTTCGTTACCCTGGTCTCATCTAATTGCTCATGTTAAGTAACTTTGGCACTTAATATTCTAGATTCGCTCCACTATTTATGAGCTTTGCCATCTGAATTATAGTAGAGGACACATCAATCAAATGAATGGGGCATGAACTCAAAAGAGAAGTGAATTCTTGGTAACTGTGGGAAAAGGGAAATAAAATAAAGATTCAGTTATCCCTTTCAACTTTGTACTCCTTCCCCTTAACTCCTTCCCCTTAATGATCCCTGTTATAAGAGAACAAGGTCAAGTGGAAAACAGCGTGCAAAAGGTGAACCAGGAATTTTTAGGTTGGTCTGTGAGGAGACTATAAAACCACAGAGAGAGAAAGAGGAGACAAGATAAAACTTCTGAAGATTATTTGTATAAAGTCAGGGTAGATTCTTCGGAAAATCCATCAGATCAACTCACTGACCATATAAGAGACTTTAATGGTTATCGCTTAAACTGATTTAAGTCACACCAGATGACAGTTCAATCTAGAAGTGAAGGATTTATGAAGTTCATTTGTGAGGAAGAAGAAATGTCAATGTTTTTCTCAAAGGAGAATTTCAAAATGTTAAACTGATTCTCTACAGAATTGATAAGAGAGATCTACTAACATTTGACCTCAGCTGGATATCACCATATGTTTACTGAAGCTATTAATGAGGAAAAGATTCAATGTTGAGCACAGCGTTAGGTGAATACATAGCAGACTCAGCACTGACATTGGCAAAACTCATTTTCTTGTTTTAAGAAGATTACAAAAAGATGCAAACGCTAAACTATTCTTCACTAAGACAGATAACAGTTCACTGAGCTGCAATGGTTTGTAAAAAAGATAAGAGGAGAATAAGCTTACTTTTCAATCATTTTATTGTGATAAACTATATCTAAAATAACTAATACCGATTAACAGCAGGAATAGTGCATTATGTTTTGTACTGGAGTGGTAGAAAGAAACCGTACACAAAAATAGGCAATACCTGCATGCAAGCTCTTTTTTATGAGAAGTGGGTTTTTGTAACCTCATTTTAGTTATTTACTCAAGAAAAATAAGACAGAGATTGTACTTAATGCTTAAAATTTTTCATTATTCCCTTTGAACTTGAATTTTATACACAGAAAAATTAAATTATACATAGACAAAAATGCTGATCTTTTGTTAAAGGCAAAAGTGATGTCCACTTCAATGCAATGAGTGATGAAGTATTGACAACTCTCATTACACTCAAGGTAGTTATCCTTAGTGAACTAGCCTGAATATAGAGTTATTTCCCTCCTTTCTCTTCTGTTCCTTCCTTCCTTCCTTCCTTTCTTCCTTCCTTCCTTTTTTTATCTCCTTCTTTCTTTGCCAAATTCACCTGCCTCAAGCATATTGGAGTCAGACTTTCAGGAACAATAGTAGATATAAAGATGGAAAATATGTGTAATAAGAATTATAATAGTTCATATTTTATCTTCTTTCAGAAATAATTAGGAGCACCTAAAAATGAGTTAGGATGAATACTTGAATCTAATTAGCATTCTTCTACATCCACTCATAGATGATAATACATAAGCGTATATGATTAGCTAGATATTATAGAAGATAGAAAAAATATCAAATTCAATACAATGTGAGAGAGGAAGTAAGAATGTGTACTTGCATATTATTCTCATAGGCAGTACGATGTATGTTATTTCATACACCGATCAACATCTTTTCTTCCACATCTACAGGACCGGCTGTTGAGAAAAGTGGTTGGCTCAGGAAGAGCTAAGCTTAAGTCCACTTTGGGAGCTAACACATTTGATGCAGTGATTCTGGGTGTAGAACAATGCCTGAGATGTCCTGGAATAAAACTCTGTCTCATAAGAAAACAATCGAGGGGCACCTGGGTGGCTCAGTCGGTTGAGCGTCCGACTTCGTCTCAGGTCATGATCTCATGGTCTGTGAGTTCGAGCCCCGCATCGGGCTCTGTGCTGACAGTTCAGAGCCTGGAGCCTGCTTCACATTCTGTGTCTCCCTCTCTCTCTGCCCCTCCCCCACTCATGCTCTGTCTCTGTCTCAAAAAAAAATAAACATTAAAAAATTAAAAAAAAAAACAATCGAGAACTGCTACTTTCAATCCGCTGTCCAGTTTATAATCTGAAAGAGAATCTAAAACCCTAGAATTAATCTGACAAAATTTTCAATGGCAGAGATAAGTTTCCTGGAAACATTCTTGAAGAAAACATAGTTTCCTACAAAACAACAGAAGTCAGAAACAGTACTCAGAAACAGTAAGTACTAAAAATGTCAGGGGGCTTTAGCAAAAATACTGGGACTCAAGAATAATATACTCCTAATATTGTATTTTAGAAGTTCTTAAGAAAGAAGGACATGCTTTGGTATGTGAAAACTCAGACAGTGTACCACCTCACTGCTTTTCCTAAAACTGAACACACACACACACACACACACACACACATTTATACACACATATAAATGGAATTCAGGAAATGGAATTTGGGTGAGAAATCAAATAACTCAGTATTAAGTAACTTTCCCATAAAAGTAGTAACCATGAACATTGATACTGGATAACCAAAACTTTGCTTTTAAATAAATGTTATGAATATCAATATAAAAATTTTTGAAAATATAAATGGGGTCCCCAGGTGGCTCAGTCAGTTAAGCATCTGACTCTTGATCTCGGCTCAAGTCATGATCTCACAGTCTATGAGATCGAACCCCATGTCTACCTCTGCACTGACAGTGTAGAGCCTGCTTGGAATTCTCTCTCCCTCTCTCTGCCCCTCCCCCACTCACAAAGCTGCATACCACTGTCTTTATCTCTCTCCATCGCTCAAAATAAACAAACAAAAAAGACTTTAAAATACGACTGAAAATATAAACAAATATTTATAAAGATGTGTAAAATGAATTTCATTAATCTCTGAGATACTGAAAATTGTCATGACTAAGTATGCTGCCCTACATGGGTTAATATTGCCCTTCGTAAGCATGTATTTTTTTATGTCACAATCTCTACTTACTCTAGGACCCTCACTTTAAAATAAACACCTATTGGGCACCTGGGTGGCTCGTTCAGTCAAGTCTCTGACTTCAGCTCTGGTCATGATCTCACGGTTCCTGGGTTTGAGGCCCCCCATCAGGCTCTGTGCTGACAGATCAGAGCCTGGTACTTGCTTCAGATTCTGTGTCTCCCTTTTCCTTTGCCCCTCCCCTGCTCTTCTCTCTCAAAAATAAATAAACATTAAAACAAAGATTTAAAAAATAAACTAAAACATCTGTACTTGGATTTTGGGGGACCACTCAAGTAGGCCCCGAATTTATATGAGGCTGAAATTTACATAAAACTTCTATCAATTCTTAGGTGAGATTTAATATTTCCTGTCACTCAATGCTGAGCTGGGCCTTCTGCTGAGTTTTTAAATGGTATCTTCAAGCAAACACTGGGCTTTTTTCCATCCTCATACACTTTACAGACTTTAAAACAGGAGCTTAGAGTCACTAAAGAGTGGAAAGAGTCCTCAGACTGCCAGAGTTCACTTACTTCTCTGATTGCTGCTTTCATTCAGTTTTTGGCAAATAATTATTTTTTTTGCTTTCTTCTTAGCTAAGAGATACATTTAAAAATATATTTTTAAAAACTATGTTTGAGAGAGAGCGAGAAAGCGTGGGCACAAGTGGGGGAGGGGCAGAGAGAGACGAAAATACAGAATCCCAAGCAGGCTCCAGGCTCTAAGCTGTCAGCACAGAGCCCAGCGTGAGGCTCAAACTCACAGACCTTAAGATCATGATCTGAGCTGAATTTGGAGGTGTAACCGACTGAGCCACCAGGCACCCCAAAAGTAGATTTTTAATATTATGTACAGAATTAAAATTGCTTTATACCATTCCTTTTGGGAAGTTAGAATTGGTGTATTTGTCAGTCTCCATCTTGCATTATTTTCTTGTTTGTATAGTATGGTTCCTCCATAAACGATGATGATTGATGATAATTGATATGTCGATAGCACCTCCATACTAACGGAAATCCAGAAACCTCTGGGTTTGTGCAGAGAGGACTAGCCACTCTTAATCTCTCCCATGGCATCTTAAAAAAAAAAAAAAAAAAAAAACAGAAAAAATTAGGTAATAATTGTTAGAAGCGCCAGCTAAAAGGTTATGACTAGTGTCTGGATTGGAGAGTCTGCCCTGGGAGAATGAACTCAAAAAACAGCCAAATAAGCTCATTGGTAGCAAGAAAAATTAGGTATGTGAGGTATAACTGAGAGTCAGCATTCACAACATTTTGGGTTGGCCGGGTTTGTGTTACATATGGAACCACTTTCTAAACTCAACTCAACAAAGCACTAGCCTGTTAAGATCAACAACTAATATAAGTGAATTCTGTGCCAGGTAATATTCTAAGTGGTTCACAAGGATTAGCTCATTTTATCTCCCCCAAAACCTTGAGAGACTGGTGCTACAATTATCCCCATCTAAATATGGGAACACCAAGGCACAGGGAGGTTAAATAAACTTCCCCGAGGCCATGCAGTTAACAAATGTTGCCACCATGAATCTAATCTGTGCAGTCTTTTTGGAAAATCTACACTCTTAACCACTGCTATATTGACATCTGTATTACCATTCCTGTTTTTGCATTTCAAAGAGATTCCCTTATGATTTCTTGTGTGTCTTTACAGTAAACACTCCTTTCCTTGTGCTAGTTTAAGTGTGCTTTTTCTCACAAACAAGTCTGCCTCAAAACATTCTTACGTGTTTCCATAACAACCGAGCTTTCTCCCTGTAAAGTGTATACTCTATGGCTTTATACTGCTCTTCTGCTTCTCTGTGGCCACCAGAAATCCTGAGGCACCAAGGCCGTGTTTAGGCCAGGCTTTACATCATATCTAAGCGTCAAGCAAAATATTTAGCACATAGTATGCCTTTTTAAAACAGTCGAACAAAATAAAACCAACAAATGTTACTGACATGTTGAAGAACACATAGAAGCGGAAGAGGAGAAAAGAAACATTCCAGCTTACTAAATATAGGCCAGGCGATATCCTGAATATTTCACTAGTAATTTGATTCAAGAATTGTTTATTGAGCACCTGCTATGAACCAGTCATTACATTTAAGGCAGAATAAATAACACTGAGCAAGACTGAGGTATTTCCTACCTCCACTGAACTCTGATTCTAGCAATGGAGAGACAGATAATTAAACCATTGCAGTAAATCACGCCAAGCGATAAGCAAAGTTTAAGGTTCTGAGAAAGGCATAGAAACTAATCATGATAGCCAAGGGAAAAAATCACCAGAAAAAGAGGGTTTGCAGCCTAAAATACAGGTGGGTTTTAGCCACAGAAGAAGTGGGGAGAAAACAGTTCAAGGTAGGAAAGAAAATGTGCAAAAGCTTCACGACCGGCCTGTTCATGGAACCAAATATGAATTCAATCAATGTGCCTGTTTTATGGATAAGCAGGATCTTTGCAGGGTCTTCACCATCCCTGCTGACCCACTTCTCGGCCCTTGCTCTGTAACTCTGGCCTCTATGGTCACAGAACTCAACAGAGAGTAGAATCCTAGGATTGTTCTCACGGTGTTCTCCACATCATGGGAGTTAGCAATGCCCCAGAACAAATTTCACTCATAGAAATACTTTCACAAGGATTCTGTGAGCACTACAGTTTACATTCCAAAAGCATTTCTTCCTCCATCCCTCTTCATCCCTTACTGCAGTCACGTTTGACACAGAAGAGGAGGATTGAAGGATCACTATTAGGAAGACTTAAAACCTTCATTTCTTTTGGGTCCTTCTATGATCTCCAATTTCCTCTTCTGAGAAAGAAAAAATGCAGCCCTGACAGCTTTCATTTGGGAGTGTTGGTGTGATACCAAGAACATTCTCTTTTTAGACACAATCTTACAGACCACTTTATCAGAGGAGGCAACTCTGTGACCAAGAAGCAGGAAGACTCCTCTATTACTTTCATGGATCACAGATCAAATCAAGAAGCTGGGCAAACCAAAAAAACAACTACCTACCCATCTCCCCCTGCACCTTAGTGGGTGCTGTTTCTCCACTAGTCATGGCTTTACATTTCTGCCATCGCTCCCCTCTCTCTGTTAAAAAAAAATCAAGATACCCAATTATAGAATTACTCCTACTTTCTGTGAGCGATCAGTTCAGAGGAAACCTTTGCTTCTTTCAACCCTTGCAAAAGAAACACTGAAAACTGGAACAAAGTTTAAGTTTAGTATTGCTATACTGTAGGTATGCTCCTGGTGGTCTTTGGCTAAGCATTTTATCTGTTTATTCTGCATTTTATGAACTTCAGGAGTCTCTAGTAAACATGGAAAAATGTGAACTTCCTGTGGCAGGTGGGCCTGCAAGTCAAATATAAAAAAATCTTGCGTTTAATTTTTCCCCTGTAACCTCATTTGTAAATCCTTACAAATGAATCTGCAGACATGTTTTCTTAAAAGAATTTCACTGTAGGCAAAAGACACAGGGAAAAACTTTGCTTCAGATGTTAGACAGCTTTATAATGGATAACGTAATTAAACAGGTTGGAATATAGCGGATATGTGGAAGTAGTTCTTGGAGTTAAGCCTGAAGAAGTAAGCAGAAATAACCTCATTAGAAACCTCGTTAACTACATTATGGGGTTTACACATTATTCTATAGACAATGCAAAACAACCGAGCAATATTAAGCTGGGGAAAGACGTGATGAGGTTTGCATTTTTGAAGCCTCTCTTTGGGGCTCGTCTCCACAGTGGAATATTGGAGAGATGAAGGTAGTTAAGAGGCAGCTGAGGTAATACAGTTGAGAAGTGCTCTTGCTTATGCACTGGCAGTGGGAGATGCAAGGGAGAGGATTGTTGGATGTTGAGACGGAAGAAAGCTAGGATTGAGTAAGTGCTGGCTGGGGAAGGGTAGAAGAATAAAGGATTATGTTCAAAGTCATAAATTTATAAGAAAGATAATGCTGAGAGGTATTCTGAGAGGATGGAGAGAAGCAGCTTTGGAGACAAAGAGTTCAGTTTTAGACATAGTAGGTGAAGTATCCAAGGCACTGTGAGGAGGGTGTATCTAAGAATAAGCTGAGTATATGTGTTAAGAGCTCAGCAGAGAAGTCTGGCATGAGGGTGAAGATTTGGGAGCTACCAGTACAAAGCAGCCCAGGAAAAGAGCTTAGACACATATCATGCGCTCTAATGCCACAGGTCATAATAAAGAAATATGTGTTCACAGGGGCACCTGGGTGGCTCAGTTGGTTGAGCATCCAACTCTTGATGAAAAAAAAAGAAATATGTGTGCATAAATTCAGTCCCCATAAAATACATAGGAAATAGAGGAAACAAAGGAGCATGCTCTGCCAAGAGACTGTAAAAATATATATAAATTATATGCAACCTTAGAGAAGACAGAAAGAGCCATGGGGAAGGATAGGATAGATTTGAGGGTTCAGCTCTGGAGAATGTTGACATTTTCATAACAGGGTGAGGAAAAGAAACATGGGACTTGGGTAGCATCATGAGCATGTGATGTCACAGAAAACAATGAGAGATAATATTTCAAGGAAAAAGAAATATCAGTGGTGTGTAATGCTTGAGTCCTATTAAATAAGTATGGATTTAAAAGGTTAAGTTGATGTTGGTAAGAACAATGTGATTTGAGCTGACCCTGATAAAGAAGGGTTTCTGAGAAGTAGCACGGTTAGAATCTAGTATTCAATGGATTGAGGGGTGGGGATAAAAGACATAAAAACAGCAAAATTCTGCAAATCACTCAATGTTTTTGTTTTGTTTTGTTTTGTTTTTGGAGACAGAGAGAGAGAGAGAGAGAGAGAGAGAGAGAGAGAATCTTAACCAGGCTCCACACTCAGGACAGGGCCCACTGAGGGGCTCAATCCCACAATCCTGGGATCATGACCTGAGCTGAAATCAAGAATCCAATGCTCAACCAACTGAACCACCTAGGAACCACTCTCAATGTCATTTTGAATAATAGTATATACATAAATACTATATAATAATATATAAAGAACTTGAATAATAGTTTATAACTTACTATTATTTGAATAATAATAGTATATGCAGATACTATACATATATATATATATATATATATATATATATATAACATACACTATATACATACATGAATGATAGATAAGAGTTCTTTCTCCACTCTTGACTTAGAACATATGCTTCTTCTGACATATGCTTATTGTTAAGAAGTCCTCTGTCAGACAGCCAATTTCCAATCTTTTTTAAAAAATTTTATTAATTTTCTGAATTACTTTCAGATATTCAATAGCAATGCATTTTTATAGTTTTACAATGTAACTGGATATGAAATAGCTTTAAAAATTATCTACTCATATTACATATTGTGAATATCATGTCTTTCATCTGGTTTAAAAAAAGTTCACTCATTATTTCTTTGAAAATTACCTGTATTTGCTTTGTTTTTGTTTTTTCTATAACTTCTATTAGAAATACATTGATTTTCTTATTCTCCACTCCAAGTCTCTTAAGTTCTTTTCCATTATATTCCAACGTTATTACACAGTGTTGCAGTTTAAGCTAGTAATTGTCAGCAATACTAATTCTCTTAGTTATATCTAATCTGTAGTTTAAACCACTCATGGATTTTATTACTTCAATTACTATTTTTAATATCAAGAAGTCTTAATTTTCTTTTCAAATTGACCTTTTAAAAATACTATCTTGTTTTCTTCTTAGGTCTTCCATTTTTACAATTTTGTCTTTTTCATTATAAATATACTTATTTTATAGTGTTCATTTAATTATTCTGTTATCTGAAATCCATATTGATTCATTACATATGATGTCTATTGCTCATGGGAGATTATTTTTGGTTATTTTCTGATTCTACATCATTTTTTTGAATCTTATGTAACTTGGATTGAGGGTGTATCTGTCCAAATCAATTTTGCATTTGCTTTTGCCAAGTGTCAAAGATTCTTTCTGCCTTAGGACTACTTTATGTGTTATTTATTTAGTGTAGAGTTTCCTGAGCAAGTCAGTAATATATATTCACATCACAGGTTGAGGCCATAACTCTGATTCTGAAATTTCAAGCAGCTCAAGTTAAGAAAGACATGTTCCTATTATGTCTGACTCTTCCAGGATTCTGATTTTTTCTAGACTAAATTTTATGGAAGGTATATTTAGCTTTATATGAATAATTCAATTACAATTCCCCATCAACATCACTTTGGTTGCTTGAGATTTACCTTAATTTCTTCTGCGTTTATAGATGTAATAGTATATCTAATATATTTTTAAATGCTTATTTATTTTGAGAGGGAGACTGTGTGGGAGATGAGCAGAGAGGGAGAGGGAGAGAGAGAATCCCAAGCAGGCTCCACATTCATCATGAAACTCATTGTGGGACTCAATCCCATGAGTGCAAGATCATGACCTGAGCCAAAAGTCAGGTGCTTAACCAACTGAGCCACCCAGGTGCCCTTCATCCAATATATTTAAACTATTTTTGATAAGACCATTGTGGGTTGTGTAATTCATGAAAAAAACAGAAGTCTAACGATTTAATTGTTAAAGTTGACTTTTTTCATCCAATGCTCATAATTTATAGCAACTATGTAAGAAAATCTGTGTAGTGTCAACCCTTGCTTATAGAGGCTTCAGTGAAATTTGTTTCTTTACCTATTCATGGTTTTGTGTTCTCCTTGAACCTCTCCAGATGAAGCTCTAAGATCCTTTGGAATGGAGGTAGAGGGATGCCTGGGTGGCTCAGTCGGTTAAGCGTCAGACTTCAGCTCAGGTCATGATCTCGCGGTCTGTGAGTTTGAGCCCTGTGTCGGGCTTTGTGCTGATGGCTCATCAGAGCCTGGAGCCTGCTTCAGATTCTGTGTCTCCCTCTCTCTCTGCCCTTCCCCTGCTCACGCTCTGTCTCTATGTCTCTCAAAAATAAATAAATGGTAAAAAAATTTTAAAAAATTTGAATTGGAGGTAGACCAGAAGAGGTGGAAGGTATAACATTTTCTGATTTGAGGCCTGCCATGAAATGTCTGACAACCATTATGGCAAAGGATAGAGAAAATTTCTGTCCTTGACACTCACTGTGTTCATACAAGTTCTTTCTCCTCTCCAGGTACTGAAGCAAACTCGGTCCACCACTGAAGTTTTCCTCCAGGCCTACAGAGGTCAATAAGATTGGGTCAGCCTCTTAGAACCACAAGAAAAATTTGAAAACGTGTGGTTTTTCTCAAGATGATTCATAAACTGAATTATGGAATTTATTTTTAAGGAGGAAACTATGAAGCAGAGAGATTCAGGGCTGTTTAATCTGCTATTTCTACAGAACCTAGAAAATTCAATTAAAAAATAATGTGGTCATTTGATATTTTGGCTTCAGTACACAGAGACTACAAGAGTCAACGCCCACTACTGAAGAAAGTCCTATCTTCAAATGGAAATGAAAAATGATAAACTTAGACAGACATTAAAAATATACTTAAAAGTGACTCTATATTACTGTGTTAGTTATACTGGAAGTGAGAATAAAGGACAAGTTAAATATTATTGCAAGAAACAGAATCCCAGTGGCATGATGCCATACTATTTTGTACTACAGGAATGCTATCGCCAAGAACTCAAAAATATTGTCCAAGAACAAGTTGGTAGAGAAATATTTTGTAGAAATGCTCCAGAATTCTCTTTCGAGCCAAGGTTGCTTGCCAGTTCTCTCTTTATTATACAGAAAGGGAGATGACAACGCAAAGCAGGCTTACTGTCAGTTCTTCAGGCCTTCATAAACCATGTGATGCAGTTTAATTGTCCCTATCTTGGTCATTCAATACCATCCATCTTTTGCCCAGCTGCTTTTCCACTGAAAGCATCGAACAGGCCATCTTAGTATATTCTGTTTGGATTAAACGCAGGGAGCATTGAATACTTTCATTAAAAGAGACATCTAATTTTTTGAATGTTAACAAATATAAATAAAATTAAGATAAAAAGACCAACTGATAAAAGACCAACACTCTTTTGAAGTTACTAAAGGTTTGAATTGATTTCTGTTAATGAACAGCCAGCCCCTCTTTCTCCCTTTCCATTCCGTTTAATCAGTTAGAAAAGGCAGGTCTGCTTCTTTTCAAAATCCTCATTTCCCAACAGCAAATTGAAAGCCCAGAAAACAATTATGGAAGAAATGGCAAAGCAAAATGCAATAGTCACTCATGCTATTTAAAGTTTTCCTGAACATCCATTTCCAATTGCTTGTTTCTCATTTAAATGCTTTATACATATGCACTCAAGATACGAGCACTAGAAGTTGAAAAAATGTTTTCAGTAATATAGAAATACCTCCTTAAAATACCATAACTAAAGATCAGAGTTCTAGGGAGTACATAAATGATTTTTTTTTCATTTTTAGCTTTCCAATTTTGCAATCTAATGTTTGGATCAAAAATAAAGATATCTTATATGGTTTTGAATTGTAAGGACAGTAAGTTAATTTTAAGCTGTAGTTAGTGTTTTGTGTATCTAAAGAGAATTTTCAGCTACTGATTCACCAATAGGGTGACTAAATAGAATTTTGTAATGAAAGTATTTAGAAAAAAAATTAGTCTTCCGTCTTTAATCATATTGCAGCTTTATTTTGTGAAAGATTTGTTTTGTTTGTTTTAAATCGGGACACAGTTGAGAAAGACAGTAATAATGCCTTTCAGATAAGTGACGATGCATTCTTGTGTTGCCATTTCTGTTTTAGTATCAGTGAAGATACAGGCTCAGCAGTAGAAAAGCAATTGTCTCTTTAAGAGCTAAATCTTGTTTGTGCACAGCATTAGCAATAGCCCCAAGGCAACAATGAAGATGTTTTCAAAGTATTGCTTGGGAATTTGTCAGTGATTATCATTGACATTAATGGGAGTTCTATAGGCAGTTTTACTGCCGTCATTTTGAAATGTGTAAGTGAGGGTTTCGGCAAGAGTGCTTTTTCCAAAGCTTTCTTCTACAGATTCATGAAGAAATACTTTATACTGCGTATGTGTCTAAAGACGTTGAAACAATTGTGTGATCTGATGAATTCCAGTCAATCATAAATTTAAGTAACCACTTTAATCAAACTTTTTATTTTAGTTTTTAAAAGTAGGTATTTTATGCTCCTTCATTTTCAGTTATTTTGAAGGATAGTATATTTGAAGACCATACTAATTAATATATTTCTGAACGAACTGACCTACTTGCACCATATAACTGGACTTAACACACCAAAATGCAGTATCAATATGTCTATTGTTTTTTATAGTGTTGAGTCTTGATATCTGTCATCCATTGACTTATTTATAGTGTCTGGCACTATAGTAGACCCTCAGAATATAACAGTTGGTATAAAGTCATGGAATTCACTATTACTTGTGGGAAATCAAATAGCTGTATCCTGGGTTAGGAGATTATTGAGAACGCATTGCAAAGCAGAGCCCTGCATTCTATCCTCGCGGAAAACAGGTGGCCATGCTTTGCTTTACTAGTTAATGTATATCTAGGGGACGCACTACACTTCACTTATTTAGTTAATGTATATCTAGGGGTTGGGTCCTGCTTATGCTCATAAAGTCCTTAGACAGTGTTATCACATGGAATATGTTATCCTGTCTTGTTTCGCTGCATGTTTTCAACATTCTTACTGGCATGTAGCCCACTGACCTATTGCACATTGTTTTCCTGCATGTCTGCTCAATATGTATGGGAGCTTGAGAACAGCTCAGGGAGACTTCCATAGCCTCCCTCTCACCTCTCTTGACTTGCATGGAGTCTTGAGTAATCGTTTCTGCCGTCCTCGGTTTTGCTGGACAAAGCCCGAAAGCCGAGCCCGCAATGACTGCTAGTAAGAGTAATCAAATACGACACAACCACGGGTAAAATCACAATGTGAAAAGCACTATAAAGAGAAGCAGGTACAGTAAAAGGAAAATAGAAATATCCAAGAAAGCTCTGGAAAAAATGGTGTTTGTGCTGAATTTTAAAAGACGAGTAGGTGTTACTATGGTAATAATGGGATAAGGAAAACATTTGAAAAGAGGGAATGCAATGTGGGGGGAAAACGTCTCGTGATAGTAGGAGTTACAGAAAATACTTGGGATTAAAGGAAAACCATTATGGCTGCTGGAGCGTGCAGAGGCAGGAAGCATAGCACATAGAGAGGCTGCAAGGTAACAGAGACCAGGCTGCAGAGATTTCAAGTTAATGCAAGGAAGTTTAATTATTACTGTCATAGTTATCATGTGCTTCCTAACAAAACTCAGTGAGTTAAGAAAAAGACTCTTTGTTACTGAGGTATCAGAGTCAGGGTCTCTTCTATAGGGGCAGACAGGATGTCATCAAGGGCTATGGTCAGATAAAGGTCTCATGAGGACTGGAGGAGCTCCTGTTGATGTGGTCCGGTGTTTCCCAGAAGCTGCTTGTACATCCTCGTGACATGGCAGGTCACTTCCCCCAAGCAAGTCATCCAAGAGAGACTAACTGGGAAGCGGCAGAGACTCTCATGATCTAGTCTTCAAATTTGCACACTGTCATCTGCATTTTACCCTTAGAAGTGATTCACCGAGTTTCACCCCCATTCATGAGGAGAGGAATTAGGTTCTACCCCTTGACAAGGAAGCGTAGCAGACAGATTATGGGCATGTTTTAAAACACCACCACACGTAGATCAACCTGTTTAGAAGAAGTATGGTATGATCAGGTTTGCATTTATAAAGGGTTAATCATGAAGCTCTATGGACAACACATTCAAGTCAGAGATGATGACATATAACAAAAAGTAAACTGTTGCAATAGCCCAAGTTCACTGAGAGTAGTTTGGATTAAAGTAAAGGAGATAATATTTTGGAGGTAAATTGATAAGATATTATGTTTGAATGCTTATGCGGAAAGACAAAAGGAGTTGTCATGAATGACTCCGAGGTTTATAGACTGTTTAAATTCATAGTTGGCAATGCTATTACCTGTAATGGAAAGCCCCAGAAAATAAGCAGCTTATGGTCAACATAGAGGAAGTTACAGGGTGGGAAGATCAAGAACTCAGATGGCCGTGATTTGTTTGAGATGCAACTAAATTATTAATTGTGTGAGTCAGAACTCAAAGAACATATTGGCAATGTACAAATGTTTAAGAGTTTAGAAATATAAACCTGTGAGTCTGTAACAGGTGACAATTAAGGCCACAATTTGCATGAGGTCATCTAGGTAAGACAGGAAGTTCTAAAAGGAAAGCGATTAGAACTGAACATAAACAGTATATAGATTAATTTTGAAAAATCATAAAAAGACTTAGAGACTATCCACTAATTTACCCTTTTCTTTATTAAGCAAATACTGAGCAATTACTATATGCTAAGCACTATACCACGGCAGTGGTCATTTCTTGACAGTTGCTATCAATGCTTGACAGCAATGAACAACGTAGGGATATCTTGTCCCTCATCTTCACACCTCTTAATTTAATGGAACATATGTAGATGACAAAACTTGCAAATACAAATATAATATAAAACGTGTTAAAATTGAGGTTAGAAGAGGTTGTCATCAGAGAAAATAGATGAGATACTTAATTTCTTTTTTCTTTTTAAAAAATGTTTATTTTTGAGAGAGAGGCAGAGAGAGCATGAGTGGAGGAGGGACAGAAGAGGAAGACAGAGGATCCAAAGTGGGCTCCGCACCGACAGCAAAGAGCCCCATGAAGGGCTCCAACTCAGGAGCCACAAGATCATGAGCTGAGCCAAAGTCAGACGCTTAACCAACTGAGCCACCCAGGTGGCCCGAGATGAGATATTTAATTTTACCTTTGATGTCAAGAAAAAACCCTAGAGGATGCAAAGAGAAACTGGAGCAAGCATCAGAGATTCAAGTATTGAGACAGAAATCATGCTAAGGATTGTAGTGAGGATCTGTTGTTTCCTATAAGCAGCTCCCTTTTTTCGTCTGGAAGTCAGGAAATGATCCTTCCTATGTTACAGTTCTAATGAAGGTTAACAGTTATTATTATCTGCCTGTGTAAATCACAAGAACAGGCATCTGAGATGAGGCTATCCAATTAGAATACTGTCTCGGTGTCTTCAGTCTAGAACTAGGACCAGAAGGCAAGTCCCTTGCTGGTGGAATAGCAAGGGAACAATTAGAGCCAATCCCTCTTGCTGTGTGAGAAAATAAAATCTTAATATAAAGGCGGGGGGGGGAACATCAGAAGAGGGAGGGATGGAGAGGAAGCACTTGGGTGAGAGAGGAGCGGTGGGGGATGAATACAAGTTTTTCAACCACATCACTTAGAGAGATTGAGGAATTACTACAGTTTTGATGAAAAGTTACTAGTACTAATAGAAGAGAGGTTTGGCATTATTGACTATTATCAATGTAGTACTTTTCAAGTAATAAGAACGTTGAAACTGTGTACATATATTCTAGATCTATATATCTGTATCTACATAGATAAATATGTATATTAGCAAAGAGACACTAGCAATGACATAGGAAAGTGTATGTACTGTGAACACATGTACAGAGAGAGCACCTTCAATAATTGGCTGCAAATTCAAGCAGAGAAGTGAGCCAGGAGTTGGAGGGACCACAAAGCCTAGGGTGTATGCTGTTTGATTCAGAAGAGAGTTGAGTATGTGTAAATACCAATTATTATAACTTGGTACAAGAAGCAGAGTCATGAGATTTCAGGGATAATAGGTAAGGGAAACATGTGTCTTTAAAGGAAAGAGGGAAACTGACTTCCATTGCTGTTAATTACAAAGAAGAAGGAACCTTTGAACAAGGCGAATTTACAGGTTTGCCCAAAGAAGTTTAGAGGTACACATAACAAATAAGTGGAGTATACTCTGCATCTTCTCAGCCTAAAACATATATTTAATGGCAGCTTGTTTACAATGAGAAGTTATTGTCTGGTGTTCTGCCTCTGATTTCTGTCTGATCTCATTTCATGCTTTCCTGTTAGCTGTCTTTATCTTCTACTAATGCTAGGCTATGAAACTTTGAAATTCTAACTTCATATACAGATGTAACTTTGACATTAGCTTGTTCTCTGCGCTGTTTATCTTCTTGTAGAAGATACAGATATCATTTTGTACCATATGGCCACAGACACTCTTTGTGAGAACTTATATGGATATATAACATGCAGGCATACACATACATAATTTTACATTTGTGAAATATAACTACAAATTTCTTAAAAAGAAAAAAAAAACCCAGCTGCTTATTTATATAAGTGAAATGTTTTATGTTTCATACCCTCTTAGAAACGGCACTGTTTCATATCATTTCTTGATATTCAAAATTTTGGTTGCATTCTGTTTTCCTCGCCACAAGTTGATAAGATTTGATAAGTGCTTCAGATAAATTTGTCTATGAAGTTTTGTTTTTAGCCAATTTCATGACTGCAAAGTCAGAGAGATGCTATCTGATATTATCTATGAGGCGAGAGTGGGAGGTCATTTACTGTGGAGTAAAGATTTGGTGATTTTAAAAAGTGACAGATATTTGAAATAACCCCTGGAAAAGTGGTTTGACCAGGAAAGTTGAGACGCATGGCACAGTAGCATAGAGATCTACCTGATATTAAATATCGTAAATGTTTTGTAGTAATAACCTTGTGCTAGTCCGCTAAGGTCTTAAAACACTGCAATTATGCAAGCCTTACTCTATGGAAAGCTTTAAAAGTCTGTATACACGGGGAGCTGTTCTTCTCTCCAACAAAATGGTGCTACTGGGATAGCACCACAATTTCATTTGTTCTTTCTTGGATAGGGAATAATATATGTCCACTTGCCTCTCATTGAGGGATTTAAAAAATGTTTTTTTATTTTTTTTTAAATTTACTTGAGAGAAAGTGACCATGAGCAGGTGTGGGAGCAGAGAGAGAGGAAGGACAGAGTATGTGAAGTGGGCTCTCCACTGACAGCAGAGGGCCTGACCTCCTTGGGGCTTGTACTCAAGAACCATGGGGTCATGACCTGAGCCGAAGTCAGACACTTAACCAACTGAGCCACCAGGAACCTTCTCAATGATGGATTTTTGTTTGTATCTAAAGAATACAATTGTTAGACTCAGATTTTTCTCCTGTAAATAAAATAGTTTGATTTTTAACTCTTTTTTTTTCTTTGTCCTTTCCTTTAATCTCAGTCTCAAAGTATTGCTAGGTAATTTAAAAGGCAACATTAAATTGTCTGGTTTTCCATAAAGTTTCTCCTCCTCCTCCTCATCCTCCTCCTTCTTCTTCTCCTAAATAGCTGTGCCATTTTCTTTTCCATTCTATGCTCTATGAACATAACTTTTGCAAGCTTTCACTTAAACACACCAGGGAAATACTATCAGATATTATCAGAATGAACTTTTTGAAGATATGACAGACATATTAGGGGGTACTATAAAATAAGTAAAATATTTCAAGATAGAGAAAACTTTGAGAAGAGAATATGTGTGAATTATAAGGAGAAAAAAATTTTAAAGTAGAATATTTTTCTGAAGTCAGCTTATATATGCATATCAGACATATCAGACAACAACAATAGCAAAGTCATGGTCTTATATATGACTCTGTTTTCATCTTATTAAGCTTTAATATTTCAATCACTCTTACTATCATTAGCTTCTTGATGTGGAAACTGAAGGTCACCGTGTCAGTCTTCTGAGGTGACCGCAGTACGAAGAACCAAACAGACTTGTTTAAAGGCCATGGGAGTCCTCCACTTACTAAATCTGTGACTTCTAGGAGCTGCTCAATTTCCCTCACCTTCAGTATCTTCATCTACAAATGAGAGTCATTTGTTCAATGCATAAATTTGCATTCTTTTAATCCACTAAACTTTTGACAGTTTGTCATGGGAGCAGTAGAAAATTAACACTCCTGTCCCTAGTTGCCAAGCAAGTAGGATTTCTCATCTAACTTGAATCCTTGTTGAGATATCCAGGACCACCCCATGCTGACATACTTCTTTCAAGAGTCAGCCTTTCCAGGTTCAGTCTGTATTTGTTCATTCCACTTTTGTTCAATCTTCAGTGCCTTCAAATAATTGATTTTACATTTCCTCTAGAATTTACTGTTGTCCTGCCAGAAGGTGGATCAAATAGAACCTTCTAGCCAAAGCAGTAGAAAAATAATCCATACACTTAAATTTAACATATTTTTATTTATGTTGAGTCCAAATCCTTAGAATAATTAAGCACTGGTCCTAATTTTGTTCTTTGATACTTTTGCACTGTGTATTGTGACTATTATTCTTAACACGGCAGGCTTAAAATTTGAATAAAACCATGATTTTGTCACTAAGGTTCTTTTTTAACCCAAAATTTTAGATTTCCCCATACATTGTTGTTCTATGGTATGATTTTTGGATTTTCAAACACTTAGAAAAATTTCTTTTTATACATTTAAGTGGAAGAACATTCTTAAAAAAATGTCCAAAAATGTTATACCCAGAACATCACATATTATTCCACATGATATCAGATCAGTTCAGAACACAGTGTGGGATGGCTAACCCTATGGCTTTATCACGCCAAAAACTGCTATACCTGTTTTCTTGTCAATCTAGATCTTATGAAGTGTACTTGTTATTTAAACTAAGTCCAATGCTTTATAATTATGTTAATGCATCATTTCAGAAGGCCGAAGTTTTGTTTCAAAATTTTGTCATCCAGTTTTTTCAGGGTCTCTTTATGTCATTTTCGAAGTTAGTACTTAAATCCTATGTGACTTAATTGAGCGGTTGATTACAAACGCAAAGTGATCTAAAGCTGACAACAGAATCTGCAGTCTGCTTCTGGAAATCTCTGCCTAATTTGACTGTACATTATTTAATTTCTTTGGAGAGAGTTGCTCAGTTCCATTATAAGAATTTTTTTCCCCTGCTTTGGTGATAAGAAAATACATGGTTAAACTTTATCAAAAACATTGCTGAAATCAGAATCTGCAATGGCCCTGGAAGGCTGGCCAGCTCTAATGATTGGAGATTACATTTCCTGTTCCATTTACACTAACAAGCAAAGCAGAGGATACATGGAAGACCATAGGTAGGGATAAAACAAGTGGTCGAGGCTCCCAGGGACCTTCCTGGGAGAGAACTTTCCAAACCTTGATGGTTTCATACAGTTCCAGATACATAACATTTTTGCTTCATGAATGTTTTATAATAACTTTGCTTCCTTGGTTTTTGTATTACTGTGCTATTAGGACTCGTGTGAGATCTCAGTGCCAGGGTCTACCATACCTTGACTACGCTCTTCAAAATTATTAACCAAAACTGGAACAGTCATAAAATTTCACTACTTTACCTAAATTATCCTTGTATCATCTCCATCAATCCCAGTGCCTACTATGCTCACTAAGTGAATAAATTGGTAAATTAATGGACATTCAGATGAATATTCAGTTCAGACTTTTTCTTTTTTTACCTACTCCATCACAGACAAGCTTTTTATTCATACTTGCTCACAAGTATATCTATAATGATTTGTTTTATGAATTTTACTTAAGCTTTGTCCTATACTAAAATGTTTCCTCCTATTATATCAGATTTTACCATATTGTTCTCAAAACTGGGACAGCAGGACCACTTTTACCTCTATTGTTCTATGTCTAGAACAATCAATCAGATATTACTAATCAACTCAGAAATCCTGATTCATTCTATCTTTGCTGACTGAATCATATTATTTAATGTAAAACTTTATAAAAACAGCTTATATAGGCACGTTCATTTTTCTATTGCTTATAATTGACAAGCACCTTATTGGCTTCGCTATGCATTTACTTTGGCATGGATTATATTTGCAATTTTACTTATACTGTAGTAAATTTATAATGTCTTATGATAAGAGTAATAATAAAAACATAACAAAAATTGTTACTCTTAATATCCATAATGTTCCAGAATCCGAGTAAGATCACATTCATGCATTATTTTACTTGCTTTGTACAATTCCATAAAATGTGTAGTATTATTCCTATTTTTAAAACTATATTATGTTGCCTAATTTTTCAGTAAAAACCTATAAAGATATATAAGATATAAATGAATGAATGCCCAATTAAATTTTATTTCAATCAAAGTTTAATCCCTTTTTATGATAGAAATCACTTAATCACAGCAATGAAAAACATTTATAAAACAGTGAAAATGTACTATTGCAAGGACTTCATTTAACTCTATGGATCAAAATCTGCAAGTTCTTAGAACTACCATACTCCAAAATGTGTTCACTTTATTTATTTTTTTTATTTTTTTCATCATTGCCATTAGACTGTATTTTTCTAAAAGCCAAGTTTTACGTGAGTTTTCTTTCTGGGTCCTGAGCATCCGTGCTCTAACAAAGAGAAACCCAGGTGTCACTGGCTCTCTGTTTATTGCTTCTCAGAATTTGATCATCCTCTGTCTGACATAAGAAGATGAGGGTCTTGAATAGACCATCTACTCAGGATAAGTCATCAAAGAGAGTGGGGGAAAAAAAAAACTTTGCTTTCTTAAGAAAAACTGTTATCTAAGTCCTAATCTGGTTCTTCACTGAAGTTTAAAGAAGGAGTTTCAAGCAGCAGCCTGGCAGGTATTTGATAGACTCTTTATTATCGGATTGACAATTTTTTTCCTCTGTCACACCCGTATTTGTAAACCCTATTGCACGGTGACTAATGATGCCAAAGATGAACAATGAACAGAGAATAGAGAAAGAGATGAAAAGACACTGTGTTAGAAAAGGAAAGAGAACAGCCCTTCATCATTCTATCAGAGCTTCGGCTTTGTGCGCCGTAGGTCACTGTCAATCAACACGGAAGTAGGGCAAGGGGGACAAAAAAAATTCATTAAAATAAAGTGTTTGTAATGTTACAGGGATTCATAATCATCAAGAGGCGAAGAGTTTGTTTGTCAGAGCCACTGAATTACTTGTCTTTCTGGATGGTATTAGATTATACTAGATAATATATATGTATACCAAGAAACTCGCCTGTGCTTTATAAGGCATACTAATATTTTAGCAGTAATAAACAAAATAAATTTGTTTCTGATGAAACAAATCATTTGGCAGCTTATCTCAAGAAAACTAAGGTTTTATACTTTAATTCCTTTTTATCATATTGCCTGAACCTAATGAATAGAAACTCTAAGTGATTTAGTTTCTTGGAGAATAATTTAAAAAAAGAAAAGAAAGAAAAAAAACTTCAAAAATTTCTGTTATATTAACAAGGAAATGCAAGATTGACTTGAATAGAAATGCAAGTTTGGGTTATGTCAAAATTGTTTTTCTCAGAAAGAAAGACTCGACTAACTCCAAATAATTTAGGGAATTTTATTTTAGGTTAAAAATTTTAATTTATTGTGATATTATTTCTATTCTGAGAACACAGATGAATCATCCTGAAGTTCAGAATGACCGTGTAGGTAGTAACGGTGAAAAGTTGAATTGCAGGTTGCTTTGAAAGGATCTAACATTTGCTTTCTGCTCTACAAGTTTCTGCAAACATATTTCACATGGCAACAGCCACAAAGGGGTTTGGAGCTGGTGTGGATCTTAAAGTTAGAACACATGAACAAAATTATCAACCTTTTTTTTTTAAATGTTTATTTTTTTTATTTTGAGAGAGAATGAGAGAAGGAGAGAGAGAGAGCTCACGCACATGCACAGGTGAGGGGCAGAGAGAGAGGGGGAAAGAAAAACCCAAGCAGGCTCTGTGCTGTTAACACAGAGCCTGACCTAGGGCTTGATATCACAAACCATGAAATCATGACCTGAACCAAAATCAAGAGTCGGGTGTTGAACTGCCCAAGCCATCTAAGTGCCCCCAAAGCTATCAACCTTTTAATGAAAACACTGACTAATCTTAAAGCTCTACCACTAAATATAGATTAATAATTCTCACTGGATTCTCAACTCCATGAAGACATGAACCGTTTTCACATTGTTTATTTCATATTTTGGTATGCTAAATGTAAGAAAAGAAAAAGGGATGATAGATAATTCACTCAATGCTGAGCAAAAATTAATCATAACTCATTAATAATGGATAAAATTGTCAATGCAGCTACAAAGATTCTAGTACATCCTAAGTGTTCAATAAATGTGAACACTTCCTTATTCTCTCTTCCTACTTTGAACTGTGAATATTATAAGAGCTCATTCTTGTATGTTTGCTGACATCTGCTAATTGATGTATTTGTCCTGATTGGTTAGATCCTCTTCCTACAATAAGAAATAATATCTTTGACTTTCTTCAGTGATGTTTTTCATGATGTGGGGGGGGATATGTAGGATAGATTTTTTTTTACTATGAAATATATTTAAATAGGTGTTTTAATGAAAAAAATATACTTGTCTTCCACTCATAGATGTCCCAAAGGTCATTTAAATGTTAACTAATGTTTTTAGTTAAAAACTTTATTTTTTTCTATTTTCTTTATTATTTTTTAGATTATATGAAGAAGGCAGGTGACTTGCCATGCCTAGCTACAACCGTCCTGGAAATGCTAGCATTCCTCTCAATGTCACAAAACGTTAAAAGACAATGCAATCATAGTCCAAACTTTTCGGAGTCTCTCTGTTATTTTGTAACAAGCTCTCCTTGTGAGCAGGGAGAACATGGAAAAAAGATAAACCAAATTTCTGAGAAGTCTCTGAAGATCAAACTCACTGAATCCTCTTGGCAATGACCTCCAGCTTGTCTCCCATTGCTCCTGTTCTCACACACGCTCATAAAGCCAAAACTAATACTTAACGTACACTCTTCTTACAAACTGAGGGTTATTAGTTAAATCTAAAGAAATGTTTAGTTGTTGTTTTTCTCTTCAGGAAATAAGCCACAGTCAGATTGTAAATGCTAAAAAATGACACTAAACCGCACGGTGTGTCTTGGTCAGGTATCTGCAGCCTGTGATTGAGTTTTCAAGACCTCTCTGGAATATCTTATTTCTGAGTTTGACTTCGGTTCAACTGCACAGCAGTCGACTGAGAACAAAGAATAGAAATAATGCTAGTTTTAATAGCGGAATGCAAGTAAAATGTAAATACTCTGGTGTATATCTAGATACCTGTCATTCTTTTTACAAAAACATTCATCTCTGACAAAGAACTCTGCGGAGGCTCACCTTGGTGAAGGTTAGTTCTGGGGGGGAATAGAGATTCAAAAGAAATGCAGGCAAACCACGGGGGGGGGGAGGGAAGATCACATTTATATCATTCCCTTGGGTATCAGACTCAGAGGGAAGAAAAAGAAGTCTGACTTTAGTGTAGCAAGGTTACAGGAATGACAGAAATTAAATCTAATAATTACAGAAATGTCATCTTTAAATAAGAACACATTCATAATGCTATTTGTAAAAGGGACACACAGAAAATAGTGAGAACTAATCTTTAGTGAACACTTACTATATGGCGAGTCTTCTGCTAAGCAATTTGACTCTTGCTGGGGCTTGAGAAAAATAGCACTTCTGCTCTTTTTATCCTTACTTCTCCAATAACCCGTGATTCATCATTGCCATTAGTTCATCGAAAAGCCAATATTTCCCCCCCATTTTCTTTAGTGCTGTTTTTTCACCAGTTAGAAAAGTTGATTTACTCAGAGTAGGTGCTTAACAAATACTGGAAATATCAGTTAAACTAGTATGATGCTCTTAAAGAAAGAAATTACAGAAGGGCAAGATTATGAATGTAATTCTGAGAATTATAGGTCTTATAATAACATCCTTACTTTGCAGCTAATAGCAGGTACCATTTTATAAAACACTTACTGTAACTAAGACATGAACATTATGAAATCAATCTTTTCATCTTTATTTCTTAATTTGCAACCTAATCTTAGAAAGCTCATGTCGCTCAGGGCCACACAGATAATAATTCTTACAATAAAAAATTTGAACCAAGAAAATTTGGTTTCCAAAGCCTCCTAAGCCATAGTGAATTACAAAACCACACTGATTTCCAAACTAGATTGATCATGAGATAAAGAACTAAAAGTAAATAAGCAGATTTATAAATGTTTTATTGTAAATTAGTTTTGAAGATTTTTATTTTGTGAAATATCCTTCTAAAACCACCTGGGTCAGGGGCGCCTGGGTGGCTCAGTCGGTTAAGCATCTAACTTTGGCTCAGGTCATGATCTCACAGTTCATGAGTTTGAGCCCTGCATCAGGCTTTGTACTGATGGCTCAGAGCCTGGACCCTGCTTTAGGTTCTGTGACTCCCTCTCTCTCTGCCCCTCCCATGCTCATGCTCTGTGTCTCTCTCTCTCTCAAAAATAAACATTAAATAAAAAAAAATTAAATTGCCTTGGTCATAATTATTTGATGCTTAAGAGAGGACTTGGGAAATCATATAGGTAAAAAATGTGTAAAACAACAAGGTGTTTTCTAATTTTCAAAAGTCATTGCATTTTAACAACACATTTGGATGATGTGGTTTTAATTTTTATAAAGCTGTTTCAAACTCATGCTTCTGTGCATAAGACAATATCACCAAATCAAATTAAAATATGGAAGAAAAATCTAAACTTATTGGTTATACAAAACTTTTATCTCTATAGTTCAACATTTCTCAATATGGATATCAATACCTATGAACAAAGACAGTGGCAGAGACCTGGGATATACAGTTGACACCAGACCAACACAAGGGTTAGCAAGGCTGACCCCTGTGCATGCAAAAATCAGCGTATAACTTTGGACTCCCCAGAAACTTAACTACTAACTACCTACTGTTGACTGGAGCCTTACCAATAATAAAAATTTTCAATGAACACATATCTTATATGTTATATGTATCATATGCTGTTTTCTTACAATAAAGTAAGCTGAAGGAAAGAAAATGGTGTTAAGAAAATCATAAGAGGAGCCTGGATGGCTCAGTCGGTTGAGCATCTGACTCTTGATGCTCAGGTCATGATCACACAGCTCGGGTCATGATCACATAGTCGTGAGATCAAGCCCCACGTTGTACTCCATGCGCAATGAGGAGCATGCTTAAGATTTTCTCTCTCCCTCTCTCTCTGCTCCTCCCTTGCTGTCTGTCTCTCTCAAATCAAAAATGAAGCATAAGAAAGAGTAAATACATTTGAGGTACTACAGCATAAAAAAAGTCTATGTATATTTGACCAGCACAGTTCAAGCCTATGTTGTTCAAGGGGCAGCTGTGGAAGAATGAAGTATGTCAAGTTCATCAACTCTTATGTTCTCCTACCAAGCTATTTTCCTTGTAATAATATTTAGAGTGAAAAAAATGTTAAGTGAACATAGCATAATACAATTAATTTAGAGGGAGAGGGCTGCTATCAATATTTACAACTTCAACAGTAACTCCTATTAATGCATAACAATGTAAATCAGTTCATAACTTTGTCTTTAGTCATATAAAAAAAAGTCAAAAATATTGGCTTCAAAGCCTCTTGGTAGGAGGTTTCAAGAACCTGGTGGCAGGTAACTCTGGCCTGGTTTAAGACAAGCTGCAATGTTTGACAAAGGAGGTTTGAGCTTAGAGTCGGAGGCCAAAATTAAAGGAGTTGATAGAAACAATAACATGAGTAATACAGAGTAGGCCTCCAGATGGAGCTTTTTCGGAGTTTTTCATTATTTTGTGTGGTTTCAAATAAGTACGACTATCCAGACCTATTAGGTAACAATATTTCTATTTATAAATACCTTATGTGTACGTAGTAAAAATTAAAATTTTCTGAAAATAATTTATAAAAAGTTCGATAGCACTATGTAGTTTGTCTACCTGTGTTATTGATGGACTGCAGTGGAAAAGAAAACTTGAAAACAAGAACAATAAAAGAACAGCGGTTCATTTGCATAGAATCTCTGAATTGCTCCAGTCAATTTTATTTTGCCTTATGGCAAATGTTTTTCATCAGTCTCGGATGCAGAATGCATTTCTATTGGCCACAATAGCTCTCTAACAGCTGAAGATACAGCATGAGTCCAAAGACTAATAGCAACCTTAAAATAAATCACTTTTATGCCATGCAATAAGGCAAAGCCATTTCACTAATGGATCACAAAGAGGGTAAGAACATGACACAAATGTTAGTCTAAATTGAATATAGTGAACACCATTAGTTCTTTAGATTTCACTAATATGTATAAACTGTTCAACAGATTGGGGTATCAGATCTTTTTTTTTAATGTTCAAAATGGGTGTTTTAAGTGGCTTAATTCAACTTGTGGAACCCATAATGTTTGTACCCAAAAAGCCATCATTCATCTTAAAGATCTCTTTGTTTTTAGTATTTTACTTGTCTTCTCTATTTTCTAAGCATATATCTGAATAGATCATTTTATTTAGAAGTCATTATTGATTACAATGTAAATGCTCAGAAGACACACACATATACCCAAAAACCAATTCGAGAAGCCCAGATAATGCCTTATGGAGTAGAATTGACATTTCTTGAAATTGCTTATGTATGCAGACAGAAAAGTGCACTAAGTAGATGTAATTACAGTTTTTCCAACAGTCTAATTAAAGAGCACATCCATCATATATATTGTCCGCTTTGCTGAGAACTGTATAAATCAATTTGAAACAGAGCAGGCAGTATGTTGCTTCTGTGTCCTCACCTGCTGATACTAACTGTAAACAAGCAACAGCCAAAAAGAGAAAAGAAATCTTTCATATCAGACAGTGATAAATGATACGATTTCCTGTTCTCAGTACTTCTTGGCTCAGACCAAAAAGTCTATATGTGCATTATGATTATCGTACATTATTTATTTGGAAGTGAAATTTATCCTGTGACTCAACAGTATTAATTTACTATTAAGTCAAAGGAGGGAGATGATTTTCTCCATAATGATAAAGAAGGAAGTATGTTCAATGGCAGTGCAGGACTCATTCAAATTATAACTTCCCTCAAATGCACTGTGGTTCAACTTTCCTACATTTAAATAAAAGGAAAAGAAAAAAAGTCTATAATTACATTTTAATCAATATGGTCTCTGCTTTGCTTTTTGGTTTACTGAAACTTTGGCAATTTGAAAAGAAATGTTTCCTCTCATTACGAGGAAATAGTATAGTAAGAGATTTTAGATGATTATTCAACAAACTCTAAATTATCATCGGACCTCACCACATTCTTGAATTACACAGATCCAAGGTGTTTAGTTCTCCAGAATTTAAGTAGAGAAAGTTAAGGGTTAATTTTAAAGGTTAAGAGTAATGGAAGGCATAAAAATTACTTTCTGAGAGGAATTTTAATATCCAATACCATCTTAGGGAGTTATTAAAAAGAAGATGGGGACATCAAACTTATCTTACGTGGGGAAACTGAAACCCAATTCATTCTTTCATTTCTTATGAACAAAACCAATAAGCAAGCAAAAAAAAAAAAAAAAGCAAAGTTGGTTTTCAAATCAGTCATTAATATAGTGAGAAGCATCAATGGGAAATGCAAACATTGAAAGGTCATTTCTTACACCACAGAAAACCATTTCTTTCTTTTAATTTTTTTTTTTTTTTAATTTTGGGGAGAGGAGAAGGGATGGAAAAGAGGTTGAGAATCCCAAGCAAGCTCCGCACTGTCAATGCAGTGCCTAATGCAGGGCTTGAACTCACAAACTGTGAGATCATGACCTAAGCCAAAATCAAGAACTGATTGCTCAACCAGAGCCACCCACGTGCCCCCATAGAAACCATTTCTTGGCAATCTCAGAGGGAAGAAGAGTACACTTTCTTGCTCATCGATTTTTCACTGAATTTAGTCACTGTATTAAACTTCCAGAAATATTACTTGCCAAACATGCCTTTACAAATTACTTAAGATGACCCAAAAAAGACGAACTGGCTCAGATGCAAAAGAGGCAATGCCAGTTGTGACAACTGAGAGCATCAAAATTGATAAATTTTTAGGTATACTGACTAAAAACACAATAAATAACAAATTGTAAATAGCAAATAATAAATAATAAATTTTATTTGTAAAATAAAAATTATAGAAATCAAGAATGAAAGAGGACATGACTACAGGAACTGAATAAATCTTAAAAAGTCACAAGCAAAGATTATGTTTTATTTTTTATTTTTTTTTAATGTTTATTTTATTTATCAGAGACAAACAGAAAGACAGAGTAAGAGCAAGGGAGGGGCAGAAAGATAGAGGGAGCCACAGAATCTGAGGCAGGCTGAAGGCTCTGAGCTGTCAGCACAGAGCCTGACGCCGGGCTGGAACCCACTAACTGAGATCATGACCTGAGCTAAAGTTGGATGCTTAACCAACTGAGACACCCATGGCACCCCGCAAATATTATGTTTTAAATGTGTGCTAAGAATTTTGACAAAATTTAGGTGAAATTGACAAATTTGTAGAAAGAAGCGAATACCAAATTGTTGAAAATGGAAATTAAAAATCTGAAAAGATCTATATTGGTAAATAAACTTAATTGAACTGCAACCCCTATACAGTTCTGGTGAAAATTCAAAAAGTGTGGCCACTTTGCAAAACAACTTAGCAGTTTCTTAAAATCTAACCATATATTTCTTGTATGATGCTGCAATTCTACTTCTAAATATTTATATCAAGAGAAATGAACATATGTCCACAAAAAGAGTTGTATGGGAATGTTCATAGAGGAAGTATTTATAATATTTCCAAACTGGAAGCAATCTAGTTGGGAGATAGCTTATAGCTATGATACTAAGTTTTTCCCTAGGGGGTTACATGGTCTAAGCTATCTTATAAATCATGAATGTTCTGATCCTTTGATTCTGCTACCTGTGTGGATTCTCCCTGTGTAATTACATAATTTCCTCTGATTCCCATGGTTAACTCCCATTGTTACACTAAAGATGCTGAATTTACTCAGAACTTTAATAGGCAGAGAGATTAGAGGAAGAGAGACTTTACTTACCCAGGAGAGTGGAGGAAGTTGCAAGTTTCAGTCAGGCATTGAGACCCTCTTCACTTGTGCTCCCTCTTCTGATCTTAGTATGTGAATACCTTCTAGTCCTGATCTCAGTACCTCTTTTTTGGTCTCTTCCTAAACCTTTAATGTTTCTTTTCTTTGGGAATTAATCATTACTTGTTTGCATGACCAGTCCTTCTTCATGAGTTTTTAACCGTGTATATTCCAATAATCTATATTTAATTGTTGTGATGAAATATTTTTATTTCTCATATGACATCACAGCCTATAAAAGCATGGAAACACACCACAGAACAACTTTTTTGTGCAGGTGATATTCATACCGCCAATATTCTTTCTCTTTTAATCCTCACAGTAAAGGATTTTTTTTTAATTTTTTAAATGCTTTTATTTATTTTTGAAAGAGAGAGAGGCAGAGTACTAGCGGAGGAGGGGCAGAGAGAGAGAGGGAGACCCAGAATCCAAAGCAGACTCTCTGATCTGAGCTGTCAGCACACAGCCTGAAGCAGGGCTCATGAATGGGAGGTTATGACCTGAGTCAAAGTCAGAAGCTTAACTGACTGAGCCACCCAGATGCCCCTTAATCCTCACAGTAAATTTATAAAGTAAGTACTATCATTATTCCTATTTTATGCATTAGAAAAACAGAGTGTTAGAGCTAATGTTTCTTTTGACACCAAGGTGGTTGTTCTGCCTCCAAGATTCGCTTTCTTTTTTTTTTTTTTAATATTGTTAATGTTATTATGTTATTTTTGAGAGAGAGAGAGAGAGAGAGCGCGCAAGCAGGGCAGAGGAGAGAGGGAGACACAGAATCTGAAACAGGCTCCAGGCTCCGAGCTGTCAGCACAGAGCCTGATGTGGGGTTCAAATCCAGGAGCCAAGCCGTCAGATCATAGCTGAGTGGAAGTCAGATGCTTAAGTGAATGAGCCACTCAGGTGCCTCAAGATTTGCTTTCTAACATCATATTGTGATTTTGTTTTCATCAGTGCAAGTGGAAATAGAATCTAAAACAACAAAAATCCAAATAACTTATATTTATGTTTGAGGCTGAAGCTACCACTTGGAAAGTCAGAAGATGGAATGCTCTTCAATCATTCTGGAAGAGCACTGCCCATGAGCCTTAGCCCGAATGGATAATGTCTTTGATATAGGAGAGAAAATATCATACACAGACGAAGTTAAGAGAGCATATTAAGTAGAAATGCCGGGGTCCAGTTCCGACGAATCTAGGGGTCCCCGAAGGATGGACGGTCAGGCGACAGGAAATGAGAGAGCCACAAGAGAGATGTAGTCTAATCACCAAGCAGGCAGTTCTGGCAATTCTGGCATCTCAGCCCTGCTGGTCTCAGTGTCTTTATTTTTAAAGGTAGTGAGTGGCATTACATCAATGAGTGACATTTCATAGTTTGATCTCTTTAACAATAGTGTGTTTTTACCAGCAAGGCGCAACTTCCTCAATCCTGTATGTTGGCTTCAGGATAATTATCATATAAATTTAGGGTGGGGGGAGAGAACAGGGTGTTTCCTTAAGGCCTTAATGTTAATTATCTGTAAACAGGCCAGGAGTCATTCTGCCTGTTCTTCCAGCTACAATGGGGGAGGTGTAACCCATCCACAAAGACAGAATTCCCAATGCTTGTCCTTTGCTTGCGAATGAGTGAATTTACATAATAGGGGCCCAAGGATTACACAAATCACACCAATATTCAGCCAGCTCATAACTGCTATTAATTTGTGCAACCCATCCCAAGATGCAGCTTTAAGGTTACTTCTGGCCAGGCTACTCTTACTCAGATGTAATCCATCAAAGCATCATGCTCCAGGTCCTTCCCTTTTATCTAAATGCTATGAAACAAAAGAGCATTACATTCCTTGGGACCAATGAGAGCAGCTCAAGAAATCCAAGCCTGAAAAATTATTTAGAAGGAGGTAAGACTAGGCACAATTTTGGCTGGCGGGAGCTTTGCTTCAACTGCCTTTTCCACACAGGGAGGGGCCTCAACCTGTAAGCCCAAAATGGTTCCCAACATAGAGATAATAAAGCAAAATCAAAAGGTGGAAACAAAACCACCACATGAAATTAAAAATCAATTTTAAAATACCTTAGTGGCAAGTACTTAGACAATGAGTTCATCAGCATTCTAACTTATTTCAGGCATTAACATGACCATATTATTTTTAAAATCACCTTGAACAACTCTGATCACTCTGTACAGATTCATCTCCATTTTTAATCTAAAGTACTGTCATTAATACATTTACTCAAGAAATACTAGGAAACACTTATATGTCAATATTATATTATTATTAGACTATTATGTTATTCTGAGCATTAGGGATAGAACAGTGAACAAGACAGGCAAAAATTTCAGTTCTCAACAAACCTACATTATTGTTGGAGAAACAAGAAAAATATTGGAAACAATCTTTCCATCTATGTATCTATTAATCTAATAGAGTAGATTACGAAGCCATAGATGGGATGAGAATAAATAAAGCAGAAAAGGGAGATGTAAGGGCAACTTGGGACTGATCCCATTTTGCTTAAGGGCAAACTGGGACTGACTCCATGTGTTTCCGTGTCCTCCACCTTGAGTCCCAAGCACCTGCGCAGAAGCTTGACCTATAGAACAGGACCTTTGACCCTTCCGCAGCCAATTGGCTAGGGTCACGACCATCACCCCTCCCACTGCTTCTAGACCCCTTTAAAACTATTGTGTTTTTGGAACGGGCCCTCTCTCTCTCGACCCACCTCTGCATCGGTGTGGTAGGAGATTGAGCTCGAGCTAGCTCGAATAAAGGCTCTTTATTCTTGCATAGGACTCGGCTCCCTGGTGGTTTTTGGGGTCCCCGAATTCTGGGCATAACAAGATATTAGAGGTTTGAATAGAAAATGCAATGCAGGGGCACCTGGGTGGCTCAGTTGGTTAAGTGGCCGACTTCAGCTCAGGTCACGATCTCACGGTCTGTGAGTTCGAGCCCCACGTCAGGCTCTGTGCTGATGGCTCATCAGAGGCTAGAGCCTGCTTCAAATTCTGTATCTCCCTCTCTGCCCTTCTCCTGCTCATGCTCTGTCTCTATGTTTCTTAAGAATAAAAAATGTTAAAAAAAATTAAAAAAACAAAAGAAAATGCAATGCAATCTCAGATAAAGTGGGCAAAGAAACCTAACTGAGCAAGACCATTTAAGCAAAGACTGGAAGACAGTGAGTATGGGATTCACAATAGTAGGGGAAAAGCATTTTCTTCAGGAGAAACAGCAAGTTGGAACTGTTACTGGTGCTTTCTGGAAGAGGGAAGAAGTACACTGAAGATGGAATACAGCTAGGAAAAATGAGAGTAAGAGCAGGGGAGGTTGAAGAATTATGGGAGGGGACTTGCTGGAGAGCCTTGTAAACTAGAGGGAAGTTTTAAGGAAATCAGTGACACACCCTGACAGACTTTACAGAATGACACTGAATTATGTGTTGAGTAGATTGAAGGCTGATATCCAGAAGGGGGCTGGGCCACCAGGAAGTGAGTTGAGAGATCATCTACAGAGTTGTTGCAGGTGAGAGAACGATGGTGGCTTGAACCAGGGTGGTGGGTTGGAAGTGATGAGAAGTCACAAGATTCTAGATAATTTTATGATACAAACATTAGGATTGGTTGATGAGTTAAATGTGGAGTGTGAGAGAAAGACCAGTCAAAAAAGGCACTAAAGGTTTGGCCTGAGGCATTAGTATAATGGAGTTGCCATAATCCTTAGATGAGCAAAACTCATGGAAAAGCAGACTAGGTGAGGAAAACCAGGAGGACGGATATAGTATTGGACATGTGAAACTTGGATACTTATTAGATATCTAAGTGGAAATAAGTACACATTTGGTTATATGAATCTATAAAGTTCTCCTGAGAGAAAGAGAGAGAGAGAGAGAGAGAGAGAAAGAAACTTATCAGCATGTTGATGAAAACACTTTTCCCCTATTATCATGAATCCCATGCCCACAGTCTTCCAGTCTTTGCTTAAATGTTCTTGTTCAGTTAGGTTTCTTTGCCCACTTTGCCCATAGTATTTCATATTTAAGGGCATTTGAGATTATAAAGACTCTGTTAGAGAAGACTACCTAACAAAGAAGAGAAATAAGGAATAATGAACAAAAGAGACTAAAAAGTAATGGACACAGAGTTTTAAGGAAAACCAAGATAAGGTATTCTGAAAGACAAATGTATTAAATATCTATTGATCTATGACTGTCTCTCCTAGTACTTATTGGCTTCAAAATATATATTTATTTATTCATGATTCAGTGGGCTGACAAGATGGACTAGTCTCTGCAGGGATGGTCTGGTTTTGCTCCTCTTAAAATTGCTTGGTCTCACTGACATGTCTGGACCTTCTGTTGGGAAGCCTGGGGTGACCGAGTCATTCTCTCACAAGATCTCCTGTCCTTTGGGAAGTCAGTTTGAGCTTGTCCCCATGGTAAAACTTTCCATTATAGAAACTCTTCAAAGTTTCTTGAGACACAGGCTCAGGACTCATGCTATGGGTCAATAGCAGATTAAGAAATTTGAAAATTGGAAACCCACTCTTTTACAAAGACCTGCAAAGCATTTGTGACAATTCTTTGCATTCTGTCCCATCAGGTGAAGAAAATGCTACATCAGGAGAAGAGGAGAACAGTGTAGTGTTATGGCACATAACATAAAGGCCTAAATTGGAACATGCATTAATAAAATTAAGCCAAATTCTCCATGATTTGCACTGGATATTCATAATAGAATGTGAAATATAAGAAGACCATGTTTAATTATTTATTGTGTGGTACCTAGGCATATCACATGAGAACTCTCATGGTTTGCAGAAACTCTATCCATTACCATGGTCCTTCAGTGATATTTCAAAAAACAGCAGGGGATTTATTCATATTTTCCTAATACTTTAGCTTTCAGCTCTTACAGTATCCTTTGCTAATTCAACCAGGTAACAGCTTGCTATTTTTTAGAGTAAAAGAATGTTACCGAGAACTATATTTTTAAACAAGTCAAGTGCAACACCATGACAACTAATGTCTTAGTCTCTAAAACGCAAAGCTTAATGGTAATTTAAAAAAGAAAAAAACAACAACCAGTGCTTGCTACACTACATATGTATTAAAAAGGAGGGCCTAAAATTTTAAAATTGAGAGAAAGGTAAAAGATTTGAATATATAAAATTGCACTCTATTTTTCCTTTTAAAAACATAATTGTATGTGACCTGAATGGTAGCAAGAAGTTCACTTAAAAGAACACTAAGTAAGTTTTTCTTTTTCCATTAAGCCAAAGAGGGAAAACTTACTTTAGCAATATTTTTCAATTGAATGCAACTTAATGTATGATAATGAGGGAACCATAGATGGTACTTGCTACAAGAAAGAAGAAAAAAAATCTTACTTTTGGAAAACTATATCCTTCCTTACATTTGGAATAACTAGATGCAAATAATATTATGAGACAAAATTAAGCACCAAAAGATAGCTATGGTATAAGTTATGAAAACCAATCACTGTTAAAGCATCCTCTTGTTTTAGATTACATATTTAATAATTTTAATTATACAAACAACATTGATGAAAGTCAAAAAGATAAGCAATGCAGATAATAACTTTAAAAAAACTTTAAAATTCCAGAAACACCAGATTATAATTGGTAACATTTTAAATAAATCGCTTGCATTATGTTCCCATTCAAATATAAAGTATATGTCTTGAATATTTTATTATTATATTATTAGAATATATTCTCCAAAATTGCCATACAGTAAATTATTTGAAAATATGCTATTGTTGAGCAAGATGGCAGAATAGAAGTTTCCAGTGCTCATCCTTTCAAAGAAATGTCAATTTGAATAATTATCCACACTTGAAAATACCTTTGAGAGAGCTAAGAAATCCTAGTGAGGAATTATAGCACCGGGGTGGAGCACAGAAATAAAAAAAGACACATGGAAGAGGTTAGGAAGGATAGTTTCACGTTATCTGTGTCACCATGCAATCCAGTAGAGAGAAAGACGCCCTCTGCTTGGGGGAACAAGAGTGAAGTGAACAGCTGAATTTGCTATGGACTCTAGCATGAGGCCACCATGGAAAACTCCAAAGACAAATTGCTCCTATGACCTTAGGGCTCGGGCTGGCATCTCAACCCAGGCTCTAGGCTCACCCAAGCACGGAGCTGTCTCTTGGAGCTTTAAGCTCCAGTGTTGCCATAGCATTAAATAGTGTCAGTGGTGCCATGCACCAGGCCCACCTCTGTGGCCCCAGTTTGGCACCTGCAAATCCAGCCTCCAGGATGACTCCTGTGGACTCAGGCTTCAGACTCCACCAAGCACTAGACTGACCCACACAGCTCCAGGCTTTGGCCTGCCCCAGAGTCAAATGGAACCCTACTGTTGGGAGCCCAGTCTACTCCTGTGGGCCCAGGGCACACACTCATTCCCACAGTCTCCTGCTCCAGGTTTGCTCTTGCTGATTCCAGCACTAGCCCAACACCCACAAACCTAAGCACCAGACCTGCCATAATGATCCAAGGCACCAAGATCAAACCAGAGTACAATAGCACCAGCCTAGCCCCTGCAGATCCAGGCTCCAGACCTGCCCCTGTGGACCCAGGTGCCAGGCTTGCCCCTGCAGACATGGGCAACAGCCTACTCCAATAGTATTAGACATTGGTCTATCCCAGAGAATCCCACTGGGGTTCTCATAAACTCAGGACCAAGCCGCTTCTGTGAATATAGTTGCTGGTCCTGCCCTAGTGCCAGGATGGGCCCCATTGACACAGTCTTAAGGCCCATCACGTTACCAAACTGACCCTCCATGGGCCCAAGCTTCAGGAAGACCTCTAAAGATTCAGACTTTAGGTCTGTCTCTACAGATAGTCACTGGTCTCATCCCAGTTTAGCCCCAGGAGCACAGAGCCCTCCACTCTTTCCTTAAAGAAAAGGACCTGACTGTATCTTGGTAAATGGCCTTTTTACTAAACTCTGTTGTCCCTTTGAGGATACATTCTATTAATTGGGAAGGGGGAGTCAGATGGCTTCTAAGTAAAACCTTGGTTTGAGAGCATAATTAATTCCAGAAACATGTTTGTAGTCCAAAGCACTCATATATCAAAGCAAATTTCAAGAACCATTGGCTCAGTTGTGATCAGGTTATGTTCAGCATCATGTACTACTCGTATCACAAGACATTGTTCATTTATCAAGTTAAAATTTATTAGAAATGTTTGCTCATCTTGAGAAACACTCTCAGAACAAGTTACTCACAATCCAAGGTTTTAACTTGTATTTCTTTTAAGTGGCATTGCTACTGGGATATAATTGCAGATATAAATTTGTAGCTACTGAAGGAAGAAAGTGCTGAGGGGGAGAAAACATGGCATGAGGTGGGTTTTGTTTGTTTGTTTATTTTGATTTACTAGTTCATGGTTGCCTATTGGTGGGTGTTATGGGAATGAGGTGGGGACTGAGGGCTAATTTTATATCAATGCTAACATATTCATTTTTACTATTCAATAATCTCTGTCTCTGAAGTCATTTTAGAATCTGAACTATCAACAGCATATGAAAGCATCCATGCTCATTCTGTAAGTGCCTATTTTGTGGAAGGCCATACGATCTTCTCCTATGGTCTCCTCTACTCCGTTTTTTTACATGTTCACAACACTGAAACTTGATGGCGGAAACTTATTAGTAAAATTCAATGGCCCAGTTCTAGTGACACAGTAATGGCACTGAAGTAGAAGTTGGCATGTCAGTGATAAAGATGAAACTATTTAAAAGGCTCAATGTAATAACTAGAGCGGATACTGATTCAATACACTATTTAAACATAGATCTGGAAACTTCTAGTCTTCTCTCCAACAGTGTGTTTTTGTTGTTTCTTTCTTTTTTTTTTCAATCCTTATTTCCTTTTTTTTTAATTTTAATGCTTCAAAATGGACATGAAACTTTTAATTTAGAGGGTCGTTTTCTTTCTCACATAGCTTTATGAAGCAATTTAGTACTTATTCATGCAAAAATGTGTCATATTCAGTGACGACACTTTATTTTATTTTATTTTTTAACTTTTATTTATTATTGAGAGACAGAGAAAGAGACAGAGAGACAAAGACAGAGACAGAGCACAAGCAGGGGAGGGGCAGAGAGAGAGGGAGAGACAGAATCTGAAGCAGGCTCCAGGATCTGAGCTGTCAGCACACAGTCCAACACAGGGCTTGAACTCACAGTGAGACTTGAGTATTAACTTCAATTTAGTGAATTTAGTGAGATTACTAAACCGAAGTTGGATGCTTAACTGACTGAGCCATCCAGGTGCCCCTGAATTATCTACATATAGATTGTTCTGTTTCCTGTGCTAAAAAGTTTCTTTTAATTTTACTGCTTGACCCTTATTTGACTCTTAGCTGTATTTTTGTTATATTACAAATTTGGTTCTAAAGCTTGTTTCTTTCTTTGGGGAGCAACAGAGTTCAGATATTATAGTTTCCATTTGTTCTACATGGTTTCTATTCTTTTGTTCACACGAGGCCAAACATTTCTGAAAGATTTCAAAGAAGAGACTGGATTTTATTTAAAAGCAGTATTTTCCATGGTAAAACTCAGCACATATTAAAGGTGTGAGGGAAAAACCACTACAGGGAAACTCGAGTTGTGGAAAAATATCAGAACTCACAAGTATACGGCATAGAAAACAAGGCAATGACTTATTTGCTCGACTCTTCACTTGAAGCTTTCCTTGTCTCAGAAAACCTCAGAAATGTGTGTGGATTTCAAAGACTGATGATAATGGGGTGAAAGGATGGAAAGGTTTTCTGTTGATCTAATGAAAAGAAGTTGAAAATGGTTAAAATAAGTGTGTTTTAGAAAGAATTCATTTTCTGTGCTTTTCAGAGTGGAGAGTGATACATCATACTGATAATCACTGAGAAATGGTTCTGAGATATAGGTAAAGTCATGCATTTTTAAAAGTGTTTCAACTTTGTCAAGGGCATATAATACTGAGATGTACTGTCACTACTTTCTGTCTCTTCTTCAACAGTGTGGGGTGAATTCTTTGCAGTTGCCGCAGAACTTTAATGTCTAATTACCAAGGCAGTAACTTCTTATGTTATAAATTAATTTAATGAGCTATTTCTTCTCTGAAATACAGTTTTAAAGATGACTTTCTTCTTATCCCATTATTTGGACAATTGTCTCATTAATAGATACTGAAATCTGATTACGGACATCACAATTATTGCGAGGGGAAGAAATGTGTTCTGCGAGTCTCCTCCACCTCTCCCATCCCCTGACACTACAAATTCTGCCTCGTGTATCTTTCGCTTTGCTGGTCTTGATGTGCACCCTCTTGTTATCATGAACAATAGTCGTGAGGGTTTTTTTTTTTAAGTACACAATTGCATTCTCAATCAGTGATATCTTTGTGAAGCTCAAATGATAAGCAAAAAAATTATAGCAATTTAGTATTGAAAATAAAAAAAAAAACTCCCTTAGAGCAAGAGTGAATACATTCATTGGTATTGAGTCTGAAATATTTCAATAAAAATTTGAATGTTTTATGAATACGCAAACACATGTTCACTTACTCCTCTGAATTTTGATTTACTTATTAAAAATCTCCAGACTCTATGTAGGTTACCAAGAGCATCTTGGGTCATTTAAAAAGTATCTATAACTGAGAAAAAAGTGAACATTTATGGAATGATTTAGCTCTTGGATCTGCGTAATCTAATAAATATTTGGAAATGCTCTGTAATAGTCTCATACTTGCCAAACACTTGTTTTGCTCTAATATATTTTGTTTTAGTTTAAGAGATTCTTACTCTCAAACCCTGGGAACAGAAAGGACTCAAACATAAGCTAGGAATACAAAGCATAATTTATGGCATTTTAAATATATTGCTGGTGTGTGCCCTATAATGTTGCTTCACCTAAACTTGGTCAGGGGTTGGAGATTCTTCTTTGCCCAACTAAACATTCTGACTTGCGAAGTTATCACAGGTCATGCCTGGCACTCTCTAAGCTGAAGAATATGAGATTAAAGTCACAAATCTCTTCCAGAAGGGCCACACGAGGTGCCTTTTAGCAGGAAACTCTGCAGCACACGATACAGCCCTCCAGGAGCTATATTCTACCCTGAGGACAGCTCAGGTTCCAGAAGGTAAGATCCACAAGGGCGAGTGTGGTGTTCACAATGTTTCAGAAGCCTCATCTCACACAGAGCCAATTACACCTTGTAACAGTCCACAGGCCTACCTTTCAGAGCTCCACAAGGACAAGCCAATCCAACAGGTACTGTCTTTGGAGAAACCCAAGCCGTGACTTCCAATCAAGCATTTGCAATTCATTGATCATTCCTCCTCATACAGATGGAATACCAACCAGGGGTTAGTTGTTTCATAACCAAGGTTCTTTAGAAGCAGTTGGTTCTTATTAGATTACCAGAAGGACAGAACTAGAGAGATTAAGTGACTGGCAGATATCCATGCAATAAGGAAAAGAGTTTATTTACCCCTTTAAACAAATATAAACAAATATCTGTGTAAAATTTCTCTGATGGATGCTTTTGGTTGTTGTTACAAGGATAACATTTCTTTGAGGTTCTTGGAATACATTTTATATACCGACATTTCGCTCTTTCCTTATTTAAAAATAATGGACTGTGTTTTAAATGTCAAACTAGATGAAATAGTTTTTAACAATTCCAGTTTACTAATTTGTAAGATAAAATGACAGATACCTAAAAAATGAGAAAGCGAGGGTCAGGAGGATAGAGCTTTGCATAAAGCAAGTAAAATATGATTACAAACTACAATATATTTATGCCAAAGTATCATCAGTTATTTAAGCTGCAACTATTAGAATTCACAAATAATAGGTTAATATCATGGAATGTAGCTATATAGAAATGGAATAATATCAGTTAAAAACACAAAATCAATTTGCAAAACATTAAATATTAAATTTGGATTTAGGAAAAAAGAACTTCAATTATAACTTACTTAAAAGTGTCTCTTGCCAGTCTTCTGTGATAGGATCAAACCAAAAAAGCTTGACTCCTAGAAGCAGAGAGTAGAATGGTGACTACCAGGGGTAGGGGTTTGGGGAGAGGGGAAGATATTGATCAAGTGTATAAACTTCCCACTATAAGATGAATAACTCTGAGAATCTAATGTACAGCATGGTGGTTATAGGTAATTGTACTGTATTATGTATCTTAAAGTTGCTATGAGAGTAGATCTTAAGTGTTATCACCACAAAAAAACAAGTCGTAATTATGTGAAGTGATGGAGGTGTTAGTTAACCTACTGTGGTAATCATTTCACAATCTATTAGTGTCTCAAATCATCCCATTGTACACCTTAAACTTATATAATACTGCATGTCAATTTTCTCTCAGTGAAGATAAAAAAAGAAAAAAAAAAAGACCCGTATTTTCATCAACCCAATCTATAGCCTCACCCACACCCACTGATAATTTCTCTTGCTCAGTCCTGATAAGGACTCCCCTGATGGGTCCTCCTACTAATGGTGGTTATACTGGTAGGTTTTTTGGTTTTGTTTTTTCATAACGTAGAATGTAGTTTATGGATGTTCTAAATTTGCTGTAAGTGACATTAAAATAAATGAAAGTGTCATATAAAAATGAAAAAGAGATCTACATTTTCCTGTGTTTGTAGAAACATTAATTCCATAAGTCTTTACTGATGTTCTCTTATGTGGCATATACTATGTTACCTCCCGGGAATAAGAGATTTGTAAGTCAGAATTCAGGAGGTCTTGATAGAATTCAAGAATCTAGGCATCCTGTGAGGTCAAAGAATTATACAATTTTGGAGTGACCTCTTGCTCATTAAGCTATAAACTCAGAACAAAATATGTCCTACAAGGCTAATTTTGATGAAAGTATGATAATAATGGAAGATAAATTTTGAAATAAATAAAAACATTTATATGATGAGTTTCATTTGGAGGAAATGTAGTGAAATGTAATTTATCCAAGACAGATTTCATTTCAAACATTGGCCCAGCCTTGTCAGTGGACCGACTTCTTGGCAACTGCTAAACAGTCAACATAATCTGATTCAGTACCTTAGCAGTGTCTTCAATAATCAGTGTTGCGACGTTCTAACACGGTTTCCTGTCAAATATCATTCTGATCAGACTTGATACATACTTCAAGGATTTATTACACCTTCCTAATATTAAGCCTATTTTAAAAGATGTATAATTAACAAAGTGTATTTGTCTTCAAAATGTCTAATTCAAAATTAGACTTATCTTTTCAAAAACATTACTTTAAATATTTCTGTTAGACACATTCCCACGTTAGCAAGGTCACTTAAAAAAGTTTAGTTTGGGGGCGTCTGGGTGGCTCAGTCAGTTGGGCGGGCGACTTTGGCTTGGGTCATGATCTTACGGTCTGTGAGTTCGAGCCCCACATTGGGCTCTGTGCTGATGGCTTGGAGCCTGGAGCCTGCTTCGGATTCTGTGTCTCCCTCCCTCTCTGCCCTTCCCCTGCTCACGCTCTGTCTCTCTGTCTCTCAAAAATGAATAAATGTTAAAAAAAAATTAAAAAAATTAAAAAAAGTTTAGTTTGGAGCACCTGGATGGCTCAGTCGGTTAAGTGTCCTACTTCGACTCAGTCATGATCTTGAGGTTCTTAGGTTCAAGCCCCGCTTCAGGCTCTGTGCTAACAGCTCAGAGCCTGGAGCCTGCTTTAGATTCTGTGTCTCCCTCTCCCTCTCTGCCCCTCCCTGCTGGCACTCTGTAACTCTCTCTCTCTCAAAAATAAACAACCACTAAAAAAGAGAAAATATTAGTTTGATATGAGAGATACCTGCACAGATTTTCATGTTGAGTGATGATTATCCTGGGTTGACTTTAGCTGGATTGTGACTTTGGTCCAATGACATAGTATCAGAACATTCCCATTGGAACGTGCCAAATGCACAATCATTACACATTTTCCTGAATTAGGTAGTATAGTAACTTATTCTTCTATTCTCTGTAGCTCTTGAATTTAGATGAAAATAGAAAATTAAACATTAACATCCAACTTTTTTGTTACAATTACACACAAAAAATGGATAACGCATTTAAACTGTATGCTAATGCCTGCTACCCATCAAGCACTCAACAAGTACCAGCCATTATTTTTAGGTAAATGAATCCAAATAATATTACTATTTTTATCCATGAGGTTCATTCATTAAGAGACAAAATCCAGTGATCCATAATGTGATTTCTACACTTAAATGTATTTGGTTCTGTCTAATCACAACACAGTTTAATGGAAGCAAATGATAATTGTCTGTTTACTGGAAATTGTTGACTTAGCACTCTGAGTGATGAAGACCTCTATATGCTAAAATATGTTTGTAAGGCATTGCCCCTATGCTTCGGAAGATCAACAATGCTTACACATTTTCAACGCATCTGACTCTGCTGATTCAGACAAATAAAACAGACCCAACCACTGTCTGTAGGAAAAATACATAAAGAGAAAGTCTCCCAATCAAAATAGTGACAGAAATATTGCCACATGCCATCTAGTCAATTATTGTTTGTTTTGAAACTCAAATTCCCTTCAGGCTCTCCAAAAAGAAGACTGAATTTCTTCAGGTCCGGAATTTTTATTGCATTTTACTTCGCCCAGTGTGAAATAACACTCTGGGACTAATGAGTGACTTATATACTTGAAAATTTAATGTTTACTTTGAGAATATAAAATATCCTATTTTAAATTATTGCATAGTATGAACATCTTGTTTCCTAATATTCTCATATTTCTCATCTGTTTATAGTGAAGACCTTTAAGTTCGTATTTTGTAAATGCCATGAAATATTTATAACTATGTAATATAAAACTCCACAGCATCTTTGAATAGCATTATTATGCAAGATTTACATGTATCATTGCAATATGAATAATTAAATCACAAAACATCTTTAAAAAGATTTGTTGAATAGTTATGTTTACAATTTCAATTCTTTTACATGTAACATTATCACAGATTCAAGATTCCAAGACATAATAATAGGTATACATGAAGAACTCTGATAAATCACAAATGCATAAGACTAACTTTCTGTTTCTTTCGTATTATGAAATATTACGATTCCTAGAGCACAAAAGTTAAGAGCAGCGTATCTAAAAAGAGACTGTATGGGTCTTCTTTTCCCCCATTTAGCTTTGTGATCTTGAGAAATTGCATAAACTCTCTGAGTCTCAGTTTTCTTATCTGTAAAATGAAGTAACAATGGTATTAACTTCATACAGTTGTTCTTAAGATGATAAAAATAAATATATGTACAATGCCTAAAAGAGTATCTGCCGCATAATGAGATTTTAGTAAATACTACTTATGTGATCATGTCTTAAAACAGCAGTGGACTTACAATTAGATTAAATAATTAGATTAAAATAATTACAAGTAGATTAAAATAATTTTTATACTTAAAATTCCATGTTTAAAAAATGAGACAGGAGAAAAGTCATATTCCAGAGTACTTAAGAAATAAGCATCACAGGGGCTCCTGAGTGACTCAGTTGGTTAAGCATCCAACTTTGACTCATGTCATAATCTCATTGTTCGTGAGTTTGAACCCCAGGTTGGGCTTTGTGCTGACAGCTCAGAGCCTGGAGCCTGCTTTGGATTCTGTGTCTCCCTCTCTCTCTGTCCCTTCCCCACTCGTTCTCTGTCTCTCTGTCTCTCTCTCAAAAATAAATAAATATTTAAAAAATTTGTTTTAATAAGAAAAGAAGCTTCATAGCTATCTAGACCTGCTTTTGAATTCAAGTTCACCATTTATGTGATGTGTGACTTTGGTTTTGGTCACTGTGCCTCTCAACTCAACATTAAAATGGATGGAAGGACTCTAAAATACCTCAATAGACATTTTCCCAAAGAAGATCCATAAATGGTCAATAAGCATATCATAACTCAACATCACTAATCATCAGGGAAATACAAATCAAAATCACAACGAAATATGACCTCACATCATTTATAGTGGTTATCAGCAAACAGACAAGGATAACAAATGTTGGTGACAATTGGGAGAAAAGGGAACTCCTTGTGGACTGTGGACGGGAATATAAATTGGTACAGCCATTATGGAAAATGGTGTGAAGCTTTTTCAAAAACTTAAAATAAGAACTACATAACTAGCAATTCCACTTCTGGATATATATCCAAAGGAAATAAAATCAATATCTCAAAGGGATATCTGTGTTCCCATCCATGTGCACTGTAGCATTTTTCACAAGACACAGAAACAACCAAAATTTCCATCATTGGATGAGTGGGTAAAGACAATGTGAAACACACACATGCTCATCCTCTCTCTGTCTCTGTCTCACCCTCTCTCCCCTGCCCCCAAAATATTATTCTGCCCTGAAAAAAGAGGAAGGAAATCCAGCTATTTGTAACAACATTGACTGATCTTGAGGGCATCATGCTAACAAGTTAGGCAGAGAAATACAAATACTATATGTATGCATCTAAGGGAAAAAAAAAATTGAACTCATATAATGGGGTGTAGAAAGGTATTTGTCAGTGGGGGTTGGGGGAAACGAAGAGATGTCAGTCAAAGGATACAAACTTCCAGTCATAAGATGAAAAAGTTCTGAGTATCTAAACAAAGCATAGGTGATTACTGTTAACAACAATATGTGGTATCATTAAAATTTGCTAAGAGGTAGATCATAAGCATTTTCACACTTCACATTATGTGAGGTGATACATGTATTAATTAATTTGATTATGTAATTATTTCACAGAGTATATGTATATCAAATCACGTTCAGTTTAAATAGACACAATTTTCCCAATTACACCTTCATAAAAACTTCAAACAATCAACAAGTAAGAACGTTGCCTCCTAAAACCATGGTGAGCATTGTACGACCTAACTTATGTAAGCAAGTGGCACACAGCACACAGGAAAAAATTAATGATGTGTCATTGTTATGCAAGTAGAAAAATAAATGATAAGCAAATTATAGATCTTTGTTCATAAAGCATTTACTTCTTAACTTTTTTTATATTAATCAAGTCACATAAGATTTTAGCATAAACTCTTTGTTTTCTTCTTTTTATTTTTATAGTAAAATTACAAATATTTTTTTATGATCACTATTAATAACAAGTAAGATAGATTGGCAACGTAAGGAGGCACTTGGGTGGCTCAGTCAGTTGAGCATACTAGTCTTTTTTGTTTATTTATTTAAAAAAAATTAATGTTTATTTTCGAGAGAGAGAGAGAGGCAGAGCATGAGTGGGATTGGAGCAGAGAGAGAGAGAGAGATAAAATCTGAAGCAGGCTCCAGGCTCAGAGCTGTCAGCACAGGGCCCTACACAGTGCTGACATGAACCATGAACCATGAGATCATGACCTGAGCCTAAGTCGGATGCTTACCTGACTGAGCCACCCAGGTGTCCCTGAGTGTCCTAGTCTTGATACGGCTTAGTTTGTGATCGCATGGTGGTGGGAATCAAGCCCCACATTGGACTCTATGCTGAGTGTGGAGCCTACTTGGGATTTTTTTTTCTCCCTCTCTCTCTGCCTCTCTCTTTTAATTTCTGTCTCTCAATCTCTCTCAAAATAAAAAGGTAAACTTTTTAAAGAGTTTTTATTTATTTACTTACTTACTTACTTTTTGAGAGAGAAAGAAAGAAGAGAGAAAGAGAGAGTGAGCACAAGTGGGGGAGGAGGGCAGAGAGAGAGAGGAAGAGAGAGGGAATCCTAAGCAGGCTCTGCACCACCAGCACAAAGCCCTACATGGGGTTTGAACACACAAACTGTGAGATCATGGCAGATGCTTAACCGACTGAGTCACCCAGGCAACCCCTCATAAAAGGTAAATATTTTAAAAAATAGATCGGCAATTTAAGATCTTTAGAGCATAAGCAACTTTTTGCCAATAACCACCACTTTATTTTTGTACATTGTTAAGTTCCTAGGATATTGTCAATAATTATTTAGCGATGACTATCCACGTCTGTGTGTGGCTTTAAAAAAATCAGGCATTTTGTATTCACTTTCGCCAACTTCAGTCAATCACTCAACTCTCAGGACTGATCAATGAGAAGCTTAATTTTTGTCCAAAAGCTTTATAAAATTACATATACAAGTATGATAGTTTAGAGGTTAAAATTATTTGATATCTAGAACATATTATCAGAAAATATCAGAACATAATATCAGAAAAATAGAAGAGGACACTCAGGACCATAATAGGGGGCGGGGGATAAGGCCTTCAGAAGCCTAGACCCAGGTCGAGATTTTTCAAAATGAAAGAATAGAACTCTAAGACTTTGCTGCAAGGTAGTTTAATAATACATTTTAGGGAAGACTACAGAATCTGTAAAGTTCAGTATTTTAAATACTTCCTCTGAGGTGGGCAATATTTTGAGATTTGTCTTCACTCCTACAGGTTATAATGACAGCAGTCAGGTATTTAAGTCCATGGGAGAGCTTTAATTCTGTTAACATTTTTTTTCAAAGGTATTGTGTTTAGCTTTTAGATAGAATGAAAAGGGGAGAATTGAAAACTGATTGCTTTCATGAAACCACTTTTGAACTTCACGGCAACATGAAAAATTTCTGCATTGCTATTAGGCTTTAGTATTTTGGGATAAAACCCACATGCTCCATCATAGAGAATTTAACAGTACCATACACTTGAGCACTGTATGTTCCTTGAATCATGGAGAAAAATTTAATATCCACTAAACTAATCTCAGCAGGATTTGTGGAGTCTAAAAAGAACCATTAAAGTAAAAGTTTATAAAGAGAAAGTAACAGTGGTAAATTAATGCAGTGACTATTTTTACATCTAAATTAGTAGACCGAGTCATGATCAGAAAAAAATATCACTTTAAACAAAATGGAAAATTTTCATCTCTATTTCAGTAATACTATGGTCTTTGTATTCCATACGCTAAGAAATCTTCCCCGCAATGGTTCCAACAGGGAAGCGGTAATTAGAATAATATGTAAGAAACAAAAGACTGGGTTACATGACTGTTCGGTTTGGTTTTATGCTAAAGAAAAGAATTGACATCATTAAATTTTGGTAGTGTTTTGCCATAATACCTTTGGGACCTGACTACATTTTTGTGGTTATTTTGTTTTTATTTTATATATTTTTTAAATTTCTCTTTGGAACAATTTTAGAAAAGTTGCAAAGATACTAGAAAGTTCCTCTATATCCTTTATCTAGCTTTCTCTAGTATTAGTATTCGTATATTCTTCTCACTTGTTTCACATGGTATATTGGTCACAGTTTCGAAATTAACCTAGACATGAGACAATTAACTGAACTGTTGCTTTTACTTGGATTTCATCCACTCAACTTCAATCAAGTTTTCCCATTAATGTCCTTTTTTTCAATCCGGAATTCATTTCAGTATACGACATTGAATTTAGGATCATGTCTTTGTAGTCATCGCCAAATCTGTAACATTTTCTCAGCGTTTCTGGGTTTTTTAGGACCTTCACATTTTTGAAGAATGCTGGTTAGACATTTGGTAGAATGTCCCTCAATTTTGTGGCTTGTCTGATGTTTTCTCCTGAGATTGCATCATGGAGTTTGGACTAGAGTCACATGCAAGTCGGGTGCCCTTCTCATCTCATCATGAAGAAAGCTCCATGATAATATTATATGTTACTGTTGGTATTAGTGTCCTTTTATGAAGTTTATTGTGATTCCACTTAGGACCGATCCAAAGGAGTGTGATTCCACTTAGGAGTTAATCCAAAATAATCTCCTCACCCAAGACTCTTAATCATATTTGCAAATTCCCTTTTGCCACATGAGGTAATATTCACCTGTTTGAGAGATTAGGACATGGACATCTTGGGAGTAGGGGAAAAAGAGCATTATTCAGTCTATCAAATATATTTCAGTTATGTAATTAAACATCCAGGAATATTTTTATTCATGAGAATATGTGAATAAGGAGCTAATGACAGCATTACTTATTAGTGAATACTTGAAAATGGCTGAAGATTTGCCAAAATATTAATTTATTGACTACTAAATGTATCATTGCACAAGTTAGGGAGTTTTGACGGAGGAAAAGTGATATTTATAATGAAGACTTGAAAGCAGTGATGGGGTACCTGGATGGCTCAGTCTGTTGACTGTTTGACTTTGGGTCAGGTTATGATCTCATGGTTCCTGAGTTCGAGCCCTGCATTGGGCTCTGTGCTGACAGCTCAGAGCCTGGAGCCTGCTTTGGATTCTGTGTCTCCCTCTCTCTGTCCCTCCTCTGCTCCCTCTCTTTCTCTCTCTCTCAAAAATAAATAAACATTAAAATAATTAAAAACCTCCTTTATGAAAAGTGTATTAAACAAGACAAAATATGGCTGTTTTCTGTATTTTGCCTCAGGAATTCCTGACTTCTTTTACTTAGATATTCCAAAATGATAAATGATCATATTACTATTAAATATGGCTTCAGTACTCCAAAAGTTAGCACAAAAGATAATGATTTTAAATTTCTAGGAAAAGAGAATAATAATGAAAAGTCACTCTATAGAAAAATCTAACAATTTTTGTATCATTATTTAGCATTAGCATACCATTCATTAAGATTTTTTTTTAATTTAAAATAGTTTATTTTCAAATTGGTTTACATAAAACACCCAGTGTTCATCCCAACATGTGCCCTTTTTTAATGCCCATCACCCCCTCTCCCCCGCCATCTCCCTCACCCTCAGTTTGTTCTTAGTCTTTGAGAGTCTCTTATGTTTTATCTCCCTCCCTCTCTGTGTCTTTTTTTTCTTTCCCCTCTTCCCCTCCCCCTGGTTTTTGCTTAGTCTCACCAAGTCCACCTATTCGTGGAAACATATGGTATCTGTCTTTTTCTGACTGACTTATTTCACTTAACATAATACCCTCCAGTTCCATCCATGTTGCTACGCATGGCCAGATTTCATTTTTTCTCATTGCCACATAGTAGTCCATTGTATATATGTACCACATCTTCTTTATCCACTCGTCAGTTGATGGGCACTTAGTTTCTTTCCATGTTTTGGCTATTGTCGAAAGTGCTGCTATGAACATTGGGGTACACGTGCTCCTATGCATCAGCAATCCTGTGTCTCTTGGGTAGATTCCTAGCAGGGCTATTGCTGGATCATAGGGTAGCTCTATTTTCATTTTTTTGAGGAACCTCCACACCGTTTTCCAGAGTGGCTGCACCAGTTTGCATTCCCACCAACAGTGTAGGAGGGTGCCTACTTCTCCACATCCTCGCCAGCATCTATAGTTTCCTGATTTGTTTATTTTAGCCACTCTGACTGGTGTGTGGTGGTATCACAGTGTGGTTTTGATTTGTATTTCCCTGATGATGAGTGACATTGAACATCGTTTCAAGTGTCTATTTGCCATCTGAATGTCCTCTTTGGAGAAGTGTCTATTCATATCTTCCGCCCATTTCTTCACTGGGTTGTTTGTTTTTCGGGTGTGGAGTTTGGTAAGTTCTTTATAGATTTTAGATATTAGTCCTTTATCCGATATGTCATTTGCGATGATCTTTTCCCATTCCGTTGGTTGCCTATTCGTTTTGTTGGTTGTTTCTTTTGCTGTGCAGAAGCTTTTTATCTTGATGAAGTCCCAATAGTTCATCTTTGCTTTTAATTCCCTTGCCTTTGGAGACGTGTCAAGTAAGAAATTGGTGCGTCTTAGGTCAAAGAGGCTTTTCCCTGCTTTTTCCTCTCGGATTTTGACGGTTTCCTGTCTCACATTCAGATCTTTTATCCATTTAGAATTTATTTTTGTGAGTGGTGTAAGAAAGTGGTCTAGTTTCATTCTTTTGCATGTTGCTGTCCAATTCTCCCAGCACCATTTATTAAAGAGGCTGTCTTTTTTCCATTGGATACATTTTCCCGCTTTATCAAAGATTAGTTGGCCATATACTTGCGGGTCCATTTCTGAGTTTTCTATTCTATTCCATTGGTCTATGTGTCTGTTTTTGTGCCAATACCATACAGTCTTGATGACCACCGCTTTGTAGTAGAGGTTAAAGTCTGGGATTGTGATGCCTCCCGCCTTGGTTTTATTCTTCATATTATTTTGGCTATTCGAGGTCTTTTGTGGTTCCATACAAATTTTAGGATTGTTTACTCTACCTTTGAGAAGAATGCTGGTGCAATTTTGATTGGGATTGCATTGAATGTGTAGATTGCTTTGGGTAGTATTGCCATTTTAACGATATTTATTCTTCCAATCCATGAGCATGGGATGTTTTTCCATTTCCTTGTGTCTTCCTCAATTTCCTTCATAAGTTTTTTATAGTTTTCAGTGTAGAGGTCTTTCACATCTTTGGTTAGGTTTATTCCTAGGTATTTTATGGTTTTTGGTGCAATTGTGAAAGGGATTAGCTTCTTTATTTCTCTTTCTGCTGCTTCATTGTTGGTGTATAGAAATGCCACCGATTTCTGTACATTGATTTTGTATTCTGCAACTTTGCTGAAATCACGGATCAGTTCTAGTAGGCTTTTGGTAGATTCCGTCGGGTTTTCCATGTAAAGTGTCATGTCATCTGCAAAAAGTGAAAGTTTGACTTCCTCCTTGCCAATCTTGATGCCTTTTATTTTGTTTTGTTGTCTGATTGCTGATGCTAAGACTTCTAACACTATGTTAAATAGCAGTGGCGAGAGTGGACACCCCTGTCGTGTTCCTGATCTCAGGGGGAAGGCTTTCAGTTTTTCGCCATTGAGGATGATATTAGCTGTGGGCTTTTCATAGATGGCTTTTATGATGTTTAAGTATGTTCCTTCTATCCCGACTTTCTCGAGAGTTTTTATTAAGAAAGGGTGCTGTATTTTGTCAAATGCTTTTTCTGCATCTATTGACAGGATCATATGGTTCTTATCTTTTCTTTTGTTGATGTGATGTATCACGTTGATTGATTTGCGAATATTGAACCAGCCCTGCAACCCAGGGATGAATCCTACTTGATCATGGTGGATAATTCTCTTTATGTGTTGTTGGATTCGATTTGCTAGTATCTTATTGAAAATTTTTGCATCCATATTCATCAGGGATATTGGCCTGTAATTCTCCTTCTTTGCTGGATCTCTATCTGGTTTGGGAATCAAAGTGATGCTGGCTTCATAGAATGAGTCCGGGAGTTTTCCTTCCGTTTCAATTTTTTGGAACAGCTTGAGGAGGATAGGAATTAACTCTGTTTTAAATGTCTGGTAAAATTCCGCAGGAAAGCCGTCTGGTCCAGGGCTTTTATTTGCTGGGAGATTTTTGATAACTGATTCTATTTCTTCACTAGTTATGGGTCTGTTCAATTTTTCTATTTCTTCCCGTTTGAGTTTTGGTAGCGTGTGGCTATTTAGGAAGCTGTCCATTTCTTCCAGATTGCCAAGTTTGGTGGCATATAATTTTTCATAGTATTCTCTGATGATTGTTTGTATCTCTGAGGGATTGGTTGTAATTTCTCCCTTTTCATTCACGATTTTATCTATTTGAGTTCTCTCTCTTTTCTTTTTGAGAAGCCTGGCTAGAGGTTTGTCTATTTTGTTTATTTTTTCAAAGAACCAGCTTTTGGTTTCATTGATCTGTTCCACTACCTTTTCTGTCTCCATATGGTTAATTTGTGCTCTGATCTTAGTTATTTCTCTCTTTCTGCTGGGCTTGGGTTGTTTTATTTGTTCTGCTTCTAGTTCCTTTAGGCGCGCTGTTAGAATTTGTGTTATTGATTTTTCTTGTTTCTTGAGATGGGCCTGGATTGCAATATATTTCCCTCTCAGGACTGCTTTTGCTGTGTCCCAGAGCGTTTGGATTGTTGTATTTTCATTTTCATTTGTTTCCATGTATTTTTTAATTTCTTCTCTGATGGCTTGGTTGACCCAGTCATCTTTTAGTAGGTTATTTCTTAGCCGCCATGTTCTTGGATATTTTCCAGGCTTTCTCCTGTGGTTGATTTCAAGTTTCAAAGCATTGTGGTCTGACAGTGTACACGGTATGATCTCAATTCTTTTATATTTATTCAGAGCTTCCCTGTGCCCCAGAATGTGATCTATCTTGGAAAATGTACCGTGTGCAGTTGAGAAGAACGTAAATTCCTTTGCTTCTGGATGAAGGACCCTAAAGATGTCTGTGAGGCCCATCTGTTCTAATGTGTCATTCAGGGCTATTGTTTCTGTGGAGATTTTCTGATTTGTGGATCTATCCAATGCTGAGAGTGGAGTGTTGAGATCCCCTACTCTTAGGACATTTTTATCGATGAGGTTGCTAATGTTTGTAATTAGTTGTTTTACAAATTTGGGTGCCCCCAAATTCGGTGCGTAGATATTTACAATTGTTAGCTCTTCCTGCTGGATGGTCCCTGAGACTATTATATAATGTCCTTCTTCACCTCTTATTACATCGTTCATTTTAAAGTCTAATTTGTCTGATATAAGTGTGGCTACTCCGGCTTTCTTCTGCCTTCTAGTAGCATGGTAGATAGTTTTCCATCCCCTCACTTTCAATCTGAAGGTGTCTTCAGGTTTAAGATGAGTTTCTTGAAGACAGCAAATAGATGGGTCTTGTTTTTTAATCCATTCTGTTATCCTGTGTCTTTTGATTGGCGCATTTAGTCCATTTACATTCAGTGTTAATATTGAAAAATATGGGCTTACAGTCACTGTATTATCTGTAGGTTTCATGATTATAAGGCTGTCCCTGGCAGTTTGTGTTCTTTGCAGGTTTGCCTTCATAGAATGCCCCTCAGGATCTCTTGCAGTGCTGGCTTATTTGTGATAAATTCTTTCAGTTTTTGTTTGTTGGGAAAAACCTAGATCTCTCCTTCTATTCTGAATGACAGGCTAGCCGGATACAGAATTCTTGGTTGCAGGTCCTTCTTGCTCATCACATTGAAGATATCCTGCCATTCCTTTCTGGCTTGCCAAGTTTCTGTAGATAAGTCTGCTACTACCCTTATAGGTCTCCCTTTGTATGTTAGGGTTCTTTTGTCCCTAGCTGCTTTCAGGATTCTCTCCCTATCTTTGTATTTTGCCAGCTTCACTATGATGTGCCGTGCAGAAGGTCTATTCAAGTTACGTCTGAGGGGAGTTCTCTGTGCCTCTTGGATTTCCATGCCCTTTTCCTTCCTCATGTTGGTGAAGTTCTCAGCAATGATTTGTTCAAGAACCCCTTCGACTCCTTTCTCTCTCTCTTCTTCCTCTGGGACTCCTATGATACGGATATTGTTTCTTTTGAGTTCATCGCTCAGCTCTCGAATTCTCCTTTCCTGTTCCTGGATCAGCTTCTCTCTCTTTTTATCTGCTTCCTCTTTTTCAATGATTTTGTCTTCTAAGGCACTAACTCTTTCCTCTACCTCTTCAATCCGTGCTGTGGCTGCTTCCAGTTTCCCCTGTATTTCTTCTAATTTCTTCTTTAATTCTTCCTGCCCGTTTTTAAGGTCCTTGAACTCTGCCGCGCGGGACCCCTTGCATTCTTCTAAGCTTTTTTCAAGGCCAGCGATTAGTTTTATGATTGTCATTCTATATTCATGTTCTGTTATGTTGCTTATATCTGTTTTCATTAATTCTTGAGCTGTCACTGCTTCTTGTGGATTCTTTTGAGGAGAATTCTTCCGTCTCATCATTTTGGCTGGATGTGTTTTGGGTTGTTTCTTGAAGTTGCCCGGCTGTTTAGCACAAATGTTTTTTGTCCCAAAGTGGAAAAGCTGGCAATTCTTTAATTTCCAAAGTGCTCATAGAGTGCAGCCAGTTGCCGGGGTCCAGTTCCGGCGAATCTAGGGGTCCCCGAAGGATGGACGGTCAGGCAACAGGAAATGAGAGAGCCAGGAGAGAGATGTAGTGTGATGACCAAGCAGGCAGCCCTGGCAATTCTGGCATCTCCCTCATTAAGATTTTTAAAAGTATCATCGGATGCCCACGTGGCTCAGTCAGTTAAGCGTTCGACTTTGACTTATGTCATGATCTCATGGTTTGTGTGTTTGAAGCCTGACCCCAGCTCTGTCTCCCTCTCTCTCTGCCCCATGCTCGAACTCTGTCTCTGTCCCTCTCTCAAAAATAAATAAACATTATAAACATTTTTTTAAAGTATCTCTTTAAAGTATCTGAGGGGAAATTAAAATTTTTTTCTCTTAAAACTTAAAAATCTGCAATTAATTTGAAGGTATAAATATGAATTTGAATATATATCATGTAATTTTATTCTGTTAATCACACAGAGGCAAATTAGTTTCCTTAAAATAATCTGTAGGGGCACCTGGGTGGCTCAGCTGGTTAAGCATATGACTTTGGCTCAGGTCATGATCCCACAGTTCATGGGTTCAAGCCCCACATTGGGCTCTGTGTTGACAGCTTACAGCCTAGATCCTGCTTCAGAGTCTGTGTCTCTCTCTCTCTGCTCTCCCCTGCTCATGCTCTGTCTTTCTGTCACTCTCTCTCAAAACTAAATAAACATTAAAAAATAATTTTTGAAAGCAGTGATTTTGCTAAAATGAAGGTAATAAAAGTTTACAAGGTATGATTTCCAGAAATGTTCCATTTAACCATCCCTTCACTTCAATAGAACATCTAGGCTTGTCTGATAATAATTAAATTTCATTAAAATAACCTATTAAAATTAAGATACAGATTATAAAGAAAAGTATTTAAAATTAAATCAAAATTCCTTAAATTAAGCTGAATTTGAATATTTTTGGAAATGTAATTAAATTTTATTAGTTACTTTTATAAAAATCAAACAAATGCAAATCTATGTTGAATTTCCTTTGAGTTGCCAAAATAAAATACCTATGTAATACTTCACTCATATTTCATCTAAATTTATACATTAAGAATATTTTAGAATTATTAAGAATTATTTTAGTTGTTTAATATTTAAAATGTTACAATCACTGTGAATGCCATGGTAATTCGTGAGTACCCCAGAAGCACATGTTGGAATGTAAAAAAAAACACCACTCACACACACAAGAAAATAGACTGTCAGTACTACTGGGAAAGAATAATTCTTTATGTAAGAATCTATTACATTCTTGCTATCTGAGAGGAAGAGTTTGACAAGTTAATAAATTTGTCTTTTCACTCACCTAAGAGCCCCCACCAATCAAATCTTGACTGCACTACACACTTACATCTGTCCCTGACATTGGCAGCAAAAAATATTCTACAATCCTTCACAGTATTCAGACAGAGTCATCTAGTTCAAGCACATAGTGTGAAATGTTGAAGTGTCCCTGACCTGATCTAGGTTAGTCATGAGGATGAGTAGCTGAGGTCATGGGTTGCCGCAGGTCAGTACAAATTTCTGTATCCTGAGTGACAGAGGTGCTCATGTATTCTTATTAAATGTATTTATTTGCATTTGTCATATGTGAAGAGTGTGTTGCTCAACACCAAAGATCACAGTGTCTTTATATGTCACCCTCTTCTCCCTCCCAAGAAATAGTCTGCATTCTAAATGCCTACAGTTCCTTCCTTCAGAACTCATTCACATACTGATTTCCCAGGAAGGCTTGCTCAAGCCTCTACACTAAATTTCTTCAGTATATCAACTAGTGTATCGTAACTGCCCACTGCAACAGCAAAACCCCAGTCCCAACGGCTTTACACAAAGGAAACTTATTGCTCAGGCACCCAAGCTCTAATGCAAGATAGACATCCCTCCTCTTGAATCATCATCATCCGGAAGCCACTGCTTCATGGTCACTGCAGAAGAGGAAGAGTGATGGAGGAGTCATGCTGATTTCGTATTTGCTGGAACCCGGAAGTAACTCAGATTACTTCCACTCTCAAACCCTTGATCCAAACTAGCCTCATTCCTTACTCAAGAAGTGTCCTGCAGTATGCAAAATGACTCATAGGAAATCACTGAGAATTAATTCAGGTAATCTGTGTCGCTGGTCACCAAATGTTCCTTTGTTCTTTTCTTCCCATTCCAACAATGCCCCTTCCTTTTCTTGGAGGAAGCACCCAAAGTCTCCTCTTATCCATGCATTCATCTAAACACGGAGGCTTTCTAAATAACACACCGCAGCCTCTTCATCACCACCGTGATTTTATTTTTTCAGTCCAAAAAAGGTATAAAAAAAGTATTTTTTTTCCTTTCTCCACAAGATATGCGCAAAATCAAACGATGAAACATGGACTGGGAAATAGCAATAATCACTTTATTTGGACAAAGGAAAAGGTATAAAGTACAATCACTGGTCCTTAGCAATTCTAAAATCTCATTGCCCATGTATTAGCAAACCTTGCTACTCTTGAAGTGTAGGAGACTTGGTTAGGATCTGAATCTGTTCTCTAGAGTAATCCCTTTGTCATCCTTCCTTTGCTATTTCTTCTGTGTTTGTACATGAAGTGGATTTGGGGAATATCCCTCTTTGAGTGCTACTCAGCTTTCACAGCCCAGTCCTACTAAAAGTGTAAGTGCTCAAACAATGTTTTAAGGCTAGTAAAGTCAAAGCTTTTGTTCTGTTTGTTTTGTTTTTTGATCCATGTTTGTGATTGTTCTGGCAATATGGTTCACTCAAAAATTTTGTAAGCTTTTTTCTGTGGCTTTGAGTGACTTCCAGATGCCATTAAGTGTATATTCAAGTTTCTTTACTGAGAAAAAAAATCTTCATGTAATAGTACTCCAGCAGGTCATAAGGGTTAACTTGAAGGAAGTTAACACCCTCCTTGTTTGCTGACCTAAGAGCTTTGATCTGTAACAAAACTAATTTACTTTCTGAGATATGCAGACCACTGGTCTTGGGGACAGAAGGACCAGAACTTTCCCAGTCCACAGATGCCAGAAAGTCTGTCTGAAGCTAACTTGGTTTTCTGATTAGCTCAGCAATCTTTTAGTAATCTGTTTTTTCTTTTTTAAGGTCACACAAATGACTTACTGACCTCTCTGCACATCTGTAGACCTTGTCCTCACTTGCAGAAAGAACAGAGTGCTCTAACGTAACCCCATGTGCCAAGGAACCAGACCTTCTTGTACAACACCACCTGGGTAGCAAGGAGCTAGAGTTTCTTGCATAACCTCCAGGCACCGCGATAACTCTGTAGGTGACATCATCATGTCTGCAAGTAATCAAGAAATGTCACAGACCACTGCACTCCCTTAACTGATTAAACCCCTTTAAAAATCTCTGGACTAGGCAGAAACCTTGGAGTTGGCTTTTTGACAAGAGACTGCCTTCTCCCTAGGCGGCCAGCCTCCTGAATAAAGCTCATATCCCTTTCCAATTAAAATTCTTATTGCCTCTCACTTATTGTCCCTAAAAATCTGTCTTTTTTAAAGCAGTTCCCCAATTCAAGATAGCAACATCTAGGGCCCTTGGGAGGCTCAGTCAGTTGAGCATTGAACTGGTGGTTTCAACTGGGGTCATGATGCCAGTGTCATGGGATCAAGCACCACATTGGGCTACTCATTGAGCATAAAGCCTTCCTGAGATTCTCTCTCTGTCTGTGGGGCACCTGGGTGGCTTAGTCAGTTAAGGGTCTTACTTCAGCTCAGGTCATGATCTCTTGGTTCATGAGTTCCAGCCCTGGGTCAGGCTCTGCTCTGACAGCTCAGAGCATGAAGCCTGCTTTGGATTTAGTGTCTCCTTCTCTCTCTGTCCCTCTCCACTTGTGTTTCTCTCTCTCTCTCTCTCTCTCTCTCAAAAAAAAAAAAAAAAAAAGATTCTCCCTTCTTCCCTCTGCCCCCCTCTCTCTCTCTCTCAATGAGTAAATAAATAAACTTTTTTAAAAAAGATAGCAACTTGTATCTTGGTCATGGTAGATCAAGTCAAATTTGCGTGCCTTTGGTTTTCACAGTCACCTTCTATCCTGTGTCTGTTTCATCTGGAACAAATGCATGGCCTCCAAGTTTACTATGGTAGAGAAAAATGAAGCAGGCATGTCATTTCAGCCCCAAAAAGACATATTTTGTCTGTGTAATGTTCATTGGCTAGATTCCTTGCCTGGTGCCAAAATAATTGCAAGGGATGCTGGGAAACGTAAAGGAGCTTTTGTATACCAGTGCACATGCATGTCAACTATAGATAATACTATCTACATTACTATTTCATATCCCAGTATTCTTTTGGCAAGGTTTGTTTTTCTTCTAATACACACTGACCCAAGCTCACTTTTGGCACCCTCTGCCCTGCTGCCCCAAGCCTGTAACAAATAATGTCTGAAAGCCAGATTACAACTCCCAGCTCAAAATACCCTGGGCCAAAAAAGTGAGACATTTTTGTCTCAAGAATACACGTATAGTTGAAAATAAAAGTCTCCGTCTTGAGATATTTAAGATCCACTAGTAAAATCCTCATTGGATAATACTCAAACTAAGCTCACAAAGCCAAAAAGCAAACAGATATACATAGAGAAAGCTCTGAAATAGTCTTCTCGATGTGTGAGTTTGGGGATGGGATGAGGATAGAGATAGTTTAAAAAGGTTTTCTTTTTAAATATGTTTTTTTTTCTCAGTCTGGGAAAGATTTTAACTTCTTTATATAAATATTGAACACATACACATATATAAGTTTACATAAACATATATATTTTAAATTATGTGCTCTTTTAAAATATCTTTCTTCCCTTTCCTCTTTATTCTCTACCTCCATACACAACAGTTTCCCTTAATACCTATTAAACCTATTTAAAAACCCTAGATAAGTTTTCTCCATTCTTCTATAACTATGCACAAACATACTTGTCCATATGTACGCATTAATATACATATAAAGTATTTTTTTTGGTTGTTGAATTAGAGGATTGTAGGATATCTACCTATCTATTTATCTACATTATATGTATTTGAAACGGTCATGGAACAAGTTTCTTCCTTTGAGGAGTGCTGCTCTAGCATTTTCTTTTCAACGGCTGCACGGTATTCTTGGATACATGTGACTTTATTTATCTAAGCTCTTCTTATTTGCATACTACCTAGGCTTTCTAGGTTTTGCTACTATGAAAACCCCTGCAATAAATACGTTCTTATGACCATTATGCTTTTGTTTCTGTGAGAAAGATTCCCAGCAGGATTGCTGAGCCCAGAGCATATGTATTTTTAATTTTAATAGATATTTACCAAATTGCTTTCCAAACAGGAAATTATAATGATTTACATATTGCTTTTCAAATAGTATATTGTAACAATATACGTATCCACCAAAATTTGTGAGATTACTCCTTTTCCCATATCCAGCACAATAGATCTGGATTTAATTACAGCGCTTTTGTAGTATGCTAATATCTAGTAGGAAAAATGTACCTCACAGTTTTCCTTTTTTATATTTTTCATACTAACTTCCAGAAAGAATTAAGAAAAAATTATTATGATTCTTTAAGATCATATAGACATTGATATTTTTTATTTATTATGTTTTTATATTATTTTATTTTAGGGTTTTATTTATTTCATTTTTAGTTTTTATTTAAATTCCACTTAATTAACATGCAATGTTATATTAGTTTCAGGTGTATGACATAGTGATTCAACACTTCCATAGATTCTCACCTCTTGCCCATCACAATGAGTGCACTCCTTAGTCCCATGAGGCATTTCAACCCATTCCTCCCCTCCACCTCCTTTCCGGTAGCCATCAGTTTGTTCTCTTATAGCTAAGAGTCTGTTTCTTGGTTTCTCTCTTTTTCCCTTTGCCTAATTGTTTTGCTTCTTAAATTGCATTTATGCATGAAATCCTGCATGGTATTTTTCTCTAACGTATTTCACTTAGCATTATACTCCTTGCTCCACCCATGTCATTGCAAATGGCAAGATTTTATTCTTTTTTTTGTGACTGAGTAATATTCTGCTGTATGTATATTCCACATCTTCTTTAACCATTCATCTATCGATGGATGTACTACTTACCTGGTTTGACTATGGCAAATAATGCTGTTTAAACATAGGGGTGCATGTACCTCTTTGAATTAGTGTTTTTGTATTTGCGCGTAAATAGTAGTGCAACTACTGGATCATAGGGTAGTTCTATTTTTAACTTCTTGAGGAAACTCCATAGTGTTTTCCACAGTGGCTGCCCCAGCTTGCATTCCTGCCAACAGGGCAAGAAATTGATAATTTTATTCTGTGAAATCTCTCCATTCAAATATGTGGTGCACTCTTTCATCCTGTTTCCATTTTCTATTATGCCTTTCAATATTGTGTGATTGTTTTATTTCTATAGGTCCTGTGCCTTTGTGGTAGATATTGTTATTGTTATTGTGTCTATTGTGGAAAGAATTGTTTCTTTCTATTTCTAGGCATGTTTTAATATCCACAGATAAACTATTGATTTGTGTGTTTACAGCTTTTGTCAACTTTCAGCTTAGCGAAATACCATTTAAAAAAACCTGTTGAGCAAGCAAAACCTACTTTGTTGGACTTATTGAAATAAGAAAAATACCTCGACAGATTTTTAACAGCATCTCCTAAAGGGAGAGTAGAGAATGATGAGGTTTTTAGGATCTGGCTGGACGATGGATTTTGATACAAGTTTTGCAAGGCTGGGAACTGCTCCGGACTGTGTAAAACACAGTTTAGACTAATGGTCATAATGAGGTAAAAGCTTAAACCAAGTTTTGATGAACAGGCTGTTGTGTTTGTCTTGATAATTCAGGTGTTTTAGTTGATTTACATTTTATCTTCTGAGCATAAGTATTTCTTATAGAAGATTCTAAGATATTTTTCATTTTCTCAGTCTTAACACAGTAATAGGAAGGTATCTGCAGCTGTATTTTTCATCGAGGAGGAAAATTACATCGGCTTATGCTCTCAACCCCTCCTTGCTTTTAGTCACATCATTGACTGTGAACATAATCAATTAAAAGTTTCATTTTTTTTTTTTTGTGGTGTTGTGGTCTATACAAAGAGCCATATTTTTTTTTAACATCTATTATTTTCAGATTTTTTTATTCCTTTCTCTTGAAGATCATTTGTTGGATCACTTGAAGCGACAGTGTCCACGCAGCGATAATTCACCCTTTGAAGATGACACATTTGAGCATAGAAACATAGAAGAATACTGAGAGAATGATATGATTTGAGATTTGCAGTCATATTTTAAGCAGGAGTTAAGAGTGTTCAACCTCTATTTCTGTGAAAGTTTGACTACAAAGAACAGCTCTTAGGAAAAGTTGCCTGGCTTTGTTATTGTTAAAACAGATCTCTTCACATCTAGGTTCAATGGGGTTTTATTGTTCTGGCCATCTGACATTGTTTAACTCGTCATTGGAAACACACTTGGTGCTTGATGCAAAGTACACAAAAAATCATCATTCTTACTGCAACACACTAGTACCCAGAGCAAGCTGGTTGTCAGCCAAAGGAATGTAAACATAAACAATAATTATAACTTATATTGGATGTATATTTTGATCAAAAACACATGCAAAGTAGAATTAAGGATAGGAAACTTATAGACATCACAGATAAGAGGTTCAAAATCTGTTAATAATCTAAATCCTTAAGTAAGTGAAGAGGAAAGAAAATAATAAAGAAAGAAAAGAACAAATGTAAGCAGATTAAAACATGACAATCAGTGACTCTAATCAATTGAAGCTTGTTTTCTGGATCTTACGTAGTAACTGTCTCCTATACACTGTCATCATCTTGATCGATGTTTGCGATAAGGGTTAAGTACCCTCAAAAACTGACTGGAAACTTCTTAAGAGCCCTGTTCGGAGGTCTCTGAGATAATTTTTGTCAAAAGAGACAAATATTAACCAAGTTATAAAAGCTAAAAAAGGAAGTGGTTCTAGAAATTACTTTGAAAACACACAACAACAACAAAAAAGAAAATGCACAATAATTAACAATGAACATTAGGATCTTCATTCTTTTTTCAATAATAAGAAATTTATCAATATTCTTTTAAAAATTTCAGAGAATTAGGTACATATTTTGGTAATACAAAGAAGCTACTTCTCTGGACATGGAATAATTTGATTATTTTACAGAAAGAAAACACTAGTTCTGCTTTTTATATATCCTTCATGTAGTAATATTGGGTAAATTATTCATAAATCTTCACCCTTATAAATAACTCCATTAATATTGACTCTACTTTATAAAACTTCAACACAATTTATTTTTTCCTTTATATTCATGAAGCACAAGCATAACAAACCAGGGAATCCAAGTGTAGTTTCCTCACATCCTTGACACTTTTAGTGTGATCTTAAATTTGCTATTATCTTTTTAAATTTTTAATAAATATTTTAAATTAATAAATATGAAGCATGCAAATCAATAATAAAATTAAAGCTATTTGGCCATTTTGGAATTAAATTATCATTAACTTTACAATCGTACAAAACCATATGCATGTACAAAATCTCTTCGGAGGGGTGCCTGGGGGGCTCAGTCGGTTAAGCAACCAACTCTTGATATCAGCTCAGGGACGGAAGATAGAGCTCCATGTCGGGCTACACTTTGATAGCATGGAGACTGCTTGGGATTCTCTCTCTCTGCCTTTCTCTGCCCCTCCCCTGCATTCACTCTCCCTTCTCGCAAAATAAATAATTAAACTTAAATTATGCTTTTAAAAATCTTTTTAAAAATAACAAACTTTATATGGTTGGTTACATGTTTCTTTTCCTCAGAAATCATTTAAAATACTTGATGGACACTGCTTAACTTTTGTTTGTGCATGAGATAAAACTGAAGGAAGAAAAGGATCTAGCTATATATATTTTTTTCTCCTTAGGACCTCCTTTTTTTTTTTTTTTACATTTATTTATTTCTGAGAGACAGAGAGAGATAGAGCACAAGTGGGGGATGGGCAGAGAGAGTGGGAGACAGAATCCGAAGCAGGCTCCAGGCTCTGAGCTGCCAGCACAGAGCCCAACATGGGGCTCAAACACACGCACCATGAGATCATGACTTGAGCCGAAGTCAGACTGACACTCAACCGACTGAGCCACCCAGGCGCCTCTATTTCTCAGAAATATTATATGAATTCTTTCATACAGATAAATCACTTTATACACATAAAAATAGTACTTTTTCAAAGCTCTAATTGTACAGCCTTTCTTCTTATTAAGAAACTTAGTTTTATCCAAAGCCACAGTTATTCCAACTACACAATGTAGTGAAAATAGTCTAGTGTTTGTTTATACATTCTGAGTACTCTTGAAAATGTATTTTAATATTACTAGACTACAAATGAAAATAGAAAAATTTTTATGATCAATAAATAGCAAATATTTCTTATCAATATTTTTAATCTACATGATTAAAAAGCTGGCACTTATTAATCTACTAAGTGTGAAACCAAAGATTGCAGTTCTTGTCTGTGTTAACTGAAGTGCACTATCTTTTAGAGAGAATATAGAGAATGACTTTACTTCATTAGAGTTCCCTCCTTCCTTGTTATCTGGTGAATCTCTCAGTTGGAGTTTTGTGTATGAATTATTTTCTGTACAAATAGATTTTAAAATATTCATGATAAGAAAAAAAACATAATTCAACTGACTTGTTACATTTCTAGTATAATTTCATAGGTTGGTAAGTTTCTTTTCTTTATTTTTCCTTTTTTTTCTCTATTTAGCTTTAGCATGGGGAAACTTGAATATTTATTATTCAAGGGAATGACCCATGAGTGGAGAAAAAGGAATTTAAGAATATAAATAAGAGAGAAACCAACCCAAGCAAGATACTCGTGTTGTTTGGAATGAGAAGGTATTGGAACAAGACAAACACTAAACTGATAAAAAAAAAAAAAAAAAAAAAGAGTAAATATGTCCTACTGCTAAGGTGATAGATGAAGTTCTACAGAAACATTGAGGTTATTCTCAATTATTCGAGCTCTAGGGAGGACCCTATGATGCCTGAAGAACATTGTGGCCATGTCCTAAAGCCTGGAATCTGTCACTGTGTTACCTACCATGGCAAAAGTGGATTTACAGGTTAAGGTTAAAGACCTTTAAATTTGAAGATCATTCTAGATTATTCATGTGGATTTAATGTAATCACATGGTTCCTTCGAAGTAAAGAACTTTCCCTGACTGGAGTCAGTTAGAGATGTGATTATGGAGAGATGCAACACTGCAGACTTTGAAGATGGCTAAAAGGATCAGGAGCAAGGAATGTGGGCACTCTTTAAAAGGCGGAAAAGGCAAGGAAACATATTTCCTACAACCTCGAGAAAGGAACGCAGTCTTGCTGAAATATTGATTTTAACTCAGTGTGAGCCATGTTGGCTTCTAATCTGTAGAATGTAACATAATAGATTTGTATTGTTTAAGACACTAAATTTGTGGTAATTGACATAATTTGTAAGGTCAGTAATAGGAAATTAGTACAAGCATGAAGTGATAGTTAACCTCCCAACCATCTTCCATTTGTAGATTTTTTTTTCAAGCAAATTTTAGAATTCTGAACAGAAGCACAAAAATTTAGCTTTGATGTGTTTTATTTTCTCAAACATGAAGATTTACAAACTAATTGCAGGAGAAGAAAAAGGCTGACCCTTTACGTGACCATGGACATTTGTCGATTTTTTTCAAGCAAATTGTAGAATTCTGGAACAGAAGCACAGAAAATTAGCTTTGTTTTGTTTTATTTTCTCGAACGTGAAGATTTACAAACTAATTAGAGGAGAAGAAAAAGGTACGTGACCATGGAAACTGCATATGTTATCTCTGTCTGTTACCTCCAGACTTCCATGAAAGTTGTTAAAGTGCTGTGGATACCTAAATTTGTACCACACTTGGAGTACAATATTAAACAGAAAACAATATAGAAGAACGGATGATTGACTTTTATTTTTATTATAATTTATAATTGAGGCTTTGTTTCTTTTTTATATAACATTTTAGAGTTAGTTCAAAATTAGTCTTAACTTCCTGTCTTGAGCAGGTTGTTCCATTTGAGTATAATCTTCAGATTTGTAGACATTTTTGACTATCTTATGCTCTATTTTATTACCAGTGCCTAAAATACAAGAGGCACTCAGTACAGTTTTGTTGAATGAATGAATCGACTATTCTAATTTTGATATAGCTAATATTTTAGATCATTTTGCCAAGGTTTTTATGTGTCCTTTGATTGCCTACCTAATGGATTGCTCAGGCTGTGTATGGAAGTCAATCACGTTACTTTCAGTCCTTCACTGGCTTCAAGGTGGAAGACTTCAAAGGTATGAGATCGTGGGCCCTGATCTGGCCTGGCTCTCTATGATCCAATGACCAGGGGAAATAGCACACAGTTGAGTTCTGTAGGGCATTTCAGAGCATTCCATGCTACCAAAAGACGAGGAAGTCCTGACCACTATTGGTCTGTGCTTTTATATGGAAATATATAACAGGCATACATAAATAACATATATTGTGTTTTTGCAGTTCAGATGTTTTTCACAAAGTAAAAGTACCTGTGTGATGCGCACACAAACACAATAGAACCAGAATCCCAGAAATACTTTTGTAGTCTTTTTCAGTCAGCTTCTGACCCCTTCCCTCTGCTCTCAAGGGACAGACACCATATTCTCATACCATTGAACAGTTTTGTATGCTTTTGAACTTGATGTAAATAGAATCATACTGAAGTACTTTTAATAACCTAGTCTGTATAGGTTTTAAATAGGTATGCATATAAATGTAAATACACATATACTTAAAATTGTCAAATATAATGTTTTATTTTTAAAGATAACTTTTTATAACATATATTTATATAATTAATATTTTTAATAAAATGCATTACATATATATATATATACATATGCATGCACTTCTACATATATACATACATATGTATATACATGTATAAATATTTATAATTATTTAAATATATAAACAAGCCAATTATAGGCAATTTTTTTAAGTTTATATATTTATTTTGAAAGAGAAAGAGAACACAAGCAAGGGAGAGGCAGAGAGAGAGAATCCCAAGCAGGCTCTGTGATGACAACTAGGGGTTCGACTGGGGGCTCGATCCCACGACCTGAGAGATCATGACCTGATCTGAAACCAAGAGTCGCACACTGAACGGACTGAACCACCCCGGCACCCCTATTTATAGACTATCTTTTTTTTTTAATGTTTATTTTTGAGAGAGAGAGAGAGAGACAGAGCATGAGCCAGGGAGGGGTAAAAAGAGAGGGAGACACAGAATCTGAAGCAGGCTCCAGGCTCAGAGCTGTCAGCACAGAGTCCAACATGGGGTTCAAACCCAGAAACTGTGAAATCATGACCTGAGCCAAAGTCAGACACTTAACCTACTTGGCCACCCAGATGCCCCTACAGACTCTTTTAGGAAAACTAATTTGCCTCTGGGTATTTTTAAAAGAGATAAAAATTTACATAATATATATTCAAATTCACATTTATGCCTTCAAATTAATTGCAAATTTTTAAGTTTTAAGATGAAAGTTTGTACTTTCCCCTCAGTGGGTTAAGCCTAGAAAGGAGATAGTTTCGAAAGTTAAATGAATGGTGTGCTAACGCTAAATAATCATACAAAAATTGTTAGATTTTTCTAGAGTGTGTTTTCATTATTATTCTCTTTTCCTAGAAATCTAAAATAGTTATTTTTCGAGCTAACTTTTGGAAGACTAACATTTTCCAGTTTATTAAAATCAGAATATTAAAATGAGAAGGACATGGTCAGAGACTTCTGTGTTAAATTTACATTCACTATTTATTAAATTATTATATTTTCTTACTTATGTATAATTATAATTCATGGAGTTTTTTAAAGCATATAGTCTGATAAGGTACAAAAACGAAGTCAGAAATAGCTACCCTGTAACTTTCATTGTTGAAACATTATGCTTAATGTCAAGAAACTGTATGGTGTTCCAAAACAGTAAACCCCTAATATTTAATCCTCATTTTGTGATAAAATCCCTTGTAAATTTCAGTATAAATGTTTGCATTTTTGAGATATCAATCATGTGTTCATATTATTTTCATTTCTTTTCTTTGATGCTTAATTAAATCTCTTGTTTTTATTCTGTATCAGAGTGCACCGGTCAGAAATGTATAAACAGTAACAAATAATGGCAGGAATAGAATCATTTTGTTAGTGATTTTAATGAGAATGCTACACTTACTTTTCTTAAAAATATTTTAATTTGACATATGTTCATATGTTATAAAACAAACTTACCTCTATTATTTTAATTTCATTAGTAAAGAGTACCGAGTTTTATCAAATGTTTTGGTAGCACATTTAATCTACTAAAGAATCTATATTTAATAATTAATCATTCAATACTGTCATGTAGTATGTTTATTGTGTGTGAATGTGTTTATAAATTTATATTTCAATTAAATTTAGGGTGCTTTGTGCTATCTTTTTAAATTTTGGGATTTTCCATTGTTAGCACAGGTAGATTGACTTTAATTAATTTTCTGCCTTACCAACAAAAGTATAGAAATATTCACTGTGAATCCATCATGATCCAAAAGCTTTAAAGTATCTTAGAATTTTAATAAAAATTGGAGAATATTTCCACAGTGGCAATATTCAAATGCTACATTTTTTACTACATGGACTTTGTGCCAAAAGACCAGATTTGTAGAGATCACAGAGCAAGCTTTTTAATTTTTTTAATGTGCACACAGAGAGATGAGCTGATAAATGTTCTTTCAGTAGCTACGAAGGCAAAGGAATATTGGACCATTTTGTTGTCATTAACATTTCTGAATATGCTGATTTTATGTTAGACAACTGGTTAACAGATGGATAGCAGAAAGACAATTTTTTAAGATTGTACATAAATATTGTGAAATAGAATGGGAGGGGATAAAATAGCAAAGCGGAGCAATGAATACGGACACAAAGGAAAAATCCATTTAGTTACTCTATAAAATTCTTATAGTTGTTTACTTTTGGTTTCCAGGACAAAATCCTCTTCGTTTTTTATTTCTGTGCCAAAAGTCAATTAATTTTAAATAATGAAATAGTATCACTCATCTTACTCTGGCATAGACAATACGTGATAGTGTAATCACAGAGAATGACCTCACAGTTAAAGTCCTGTGATTATATGTCAAATAGGATTCTCTATAGCTCCTTCACAACAACAACAACAACAACAAAAACTTTCATATTTACTTGTCATTTTTCTAGACTCTGGATCTCTCTCTCTCTCTCTATATATATATATATGCACTATTTCACATACATTCACCTTATTGTTAAAAGAGAGCAGTGAAATTCCAGATTCTTTATATAGTTCAGTTTCTTGTTTTCCTTTTGTGCTGTCTCTGAATTTGATGGTATCAAGTGGACCATGGGATAATCGAAATCATTTTTAAATTCAACTCTATTGGAGGCACCAAAATGTAAGAATTTTGCTTAAGTATCATCCCTCTGACTGACATTAAAATACTATATAAAAGAAGTTTTTTAAGTAGTTGTTTGTAGTATACCAAACAAGTGGATAAAAATTTACATCCACTTATAAATACATAACATTAAGCTTATTTATAATGAGAAAATAATATAAATCCATTTTACTATACATGTAACTTTTAAATAGAAAATAATTTTTTCAATGAAAAGATTAAGGAAGAAAGCAATACGAAGGTCTTTATAATTTCCTTAACTAACCAATTTCAAAGTGAAGAATTTGAACTAATGTTTGTGTGTGTTTATGGGAGGTGGGGACGTGTCCTCTGGAGCCAGAGTACCTGGGTTGGAATCTTGGTTTACCTATTTTCCAACTGTGCGACTCAAAGTCAGATTCCCAAATGAAAAGTGTCAGTAATATAACTGTTCTGAGAATGGTTAAAATAAACACAGTAACCAGAAAAATTAAAGATTTCCCTTTACTACTGCCATGAAGCAAGGAGAAAACCCTCTGAAGAAATTGCATCTAAGCAATAAACAGGGAAGGAATTTTATAGGACTTGTTGAAGAGTTGGAGGAAGTACGGAGACTTTTCGAGAAGAGTAGAAGTTCTGAGGATGGAGACCCAAGTATATTTTCAATAAATTTTATCAAAGCAATCTATTAATTTATGAGATCAAGGGAAAAAAAGATACAAAATTTTTTTTCTTGAGAAAAGTTTTGTATGCATAGTTATTTATTGATAATAGCTTTATCTTGGGATCAGGTGGAATTCTCTTGCTGTGATAAATTGGGCCTAGAGAAAACATTATGATACTAGGCAAACACAGGACAGTTCGAGAAGATACAGTCTGAGGGTGTATAATAAGTTAATAAACATAAAGCTCTTGGGAAAATGTCTGCTACACAGCAGTTGCTAAACAACTAGTATTAGTTTTATAAATCTGTGCTATAATTAATCTTTAAAAATTTTCCAATAGAGATTACTCATTTTTTTTTCATTTGCCCATGCCTCAGTAATAAGGAATGATTGTTCCAATTTTAGTATGTGTACTGCTGAATTGAGCACTGAGTAACAAGAAATGAAATTTTATATATTCAAAGGATACATGATGGCATAATGGAGAAAAGGTGTCAGGGTTTCATTTGTTTGTTTTGTTTTTTAATGGACTATTACAATAGGTATCTTGAGAGAGATCTAAGTTTACTGAGAGAAAGTCTGCCTTCTTCAGATTGTAGTGCTGAGTATTCTGGGGGGTAGTGTATGTTGAGCTTTGTCAGGTAATGTAAAACTTTGCCTTTGCAAGTTGCATTCTCTCTAGTGGGAAGTTTCTTTCCTATCTCTGGAATCAGCAGGTTAACTAGTGTTCGACAAGAGAAGTTAGGGCTTCTTGGTTTGTTTGCGGTTGTCTAACACTATTAGCTGAGTATGTTATTGGCCAAGAGAAGAGAAATTCTAAAAAGATTCTGGTCTCAGTGCACCATTTAAATCTTACAATAAAAATAACGACCTTTTTGAGAAGAATAAGGTGAAAATAGAAGTGTTCTTCAATCTACTAACATTTTTTAAGTGTCTTATAAAGTCACCTAACGCTTTTCAATTTCTATGTTAAACAAGAGCAAGTTGAAAATTTCCAAGTGGTTCAATATCTACAGGAATACTAGGTTCCATAAACAAAAATTCAAGGAAGGAGGCCCTCATATAGTTCTTAGCAATAGAGTGTTTACAGGTTGTGTCATTTTACAATAGTATTGTTTGTAAGGCCTTGCTAAATAAGTGGACTGAATTGTCTTCCTGTGTGACCCTGAATATCTCATCTCCAAGACAACCAGTTTTTAACATAACCCTTGTCTACTGTGGAGTTCATAACATCCTGCCTACACAGTTATGTTTTCAAGGTTTCTTGTATTATTTGTACATATTTCTACTCAGTTCTTATTTACTATGTACAGTTCCTGGGTATAAAGAGGATGAAGTTGAACTAACTCTAAAAAGACTGCATTTGTAAAGTTTTAAAAATTATTATTTAAAAATGTCATTGAAAAAATATCAACTGGTAACACCTGGGTCTATTACACTAGAATATAAAAAGTAAAAATGATTAATAACTCAGTCAAAATCTAATGTGCAGTTTTTATTAGCACCAAGAAATTTTGCTTTTGCTTTATCCATACATAGCTTCTCATTGACTTCCTTATGGGACTGAGATTTTCATATTTGGATATCATTATTTTGCAGTGCTACTATCATGCTCTATTATGATCTACAACAGCTAAATTTATTGGTACAACTATCTCCTCTTGAAAAACAGGGATAATTTTCTGGAAATAAGCATTGTTAAAAAATATGTTGAGTAGGATACTATCTGATTTTATTAAGAAACGGGGAATTTAAGAATATTTTGTCCATAAAACTGTCCAAAAAACTGCCCTTAAAAAATTCCTTGGGGCACCTGAGTGGCTCAGTTGGTTAAGTGTCCACTTTTGGCTCAGGCCATGATCTCACAGTTCTTAGGTTTAAGCTCTGCATTGGGGTTTCTGCTGTCAGTGCAGAGCCTGCTTCAGATCCTCTGTCTCCCTATTTCTCTGCCCCTTTCCTGCTCGTGCTCTCTCTCTCTCTCTCTCTCTCTCTCTCTCTCTCTCAAAAATAAATAAATATTTTAAAAAATCCTTGAGAGAAAATCATTCAAGCACGATGATCAATTTATAGAAATTTGAGTAACAACTTTTGTCTTATAATCATCAGAACTTTGAAAGTTAAAAACTACATAAAAAATCAAAGAAGCAAATTTAACCACTTAGAAGACTCTAGTCATCTACTAAAAGCTTAATGACATATTAAGAATATCTTCACCTGTAAGAAAGGTTTTATCATTATAGTCAGAGTAAAGGAAGTAAACTTGATACTCATCAGGAGAACATAAGCTTAGGGTGGGGAAATCCCTCAGGTCTGGCTCCTAAATGGGATTAGATATTGGATTAGCTTTTAACTGTAAGCACAGGAGAAGGTCACAGCAAAGTTTTGTTGAGCTTTCTTAACTTGATTGACCCAACTCTCAAGAAGGGTAAAGTAAAGCTTTGAGAAGAAGCCCTGAACCTCTCTTAGGGTACAACATTACCTTTTATTCTTTCTTTCATAGGAAAAATAGCTGTCCCCCAAATTGGAAAGGCAGACAGGCAGATATAAAGAATTACAACTTACCTAAGTAGAAAACTACAAGCTGAAACTTCTAGAAGAAGCACTACCCAGTAGGAAAACCAGAGCTGTTAGTGATGAATGACTGGATGATCAGTGTAGACAAGTCTAATAGTTAAAAATTCCAGGATTCAGTCATAGGGATGTCCCCACACAATACTGTAGGCTTTATCTCTAGGGACTCAATCAGCATCCCATATTAAATATAGATGAAAAATTCATCCATACTTCTTACAGAAGGAGAGAAAAGGAAACATTTTGAAATACACCAGAACACTCTACCCTTCTTAGCAAGGCCTGCCACCTTAACTAGAATCTCACCTAAAGGGATATTATCAGAGAATAAATGAAGGAGACGAAAAAGGGAAAGTAACAGAAGAAATATCTGATACAATATTGAATGAGGATATCATTTTCAAACTACAGAAAACCAAACATAAACAAGAAATCTTGAGACTTACAGACTCCCTGACAATAAGAGATAATAAAAGAATACCATGAATAGTTCTATGTCCCAAATTTGATAACTTGGAAAATGGGGACCAATTCCTTCAAGACATAATTTCCCAAATCACACAAGAAGAAATCAACATTCTGAATAGACTCCATTTATTATAGAATTTGAATAAATATCAAGAGCGACATGGCTTCCCAGGAGAATTCTACCAAACTCTTAAAGAAGAGTTAATACCTATTCTTCCCACACTGTTCCAAAAAGTAGAAATGAAAGGAAAATTTCCAAACTCATTCTATGAGGCCAAAATTACCTTGATTCCAAAACCAGACAGACTAAAAACGGAGAATTATAGGCAAACATTCTTGACAAACATGGATACAAAATTCTCAACAAGATACTAGCAAATCAAATCCAACAGTACATTAAAAGAATTATTCACCGTGATCAAGTGGGATTTATTCCTGGGTTATGAGGGTGGTTCAATATTTGCAAATCAATCCTCATGATACACCACATTAATTAAAGAAAGGATAAGAACCATATGATCTTCTCAATAAATGCAGAACAAATATTTGACAAGGTACAACAACCATTCTTGAAAAAACTCTCAACAAAGTAGGGATAGAGGAAACATACCTCAACATCATGAAGGCCATATATGAAAGACCCACAGCTAATAGCATCTGCAATAGGGATGGTCAGAACAAGACAGGGATGTCCACTCTCACCACTGTTATTTAACATAGTCCTGGAAAACCTAGCCTCAGCAATCAGACAACAAAAAAGAAATAAAAGGCATTCAAATCATTGAAGAAGAAATCAAACTTTCACTCCTCATAGATGACCTGAGACTCTATGTAGAAAATTTGACTTTACTAAAAAGTTGCTAGAACTGATACACAAATTCAGCAAAGTCACAGGATACAGACTCAATTTACTGAAGTCTTTTGCATTTCTGTGCAATTATAATGAAGCAGCAGGAAGATAAATTAAGGAATCGATCCCATTTATCATTGCACCAAAAACCATAAGAAATGTAGAAATAAACCTAACCAAAGAGATAAAAGATCTCTACTCTGAAAACTATAGAACACTTATGAAAGAAATCAAAAAGGGCACAAAGAAATATAAAAAATATTCCATGCTTGTGGATTGGAAGAACAAGTATTTTTTAAAATGTCTATACTACCCAAAGCAAGCTACACATTTAATACAATCTCTATCAAAATACCACCAGCATGTTTTTCCAGAAAACTAGAACAAACAATCCCAAAAGCTGTACGGGACCACAAAAGAACCTGAATGGCCAAAGTCATCTTGAAAAAGTATAGCAAAGCTAAGGCACCTGGGTTGCTCAATCTGTTAAGTGTCTGACTTCGGCTCAGGTCATGATCTCAAGGTTCCTGAGTTTGAGCCCCACATCAGGCTCTCTGCTATCAGTGCAGAGCCCACTTGAATCCTTTGTCTCCCTTCTCTTCTGACCCTCCTCCCACTCATGCTCTCCCTCTCTCTCTCTCTCTCAAAAACACATAAACATTAAAAAAAAAGAGAGAAGGAATGTTGGAGCCATCACAATTCCAGACTTCAAGGTACATTACAAAGCTGTAGTCATCAAAACAGTATGGTACTCGGCACAAAAACAGACACATAGATTAATGGAACAGAATAGAAAGCCCAGAAATAGACCCAAAACAACATGGTCAACTAATTCAACATAGCAGGAAACAATATCCAATGGAAAAAAAGACAGTCTCTTCAACAAATCTGTGTTAGGAAAACTGTGCAGCTACATGCAGAAGAATGAAATGGGACCACTTTCTTACCTCATGCAGAAAATAAGTTCAAATGGATGATGGGTATTAAGGAGGGCACTTATTGTGATGAGCACTGAGTGTTACATGTAGTGATGAATCACTAAATTCTACTTCTGAGATCAATATTACACTATATGTTAACTAACCAGAACTTGAAACAAAATAAAACGAACAACAACAAAGAAAAAAACAAAGAGTGAAAATAAAAGAAAAATAAAAAAATTGAATAAATAATAACATTCCAAAACACAAAACACATGACCCAGATGGGTTCATTGAGGAATTCTGCTTAACATTTAAGGAAGAAACTATAAGAATTCCTTAAATCTATTTCAGAAGATAAAAGAGGGAATACTGTGTAACTGTAGCATTACCTCGATAGCGAAATTATACAAAGATGATACAAGAAAAGAAAGCTATATACCAATATATCTCATGAATATGGATTCAAAATTCTCCATGAAAACATTAGTGAATGGAGTCCAAAAATGTATAAGCAAAATTATACAACACAACCAAGTGTGGCTTACCTCATGTGTGTAAAGCTGCTTTGACATTAAAAAAATAATTAATATAATCCATCACATCGGTATGCTAAAAATTACATGACTTTGCCAATAGAAGCAGAAAAAGCATTTGGCAAATTCAGCACTCATTCATGATTAAATTTCTCATTTAACCAGGAATAGAAGGGAACTTTCTTAACTTGATAGACTGTCTTACACAAAACCTACAGTGAACATCACACTCGGTGGTGAGAAACTATGGGCTTTTCCAGTAAGATCAAGTGTGATGCAAGGATGTCTCTCTTTACCGCTCCTTTACAGTGTCAGAATGGAAGTCCTGCATGATATAATAGTGCAAGAAAATTAAATAAAAGGTTTAAAGATTCGGAAAGAGGAAATAACCCATACTTTTCATGGATGATCCCACTGTCTTTGTAGAACATACCAAAGAACTAAAAAAAACAAATAAACAAAAGCATACTTATTCATATTTTTAAAAATATTTTGGGGCGCTTGGGTGGCTCAGTCCGTTAAGCGTCTGACTTCGGCTCAGGTCATGATCTGGCGGTTTGTGGGTTCGAGCCCCGCGTCGGGCTCTGCGCTGACAGCTCGGAGCCTGGAGCCTGCTTCAGATTCTGTGTCTCCCTCTCTCTCTGTCCCTCCCATGCTCACACTCTGTCTCTCTCCATCTCTCAATAATAAATAAAAACATTAAAAAAATTAAAAATATTTTAAAGTAAACAATAAGAAATGCTTAAAATACTTGAGCAGACACCTTATCAAAAAATTCAACTGATAAATAAGCATATGAAAAGATGGTCGACATTATATGTCATTAAGGAATTTTGAATTAAACAATGATGTCATACCATTATAAGCCTATTAGAATTGTAAACTCCAGAATGTTTACAATGCCAATCGCTGCGGAGGAGGTGAAGCAATAGAAACTCCTATTCACTGTAGATGGGAAAGCAAAACGGTACAGCCACTTTGGACGACAGTTTAGCTGTTTATTACAAAGCTGAACATATTCTAACCAAACACCCTAGCAAGTGCATTCTTTAGTATTTACCCAAATGAATGACAAATATATGTCCACGAAACATGCACGCAACTATTTATAGTAGCTTTACTCATAATCTCCAGAATTTAGAAGCAACCAAGATGTCCTTTGGTAGATGAATGCATGAATGAAAGAGGATACAGCCATTCATTGAAATATTATTCTTTGAAATAAAGACATGAACAATTAAACTACGAAAATACTTGGAAGGGCTTTGAATGCGTATTACCAAGTGAAAGAAGCCAATTTAAAAAGGCTACATACTCTATGATGCCAATTAAATGACATTTTAAAAAAGGTAAAATTATGGATTGGCAGAGTTAATGATTTCCAGGAGCTTGGGCAGAGAAAAGAAGGAAGGTGAAGTGCAGGAATGTTTAGGGCAGTGAAAGTACTCTATCTGATGATCCATATGATAATAGTGGGTACAGCTCGTTATACATTTATCAAAATTCACAGGGTACACAACAGAAACGGTGAGGGTGAATGTTAACTTTGGACTTTAGTTAATAATCGTGTCGATGTTGGGTTTATAGATGGCGACAAATGTACCACACAGATGGAAGATGCTTATGATGGGAAAGGTTAAGAGAGAAGCATATAGAAACTGAAAATCCCCTCAATTTTGCTATAAACATGAAAATGCTCTAACAATATAGTGTATTAATTTAAAAAATAAATAATAATAATCCTGGGTGATCACACATCTTGCTTTTAAATTCATTCTATTAAATAGAAAGAAAAAGAACAATAACTAAAAAGTATGGCCCAGTGATTTTCACACTCCTTCCTGCCATGTTCGTGTTCTCCCAAAATTCATATGTTGAAATTCTGGGGCTTATGTAATGGTATTAAGAGGTGAGTCCTTTAGAAGATGCTTAAGTCATGAGACTGGGGCCTTTATGAATGGGACTGGTAGTCTTATAAAAGAGACCCCCAGAACTCCCCAGCCCCCTCAGCCACATAGAGGATATCCAATTGTGCAAATGGTCATGTTGGGCCCTCACCCAACCATGCTGGCATCCTAGTCTTGAATCTCCAGCCTTCAGAACTCTGAGAAATAAATGCCACTTGTTTATAAGCAACCCAGTCGGTGCTTTGTTTGCACAGCAGCTCAGAACGGACTAAGATGCCTTGCCTCGGTGTACACCCATGAAAACCTTTTTCTTTGTTAGTTATTTTTATTTTTGTGTTGTTTTTTTTTTTATGCAAAATCAAGACCACTGACTCCTTCACATTTTATAGGAATGAGCCTTAGCAGATGAACAGACAAACATTTTTTTCTCTTCTCTGGCTCTCTGCTATAGACTTGGGTGTGTCTTTCACTGTTATGAGAGCTGTATTCACTTATCCATTTAACAAAATTAACTGAGCAAATGCTATTTGCTGGGAACCTTTTTTGGCACTAAATTATATATACTTTTTATTAGGTGGCCAGTGTAAAGGGACAAAATTGGCATTTGCACCTACAGTGGTCCTGGGTTCTAGGTACCATCTAGTTTCATGTTTTCCATGTTGCCAAATCCACATGATCAAAAGACTATTTTGAAGAATTTGGTAATACAGTTTGCCTTTGCCCTCTCTAGGAAATCTTGAACAGAATGTACAGGGGTCCTGAATTTGTATGTGAATAGAATCACACACAGTCATCCTCAGCAACTTCCACATAAAAACCGATCTGATCAATCCATACGCCAAGAATAAGTTACCAACCAAGGTGCTTTGTTAGCTTTTTGTTTTGTCTGCAATGATGTCAATAACAGAAGAGTGCCCTGGATCCTTCTCCGACACTGTTCAAATAATTAGTTGTCTTTAATAGACAAACATACTCATTCAGAAATAGCGTTTGCAAGCCAGTGCCAAAAATAAAACTAACTATCAGAAATTGACAGTTATAGCCCAGAAGATTTAGAGGGTTTCCGTGGTTTTGCCCTTCTTTGTTAAATATTTAAAATGCTGTTTTGATAATAAATTCTTCAAATCAAAGCAAGCAGTGAGTTCCCAGCTTCTGTTTTATTTTGGGTCTTACATTATTAAAACATATATAGTCAATGAGGAGCTGGTAAGGCTGAAATATGAAGAACTTTGCCTAAGTTTTGTGATATGATCATTTTCACAAACTGAATATTCTTTTCCAGCTTCAGAGACCTCAATATGTGCATGAGTTTTTTTATACTCTATATAAAACTTTGTTTAAAAAATAAATAGAATAATTGTGAAATGAATACCTGTATAGACATACATGAGAGAAAGTAGACTGCAATTAGCTGTGGCCACACAGTCCAGAATAAACACGTTTCTCTGTCAATTATTGTTACCTAGAGCTACATCATGGCAAAGAAACGGGATCCCTTTGCTAGTCAAGATTTCTCCAAAATAAACTGGGTTGTTTGATGTTTTATTAGGGTTTTGATAAGAACAATAGCTTGCAAGAACTAAAGGGTTCATTACCAAGAATTCATTGTATCTCTATACAATGCAGCTTATTAAATAGGCAAGATCTTGTGATTATGAATGAGGAATTTTTTTCCCACACAACACTCCAAGGGTATTTACTAGTTTTCTAGATGTAATTAAAAAAATACGGTTTATTTATTTTTGAAAGAGTGCAAATAAGGCAGAAAGAGAGGGAGAGAGAGGATCCGAAGCCGGCTTCCTAATGCAGGGCTCGAACCTACGAACCATGAGATCAACCAACTGAGCCAACTAGGCTCCCTTTTAGATGGAATATTTTTAACTTGGCTCCTGGATGTTATTCCTAGTTTATTCACAGACATGAGACATACACCAAAGGAAGAGAGTTAAATTTGTGTTTACAGGAAATTGTATAGTTCCATATGAACAAAGGAACATAATTGCATGTTAGTGCTTTTTTTTCTGGGGACAAGGTATCTTACCTTGGCCTAATTATGGAATATCTGACCATTCTCTTTATGTTAAAAATATGGAACATGGAAACATCTGCTTCTTCTCTCTCATATCCTCAATTTATTGAAATTGTCTGATATAGAAAAGCAAAATTTTAAAATATTAGCGGCACCAGGGTCTAGTCAGCAATTTTCCAATTAAAAGTCTAGCAGCAGTATACCTGGGTGACTCAGTTAGTTAAGCATACAATTTAGCTCCGGTCATGATCTCACGGTTTGGTTGGTGAGTTCAACCCCCACATCACTCTCCGCTGTCAGCACAGAGCCTGATCGGGATCCTGGGTCTCTCCCTCTCTGCCCCTCTTCTACCCATTTTCTCTCTCTCTCTCTCTCCCCTCTCAATCTCTCTCCCAAAAATAAATATTTAAAAAAATATCCAGTGGTAACTAGTTAATGTGACTTTTTCATTGGCTGTATAAAGTGTTTTAATCTATTGTTCTGGGTCCTGTCATAGACTTACAGTAATATATAATTGTCAAACCAAAGCAAATATTAGTTAATATCTATATGTGTGTCTAATATCTCTATCTATGTAAATCCCACCTACATGACATTTTAAAAATACATTAAGTATTCCCCGGAGGCATTAATCCTGCTGGAACGATCTCTTTCTAAGCTTATCCTCATTTTAATGCCATTAAACATTTAGTACTCTTTCACTGAGATTGACAAAATAATTCAACAATTTTTCCATCAGACTTTCTACTGTTCTTTTTTTAAAAAATAATTTCACTTTTAATACCGAAATTATTTTTGATGTTTTATTGAAAATGAATACTTTGCATGGAAATTCTCATTTGGTGAGAATTAAGAACCTTCCAAAACATCTGGCTAAAGTGAATACTTTGCGTAGAAATTCTCATTTGGTGAATATTAAGAACCTTCCAAAACATCTTGCTATTTTCTGCCCCCTATTAATTATTGTGAAAGATACAACCAGCAGAAAAACAAGACTCTTGACTTGTGTTCTATCTATAAAGGAAAGGAAAGCAAAGCAAAGGAAAGCAAAGGAAAGGAAAGGAAAGGAAAGGAAAGCAAAGGAAAGGAAAGGAAAGGAAAAGAAAAGAAAGGAAAGGAAAGCAAAGGAAAGGAAAGCAAAGGAAAGGAAAGCAAAGGGAAGGAAAGGAAAGGAAAGGAAAGGAGTTTATCTGATTTAACTAATATGCAAATTATTAACTCCCTGCCGAAATTCAAGCATTAATGCTTACATAAGTTTAAAGAAATCTGGAGTTAAAAAGATGATTTAGTTAAGTCTGCTTAAAATCTCTTATACACCCTGAAGGTTTATTTCATATTTTTTGAGATGATTCTTAATGTTATTTTATAAAGCAGGATTAACATGTCTTCATGATGTTAATCTAAGAAGTATTCATGAATTTTAAATGATTGTGACAATTCAATTCTTTTCCCTTTAATAAGTCCTTAATACCACTAAAACACGCAAAGGTTCTAGGAAGGAATTAGAAAATAAATATATATGGTTATTGCCTTTGAAAATCTTATAATAAAGCTGACAGATAATGTGCTCTCAAAAACAGATAGATGGATGGATAGATAGATGATAGATAGATAGATAGATAGATAAAGATAATTACCTACATGATAATGTCCAGGCAGTTGCATTATAATGTCATGAAAAATCACATAATCACATAAATGATTAAAAAGGGGAAAAAAGCAGAAATATTATTTATTTATTTATTTATTTTTATTTTGAGAGAAAATGTGATAGGGGTAGAAGGGCAAAGGAAGAGAGAGAGAGAGAGAGAGAGAGAGAGAGAGAGAGAATCTTAAGTAGGCTCCAAGCTCAGTGTCGAGCCCTGTGCACAGGTTTGGTCTCAGGACCCTTGGATCATAACCTGAACTGAAATCAAGAGTTGGATGTTCAACTGAGTGAGCCACCCAGGCTCCCCCACAAATACAATTTACCTGAGAATTCTTTATACTTACACTCAACTCTCTGAATTCTAAACTGATAGAAATTATGCTCAAAATATCATGAGAGAAACTATCAAATTTTAACAAATTTTAAAGTAGATTTAGGAAGATACCACTATAGACAAAGTCTTATTAAACTATACTTTAATGATATGAATTGTGACTTAAAGTTACCAGTGGCTTTTGGCTTTTCGTTCCTGACACGCTGTGACAAGAATTGCCAAATGGGGCCCTGAAGGATGCATGTGGCAATACGTGAAATCCAGTTTGAGTTTAGTGCAATAATAGAGATTTCATAAAATTTGAAGGTATAAAGTTAGATTGAAAAGTGGTTTAACTTCACGTTCAGTCAAGCTTGATACGAACTTGTCATTCCTATATATAAGAATGGAGGGAAATCATGTAAACGAAAACAAAATAAATGGAGTGAGTCAACGGTACAGAGTGAGATTTCGAAACCATGTGCTATTTCTACTTATCCATAGACTCTGGTTCAAATAAACCAAGTGCTAGAGTTTTCTTTTAAACACATGTATTAATAATGTCCCTTTTTATTCCTAAAAGCAGGCTGGTTTGGTAGCTACTGTATGTGGCCACTCTGGGAAACTGCAAAAATAATATTGAATTCAAGTGCTACAAAGCAGAGAGAGTGCTCCACGAGAAATAGGAAAGTGGAATTACATTCAGCGCTTACGCTTAAGCACTGTCGAATCTCCACTGAGAAAAACACCCAGGTGAGAAGATGCAGATAGAGTCTACAGACCAGAAACCAAACAATGTACCAAATGAGATCAATGCACAGCGCTGATATATCCCTGACTGTTTCGTGTTGGAATGTAGGAATAGAAGCCTGGGTAGCCAGCTACAAAACCACAAAATTGCCAAAATGAACATAAATCATCTCTGAGAAAATGAGCTTATAATTCAAAATTTCTCGAGAACTGAAATTATATAATATTAAGAAACATGATATGGGACCACGACGAAACATAATTCACCACAAAACATATGATTAAGACGAAATCATACCTTCTGTGGACTAAAGAATGCTGTTGTTACTACACGATCTTCCCAGGGATCCATCAGGAACACTAAGCAGAAAATCCATGGTGGGGTGGACCTGGAAAATTATATGAATTAAATCTAGCACATCATCCTTTTGCTTTCAATTTTATTACATATATTTGTCAAATATTGCCTGTAATGAATTCCTCCCCTGCTGCAATTTTTCATGTTAAAAAAATTGTATTATTTTTAAAGTGTTAGAATTCCAGGTATAGCATAGTGGACGCTTCTACCTCAGCCAGAATGGTTTAAAACTAGAGTTTCATCATCCCTGAGGAAAAGTAGTTTCAGAATAAAAACAACCATGAATTTTTGCAGGAAATCCTTGTCTCTTCTATTAGTTCATAATAAGCTAAACAAAAATTAAATAGAATCACTTCAAATTTGGGGCAACATCTTAGGCTAAATAAATTGGTTAGTTCTACATAAAAGCATTAGGTAAGTTCTTTCAGACTTCCAAAGCCACGGCCGCAAAATACGTCTGTAAGTAACTCGGACTGTGGACATATCAAGAACACAACTGAACACACTGAGATTAAATACACAACTGCTCTCCTGTAAAGCAATAATAGCTGCGCCAAAACCAGCAGGACACTGTATCATACAGTACCAAGTGGAGAACAAACCCAGCCCGGTATCAGGCATAACAAAAAGGAAAGAATTTGTTGCCTCAGCAAGGGCTGATTCCCGAAAGTAATGAGTTGCAACTGAGCTGCAAATAGTGTCTCTTCCACATTTTTTCTTCTTTTATGAGTGTGGGGGGGGGGGTGAGAATACAAGTCCATAAGGTCAGCACATCCTTCTTGACAACAGCAAAAGCAACAAACGATAAGGGAAAAATTTTTAGAAAGAATATGTGACTTTTTTTTTAATGACTACCTTTAAAATACATGAACATAAAGCAAAAAGTGATTAAGAAACTCACGAGAAAAATTCTCATGGCATTTATCTTCACATCTTCTCATTAATGTTAAGTAAAATAGTGTCATCAGTGGATAGAGAACTTTTTTTTTCTTTAGTTCGTCTCTGAAGCTATTTTATCTCAATAAGTTCTGATGTAACAAAAATAGTAATAACACACATGGTGAATATTGATTGAAAATTGTGCAGCACAAGGCCCGTCAGGCTCAATAAATACCTGTGGAATGGACAACGATATTATGTATGTATTAAATTTTCCTTTTCATGTGGGATACAAGTGGAAGGTCTTTTTTTTTTTTTTTTTAATATTCCAAAGCACTTCCTAAAATAGAAAACATCCTACAACGGGGGCTATAATGTGCCTCTCCAACAGACTAAAACACTTGCAGCCCAGCTAATAATGCTGCTAGCCACCCCCTCCCCACTTAAAACTGTCAGTGGTTAGAGGACGCTACTTTGCCCCAAATTAGACAACTTCTCAAAGTCTGTCTGCATCCAATACTTGTCGCTATGGGTGTTCCAAAACACAACCTCTTTTCTTTATTCCGTGAGTATGAAGAGCCGTCACAGCTCCCCAGGCTTCAGTTTGTTTTTAATCGATGTTATTATTTAGAGCAGTTTCAGGTACCCAACAGATTGAGTGGAAAGTACGAGTTCCCAGAGTTCTGTGCCACACGTGCATAGCCTCCTGCATCAACATCGCCCCCTCCCCCACAGAACTGTATGCTTGTTACAACTGGCGAACCTACTTTGACACATCAAAATTACCCAAGGTCCATAGTTTACATTAGGGTTCACTCTTGGTAGTGTACATTCGATGGGTTTGGACAAGTATGGAACAGCGCATATCCACTACTATAATATTAGAATATTTTCGTTGTCTAAAAAATTCTCTGGGCTCCATCTCTTTATACTGCCCTCCAACATGGCAGCCCGTGCATCTTTTACTGTCTCCAAAGTTTTCATTTCCTAGAATGTCTTGAAGCTAGAATCATACAGTAGGTAGCCTTTTTAGTTTGGCATCTTTCACTTAATAATATACACCTATGTTCTAACTATGTTTTCATAGCTTGAGAGCTCATTTCTTTTTATCCCTGAATACTCTTCCTTTGTTTGGATGTACCACAGTTTATCCATCCAGTACTAAAGGACATCTTGGTTGCTTCCAAATTTTAGCACTTATGAATAAAACTGCTATAAATACACTTGGGCAGCTTTCTGTGTGGAAGTGTTCTTTAGGGTGAATACCAAGGACCTCAGTTGCTGACTCGTATGGTAAGAATATGTTTAGTTTTTAAGAAACCACTGAATTGTCTTCTAGAGTGGCTGGATCACATTGCATTCCTACCAGCAATGAACGAGTATTCTTGTTGCTATGCATTCTCTCCATTTGGTGTTGCCAGATTTTGGCCATTCACAAAGATATTTTGAGCGCTCCCAATGACTCACTCCTTAAGACTAGCCTCACAGATTTTAACTAAGAGCAACTCATCAGTTAGAGTTTAAGTGTTGCTTCTAGTGCTGTCTCCAGTAGCAGGCTTCTGCTCCTGGGCTTCCGTTCCAGGTAAACTGTGATTCTCTCTCTCTCTCCAATTTTTCTGGCAGCAGTTTTTTCTGTGACCTCAATTTTCTGAAAGATCTAATAAAAATCGTTGATTTTCCATTTGTTCAGCTTTATTCCTGTGGTAAGGATGATAATGATGGCTTCCCATCACTGTACATGTCAGACTAGAAACCAAAGTCCTCCAGGTATCTTCCTTCCTTCCTTCCTTCCTTTCTTCCTTCCTTCCTTCCTTCCTTCCTTCCTTCCTTCCTTCCTTCCTTCCTTCCTTCCTTCCTTCCTTCCTTCCTTTTTCTTTCTTTCTTTCTTTCTTTCTTTCTTTCTTTCTTTCTTTCTTTCTTTCTTTCTTTCTTTCTTTTAAATAAATTTAACTCATTTATTGAGGGGGGAAGGACAGAAAGCGAGGGAGAGAAAAATCCCAAACAGGTTCCACAATGACAGTGCAGAGTCCAACATGGGGCTTCGACTCACAAACCATGAGATCATGACCTGAGCTGAAATCAGGAATTGGATATTTAACCAACTGAGCCACCCAGGCAATCCAAATTTGTTCTTCCTTAAAAACTATTAAAAGTGCATTAAAAATTTCCTAGGCATTCTTTTCTGAATGTGCCCGATCTGTGTTTGGCCTTAGGTGTCTATCATATGCATGAATAATTTTATACATTAACCATATATTATATACATATATAAAACATATATGGTACATTTTTCCCACTTTAAAACTTTATATAAATGATTATATTGCATGTTAAGTGATTATTTCACTTTACAATATCTTTTAAATTTTATTCTTAATATCTGTGGCTTTTTTTCATTTTGTTTTCTTCTGTACAAGTCATGTCAAGATTTATGAGGCATTTGAGATTTTACACTATTTGCAAGCTTACAAGTCAACCTGCAAAAGTTTCATAAGTGCTGTAGACGTGAGACTCTTGGATCAGAGACAAAGGATGTTATTAATCTCAGCAGCTGAGGCACCAGAATAACCTTCTCATCCTCTTGTGCCTGTTTCCTAAGCCTCATCATTCACAGGGCAATTCGAAGAGACCCAGGTGACTCCCACACCTCTAGAGACTGGGCTACAAGAGAGAAACACTGAAATTAGAAACCTTACTGCTTTCTAATGGACAGAAAGAAAGCACGCCTGACTTTTGTTCTTGAGAGAGATAGTATCTCTAACTTCTAAGTCAGTTCATCACACTAAAATCCTTGAAAAAATACTTGGTCATGATGAATGATTCTTTTAATGTACTATTGGATTGGATTTGGTAGTGTCTTGTTGAGAATTTTTGCATCCATGTTCATCATGGACATTGGCCTGTATTTCTCTTTTTTAGTAGAATCTTTGTCTGGTTTTGGAATCAAAGTAATTGTGATCTCATAGAATGAGTTTGGAAGTTTTCCTTCCATTTCTATTTTTTGGAATAGTTTGAGAAAAATATGTATTAACTCTTCTTTGAATAATTGGTAGAATACCCCTGTTAAGCAATCTGGTTCTAGACTTTAATTTTTTGGGAGATTTTTGATTACTGATTCAATTTCTTTGTTGGTTATTGATCTGCTCAAGTTTTATATTTCTTTCTGTTTCAGTTTTGGTAGTTTATGTATTTCTAGGAATTTATCCATCTTTTCCAGGTTGTGCAAGTTGTTGACGAATAGTTTTTCATAATATTCTCTTATGATTGTTTGTATTTCTATGGTATTGTTTGTTATTTTGTGATTTTATTTATTTGAGTCTTTTCTCTTTTATTTTTGATAAATATGGCTGGGGATTTATCATTTATTAATTTTGCAAAGAACTAGCCCTTGGTTTCATTGATCTGTTTAATGTTTTTTGGTTGTTTGTTTGTTTGTTTCTGTATCATTTATTTCTGTTCTAATCTTTATTGTTTCCTGTCTACTGACTTTAGACTTCATTTGTTGTTTTATAGCCCTTTTAGGAGTTAGATTAGTTTGCTTATTTGAGATTTTTCTTGGTTCTCGAGGTAGGCCTGAGTTGCTGTATACTTCCCTCTTCTGACCACTTTTGCTGCATCTGAAAGGTTTTGGACCATCGTATTTTCATTTTCATTTCTGTCCATGTATACTTTATCTCTTCTTTGATTTTCTGCTTGACCCATTCATTATTTAATAGCATGTTCTTTAACATCTATTTATTCTTGGTCTTTCCAAAGCTTTTCTTGTGGTTGACTTCAAGTTTTATAGTGTTGTGGTCAGTAAATATGCATTGTATGATCTCAGTCTTTTTGTACTAGTTGATGCCTGATCTGTGACCTATCCTGTGTTCTATTCTGGAGAATGTCCCATGTATACTTGAAAAGAATGTGTATTCTGCTGCTCTCTGTGTCATTCTGCTTGCAATTCTGCTGAATTGTTCTGAATATATCTATTAAGTCCATCTGGTCCAATATGTCCTTCAAAGCAATTCTTCCCTTGTTGATTTGTTGCTTAATCTGTCCATTTATGTGCGGGGTTTTAAAGTTTTCTCCTATTAATTATTATTAATTAGTTACTTTTGTTTATTATTAATTGTTTTATAATTTGAATGTTTCAAGTTGAGGGCATAAATATTTACAATTGTTAGATATTCCCCTTTATTATGACACAGTGCCCTTCTTCATCTCTTTTTAGTCTTTGTTTTAAAGTTGTTTGTCTAATATAAGCACTGCTACTCCAACTTTCTTTTGACATCAATTTGTGTGATAAGTGTTTCTCCACCTGGTCACTTTCAATCTGCAAGTGTCTTTAGGTCTAAAATAAGTCTTTTGTTGGCAGTATATAGATGGGTCTTGTATTTTTTTATCCATTCTGACACCCTATGTCTTTTAATTGGAACATTTAGTCCATTTACATTCATAGGGATTATTGGTAGATATATATTTATTGCTATTTTATTACTATTTTGCTGTTGTTTCTGGAGATTTTCTCTGATCCTTTCTTATCTTTGTCAGTTTTGGTCTCTTCTTTATTCAAAGAGTCTCTTTTAATATTCCTCGCAGGACTAGTTTATTGATCATGAACTCCTTTAGGTTTTGTTTGTCTGGGAAAAGCTTTATCTCTCCTTCTGTTCTGAATGATAGTCCTTGGTGGATAGAGTGTTTTTGGCTGCAGATTTTTTTTCTCATTCATCATGTTGAATATATCATGTCATTCCCTTCTGACTTCCCAAGTTTCTGTTGAAAGATGTACAGGTAGCCTATGAATCTTTCTTTGTAAGTTAGAGACATATTTTATCTTGCAGCCCTTAGGATTTTTTCTTTACTGATATATTTTGCAAATTTAAAATTAATTACAATATGTCCTGGTATCGGCCCACTTTTGTTAATTTTGGGTTTTTTTCTCTGTGCTTCTTGTATTTGGATTAACTAACTATTGGGCTAATTAACTATTTTTAAATTTTTATTAGCAATTTATTACTTATTTTATTACTTAGGATTCTGCACCTAATAATTCTTATACAGATCCTAAAGTTCCTTCCCCAGATTAGGGAAGTTTTCAGGGATTATTTTCTCAAATAAATTTTCTACCCCTTTTCTCTCTTCTTCTTCTGGGACTCCTGTAATACAAATACTGTTAGATTTTATGGAGTTACTAAATTCTCTAAGTCTATTTTGTGTTCCATAATTCTCTCTTTTCTTCAGCTTCATTATTTTCCATTATTTTATTTTCTATATCACTTATTTGTTCTTTGCTTTTTCCATCCTTGTGTTCATTGCATCCAGTCAGTTTCACATGTCAGTTATTGTATATTTCATTTCTGATGGATTGTTTTTAACTCTTTTAGCTCTGCAGTAAGGGCCTCCATGAAGTCTTCATTTTTTTTTCTCAAGCCCAGAGAGTATTCTTTTGATTGTTGCTTTAAATTCTCCATCAGTCATATTACTTATATCTCTTTCAATTAGATCTATGGCCATGACCTTATTTTGCTATTTCATTTGGGATGAATTCTTCCATCTTGGCATGTTGTCTAAGTCTCTGTCTTCTCTCTGTGTTAGCAAAACCTGTTATGTTTCTTGCTCCTGAGAGTAATGGCTTTATGAAGAATAGGCTTATGTATGGTCCCGGGCCTGGTGCTTAGGGAGTTCTCTGGTGTGTTGCTGCATGCACTCTCCTGCTGTGTTTTGGCTGCTCTATCCTTCAGGTCAGTTGTCTGTAGATCCCTTCTTGCCAGCAGTGGGCAGTGTTTGGACTTTGGCCAGAGTGTAAGGAGTTTTAACTAAATAACTCTGGTCGGCTTGTGAAATGAGACCTGATGCTACTTCCCCTAGAACTAAAGCTTTGTAGAACTCTCTAGTAGAAAGACGTGGTGCATGTAGGGGTTTGTGGTGGTCTTCTGTGGTGTAGCCCCACTGTGCTACTTCTTAGGCAGAATGAGTGGAGAAAAGCAGCACCTGCATAGTGTAAGGCGGCAGGACTTGGTGTAAGCAAGTTAGGCAGCCTGTGTTGGCACTGTGCTGTTTACTGAAGCTCTTCTGTGTTTGTGCTGATGGGCAGGAGAGGGAAATAACTACAGAGTGTTTTTTGCTCCCAGAGAGGGGTCTCCATGCTAGCTGCTCTCAGGGAAGCACTCCCAGAAATGCAATGCAAATAATCTCCCTTGTCTGCATCCCAGGCTTTTTCAGATCACCATTTTCACGCTGTCTGCCTCCGTGTTGTGTGCCTGTTTCTCTCCAGGAGCAGCACGGTGTCCTCCAAGCTCTATCCCAGCCGAGCCTGCTGACTTTTAAAACTCCAGGCTTAGGGATGTTGTGGTATGCACCAGGGCCTGTGATGGTCTTCTGGGGGAGAGTCTCACTGCCCTGGGACGGATACGGGGTTGACCAAGAAGGGCAGCTGTGCCAGAGGACAGGGTTGTGTGACTGAGAGCAAGCAGGCTAGACATCCAGTGTCATGCTGAGCTGCCCTTGACAGCCTGCTCTGCACCTATGCTGAGGGCTGAGAGGGAAATGGCACCCACCAGCTCTTTTGTCCCCTGAGAGGTGACTTTGCAGATGTCACCTCTCACAGATGCTCTCCAGGAAGAGCGGACAGTCTCTCCCGGTGCAGCTTAGGCAATCCTCGGGTTGTGCCATCTACCCCGGGGTTGTTTGCCTGCCTTCTCTCCAGGAGTAGGGCAGTGCCCTCAGGACTCTGTCCCAGCCAAGCCCCACTCACCTTTAAAACTCCAGCCTTCAAGGCCCACTAGTACCAAAAACTCATAAAAATCAGTACCTCTTGTTCTCCCCATCAATGGCTTTGGGGGAAGGGTTCTCCTTGTGTGTATCCATGTGTGCTCCTCTCTTTTTCCTCTCTCTGTGACCAAGCTCCTCTCCCCTGCCTCCCCCCATAGCACCTGCAATCTGTTTCTCTCCAAACTACACCTCCACATTTCCTGCCTTCCTCGACGTGACCCCTTCTTTCCCTCTAGTTGTGAAGTTTGCTCCATCAGACCTCGGGTTGATTTCTTGGGTGTTCAGAATGATGTGACACTTACCTAGTTATGCTTGAGGGAGGAGATAGACCTAGGATCCTCCTACTGCACTACCATCTTAGCTCTAAAAAACACCACTGCTAATCTTTATTAGCAGTTTATACTGATTTTATTACTTAGGATGCTGTACCTAATAATCCTATATAATCCTAAAGATTCCTAAATACATGTCACTAAATGATCTACCACAGTTGTTAACTCAGGAAAAAAAAAATGAGTAATCTCTGGCACACTGCTACAGCCAACTCTTCCAACTCAGGGACTCTCAAGGGGATTGGGCAAATCAGAAGCACGGCTCCTGGGGGGACGGGTTGCCAACAGTGTTGTTGAAGAAGAAACTTGGATGAACGAAACTCACCGCAAGAGAAGTCAATAACTCAAGATACGAGGGCTTGGAAAAGAGAAAGGGAAAATGTTATTTTGGGTTCTGGCAGTCAGGGGATGTGGCAGACCCAAGCCTTAACATCTTCACCTGCAAGATGAACTCCCAGAGTTTATAGAGAGAGGTTCAGGTGTACATGCAAGATAGCAGGCAGAGAGCATGCGATCATAGGTGGGGGTCAGTAGTGTTCAGCCCACTCCACAGTCATGGGGAGGGAAGGGGACATGTGGAGTGTAGTCTTCCAGGAATTCTCTTGCTATCAGGTTTTAGTCACAATGGTTTCAGTCATTGTGACTGTTGGGGTCTGTACTTGAGCAGCAGGGCTCATTGACATGTGTCTTCTATTCTATACAGGTCTACAATTTCGGCATGTTCTGGCTATTTTGTTTGTTTTTTGTTGATATATAACAATGCTATTGTATTGTTTTATTCTGGTTTTCTCTTTATATATTGAATTTATATTCATCATCTTGTTGATCTCATATCTATTATTGTGTCGGTGGATCCTTTCAGCTACCATTTTCTGCATAATTTTTAACAGTACATATTTTGGGAAATGGTGCATTAAATAATTTGTGTTGAGAAGCCCATCTCTAGGCAGGATGTGGTGTGTGTGTGTGTATGAGAGAGAGAGAGAGAGAGAGAGAGAGAGAGAGAGAGAGATCTATCCCTATCTCTATATCTGTATCTATCTATATCTATCTATATCTATATCTATACATTTATTTATCTACAGGTCTTTCTTGACCTATGATAAGATTACATTTCAATAAACCCCCTTGTAAGTTAAAAATACTGTAAGTTGAAAATGTGTCCAATACACACAACCTACTGAATATCATAGTTGAGCCTAGCCTGCTTTAAGTGTGCTCAGGACAGTTACATGAGCCAACAGTACGGTAAATCATTTAACACAAAGCTTATTTTATAACAAAATGTTGAATACCTCATGCGACATACTAAATACTATACTGAAAGGTCCTGACTAGGATCTGCAGCTCTCAGCCACAGCCCGGCATCATAAGAGCAATCATACGGCGCAGCATTAGACCTAGAAAAGATCAAAATTCAAAATTTGAAATACATTTTCTACTGAATTCAAATCACTTTTACACCACGGAAAGTTGACAATTTGTAATCTAAACTATTGTAAGTCAAGACTGTCTATATGAACGTTGGTATTACATTATCCACAGAGAGCTTGCACTGTTCGAGGCTCTTATTTGAGGATCAATAGAAAAGTAGCCACTTATAAACTAAGTAACCACGTACAGAACTTTAGTTTTAATCAAGGAGAAATAAAAGAAATAAAGCGAAGCAACTACAAGAGAGCCATCATTTCCTTTATCTCAGGTTCCCAAACGCATCGGCAAAAATGAAAACAACTTTCCTGCTGGTACTATTATCTATGATAGCAGATCCTTTTCTCCTCACAATGAGGGTCTAAGAAGGACAATCTCTCTCACAGGTGGCCGAGGAAATAAAAACGGGGAAGGTGAAGTATTCCAGCATAAGAACGAGACAAAATATAGATGGGCTAGACAACTACAGTCAACAAAAGGACTAAAAGAATGAGTTTTGTTTGTTTTTGTTCCAACTTTGCCAATTCTTTCTCTATTTTCTTAGAGTTCCCATAGAGATGAGACATTCACACAAAATGATCCTCTTCTAAGCTACACAGAAAAAAAACGGATATTAAAAAAAAAAAGAAACAAAATGGAGAAAGAATTTAATTTAAAGTTTTGATGATGGGAAACCAAAGAAAATCCCTTTTCTTTGCGTTGTATGATTACTTGGAATGGCAGTAATTTTGCTAAA